>OX276336.1:99778479-100978479 GCA_946251815.1 Dasysyrphus albostriatus
GAAGTATCCGCGTGGTATCTACTTGGTTTCCACGTGGTATCCGCGAGGCATTCCCGTGGTAGCCACGTGGTATTCGTATGGTACCCGTGTGGTATCCACGTGGTATATGCATGGTATTCGATTGTTTTTTTTTTAAGGGAGCCAACTTTAAATTTTCTATAAGCTGGAATTATAGCTACATATCTTAATTTAGCTTTATTGAACATTTCTATTAACAACTGGCTTAAAAATAATTTATAACTTTAAAATACATTAATAAATAAAAGGATTTTGTTAGCATACAAGGGACCTAGCGTTATATCGGGTTTTTGAACAAGAGCGCTACAAAAGTTTTTTTTAACTTTGAGGCCACTGACTCCGAATTTCGGTGGTAAATTTTAATAATTTCGACTCGTTTTTGGCTCGTATATCTTTCTATCATGAAATGGCAATTCTTACTGAAGAGAAATGTCAAAAGAGCGGCAAGAAATTAGGCGTCGTTTGCTGTCCCTGTCGCTCTACTTTCTTAGCGTCCTGTTGAAAAACCGTTTACATTGAAAAAATTAAAAATACAAATACAAAAGATTTATAGTTTTTGAAAACTTAATATAAAAGTCGGGTTGACTTTGTCGTCCTCGGGTTGGTCAGTCCCGGTTGTCAAGTGGCTGTTTTTGTGTAGGGGTGGGATGAGACTGGCGTTTAGCCACGATAATGGGCTGACCCAGGATCAGAGTAGAAGTGTCCTGCTTCATCGATGATTGTTGTAGTTATATCCAGGATTTCCTTAGCTTCTAGGTACTTTGGTCCCGGATGTAGTTGTTGGTTTATCATAATTTTCATCAGTTGATTAGGGTAGTTGGCAATGTTCCTTACAAGTTTATCTGCAAATAGCATTAATTACTTGTCCAGGGGGACTACTTTGACTTTAGAGTAGAGTTGCTCGTTTTTGAAGAGCTTACGCCGTTGACGTTAGAAATTAAGTCCAGTGCAGATCCTCAGGATTTTCTCTCGAATATTTGCAGTTCCTTCATAGCTGTTTTGGAGATGGTGAGCAAAATTGGGACGCTGAAACTGATAACTGGTCTCAGAAGTAGTTTGTAGATCAAGACTTTTGTCTGCTAGCTTAGCCCAGTTCTCTTTTCATCAGCGGGTAGAGACAATGGAAAGCAAAGTTGGTCTTTTTGAGTGCAGAACGTGAATGAGGGTTGTATCTCAGCAGCTTCTTGAAGTTGATGCCTAGGTGCTTGGCGGTGCGTTTGGCAGGTAATTTGGTACCATCTGGGAGTGCCAGGGAGATGCTTTTGCAGCTTCCAGCTGAGCGACCGCGTCTACCCTCTTATTTTCTGAAGCAAACAAGCTCCGATTTGGATGAATTGATCCGGGTACCACATTTGGTGCAAAACTAAAACAATTTGCGGATGTGTGCCTCCATTTCTCGGACAGCTATAAATGGTGAGAATGATGAGCAATATGTTAGTGAGTTTTCGGCGAAGAGAAAGTTATGTTGTCCGTATGATATCCACGTTGTAGTCACCGTTTTTGAGAAAATAAGACTGTATGAAATTGCAAAAGAAAACTGTATAAATCCGATTATCGAGTGGGGGAATGACCAATAAACGCTTTGCACCAAGTTTAATGAAAATTGATCCAGTCGTTTGGCTATAGCCGAACAGATTACCATTCCATCATGAATATGCTTGAAAATTGAAAATGGGTGCGTTCATTAGCAAAAACTGAAAATTCAGTACAAATCGTAACGTTGTACGCACGATAAATCTTAACACTTATTACTCCAAAATTAAATTTTTTATCGGGTTCTTCCATTAAAACCAATTTATTTTATTCACTTAAAAAGAAAACAAAATTAAAAAGCCAACGCGCCGTTCCAAATTAACAACAGACAGCAAAAATAGCTGCAACAATTTCCTTGTCCAAATTTTTTTGTTTTCTTTTTTTCTACAACGTTTTCATTAGAGCCAAAATGAGGTAATTTCGCCAATCACAGAAAAAAGTGTTTTCATTTGTAATTAGGTAATTTCGTTTGACAGCTCATTTCATATTTGAATTTTAACTGGCAGTTAAATGCTTTTTGCTGTTGTTTTTTTCTTTCTACTTTCATTGAGCTTTGACATTTTCATACAAAAATGTTTTCAGAGCCCTTCAAACTGTGGCCATTTGGGTGTGTTCAATAGGATTTGACTTAATATCCAACCTTATTTCGTGCAAATTTGGTTGAAATGATCTCATTTAGAAATGTGAATTTGTATGGGAAATAAAATGATTTCGTATTAAATTTGGAAATTTTCAACGAAATTACCTCATTTGGCCTAATGAAAACGTAGTATTGCTGTCATCTGAATTTTTAAATGAAAATTTGTGTATGAAAAACATAAGCAAACGTAAGTATATAGCTTAAACTCATCTGAATTTTCAGAATTTTTATGACAACCACCCAATCAGAAACTGTAAAAATTCAGATATCTGAATCCTTGAACGAACGGAATGCAGGTGTACAGTCACAAATTATGACAGTGTTCATCATCATTTTGACCTAATACTTTTTTATCCCATTCCTATTTCTTGAAAAGAAAGAGATGGCAAGACGAGGCAAAAATTTTCAACCACCGTCTCACTTGGTCATCTCTTTCTTTCCAAAAGATACAAGTGAGATACAAAATAAGAGACGTCAAAATGAGTCGGCTCACGTGAAGCTGGTATAAACACTGTCCATGATGTGGGAATAACAAGGTATGCTTGACAATTCAGGGCAACTGATTTTTGACGTCATTGCGAGATAAACAATACGTTATTTATGTTTTGACGGCAGTTTTTGTTAGAATTCTAATAGTAACCTTGTAATTTCCTTAGGGTGAGGCCTTGAGTCTGATCTGGCGGTTCTAATTTTTTGCTAAGTTATTTATGATGTTGGCCTTATAAATAATTTAAGTTTTCGACCTGGAACGTCAAACGCATCATGGTAAAAACTTAAAAAAACACGAAATTTTCGCGTATTCATCTGAAGGAATAATTATTGATGAAAACATTGCTCTATGATTTAAAATTGATTAAAATTGAATCAATTTGAGCCCAAAATTGTTTCTGAAGAACTAAAAGTTTCCAAGACCTAGCCTTTTAAAATGTATTAACAATACATTTATAACAAAATCTTACCATATTCCGTTTGGCGCTCGAGGTCAAAAACTTGGATTATTTATTAGGCCAACTTCATAAAGAACTCATCAAAAAATCAGAACTAACGGATCTGACGCATGGTCTGATGTATATAGTTACTGGATTATAAGTAAACCAATAAATTAGTTATACCTATGTTTTGAAGTTATATGTGTTGTTGAAATTTAAAGTAAGACAATGAATAATTTGTGTTGGGTGCGTGACAGAAAGGTTGGGCTTTTCTGACTGCAAAATAAGAAGTAAAGAAGATCCAGTCAATGCCTTTAATATCAGTTAAATAATTTTCTTAAAATTAACCTAAACTACATTTTATATTAAGCTTATTCTTAAAATTAAAAAAAGTTTGTTCAGAGTCTTATTTTCCAACATTTGTTACACGAATTCTTTATCCGAAAACAAATAAAGCGATCCTTCACCTTACAACATACCTTGTATTTTTGGTACAAGCTTATCGATGAATCTGTCAAAAATTGGACTACAAGATTGCTTCCCGTTGGAGTCATTTGTGACGCCAATCTACCCAAAATCATTTTTAAACACCAATACCAAACAAAATATCTTTTCAACAAAGCCAATTTCATGGCTATTTACAGTATGTATGCGTTCTATTTTATTCAAAAAAAAAAAACACCCTCTATAGATATTGCGCTGTTTATCTCGGGACTTATACACATAAATGGAATAGAATAAAAAGGGTTCAAAGAAGGTTAATGATATTTTATCTATATTTCCCTCCATATACCACCATTTTCTTCAATTTAAAAATCTCCCATTACTTTCAATTCATTAGGAGTACTATAGTGACTTTGTGTTATAATTTGGTTACAAAATGGTCCATATCGTATCATTCAATTCCAAATCGATTGAATTTAAAAGGAGACCGAGAAATTTTTACTATCAGTTTATAACTTAATAATAAATTCCTTATTTAAGTTAAAATGTAACGTAAGTACTTAAAGTATTCAAATAGAAAAAAATACTTTTGAAGTTGGTATACGAGATAATGCTTTCTTCTTGTTAATATTTCTGAGAACTATACTTTACGCTCTAATTTATTGAAACCTTTAGTTATACTTATAGCCCAAAAGCTAAAATTTTATAGTACCTATATAATGTGGCAACATTAAAAATCCCCAAAAAAAATTATTTTGTCTTTCATAACATTCTTCATTCCCCATTTCTTTACATACACCCAGTCACATACAAACATACATACGTGTAACTAAACTCAACAATTTTCTTCTCAAATCGAATTCCCTGAATGAAACCTTTTATCACACTCTGGAGGGGGTGAATTTTGTCGAAAACAAGAAACTTAAGAAAGTTCTTAGAAATTGTTTTCAACCAAGGAGTCGTTAAGCGATGAATTTGGGCATACAAAATTATTAAAATAACAACTGGCTGGCTGGCAGTGAGGAAAACTTCAACGATGTTGTTTTATATAGGAAAATATGTGTTTGAAAAGGAATAATAAATTTTGCACCAAGAAAAGTTACGGTTGAACTGGGTTTTCCAAAACCAAGTTCCTTTTTCTATATTATGCTCATAACCATTTCGTATATGGAATAATTCTCCTCAGGGATATGGGATTCGTGCATCAACGAGCTTCATCATCATACAAGAGTTTGCCTTAGGTTTACCTACTACATGAGGATGAAAACAATATGAAGTTTTATTAATTTTTTTTTTTTGTTACAAACACGCAATTATTTTGAATTTATGTTTTGTTTTTTAGGGACAATGCAATTCGACTGCTGTGAAATGTTCAAATTAGTACGATGAAGAGTGTTAGTTTTATCGCCAGTTGTAACTCTCATAAACCAAAAATAAAATGGATTCTACGTAGGGACCTACAGTCGTACTCATTTATATGTTTTTAGTTGAAATAAGTTACGAGGTTTGGGGTTTTTGATAAATGTGTCAATTAACTCATGCAACCGTTAATTAGTTTCCACCTCAGTGAAATTGAATAAGCTATACCTACATGAAAATTGCAATGAAATGGTTAGGTAGTTAAATTTAATTGAATTTAATCAAATTCAAGATTTCAGAATTTTGCATAAAATGCCTTACCACTCGGGATAATTGATACTTTAAGGCATCAGAATCGATTTAACTGTATCTAAGTATTGATATTTGATAATAATGCTTTGAGTCTTCAATAAATTAACGGACGAAAATCGCTGGAAGTAATTGGTTAAAATTTAAATACTTCACTTGTTGTTGCTAGTGAGTTCCAAAGTGCGTGGAAAACTATTCCGCGAAATGCACACGTTGATTTCAGAATTTAAATAACTTCGGTTGCAGGCAGTGTTGCCAGAAAATATTTTCTGAGATCGGGGGACTACCACATTAGAAATCGGTATAAATCGGAGTAACAGTTTTAAGCCTACACGTCCTGATAAACGAAAAAAATGGCCGTGTTCAAGTTTCAATGGATATAACCTTGTATCCGTTTGTTTCTGATCACCAGCCAGCTGTTGTTGATATTTTAGTATCCTAAAATTTTAAGGAAAGCTTGGGATCTCTTTTCACCCAACAGCTATATACTTGCGATATAGGTAGGTACTATAAGGTGCCAGTTATAGCTATCATTGAAACTCATCATTGAAAACTTTGATGATTGATTTTGAGACATTTAGAAAGCAATATCATTTATTATTTTGCTAAACAAATGAAGTTCCAGACTAATTAATTTCTAGTCAAAAAACAATTTTCAAATAGGCCCAACTTTCCACATAAAATGACTTAAGAAAAATCTTATTATGTGAAAAGTGGGGCCTTTTTGAAATTTTTTTTGACTAGAAATATTAACTAAGTTCTTAGCTTCCATCAAAATAATAAATGATTTTGCTTTCTAAATGTTTCAAAATCAGTCATTAAAATTTTCAATGATGCTATAACTGGTGCCTTAGGCAAGATTTGGATTCGTGCAAACAAAAATTTTGAAATAACAATCAAACATGAAATTACGATGATAGAAAACACCAAAAAAGTGGGTGGTACAATTCTGTCAATCTGTCTGCCTGTTTGTCTACAGCCTAAACGGCCGGATCGATTTTTTTCGAACTTGGTACATAGTGGTTTTTGGTGATAGTGCCATTTTTTAAGAGCCAAAAATAACGGTTTGCGATAAATTTTTTTAAACTGTTTTTTATAATCGTATTTTTCTCAAAAACGGCTCAACAACTTTTCTTAAACAAATTTTAATAAATTTCTTTTAGTGAGGGCTTCCTTTGGGTGAAAAAACATTTTTCAAAAAATTCGCCAAAGAACCATTTTTAAATTTTTTGATTTTCTTCAAAGCAGTATGACTATTTTCAATAATTTTTTTATACAGAGGCTTCCAAAAACAATAAATATGTTTGAATACTTAAATTTAAAAAAATAAATAGTAAATAATAAATAAAAAATGTTTCAATTTTTCTTTTCAAAATCAAATATTTCGAAAACGATATGGTCAATTTTTTTAAAACTCGATACTTAACAGTTTTTAGTTTAATAACGGGAGGTTCCTAGAAAAACCAGAAAGGGAAATATTTTTTTTCTCAAAAACGACTCCTACGATATTGATTTAAGTTTTTCCATATACTAAAATTAATATGATCTACTACAAGAAATATGTACAATTTTATTACAATTTTGAACTCTTTTAATAGTACCTGTCATAAAACATGTTTCTTATTTCAATTTTCTCACTATCTGCTGAACGGATTTAGATACATTTTTGTATATACAAATTTCAGATACGATTAATTGGCAAATTTTGATATGCAATATACACTAGTCACGGAAATAAAAGGAAAAACATTTTTTTCAATTTTTATTTGTGTTTTTTTTTTTAAAGCTGTATCTTTGTGATGAGTGGTCATATTTTGTTGAAGCTTTATGTTTTTTATTTTGATATTTGTTCGCAAATTATTTTTTACAGTACCACTATTGCATTATTGTAAGAGCTGCCACCAAAACATTTTTTTTTATGTTTTTTTGAAGGTCTACATTTTTAAAGATAATTTTTTAGTTAATCAAATGAAATGGTCAGATAACCTGTTAATTCATCTTCAATCAAATTTTTTTTGTGATCGTACAGTTTTTTTGCATGGTTTATCTGACTTTTAATGAAAACAAAAACATTTGGTTTTGATTACCAATATCTTAGCAAAAAATGGCGTCATACAAAATTCAAGCACAATTTTGGAAATTTGAGTAAGTATTTCACATTATTTTTTTTTGAATATTTTATGGAAATTATTTTTGTATCCTTCTTCGTTAGTTTAAAAAAAGGTCTTAAAACGACTTTTTATGGTTTTCGGTAAATCTTTTGTTACTTTTCAAACTTTGATCTATGGACTTCCGGTAGTATGCAGATTTATAGACTTTTAAAGCATCAATACTTCTGTGAATTTTTTAATTTTCAAAGTCTTACAAATCAGTTAAAGGGACAAATTGTGTTTTTTCCTGTACATCGCGTAGTAATCATCAAAATGACTAACAATTTTCGTCGACTTGTTTCACAGTTTCACATTGGTTTGATAATTTTTTGACTTGAAATGAAATAAAAGATACGAGTACATTAAAAAAAAAAAATAATCGAAGATGAACTAACAGGTTATCAGACCATTTCATTTGATTAACTCAAAAAAAATTATCTTTGAAAACGTAGACCTTCAAGAAACACAAAAAACAAAAAATTGTACGCAATAACGGTACTGCAAAGAAACTATTTGCAAACAAATATCAAGACAAAAAACATAAAGCTTCAACAAAATACGACCACTCATCACAAAGATACAGCTTTTAAAAAAACACTAATAAGAATTAAAAAAAAATGTGTTCCTTTAATTTCCATGATTAGTGTATATCAACATTTTCAAAAACGGGTTGATAAATTTTTTTCAAATTTTATTTTTATATGCACATAAATAAATATTTAAAATGTACAAACTAAAAGTTTTCTTTACAAGTATTTTAAGAATTTTATATTAAAAAATATTTTTTTAGAAAGCCGTTAAACGATTTAAAATTTTGTATGTTCATATCTACAGTCATATTCAATAAGAATTAAGAAAGCGTTCTTTTTTTTCATCTCAAACTCTCAAAGAAGTTAAGCTTATTGAAATATCGTATTTCATGCTTTTAAACATTTTTCTCTCATAATTTCCATGTTTTTACATATAATTTTCTTAAACCCTCAGCACCTTTAAGATAAGAGCAAGTTCGAGCGAATCAGTCGAGCATTATTTTGTATCACTAGCTAGTGTTCTTACAAGAAATTACAACAACACAACATATTCAGATCTCTTTGGATACAAGTCTGACCGCGGCCATAGCTTTTTGCTGATTTTTTACGAATTTTTTTTCCATTGTGTTTGTCATTAGAATCTGAAAAAGAAACTATTTGTTTGAAGGTAAAAATGTCATATTTTTTAAGAAACAACTTTTTCATTACTATTGTTTTATTTATTTTGTGTTGTTTGTTAATTTTTAAAAGTAATATTTTCTACGAACAGTTTACCTACTGTACCTTTAAATTAAAATTAGATATTTTTAATTTTAGATATTCATGAAGTATCAATGCCCTGCCCAAGCTCTTATATATCATGTTCCCACCAAAATGAAACCCAAGGTTTTCGTTAAAAAACTTTTGATATTTCAAGATGATGGAACAAGAATTCGTGGAAATTTTAACGAAACATCAGCTTCATCAATGCAAGACCTAAAGACTTTCCCGCTGAAATCTCAGATTTTGCTTTCGTGGAAACATATAATAACTCTCAAATCCATAAAAATCAATCAAAAAATGTTGAAAAATGGAACCCTCATGTATTTGCTTCAATTTTCATTGTTTCTCGAGCAGAATTATCGATGCGAGAATTAAAGTGGGCAATATTTTCACTTAAAATATACCACTCAACTTAACTAACTAGATAGATAAACTTCAATATAAATAAAGGACACAACAGACTTCATACACAAGAAAACCGATATCACGATTATTTAATATATATTTTAAAAAAGACATATCCAGGCTAAAAAAACTTACATATTTTTAATTAAATTATAAATTATATCAATTCAAGAGTGGAAACAATTTTTACATACTTTTTTATTCGAAATATTGAAAATCGGGTAAAACTGTCATATTTTTTTCAAAAATCGATGTATCAGAAATAGATTTAGAAATCGGGAGGATTACGATTAATTGGCATTTCTGGCAACATTGGTTGCAGGCCAGTGACAGTTCGTGGAAAAGCGTGGCTTTTAGGATATCAACCTCTCACCCTGACCACTATGGTTTTAAATACGCTATCTTTATTTTTAAGCTCAGGGTTGACGTAGTGGGCATTATAAATTGCCGCAAATCTCACAAACATATTGATAGGGTTACCATCTATGTATTAATATTTATAGTAAAAAATAATGATAACCGCAATAAATTGAGTCTATCTTACTCCACACCGCCAAAACAGATACCAGGCGAGTTTTTTTCAAATGGCGTTAGCCTTATTAAGTAGTTCAACTTCACGTGACACCTATGTATGTATCTTATCTTTAGGCTTAGCATTATCAAAGAAAAACATTTCTATGAAACCTTTTGATACCTTCCTTACTATGGACTTGGACAACCTAAAAACTTAAAATATGATCCAGTAAAATAATTTTATTCAAATTCTTGAAACAATTTCCGCTCGCCAAAACACTTACAGCCCTATTATTGACACGATTCAAAACTAGTTTTAACGTAAAACTAGTTCTATAGGGGTTTCGAGTTTCAAGTTTTGAACAAATCGGTATAATTCAAACAAAAATTGACATCTAAAACTCGAAATCATAAAACTAGTTTTGGATAAAACTAGAAATTCATAAAACCAGAAATATCTAGTTTTAAGGACTTCAAAACTAGTTTTGAAGCTTTTTTATATTATTCATCACAAAATAAAATCGGAAAAGTCAACAAAAATAAATTAATTACGAAACGTCAAAAACTATTTCAGCATATTTAATATCTTAAACAATGGTGCGTGAAGAATATTTCGCGAATAAGTTTGAAGAACTTTTTGGAAGAAGAAAACGATTGATTTCTTGCAGGCGCCCAAGCACATTGCGGAAATATCCTCAATTGGAAGAGTTGGACTATTTAGCGTTTCATCAGGACTTCAAGATGACAAAGCGTACTTTTCAACGTGTTGTTGATTTGGTGAAACCCAATGTGTCAACCCTACAAAGATGGTAAGACACCGATAAAAGTGCACTATGAACTACGTACATATATACTGTTATTTTATTACAGATCTCGCTATTTTTTTCTTATGGTGCAGCACATTCCGTATTGAAGCGGAGCAAAATCAACGCATTAGTATGCCTTCTAACTATATATGTACGCAATTATAGGTTGTTTGAATTAAATAAATGAACTAAACAAAGAGTTTGCACCTTTATTTTTTTATTATGCAACGGAAAATATACATTATATAATATTTGCGTAAAATTATATGTACCTATGTATATATGTATGTATAGTTCAATACACATAATGTAAGTTAAAATGAACCTATATGTATCTGCTTTTCTTAGAAAACTGAGCTTTGATGCAATCTGGGTTTCTAACACCGATACCGAATGTCCAAACGCTGACTTACAACTTGCGTTGATTAAAAAGAGCTTCTATCGTATATAGTTCGGCATGACGTTCGCTGTCGGCCTGTCGATCAGAGGCAATTTGGCGCATTTCTATGTTCGAAATGCATCTCGGCAGAATGTTTATTTTCTTTCGCGCTTCGATCCCTTACAGTTGGTGAGAAGTTCGTAGGAATTCCCTGTAATGGCTGACGAAGCCTTTCGTTTTTGTGCGCCTTTGAGAATATATGTGGGAGAAAACTGCATCTGACAAGAGAAGAGAGTCTTGGACAACGCACAGTATTTGAACTCATTGCTTCGGTTTCGGTGCCAGGCGATTCAACTTTCTTTAACTTGGTTGAGAGATTCAATGCTGTGGATTAATTTGTTGGATTTTTGTCTGTCTTTAGTCCAAAAATTTGGTAGGGTGTCCTTAGCCGTCAACAAATTTGGTATAGCTGACCCAAAACCAGCCAAACCATCAAAATAAATACAGCTACTTCGATAAAACTAGTTTTATACATTCAAAACGAGAAACTCGTTTCAAAACCTAAACTAGTTTTATCTCCAGAAATGAAAAATACCGATTTTTGTTTTGAACTAGTTTTGACAAATTTTTATAGAACTCGAAACAAAACTAGTTTTACCTAAAACTAGTTTTGTTTCTAGCTTTACAAATTCTCAATAATAGGGCTGTAAGAAAATCTTACTTTTTGTTTTTCCGAAAATTGTATCCAAATTGTTATAGCCGTTTTTGATAAATCATATGAATAACACCACATGTTGTTCGCTAATGAAAACAAACTTTAAAATTTTCATCAAAATCGTTATAATCATTTCCGAGAAATCAAGAAATAATACAAATGAAAGTGGCAGTGGAGTGAAACAGTTTTTTTTTTTATCACCAAAAGCATTTGATGTGCGGATTTTACGCAAATAATGTTTTAATTTTTATGTTTGCTTATGTAAACAAATCCTGAAAACTTCACCTAAATCACTCCAATCGTTTTCGAGAAACCAATTAATAATAAAAGTGAGTGTTGGGTGGATATTTTAGAATCCGTTTTTATTTTTTTTCTCATGAAAATAATTTTTGAAAATATGAGATATCAAAATCATTTGAGTCGTTTTCGAGAAATCAAGAGGCATTGAGTGGATTCTACAAAACCTAATTTTGGTTTTTTCTCCTTCATAAACCTTTAAGATTTCATCAAAATCGTTATAAGAGGTGTTTCTTGAAAATGAGTATTTTAGTGGTCAGATTCTAGAAAAATCACTCTCTTGTTTTAATTCTAGCTGATTTTGCTATTTTTGAGAAACAAAAAATATTAAAAGTGGGCACTTGGTGAACTTTACAAAACTCTATTTTTGTATTTTTTTCCGTTAATTAGAGCAAACTGTAAAAATTTCTTTAAATCGTTCGAGCTGTTTCTGAGATATGATAGCTTACATTTTTTTATTTGCTAATAAAAAAACTAAAATCAAAAATGTCTTCCAAATCCTTAGAACCGTTTTCGAGAAAGTTATAAATATCTTCTAAAATTGGGAGTGCTATTTTCCGGATATATTCCTGAAATATTTTTTTCAAATTTTTCTTTCTCCTAAAAGTAAACTCAGAAAACATTATTAAAATCATTTGACTCAATAAATTAAGCTTTTTCCAATAATCAAAGTGGGTGGATTTTACAAAACTAAATTTTTATATTTTTTCTCGTTCATGAAACAAACTCTGACAATTTTACCCGAAGCAATTCGTATCCATCTTCTAGATATTAAAAAAGTAGGCGTGTCAGTGGGCACGCGAAACGAAACGTTAACTGTTTTTGTTTTAAAATATTTATTTTTTATGTTTTTGTAAATAAATAATGAGTACGAGTATGTAGTACCTCGTGGCATGATGGTTAGTACGTTGATTGTCATGCCAAAGGTCTGGGTTCGATTCCCAGCCTTTACCACCTAAAAACAGATATGTTTTTTCCCGAGGAACTGCCTCTTGCAAGGAACTGACAAATCCTCCAAGAGTATACTTGTCGTAAAGAAGTGCTTTTGATCTAGCCGTTTGGAGTCGGCAAAAATTATAGGTCCCCTTCATTCCTGCCATCAATACACGCACAGGAATGGCTGAGAGTTGTAAGTCACTAGGCCCTGGTTCTTCATGAGTTGTTGTGCCACCAAATTTATTTAATTTATTTTTACTAGTATTTCCACTAATGCTTGACGGTTTGAAATTGAGTCATACGATTTTTTTTAAATCAATCGAAATCTTGCTCCAGGGATTTTTGATAGCTTTGATTAAGGCGTCCTCATCTTCAAATTATCTTCCAGCTTCATAAAATGTTTGATAAAGCTAGGCCGAATAGTTTTCGATGATATTTTAGTCCGGTGAATAGGGTGGTGATGGCAAAAAATCTTCATCTTTCAACTTAATCCCTCCTCTACCTACTCTGGATGTGTCGATTGGGGTGTTATCTTGTTGTCAAACTCAGAGTACTACTTATCAATGTCTGTTATCCATGGAAATACCCATTCCAAGAGATATTTACAACTATTTCCGTTTGGTATTGAAGTTAAATTATAAACTCCAATTTAATTATTCCATAGTAAGTGATAGAGCCCCGACTCTTAGCACCTGACGAATGACTGTGAATACTTGTCAAAATAAGTTCCTCTTCTCTTAAATCATTAAAATACAAATTCTAACTATCGGATGCCTGTTCACATTCGAAGAGACTACCTATTTCTATTCGTTACTCTAAGCAACAAGGTCCCTGGTGAAATTCGTGTGAAGGTCCTTCGGTCTTTACCGTTGAACTGTACCACTTTTTTCTGATATTTTTTTGCTTTCTTTGTGCCCTTTCAATTTTTTACCATAGAGTTTAGTATCTTCTAGATAATTTTTCATAGCCCTATCACTTCTCTATGCTTCATTCTCCATACTATTCCATGACCCCAGTTCCTTGAAATCATCTACTGCCCCTATTTCAGATATCGTCAAAATTACCTGAGCCAATTTGAATAAAAAATATAAATTAATATAGTTTTAAAGCCTTCCTCAAATATTTAAAACTTTTGAAAAAAAAAAAAATAACGATATTAGCTTTTGCAAATCAATATTTTCAATTGCCTCAATCAAGCGACTCAACTTTTTTTTACCATTTTTGGAAAGTTTAACTTGTGAAATTCCTATGGATTTTCCAAATTACCCCTTTAACATTATGCTATATGTATTCCTACTCATAGGTATTAAAAATTTCCAGAAAAAAATACTTCTTACAGGTTTTTTAACCGAGAGAAAAACGATTGCGAAAATAGTGGCCTCAAACAAGTGACGCGCAGTGTATGCTGTAAATATATTAACAAGTTAAACTCGTTTAAAGTAATAAGATAATAAAGTTAAATACTTTTCCGTTGTTCTTAAGAAATTAACAACGCTGCGCTGCCTGTTTCAACAGCTAATGGAAAACGTAAATATTAAGTCAGCTTTATGATGAAATACTTTTTATTTCAAAGCGATTTAAAACTTAGTATTTCAGTTTTCAATCATTTTATGTCCAGTTGCGTGTACAACTACAGACAATTTATATTGCTATGTTTCCATTTAGAAATGCCTAATAGTGTTCAGCGTTCATGGCCTGAAATCTATTTACGCTTAGAATAGGTACCTATTTGAAGTTTAAAACATTTTAAACCTGTAAGTATAAGTAGGTAGTAGGTACTCGTACAATATCAATCTTCTTGGTTTAATGCGGTTATATGAAATTACGATTGTAACATTTTAATTAATGGCAGGGCCTGAACTTATAACCAATTAAATATTTGTTAGCAACAATTTAATTCAATACCATAAGTGCAATTCAGAGTTCAAGTGACTCTGCCCTTCGGTTTTCTATGAAATTAAAGCATTAACTTAATTTCCAAAGCAAGACTTCCAAATGGAATAATAAATTATCATTCGTCTTCATTAGATAGGAAGGAATTAGTTAAAACTGTTTTCTGTAATGTTAAGTAAAGGCATGTCAAAGGCATGTTGTTTGTACGTAAGTACAAATACACAACAATCATCAAAGTATCTTTGTATATAGATAGATAGATAGATAGATAGATAGATGGACAGATACAGAGAACAACATGGTGAATTAATCAACTCTGCTACGCAGTGTACTGAATAAAGATGGTCCTGTTTCCTGTTCCTGTAGAATCAATTAGTGATTTCACTTGAAGTGTAATCGCTTGTTGTGGTTCATTACGCTTACAAATCATCTTGTTTATTTATGCTCTCCGAAATGTATTTCCTGTATTTGCAATACCGAGACCAAAACCAACCGGGCGGTGATGGATTCTAGGGTTAAATGGAAATACTTATAGAAGAGTATTATGGTTTGGGCTCGGTTTATTTATATATTGAATGCTTTTCCGATCAGATTCAGATTAATAATAAATGAATAAATTTGATTTAATTATTAAAATATAGTTTGGGGGTCAATTTTGCTATAGAAATTCAGGCCAAAAAGTTTCTCAGAGAATTATTAAATTTAGAATTATTGATATGTTTTTGTTTGTTCCACTTTTCTAATAATGTGGAATGTGGGTAGGTACTGGGTAGCTTCACAGAATTTGGGCCTACGGAAGAAAATGTACATACGAACCTTTGGAGATAGCTGTAGAACTCTGGATTTGGCTTTCTTCTTCTTCGAAGCGAGATACTTCTTTAATTTTGTTCTTGTTCATTACCTATTATTTTATAATTATTATTCTGTCAAAGGAAATTGCCCCGAAATCTAGAACTGACCACGGTACCAGAAACGTCTTGGTATTGTTTGATATCAGTATCGGAAACCGAATCTATACCTATACATTACCAGCTCCAAAGCATCCGAAACGATACCGAAACGAGACTTTATTATACGAGGCCAAACAAGACTGAGTTATATAAGACCAATACGGAGCTGATTTTTCTGTGTCTTTGTTTTTCTGAAACCAATCATTTGGATGAAATTTTCAGATTTGGTTCTTATTCGGTGGAGACTGTGACTTTAGTGGAATCCACCAACTCCCTCGCATATTTTTTTAGCTTGGTTTTTCATCCAGACTAGACCGAAACCAGACGAGACCGATACGAGATTAGACTTTGTTATGCGAGACCAACCGAGACTGAGTTATACGAGACCGATTTTGACGTTACCGAAACTTACAAAAATATCTTTGGGTTTGTTAACAAAGGCAGCCCTACTTAGAACCGTGAAGCATTTTTTGATACATACTCGTATTTTAAATTAAAAATTTTTGTCTAAGCGCATCAAAACTCATGAAACATAATCAAGAAAAAACATTTTATGAAATCTACTTGTTTTTAGCTAAAAATTTAGTTTAAGCAGCATCTGATAACACTTTGACAACTGTGTACCTATTTGATACCGAAAACAAATCCAGAACTGAATGACAAAAGAACACTTTCAGATGTGTTTGTTGAAATTTCTCGTAAATTTTCACAAATTCAATCTTGTAACTTGTGAATTCCCGCTACAAAAATTTCTGTCAACATGAAGTGTTACAACTACTGTCAAAAACACCGCTGTCAGTTTCTGTCATATTGTTTTTTTATTTCGACATTCACAAGCCCTACCTGTAGAGAAAAGCATATGTAATTATAATTTCTTGCAAACTGTCGCACATTCTAATAATTTGTCACAAATTCCTGTTTGTCAACTCAAGAAAAGTGCATCAAGAGAACCCAATGAGAGAACAAATCATTTCTATCCAGTGGAAAGCTTGCGAATTTCTGCCAAACTAATTTCTGTGAGCACGAAGTCTTACAACAAATGTCAAAAATCTTGCTGTCAGTTTCTGTCATATTAAGAAGTCGAGTCTGAAAGCAAAAGTTATTTTAATTATTGGGTTCATTGGTCAAGTTTTCATTCATTTTAAATTGTGATTAAAATATTTACTAACAAAAAACTTGCCAATTCACAACATTTTAATCAATAATCATTAAATATACCGAATTTCTGTCATAATTTGCAGTTGTTTCGATATTAATCAATCGGGGTTTTCAATAAGAGCGCTACAAAAGTTTTCTTACATTAAACAAAAACGGTTTTGGATATCAATGAAATTCTTTATTCCTGTGAAAGTACGTTCGATGCCATTATGTACGGAACTCGATTTCTTTTGCATGACTAACACGGGCACGTTTGCAGAAGTCCAGACGCTGAACCCAATTTTCGACGGTTTTCAATTGCAATTTGCAATTTCACGTTCGATATTCGTACGAAGTCCATCAATCGTCGCTGGTTTGTTGGCATAGACCATGGACTTGACGAAGCCTCACAGGAAATAGTCTAACGGCGTCAAATCGCACGACCGAGGCGGCCAAGCGACTGGACCATTTCGTGAGATAACACGTTCTCCAAATTTGGTTTCCAATAAATTGATTGTGACATTCGTTGTGTGGCTTGTGGCGCCGTCCTGTTGGAACCACATGTCCTCCAAGTCCATATCATGCAATTTGGGCCAAAAATATTCGGTTATCATTGAACGGTAGCGATCTCCATTCACAGTAACGGGCCGGTCTTGTTCATCACGGAAGAAGTACGGCCCAATGACGCCGCCGGCCCATAAACCACACCAAACCGTAATTTTTTCGGGATGCAATGATGACTCATGGAGTCCGTGTGGATTGCTGCCTGACCAATATTGCATATTTTGTTTATTGACGAAGTCATTCAGCTAGAAATGAGCCTCTTCGCTGAAGATGATTTTTCGATGCCCAACCCTTGAGAACAACGTGTGAGAGACACATTTGGCTTTCTGCAACTGAAGCCTCAGCGGCAGCAATGTTCCCGACACTACGGGCACTTCTTTGTCTCACTGGCACGGGAACATTTTGTACTGTGTCTGTGGATTCAAATTTTTCCACTAGACGCTCAATTGTTGATCTGCTAGGACGATTGAGATGACCATAAATTGGACGTAGCGCTCTTAACGTTGAGGCCACTGACTCCGAATTTCGGTAGTAAATTTTAATAATTTCGACTCGTTGTTGGCTCGTATATCTTTCCATCATGAGATAGCAAACCTTCCTGAAGATAAATGTCAAAAGAGCGGAAAGAAATATGGCGTCGTTTGCTGTCCCTGTCGCTCTACTTTTATAGCGTCCCTTTTGAAAAACCCTTTACTTACTTAGTACATTTGATATTATATTTCATGAACTCAAAACTTGGCATATATTTTAAATTTCATTACTTTTTTAGGCTGACTTTCTACGCACAGGTTTTTTGTACTTCAAACTTGGCTCTTTTTTATTATTTATGTTTTTGTTGTGATTTCACTCCTATGCTAACGTTTTATTTTGCGAGGTGTAAATTAAGCCCTATCGTTTTATAAAGTTTCATGATTCTATGACAACTGAAAGTGCTCCATATATATAAAAGCAATTCTGAAATCGTGGATGAATGCCACACCCCCTAAAATGGAAAATCTCATTTTTATTATTTTGCTCTTTGTATGCTCTTCAAGTCCAACCGTTCTACAACCGCAAGTTCACCATTCTTTTTAAAGGAACGGTTACGGTTAATGCCACGCTCTACTTTTTTCATCATTCTACAACAATCGGAAGTGCTCCTAGTTTAAAAAAAAAACTTTGAGAAGCTGGGCCACATCCACTGAACTTTCTCAGGAATTACTAATGCTAAACAGATGAAATTCGGTAAGCTATCTATTTTGGATCAGCTTATTTCTAATTTCTGATCTGAAAGTGCCTCTCACAAAGTATTAACACATGTCAGAATAACGTGGGAAAGAATTTCATACGACTGCCAAATTTGTGTGCTGAAAATAATTTTCATATTTTGCTTCCACACTTGTATCTAAACAAATAAGTTTTATCGTAACCTCAAACCCCCAAGTGGGATAGAAAGTGTGATGGTTTTAGAACCGTTCCTAAATATTTTCATGTATTAACATATGTCAAATCGTGTCGGATGAGCTGTCAAGTTGTGTATGGTGAAATTTTATATTTTGCTTCCACACTATTATACGTGATTTTCTTCACACTTTTTTGACATGTGTTAATAATCAATGGGATAGTGCGGAATAGCTACGAGTATTATAGGTAGATATATACTGAGGTTAGGCGGGGTCGAAAATCGCCTGAGTTTCTCCTGTAAAAAAGGTGTAGTGCGACACACTTGGCACTATACTATCCCTTTGATAGTGGTACAGAATTTTAAAAATTATAAGTGGGTTTAATTTTGTTGCATGATAGTTTTCTTTTCGCAAAACCAAAAGTGTAGTAGATCCGATTCAAAAATAGTCGATTTTATTTGAAAAAAAAAGTTTAGTAGATTTACTGAAATTATGGCAAAGTGGCAACGCTACATATACACACAAATGACGTTTAATTCAAAAAGTGGTGCTGTTCATGGTTCAATACGTTTGTTAACATTTTTCAAGTTTCCTCAACTGCGGGAGAGAAAAGATACCTAACACACCTAATGCTTCACGCATTTCGAACAGTTCTTGATTGCTAATCGAAAAGGCCATAACAGTAGTTGTCAGATTTCTTACGGCGACGTCAGATTCAAATATGTATGTATGTACAGCAACCAGATAAAATAACAGCATTTTATTTAATATGAATGAAAATAAAATGAAAAATGTTTTGGAGATTATTGGTAATCTAAATGTATAAACAGTTTTCCTATTGGTTAGGAAAGTTCAAGCATCCTTATTCCACCCCTGCATATGGCATCGATTGCTCTCTAAAGATTTATCTCTTCTCTGTAGGTTGTCTTGCAAGCAATAACAAAAGTTGGTGTATCATCCCGTTTCCAAGTCTCATGTTTATATGTAAATGTATTTATTTTGAGACTTGAAACAGGAATTAATTTTGATAAAGTCGCTGTTCTTAGAGCCATAATGGCAAATAATTATTTTTTTACATGTCATCACATTTTGTGTTTCTGCTCTCGAAGAAATATCAAAAAAATCTTCAATTAATTGTATCTTCAGATTTCTTTTTTTTTTCTAGTATAATTTTTCTCAAATCAAAGTTTCTCTTATTTCATCCCTAATGTTATAAAAATAGGATATCTACGTTAATAGACTATTATGTCCCGCAAACTAGAAATCTATATAAAACTGTATATCAAGCCAATTATTTCATTTATTTATCACGTCATTATCCTTATCCCAATCAACCCAGATTCCAGACAATGAAACAAAGGAACTCTGTTAAGTAAAAAAAAAAAACACAAAGTGGCTGACTCCATCTTACTATACCACTCCCATCACCATCACCCTCAGGCTTCAGGCCTTAGTCTTATGGCCTCAGCCTTTATACTTATCCAGGAACAAAAAAATGATTTCTATACTGTTTTTGCCATAGTTGACTTCATTCGAAGTAACACATAATGGCGACATAAAATTAATGGCTTACGGTGCTGGTAAACAACGTAATTTACTGGAAGAATTTCGAAAAATTAATTGTTAAGGATGCGGCAGTAGAGTGGCAACAGTGCCTAATGAACGCCACCGCCGCGCAACGCCACCGCCACCGCTACCGTTAGTTTCTTACATATTGAGATGCTTTGTTTTGCGTCAAACCATGAAAAATACTCATCCTGATTTCTGTGGTACAAAGAACAATTCATTATCCTCTTAATGTGGTGAGCTAAATGAGTGGATCCGTTTCCGCTCCCTCCTTATGTTCTAACTGAAACTACTTTATTTTGCACTTCCTATATTGTTTGTAATAATCATCAACGACAGGCGAAGCGTTTGGTAGTGTCAGAGAGATACAACAAAAAAAATAAAAAAGAAAACGTCTGCCTGCCTACATTTGTAGCGCACTTATGTGGCAGAAAGAAAGGACAAACGTGCTGCAGTGCTGCATTTTGCAACGTAATCTCCTTACAACATGATTTGAGTGGATATACGTTGCACAGTACATCCTAATTTTTCAACATGTTCTTACTTTATGTTTTTACATTGTGGATGTGGCGCCACAAATCCTTTAGTTTCCAAAGTGTGAGGATTTCTTTTTGTGTTTTACTATACACATATAGCCAGCTTTGTGAGCTCCTATAGAGCATCTATCGATTTTTGTTGGCATTCAATAAGTTTAATAAGATTTTATTTTATTTTTTTCTATTCGCGTACAACGCCATTGTCTGGGTGGAATTATAGGGCCAGCGAGGGAGGCGTAAAATTAGATCCTTTGATGGAAGATGTACCCAGGACATCGTTTGAATTTTGATACCTCCTTTAATTTCCTTAATTGGTTGCTGTGTACTGGATGAATACATACAGCAGCTTACTTTAC
This sequence comes from Dasysyrphus albostriatus, assembly GCA_946251815.1. Lineage (NCBI taxonomy): Eukaryota > Metazoa > Arthropoda > Insecta > Diptera > Syrphidae > Dasysyrphus > Dasysyrphus albostriatus. The sequence continues at coordinate 99,799,589 of OX276336.1, forward strand.
TTAAGAGTTTATAAGATAGAATCTCAATATAGTTGCCAAAGTAGAAAATATATAAAATTTGATTGAATCAATAAGAAAAGTGATTTTATTTCTCAGGGGATATAATTAGCTAATGCAATCTCGTATCAGAATCCCAAAATCTGGATGTTGCATATGTGAAGCGTGTGGACAGCAACGCTCAAACAAATCAAGTCTTCTAAAACATCTCCCTCTCACTTATCTTTTCTAAAGGTACTATTGCACTGTCAGAGTTCTTCGCCTATAAGACTTTTATAGTTTGGCAAAAATCTAATACGCTACCCTTTGATATTTATGCTCTGACGGCTCTCGGAAATTAACTCGTTTTTTTTTTTGGAAAAAATCGCAGAAAGTTCACCATAAAAATTCTGCTATTTTTTCCACGGATATAAAAACCGAAACTTCTGGCATAATTTGTTGAATTTTTCTGGCATAATTTCTTGGAATTTTTCAAAATTTTTTGTAATTTTTTTCCACTTAAAAAAAAAGAAAAAAATTTCTTAGAAGAAAAAGAAACCAGATAAATTTTCAGGCTTATTTCCAAATCCAATCCGGAAAAGTTCTCCGAAAAAAACTGTCCTTTTTCCATAGTAAAAATGAAAATTCTTCGGAAAAAATTCTTACCTTTAAAGTCAAAAAACCGAAAATAAAATTATGTAAAATTGGTGTTCGAGCTGGTTATTTAAAAATAAAATTTACCAATTTTTGAAATGATAAATTAGTCAGGAATATTTTAGTCCTTATTTCCATTTCACTTTCTGGTCTTTTTCCATGGCAGTCTGAAAATTTACAACTTTATGTCTCAATTTCCTTCTCAAATTACAGGGCAATTTTTAAAATTTATTCTAAAAAATGTTCTGACCTTTTTACAAAAAGAAAATCCAGAGTAATTTGTTCAGGGTAATTTCCGAGAGCAGTTCTGACGAGATCAGTACAGAGTCTTCCAATTAGAGGATTTATTTTGAGCTTCATGCCATTTTTGAATTGCGGTTATTAAAAATGGATCAGTATACAAGCGCGAAATAGAGAAAATTCACTACAAAAGTTGTGAAAATAACGCAGGAACGTTTTGTAAAGTTTGTACTGCCTTTGGTCAAGCAACGTCTGGTTTAGCTATATTTGAACGTTAGCAGATTAATGATGTGAAGACTCATACTAGTGTTCGTCCAGGAAGGTCAGATAAAATATCACCATTGTAGCTGAGAATGTGACTCAAAACCAAGGTGTGTTAATTTCGAGTTTAGAGACAATTTCAGGAACTGGGGATATCTAACACAACTTTCCATCTCATTTTTTACCTGAAACTATTGCTATGGGCGTTAGTGACGTTTTTTTCATTAGAAAGAACCGTAACATGCTACAATGCTTGTAATCTAGCAACAGTTAAAGAAAAACTCTTATTTGTTGCCTTTAGCCGATAATATTGTTGCCAAGGCCTGCGCCTGGCTTCATTGCTTGAAGTATTCAGTGTCATCCAATGAATAATTTTTCTTTATGACAACTTCCTTAGCCATTGTATGCGATAATAATGTTTTGAAGTGCCTGTTCCATGATGTTTTTCATTGTTTTTGGTTCTCTAGTGAGCTGCTGACTATATCATTCAAGGCAGCTGCATGGCTGCATCAATTTCTGAGTCTTGATGATTTCTGTTTTCTGACAAATATTCTGAAATGATGGCTACTGCGTATATAGTCGGTTTAAAGGTAGCACTCTTTAACCAAAAAATTAGACTTTTAAAGGAAATTGAATTGAAACATACTTTTTGAAGTTGAAAAGTCACGTTCTGCAAAACTTTTAAATAAAGTTCCTGGGATATACCATTTAATGTCCTTATAAAAACCTTTCAATTTTATAAGGGAATTGAAATGACACTTTTTGGATTAACAAAATGCATTTCATTATCATTTTATTGGACATTTTTTCTGCACTTTAGTCCAGTTAATTTAGACTTTTTTTTAATAAAAGATTGGGTAAGTAATTTTTTTCTTGATTTCGTTAAAGTAACATACAGAAAACTTAAGTTCAAATTTTCGACTTTCAACCCTTTGCAGGGTTGTCACTATGTTGATTTAAAGAGTGAATTCGTTTTTACCAAATAATATCGGCAATTTTAAATTGATCGAAAAAAAATCGATTCTTAAAAAGAAGAGTAAGTTCTACAAATTTAATAATATTTAAATAATATTTTTCAAATTTTGTAAGTTAAAACCAATTACAAGCAAAAAGTAGTTTACATTTTTTAGTAATTGTTTTTCTTTCAGTTATTCGCAAAAATTTATTTAAAAATTTCTAGTAATCACTTTTTAACATTTTTGTTTATAAGCAATATTGTTTGCCAACTTTATTACCTGAAAACTATCTCCACATAATCATAACTAAGTGTTTAAAGAGTGTCAGTTGGTTTTTCTTAACAAAAAATGGGGAAGATATTTTTTGTTTTCAATTCGTTGAAGAAATAAAAAGAAAGCTTAAATCCAAATTTTCAACCTTAAGTCTTTAACAGGGTTGCTGCTTTCTTCAACTCGTTTTTCATCCGTATTTTTTTTAGTTTTATCAAAAAAAAAAAAAAGCAAATGCATTGCTAACAAAAAGAATACTTAAAAATATTCTTCTTAAAGTTCTTTAAAAATCTTTAGCTAACAGCTTTTATCTTCATAGTTTTTAAGTCCAAACAGTGGCTTATCTATTGGCACCTGAAAGGCTTCCAATCGCAGCATCACGCTTAAAATATTGCAAGTTGAATTGTGCTTTCATAATATTCTTCGTTGCTAAAAAAGAATTTATTATTTAACTTAAGATGGTGGAAACTAGCAAAACAAGCATAATCATGTTTTTTATATGCAAAATAACATTTATATATTTGAAAATCCAAATTAATACATGCTCGCACTTTACTCTTATAAGCTGCTTTTTAATAAAAAATAAAATGTGACTTCTCTGCGCTCAATACTATGTGAGGAATTGATTGATCAAAATAGAGATTGATATCACATCACTTATAATGTTAATTATAATGTGTTATATTTTTATGTCCATCTGTCTACTTGAAAAAATCGAGTGAATGCGATTTTCAAACGCCAAAAACAAACACTTTAATCAAAAATTCCACAAACATGGGTAAAATAATTTATTCTTACCTCTCCAAAAATAAAAAATTTTCTAACAACAAGTATCATCCTGATTTATAGAAAATTAATTCTTGGGCATCTACTTCCACGTTTTTGACTTTAAAACGTTCATATCTTCATTCCTTTATTTTTCCGATTTTTTCATTACATTACCTACGGCTTTCTTGTAATTGCATAATCTGTCAAATGCAGAAATAACATCTTTCTTCCTTCCCCCGTTTTGAAAATAGCCAAAACCGAGTTCACCCTCCAATGTTTAACTAAATTCCAATAGGAGCTATGATGATGACTAAATAAGCTGTGTTCACTCGGTCCGCAAAAGTGTCAATTTTTTTTTCTTGAAAGATGACCATTTAAATGGTCACTTTTGACCACTCATTAACTTTTTTTGACCACCCAGTTTTCGAGAAAATCGATTTTGAAAAATGGTGGACCAAAATAACTCCAATAACTTTTTTTGACCAACCCTAGAAATATTTTTGTTTGATTTTTGAAATATTTTATTTCTATTTCCTTTTAATTTTTGTAATTATCGAATTTTGAAAGATGACCAATGTGAAAAAATCTATTATCAAAAATGACCACCTTCTAAAATTACTCTTACTTGTCCAAAAATATTTTTTTTTTAATTTAGAAAGATGACCATTGGGAAACTTTTTCCTCTCTAATTCTCATCGATACGGATGCTGTCACGTCACTTTAGAAGTAAAGTACAACACGGGTGTAAGAAAGTCTGAAAATCTCAGAAACTTCTTTGGCATAACCAAGTTTCAGTCTTACTGTCATAACCAAGTTTCAGTCTTACTGTCATCTGTCAAATTTATTAATTATTATTCATTCAGTGGTGCCAAATTAACATGGAAAGAATTGAAAAATCACCAATTGAAAAATTTGCAGTCGCAATTTACGAATCAAGTTTTATCCGTAAATCAAGGCATTTTGATCCCAAATTAATACAAAAACTGGTAATTTAACATTCAAAACGAAGCAATTTACAAATTTGTTTTTTCGTGATTTGCAATTAAAATTCATGATTCAAGCTTGTACTTTTCATAGCAAAATATTTTTGGCGAAATTTACTCTCCAAAAGAATAATTTCACAAACAGCATTTAAAAATATTGATTTGCGATAAATATCTAGTAATTTACATTACTCAATCACAGATTTACGTTTTTTTTTGTCGCAATTTGCAACTCCATGAGAATAACTACAAATCACCAACAAATAATTCTTAGATCACGACTTTCTTATCGCAATTTACGTCTCGAAGAGATAAAGCACCACAACATGGTATGTATCTAATGATTAATGTGTGACACCAACGATGTGTAATGCAAATGGGCCTAGTGGTTGCACTCTCGCCTCACAACTCGAGGATTGTGAGTTCAAATGAATTGAATTAAATAACCTGCAGAAAGGAAGGGTAGAATTAAATAAATTGATCTTTCAAAGTCGCAATATCATGAAATAAAAGTGGCGATCACAAATCTCTTTTGTAAATTTACAAATTGTGCGATTGAGGAATATTTGGATCATATTTGTGATTTGTTGTTAGCAATTTTTTTTTTCAATATCTTCACTTACCCAGTTTTGCAAATTGCAAACAAATAGTCGTAAATTACGAAATCTCGAGCCAAGGTAAAGGGTTTTCAACAGGGACGCTACAAAAGTAGAGCGACAGGGACAGCAAACGACGTCATATTTCTTGCCGCTCTTTTGACATTTCTCTTCAGTAAGATTTGCCATTTTATGATGGAAAGATATACGAGCCTACAGCGAGTCAAAATTATTAAAATTTACTACCAAAATTCGGAGTCAGCCTCAACATTAAGAGCACTACGTCCAATTTATGGTCATCAGAATCGTCCTAGCAGATCAACAATTGAGCGTCTAGTGGACAAATTTAAATCCATAGGCACAGTACAAAATGTTCCCGTGCCAGTGAGACAAAGTTGCCGAAAGCCCAAATGTGTCTCTCACACGTCGTTCTCAAGCGTTGGGCACCTCTGTGACGTTGTTGTGGCAAATTTTGCGAAAAGATCTTGGCCTACATCCTTACAAGATTAAATTGACGCAAGAACTGAAGCCACTTGACCACCAGAAGCGTCTTATGTTCGTGAATTGGGCTGAGCAACAACTTGAAAATGATTCGGATTTTCATCGAAAAGTCATCTTCAGCGATGAGGCTCTGGCTGAATGGCTTCGTCGATAAACAAAATATGCGGTATTGGTCAGGCAGCAATCCACACGTACTCCTTGAGTCATCATTGCATCCCGAAAAAAATACGGTTTGGTGTGGTTTATGGGCCGGTGGCGTCATTGGGGCGTACTTCTTCCGTGATGATCAAGACCGTTACTGTGAATGGAGATCGCTACCGTTCAATGATAACCGAATATTTTTGACCCCAATTGGATGATATGGACTTGGAGGACATGTGGTTCCAACAGGACGGTGCCACAAACCACACAGCGAATGTCACAATCAATTTATTGGGAAGCATGTTTGAAGAACGTGTTATCTCACGAAATGGTCCAGTCGCTTGGCCACCTCGGTCGTGCGATTTGACGCCGTTAGACTATTTCCTGTGAGGCTACGTCAAGTCTATGGTCTATGCCAACAAGCCAGCGACGATTGATGAACTTCGTACGAATATCGAACGTGAAATTGCAGCAGTATCGGCCGATTTATGCTTGAAAACCGTCGAAAGTTGGGTTCAGCTACTGGACTTCTGCAAGCGTGCCCGTGGTGGCCATGCAAAAGAAATCGAGTTTCATACATAATGCCATCAAACGTACTTTCACAATAATAAAGAATTTCATTGATATCCAAAACCGTTTTTCTTTTATTCAAAAAAAAACTTTTGTAGCGCTCTTATTGAAAATCTCAGGTATATGCCAATAAGCCGATAAAAGAATAATAACCTTTAAAGTCTGTAGTACCTCGTGGTTATTGCGTTGAACTGTCATGCCGATGGTCTGGGTTTGATTCACAGTCGCTGCAACCTAAAAACCGAAATATTTTTCGCGAAGTACTGCCTCGTGCGAGGAACTGACAAATCCTCCAAGAGTATATTTGTCATCAATAAGTGTTTCTCATCTAGCCGTTCGGATTCGGCAAATAACACGCACACAGAATGGTTGAGAGTTGTAAGTCACTAGCCCCTGGTTCTCCACGAGCTGTTGTGCCACCCAATTTATTTATTTATTTTTACCTTTAAAGTCAACATCACCCAGGTCATCGCTCAAATCTAGCCACAGAGTTATTGAAAATTAAACATTTCAACGGTGTTATATTCTATTCATAACGGCTTATATATCAAATAAAGAAGTCTCGTTAATACCTCCCAAACAGTTGACGGTGACACCTTACCTGTATAAAACTATGAAGTGAAAAAAAGTTTTCATTTTAGTTTATCATCTTATTATTTCACAAACACGCTCAAGGTGATTCCCGAACTCGTTATGAAGAACAACGGTAAAAGTGATTAATAAAAAAATACTTAATGAAAAATGTTTCCATCACTAATTTATAGTAAAAGATGATTGTGACGTCACATAAACACCAAAAAGGTGTTTCTATTACTCGTGGTTGTTACTAATTTTGTGCCAATCTTAGTATGAATTTGAAATTGTTTTGCAGTGCTTCTCATCTAGCCGTTCGGATTCGCAAAAAATTGTAGGTCCCCTGCATTCCTGCCAACAACACACACGCAGGAATGGTTGAGAGTTGTAAGTCACTAGGCTTTGGTTCTCCACGAGCTGTTATGCCACTAATTTTTTTTATTTTCTTTTTTTTGCATTAAAATGTTCATACAGTGAATAAGGGTCTTAATGTTTTTAAGAAAATTTCAGTATTCTTGTATTAATTCCGTATACTCCGATATATCTCATCCGATTTCGTTCCAACTTCGAAAAATGGATTCTTCAAAATAATTCACAAAATAGGTGCGTTTTTTTGCAAGTACTTTACATATTCTCAATTGATTCACACTGAGCTTTATATTTACTGAATATGCGGTAAATTTATTGTTACTACAATTTGGATAGAAACATTTTGCCTAGTGAATAACATTGCCAAAAGTGTATTTATGCATATTAAAAATTTACAACTATTTTGTATAAATAAAGAAAATCAAAGAAATCATCAATTTGTAGTCGTACATTTGACTATTTCACATTTACTTTTGAATAATACAACTTTATTAGTAAACAAACCAATAAATAATAATTTCATTATTAAAAAAAAAAAAAACTTCATGTGGCAACCATATTTCTTCATCAATATTAAATGATTTTCCATAAATTTATAGCTTGCCAAAAAAAATTGTAATTTTTGCTTATACGTTCTTTTATATATTTTTATCCCTGCAGTTATTTGTGGAGTTGGAGTGGATGTGTTCGTACATGGCCATACGTCCGGCATCTTTATATTGTGAGTACTTAGAACCTACATAAGAAAAACCATCATAGTTCAAAATTGATGTTTTGTAATCTATTGGATTTTTCAGATTAGGATCTTTTTTGGTTCTGGTTTTCGAAGTAAAGTGGGTTATAACACTATTCCTGCAGTTGCTCTTTGCTAGGTAAATATGATATATATTATATAAGATAAATACATCGACATACTTACACATATTTTGTTCGTTAAAAACAAAGACGTTTAAAATAAATTATATTTGATGTTCACCCAAGTTGAGAGGCGAAGGCCACATTGTCACCTGAGGAGACATTAAGGAGGTTTGTTCACAGAGCGTATAGAGTGTAGTGTGTAATGAGTTGGTAGCCTGTAGTTTGCATGTTGAAGAAGTTTCCTTAATGAAAATAAATTGTCCCATAAAGACTATGCAGGTAGTTATTTGAAATTCAGAAACAAAGGATTTTTAATGGATTTTTAGTTTAAGTTTTATTGAAGAGTGCTTAAGGCGCAAAGTTCAACTATTGCCTAAGAGATAAAAGAAAAAGAATTATAAATGAAGTAGAGATTTAATAATTAATTTAACATTAGCTTTGAGAGTGTTAAATAATTTAACACAATTTGTTGCAGCTAATTTGAAGCTAAGAAAAGACCTTATAAATAGGGAATGTTTTCTTTTGTTTTTGATATGATAAATAGTTTTGGAGTTGGAATAATTTGAATCTGATAATCACAGAAAAATGCTATCTGTTTGAAATACAGGGAGGTACCTACAAAGGAATGGAATTACTTTTCCAATAAATTAATTGCAATTAGCTAAGATCCAGTTTTTGAATGCGAGTTCATCTAAATACCTTCTTAAACTAATTCTAATAAGACATTTTTATTAATTCACCCTTCCCCTCATATCTGTTGATGCTGATCGAGTAGCAAACAAGGATTATAAATAATTTTGAAGTGAAGAGTGGCATTTAAAGAGTGTTGTAAATGGTAAAGTAAGGGTTTGGTATTTAAAGGAGATCCAATTGAAGTAGGTACTTTAATAATACAAGTACTGTCAAATGATAGCACAGCGAAAAAAAAATATTTTTTTTGTCGGGGTTTACATAATACATAAATTATGTTTTTATTTTAAAGCTTAAAAAAAAGATAGAAAAAAACTAAAATTTTCCTTCAAGCTTGCACTTGTTTGGTGTTATTGGCAGCGTTCCGCCGGCTATCGGATAGGTTATCCAAGATAACTGAGTAGGGGATACTTTTGTGAACGACCAGAACCAGATAGGTTAGCTGAAAAAAGCTGACAAAGAAATTGAATTAAAATTGTGTTTTATTTGCAAAAAAAATTTTAACTTTCTTAACGGAGTTTTATTCCATTTATATTTACATATTGCGTAGAGTCCAAGGTGTCGCAAATAACCATTTTCTAGCTGCATCTAACTAATTGATTTTCCTTTCAAAAAACCCGACACTGCAATACTCAACATGAACAACTCAAACTTCTTGTCAAATATCAGCTGTTTTGAAATTTCTCTTTGGATTGCTGAGTTTCCTAGAATTTTTGGATAACTTCGGATTTGTTTGTTGGTCACAAATGATTTGTCATCAGCTGTTTTTTTAACAAGGGATTACAACAACACAAAGTTATCCGGATAACTGAGAATTAACATAGGAACGCGGCCATTGTTGGTCGTAGAAAAAAAAAAACACATGGTTATAACCAGAGGCGTACCGAGCACTTCGGAACCCGGTATAGGAAATTTTTTAAGGGCCCCCTTTTTCCTGACAGTGGCACATTCTCACGAATACGATTTTTGTCCTACAAAATAAATTTCCACCAGCTTTTAGATAAGTTTATTTTAAAAATATTCAGTAAGATACATGGTTATAACCAGTGGCGTACCGAGCACTTCGGGGCCCGAGTCCCCTTTTTCCTGACAGTAGGAATATGATTTTTGTCCTACAAAATAAATTTCCACCAGCTTTTAGATAAGTTTATTTTAAAAATATACATTAAGACACAAAGTTACAACCAGTGGCGTACCGAGCACTTCGGGGGCCCGGTATAGACAATTTTTTAAGGGCCCTCTTTTTCCTGACAGTGGCACATTCTTACGAATACGATTTTGTCCGACAAAATAAATTTCCACCAGCTTTTAGACAAGTTTTTTTTTAAAAATATACATTAAGACACATAGTTATAACCAGTGGCGTACCGGGCACTTCAGGGGCCCGGCATTGAAAATCTTTTAAGGGCCCTCTTTTTCCTGACAGCGGCACATTCTTACGAATACAATTTTTGTCCTACAAAATAAATTTCCACCAGCTTTAAGATAAGTTTATTTTAAAAATATTCAGTAAGGCACATGGTTATAACCAGTGGCGTACCAAGCACTTCGGGGCCCGGTATAGAAAATTTGTTAATGGGCCCTTTTTTCCTGACAGGGGCACATTCTTGGGAATATGATTTTTGTCCTACAAAATAAATTTCCGCCAGCTTTTAGATAAGTTTATTCTAAAAATATACATTAAGACACCTTCCGACAAAATGAAAAACATCCTTCCATCGGCGATGATAAAAATATCACAGATATTCTTCGCCGAAACATGTTTGAGATTGGCTCTATAGTAGGTATAGTGATCTAGGAACTTGGAAGTAGTTTCTTTGGCTAAGATTATACTTCAGCCCACTATATGTAGCTCATCAGATAAAGTGAGCTTGATGCCTGTTCTGTGTACACCTCTCTAAAATGTTCATCCAAACGCATAATTATCTATTGTACAGTGTACAAGTTTTCATGTACTCATGTACTCACTGAAATTTAAATCAAAACCTGCCTCTTCTGCTAAGAGTTAATAAAAACCTAAAACTGGAATTAAACTTAACACTGATCAAGATAAAAAAAGATAAAAGAGACCCTTTTAGGTCGTGTGTCAATTATGTTAATATTTCATTTAAATTTGATCTCTGGTCCAACCAAATTAAACTTGATTTTAATCCAAGTGACACATGGTCCTAGAACGAAGAAGTTGTTTAAAATAAGGCTCTGAACCCAATTTTCTTCATTACTAGACTCTGAGAATTAATACGCACAAGATCACTCCCAACCAGAGATCAGAAATAAAACTCAACCTTTTGAAAGGTTTTTAAATAAATCTTATTTGTTGTTATTTTCAATAAAAGTCACTGAATAACTTTTATTAAAAAAAAAACATTTTTCAGTGAAGGTCTGAAGCTTTTATTTTTATTTTTTTTTAAATATTTTGGTCAACCAGGGAGATTTATCACAGAAAGAAAAAAATCTCATCTGCATCAATCAGAATGTTCGTTAGTATCAGAGTTGTAAAGTACTACATTTTTGTACTTAAAATGATCGCCAAGTTAGCTTAGTATATCTCGCTATAGTCTCGCTTTGTCTCTCCGTGATATTTACACTTGGTTTTTGGCATTAAGTGTGTTTTTCCATCATCTCGCTATAGTCTCACCAAAGTTATTTTTCTTCAAAATAATATTTTTCAAAAAGGTTAAAATAATCTAAAAACGTGGTTTTCAATATGTTGACAGTTGTGTTCAATTTTCTGTGAAATTACCGTAATTACAAGTACACGGATATATGTGTCTTAGTTTCCTCGCTCTGGTCTGGCATTGACATTTACACGTGGTTGTTGGGATTTAAATTATTTTTCCATCATCTCGCATTGGTGTCGCAATAGTCTCACCAAAGTTAAATTTTTTCAAAAAGAATTTTTCCAAAAGGTTTAATTAAAATAAAAACGTGGTTGAAAGTCCTAACGTGGTTTGAGTGTGTTGGCCATTGTGTCTGTTTTGCTGTGAACTCGCCAAGCCCGTTTACGCGGGAATCTGTGTCGTGGTTTTCTCGCTATACTCTCGCTTTGTTCTCGCCGTGACATTTACATGTGGTTGTTGGCATTTAGAATGATTTTCCGTCATATTGCCTTTGTCTCGCTATTGTGTTACCAAAGTTTTTTTTTTCAAAATTAAATTATTCAAATAAGCAAAAAACTGAAAACGCTTTAAATTGTTTCAAGCCTGCTTATTACCAAATAAGAGACAACTTCTCACTGCAGCTGGGCACCATTAGACCTTATGAACAATATACGGCAATGTACCGCACGAGACCAAATTGAGATGACGTCAACACATTTTGAATGACAAAAGCCACGCACCATGAGATCAAAGCGAAAACATAGCGTGAAAGCCACGACACAGGTTCTGGTGTTAATGGGCACGGCAGAAACGCTGCGGTACGAAAACGACCATGCCGAGACTTCAGTTCAAGGTACTGGGTAGTTGACTGGTTCTTGTACCTGGAAGTTTACAAGCCTGGTTAGTATGAATGTTTATATTTTGTAGACCTTGCATTAAGAATTGCACGTAATTATTCGTTTTGTCATCGGTGGATACTTAGTTGTGGATTTTGATTTTTGAGTGCTTTTGTGCAATATACAGTGAAATTATTTTTGATTTATTTTTAGCGAAAAAGGTTAAAAGTTAACCTTTTCCATTTATTTTTTCGTGAAAAAACTCAACCATTGAGAGATATTTATAAAAATAAAAAATAAATCTCAACCGATTACCGAAATTTTAATTTTTTTAAATAAATCTCAAACCGAAATCTTTTTAAACAAATGAAGTAACTCTCAGAGAGAAACCGATTGAAAATATAGGTTGACAGTTTTTTCTGATCTTCGCTCCCAACACAGCACGAACCCAATTTAATTTTAACACAGAGGCCTGATTTTGCCCTAAAAGTTAAAACCAGACTCAAGACTGTTAATTTTTGGTATTACGACTACTTTAATTGCGGGCTGAAACCAAAACTATAAAATGTTAATGTTGCTATTCTGCAACTTTTCGTTCTGATAAACCTTTTGCCCACAGAAACCTAGTTGGTGAGTACATTTTTAATAAAATATTCCAAGCACATTTTCTTTAACTTCAGATTTTTTAGAGAAGAAAAGATGTATCAGAAAGATCTAAACAGATTTGAATAGAAGAAATTAATTAAGTTTCTTCAGAAAATTTTGTTGGAAACAAATCACATGATAACTTCGGAAACTGCAAACAAACGTTCTTTCAAATTTCCAAACGGAATATTTCTGACTACGAAATCCCAATCAGCATATTGAAAAAAAGTATATTTTGTTTTCTATTACAATTATCTTGTTGTTGACCAGAATTATTAGGTTTGATAGAGTATTGAAAGATTGGGAATTTATGATTAGAGAGGGGTGGTATCCACATATCTTCCCATAAAAACAGTCTTTAAAAAAGGAGTGAAATGACATAAAACACAAAAATGTTTAAAAGAGAGTCTAGTTGGCTTTAATACAAAATTAAAACTTTTTCGTTTATCAGCCATTAAAAGTAACTAGTACTTCCAGCTAATCACATTATTGTCTAATTGACAAACTTTAACATAAAACTGTAGGAAACTTTATTTTTCGTTATAAAATTAGAATAACTATGTAAATAAATTTATTAAATTAGAGGTTTCTATACAAATGATCTATAGCAAGTTGTTTGCGACAGTTACACAGTTTTGTACGCCCTTGATAGCGTATTAACTCATCGATAAATGTAAATAAATTTTGATTGCAGGTGCGAGTGCAGCACCCCCCTCCCCTCCACTACTATGCACACCAAATTTAAGTAAAAAATCACTAGAATAAACCCATTTTTTAAAAGCAGTTTTTAGCGTGGAGAAAAACTGAGCTACTTCTTATTATATGAGCTACTTATTATTATTTTCTCTGAAGTGCTGGAAAGTTGGTTGATTGGTGGGTGGACAAACTAGAAACGTCACATTTAGGTTACGACAAAAAAAAATTCAAATAAATACTCGGTCTCGTTGTGGCCTTCGCTCGCACTTATAAAACAATTTTCTTTTATTGTTTTTTAGTTTTTGTAATGCAATTATTTAATAAAATTTTACATTCTGCACTTCTGTGCAAAAAAATCTCTAACTAAAAAGCTGTAGATAATAATTACAAGAAATTTAAAAAAAAAAAGCTGATGTAATTTTAGATTAAACCAAATTTTAATTTTGTATTTATTCATTTTAGTGATGGTGCATATTCGGATTGCGTCCAATGTTGGAGTGTTTGCAAGCTAGCTGGAGGATGGAGATTATCTCCATTTTATTTTGCCTTCGGAACTGCACTAATTATGTGGCCAAATAATTTATGGCTGAGCCATGTAGCAGGAATATTTTTAATGTTATTGGCATCTTTAAGACTCTGCACACTGTTTCGCCTTAGTAATAATATTAAAGATGAGGGTCTCTTGCCGCACTGTGAGTTCGAAAAGTAAGTGTTTCATAAAAATTTGAAGCAAACAAAAATATAAACACACTATAATATATTATACAAATTAACACAGGTAGAATATTCTTTTGATTTTTTAATGTAACAGTTGCATAATGTTTATTATATTTACATGTTGGTGTTCTTTAAAAATTAAAATAAATATGCACAACTTAATGTTAATTTTCTTTTATATTTTATCTTAGGGTTGATGGCTTCGCGGATGTTGCAGATGATATAATGCAGGAAGCATGTCAAAGTCTTGAAGATGAAGAACCCATTGATGATGTTTGCTAACTGTAACATTTATTTAAAAACAAAAAAATGTTTTTGTACAAAGTTATCGACTATCACATATTTTTATACCAATTTAAAAGACAATAAAATACAAAAAGTTTAATAAAACGTTAAAAAAGATAACAATTTATTTGAATAAATATGTAAAGGATATAAAGAATATTAACACGTATCTTTGGTCTGAATGGAAACTAATACAACTCAACGAATTTTAAAAATGAAAAAATACAACTTAGAATATTATATATATTTATCTGCTTAAAAAATTAAAACCACACACACATGTATACTACAGTTTTGTATATTAATTTCTCGTACTATTACACAAACCGAAACCATTAGGCGTGTTTTATTATCATCGGGATTTGGATCTGGATTAACTTTAAACAAGTATTATAAAAACCATTTTGAAAATTTCCCATTATTTTGTTTTTGTATTATGTGTAAAAGTTAATCCAGATCCGGATCCCGATGATATTAAAACACACCTATTGTGAACAGCATAATTGTTTCCCCGTTTTATTCCATACTAATATAATACTAAAATCCAAAGACTTTTAGTCGAAAGACTTTAGTCGAAAGACTTTAGTCGAAAGACTTTAGTCGAAAGACTTCAAAAGACATACAGTTAATTGACTGCAGTTAAGAGACTTAAGGACTAAAAGTAAAATCAGGTCAGTACTGAAGACTTTCAATTGACTTAAAGACTAAAACCAGTCACAAAGTACTGCAGTTAATTAAATTTTAGTCAATTGACCGCTTTTGATGACTGCACAGACCTATATGTTAGTACTACTGGCAACTGCTTATTTTGCAGTTACAGTACTCAGTCAAAGTACTAATTTATTAGTCAATTGTTAAGTAAATAAACTGTAACTTGCCGGACTGCATTACCAGAGTACTGGATTTTTTACAGCTCTGATTAATTTACTCAAAAGAAGATTTGTATTGTAAACTAGAATTGTTTGTTTAATTTTGTAAATATGTATATTGA
This sequence comes from Dasysyrphus albostriatus, assembly GCA_946251815.1. Taxonomy (NCBI): domain Eukaryota; kingdom Metazoa; phylum Arthropoda; class Insecta; order Diptera; family Syrphidae; genus Dasysyrphus; species Dasysyrphus albostriatus. Next base: position 99,814,765 of record OX276336.1, read on the forward strand.
TAGTTCTAATATTTGCTTAAAACAGTCTCTGGCTCTACTATCGACGCATCGAAGCCATTTTTTTTTAAATCTATTTAGTAAAATTTTAGCATCCAAATTGACTTTCCCAGATTTAACGATTTTCTGCTTCAATCCGTTAAATGCGAATATCTAAAGAACCGAGCTTTCAAAATTGAAATTGATTAGCCTTTCAAAAATTTCTAAAAAAGTTAAAATTTTGCCTCACAAATTTTTCATGGATTTCGGAAAAAATCATGGGCTAACCCCTTGCCTTTTTTTAAAAAAAAATCTACTTTTTTGCCAATGTTAATGAAATAAATCGTGCCATACCTTACTGGAAAGGTCTATTCAAACCAAATCGACGCATAGAAGCCAATTTTTTTTCGAGGTCTATTCAGTAAAATATTAGCATCCAAAGTGACTTTCCCAGATTTTAACGATTTTCTGCCTCCAACTACCTACCTTAATGTCTTTGGATGGCGATATTTTCCAAAGAAAGCCTTCAAAATTATTACGGTTTTCAGTGCTGAAAAGAAAATTAACTCACCTTTCTGAAAACGTCAGAAACTATTTTTTTCGAGGTCTATTTAGCGAAATATTAGCATCCGAAGTGACCCTGCCAGATTTAACGATTTTCTGCTTCAATCCGTTAAATGCGAATATCTAAAGAACCGAGCTTTCAAAATTGCTGCGGTTTCCAGTTCTGAATAGGAAATTAATTAACCTTTCAAAAATTTCTTAAAAGCTAAAATTTTGTCTCACACATTTTTCATGGATTTCGGAAAAAATCATGGGCTAACCCCTTGCCTTCTTTTCAAAAAAAAATCTACTTTTTTGTCAATGTTAATGAAATAAATTGTGCCATACCTTACTGGAAAGGTCTATTCAAACCAAATCGACGCATCGAAGCCAATTTTTTTTTTTTCGAGGTCTATTCAGTAAAATATTAGCATCCAAAGTGACTTTCCCAGATTTTAACGATTTTCTGCCTCCAACTACCTACCTTAATGTCTTTGGATGGCGATATTTTCCAAAGAAAGCCTTCAAAATTATTACGGTTTTCAGTGCTGAAAAAAAATTAACTCACCTTTCTGAAAACGTCAGAAACAATTTTTTTTCGAGGTCTACTAAGTGAAATATTAGCATCCAAAGTGACTTTCCCAGATTTTAACGATTTTCTGCCTCCAACTACATACCTTAATGTCTTTGGATGGCGATTTTTTCCAAAGAAAGCCTTCAAAATTATTACGGTTTTTCAGTGCTGAAAAAAAATTTACTCACCTTTCTGAAAACATAAGAAACAATTTTTTTTCGAGGTCTACTAAGTGATATATTAGCATCCAAAGTGACTTTGCCAGATTTAACGATTTTCCTTTCTGAAAACGTCAGAAACAATTTTTTTTCGAGGTCTATTTAGTGAAATATTAGCATCCAAAGTGACCCTGCCAGATTTAACGATTTTCTGCTTCAATCCGTTAAATGCGAATATCTAAAGAACCGAGCTTTCAAAATTGCTGCGGTTTCCAGTTCTGAATAGGAAATTAATTAACCTTTCAAAAATTTCTAAAAAAGTTAAAATTTTGTCTCACAAATTTTTCATGGATTTCGGAAAAAATCATGGGCTAACCCCTTGCCTTCTTTTCAAAAAAAAATCTACTTTTTTGTCAATGTTAATGACATAAATCGTGCCATACCTTACTGGAAAGGTCTATTCAAACCAAATCGACGCATCGAAGCCAATTTTTTTTCGAGGTCTATTCTAGCATCCAAAGTGACTCTCCCAGATTTTAACGATTTTCTGCCTCCAACTACCTACCTTAATGTCTTTGGATGGCGATATTTTCCAAAGAAAGCCTTCAAAATTATTACGGTTTTTAGTGCTGAAAAAAAATTTACTCACTTTTCTGAAAACGTCAGAAACAATTTTTGTTCGAGGTCTATTTAGTGAAATATTAGCATCCAAAGTGACCCTTTCAGATTTAACGATTTTCTGCTTCAATCCGTTAAATGCGAATATCTAAAGAACCGAGCTTTCAAAATTGCTGCGGTTTCCAGTTCTGAATAGGAAATTAATTAACCTTTCAAAAATTTCTTAAAAGCTAAAATTTTGTCTCACACATTTTTCATGGATTTCGGAAAAAATCATGGGCTAACCCCTTGCCTTCTTTTCAAAAAAAAATCTACTTTTTTGTCAATGTTAATGACATAAATCGTGCCATACCTTACTGGAAAGGTCTATTCAAACCAAATCGACGCATCGAAGCCAATTTTTTTTCGAGGTCTATTCTAGCATCCAAAGTGACTCTCCCAGATTTTAACGATTTTCTGCCTCCAACTACCTACCTTAATGTCTTTGGATGGCGATATTTTCCAAAGAAAGCCTTCAAAATTATTACGGTTTTTAGTGCTGAAAAAAAATTTACTCACTTTTCTGAAAACGTCAGAAACAATTTCTGTTCGAGGTCTATTTAGTGAAATATTAGCATCCAAAGTGACCCTTTCAGATTTAACGATTTTCTGCTTCAATCCGTTAAATGCGAATATCTAAAGAACCGAGCTTTCAAAATTGCTGCGGTTTCCAGTTCTGAATAGGAAATTAATTAACCTTTCAAAAATTTCTTAAAAGCTAAAATTTTGTCTCACACATTTTTCATGGATTTCGGAAAAAATCATGGGCTAACCCCTTGCCTTCTTTTCAAAAAAAAATCTACTTTTTTGTCAATGTTAATGAAATAAATTGTGCCATACCTTACTGGAAAGGTCTATTCAAACCAAATCGACGCATCGAAGCCAATTTTTTTTTTTTCGAGGTCTATTCAGTAAAATATTAGCATCCAAAGTGACTTTCCCAGATTTTAACGATTTTCTGCATCCAACTACCTACCTTAATGTCTTTGGATGGCGATATTTTCCAAAGAAAGCCTTCAAAATTATTACGGTTTTTAGTGTTGAAAAAAAATTTACTCACTTTTCTGAAAACGTCAGAAACAATTTTTGTTCGAGGTCTATTTAGTGAAATATTAGCATCCAAATTGACCCTTTCAGATTTAACGATTTTCTGCTTCAATCCGTTAAATGCGAATATCTAAAGAACCGAGCCTTCAAAATTGCTGCGGTTTCCAGTTCTGAATAGGAAATTAATTAACCTTTCAAAAATTTCTAAAAAAGTTAAAATTTTGTCTCACAAATTTTTCATGGATTTCGGAAAAAATCATGGGCTAACCCCTTGCCTTCTTTTCAAAAAAAAATCTACTTTTTTGTCAATGTTAATGACATAAATCGTGCCATACCTTACTGGAAAGGTCTATTCAAACCAAATCGACGCATCGAAGCCAATTTTTTTTCGAGTTCTATTCAGTAAAATATTAGCATCCAAAGTGACTTTCCCAGATTTTAACGATTTTCTGCCTCCAACTACCTACCTTAATGTTTTGGATGGCGATATTTTCCAAAGAAAGCCTACAAAATTATTACGGTTTTCAGTGCTGAAAAAAATTAACTCACCTCTCTGAAAACGTCAGAAACTATTTTTTTTCGAGGTCTATTTAGTGAAATATTAGCATCCAAAGTGACCCTGCCAGATTTAACGATTTTCTGCTTCAATCCGTTAAATGCGAATATCTAAAGAACCGAGCTTTCAAAATTGCTGCGGTTTCCAGTTCTGAATAGGAAATTAATTAACCTTTCAAAAATTTCTTAAAAGCTAAAATTTTGTCTCACACATTTTTCATGGATTTCGGAAAAAATCATGGGCTAACCCCTTGCCTTCTTTTCAAAAAAAAATCTACTTTTTTGTCAATGTTAATGACATAAATCGTGCCATACCTTACTGGAAAGGTCTATTCAAACCAAATCGACGCATCGAAGCCAATTTTTTTTCGAGTTCTATTCAGTAAAATATTAGCATCCAAAGTGACTTTCCCAGATTTTAACGATTTTCTGCCTCCAACTACATACCTTAATGTCTTTGGATGGCGATATTTTCCAAAGAAAGCCTTCAAAATTATTACGGTTTTCAGTGCTGAAAACAAATTTACTCACCTTTCTGAAAACGTCAGAAACAATTTTTTTTCGAGGTCTATTTAGTGAAATATTAGCATCCAAAGTGACCCTGCCAGATTTAACGATTTTCTGCTTCAATCCGTTAAATGCGAATATCTAAAGAACCGAGCTTTCAAAATTGCTGCGGTTTCCAGTTCTGAATAGGAAATTAATTAACCTTTCAAAAATTTCTAAAAAAGTTAAAATTTTGTCTCACAAATTTTTCATGGATTTCGGAAAAAATCATGGGCTAACCCCTTGCCTTCTTTTCAAAAAAAAATCTACTTTTTTGTCAATGTTAATGACATAAATCGTGCCATACCTTACGGGAAAGGTCTATTCAAACCAAATCGACGCATCGAAGCCAATTTTTTTTCGAGTTCTATTCAGTAAAATATTAGCATCCAAAGTGACTTTCCCAGATTTTAACGATTTTCTGCCTCCAACTACCTACCTTAATGTTTTGGATGGCGATATTTTCCAAAGAAAGCCTACAAAATTATTACGGTTTTCAGTGCTGAAAAAAATTAACTCACCTCTCTGAAAACGTCAGAAACTATTTTTTTTCGAGGTCTATTTAGTGAAATATTAGCATCCAAAGTGACCCTGCCAGATTTAACGATTTTCTGCTTCAATCCGTTAAATGCGAATATCTAAAGAACCGAGCTTTCAAAATTGCTGCGGTTTCCAGTTCTGAATAGGAAATTAATTAACCTTTCAAAAATTTCTTAAAAGCTAAAATTTTGTCTCACACATTTTTCATGGATTTCGGAAAAAATCATGGGCTAACCCCTTGCCTTCTTTTCAAAAAAAAATCTACTTTTTTGTCAATGTTAATGACATAAATCGTGCCATACCTTACTGGAAAGGTCTATTCAAACCAAATCGACGCATCGAAGCCAATTTTTTTTCGAGGTCTATTCTAGCATCCAAAGTGACTCTCCCAGATTTTAACGATTTTCTGCCTCCAACTACCTACCTTAATGTCTTTGGATGGCGATATTTTCCAAAGAAAGCCTTCAAAATTATTACGGTTTTTAGTGTTGAAAAAAAATTTACTCACTTTTCTGAAAACGTCAGAAACAATTTTTGTTCGAGGTCTATTTAGTGAAATATTAGCATCCAAATTGACCCTTTCAGATTTAACGATTTTCTGCTTCAATCCGTTAAATGCGAATATCTAAAGAACCGAGCCTTCAAAATTGCTGCGGTTTCCAGTTCTGAATAGGAAATTAATTAACCTTTCAAAAATTTCTAAAAAAGTTAAAATTTTGTCTCACAAATTTTTCATGGATTTCGGAAAAAATCATGGGCTAACCCCTTGCCTTCTTTTCAAAAAAAAATCTACTTTTTTGTCAATGTTAATGACATAAATCGTGCCATACCTTACTGGAAAGGTCTATTCAAACCAAATCGACGCATCGAAGCCAATTTTTTTTCGAGTTCTATTCAGTAAAATATTAGCATCCAAAGTGACTTTCCCAGATTTTAACCATTTTCTGCCTCCAACTACATACCTTAATGTCTTTGGATGGCGATATTTTCCAAAGAAAGCCTTCAAAATTATTACGGTTTTCAGTGCTGAAAACAAATTTACTCACCTTTCTGAAAACGTCAGAAACAATTTTTTTTCGAGGTCTATTTAGTGAAATATTAGCATCCAAAGTGACCCTGCCAGATTTAACGATTTTCTGCTTCAATCCGTTAAATGCGAATATCTAAAGAACCGAGCTTTCAAAATTGCTGCGGTTTCCAGTTCTGAATAGGAAATTAATTAACCTTTCAAAAATTTCTAAAAAAGTTAAAATTTTGTCTCACAAATTTTTCATGGATTTCGGAAAAAATCATGGGCTAACCCCTTGCCTTCTTTTCAAAAAAAAATCTACTTTTTTGTCAATGTTAATGACATAAATCGTGCCATACCTTACTGGAAAGGTCTATTCAAACCAAATCGACGCATCGAAGCCAATTTTTTTTCGAGTTCTATTCAGTAAAATATTAGCATCCAAAGTGACTTTCCCAGATTTTAACGATTTTCTGCCTCCAACTACCTACCTTAATGTTTTGGATGGCGATATTTTCCAAAGAAAGCCTACAAAATTATTACGGTTTTCAGTGCTGAAAAAAATTAACTCACCTCTCTGAAAACGTCAGAAACTATTTTTTTTCGAGGTCTATTTAGTGAAATATTAGCATCCAAAGTGACCCTGCCAGATTTAACGATTTTCTGCTTCAATCCGTTAAATGCGAATATCTAAAGAACCGAGCTTTCAAAATTGCTGCGGTTTCCAGTTCTGAATAGGAAATTAATTAACCTTTCAAAAATTCCTTAAAAGCTAAAATTTTGTCTCACACATTTTTCATGGATTTCGGAAAAAATCATGGGCTAACCCCTTGCCTTCTTTTCAAAAAAAAATCTACTTTTTTGTCAATGTTAATGACATAAATCGTGCCATACCTTACTGGAAAGGTCTATTCAAACCAAATCGACGCATCGAAGCCAATTTTTTTTCGAGGTCTATTCTAGCATCCAAAGTGACTCTCCCAGATTTTAACGATTTTCTGCCTCCAACTACCTACCTTAATGTCTTTGGATGGCGATATTTTCCAAAGAAAGCCTTCAAAATTATTACGGTTTTTAGTGTTGAAAAAAAATTTACTCACTTTTCTGAAAACGTCAGAAACAATTTTTGTTCGAGGTCTATTTAGTGAAATATTAGCATCCAAAGTGACCCTTTCAGATTTAACGATTTTCTGCTTCAATCCGTTAAATGCGAATATCTAAAGAACCGAGCTTTCAAAATTGCTGCGGTTTCCAGTTCTGAATAGGAAATTAATTAACCTTTCAAAAATTTCTTAAAAAGTTAAAATTTTGTCTCACACATTTTTTCATGGATTTCGGAAAAAATCATGGGCTAACCCCTTGCCTTTTTTTTCAAAAAAAATCTACTTTTTTGTCAATGTTAATGAAATAAATCGTGCCATACCTTACTGGAAAGGTCTATTCAAACCAAATCGACGCATCGACGCCAATTTTTTTTTCGAGGTCTATTCAGTAAAATATTAGCATCCAAAGTGACTTTCCCAGATTTGAACGATTTTCTGCCTCCAACTACCTACCATAATGTCTTTGGATGGCGATATTTTCCAAAGAAAGCCTTCAAAATTATTACGGTTTTGAGTGCTGAAAAGAAAATTAACTCACCTTTTTTAAAACGTCAGAAACAATTTTTTTTCCAGGTCTATTTGGTGAAATATTAGCATCCAAAGTGACCCTTTCAGATTTAACGATTTTCTGCTTCAATCCGTTAAATGCGAATATCTAAAGAACCGAGCTTTCAAAATTGCTGCGGTTTCCAGTTCTGAATAGGAAATTAATTAACCTTTCAAAAATTTCTAAAAAAGTTAAAATTTTGTCTCACACAGTTTTTCATGGATTTCGGAAAAAATCATGGGCTAACCCCTTGCCTTTTTTTTCAAAAAAAATCTACTTTTTTGTCAATGTTAATGAAATAAATCGTGCCATACCTTACTGGAAAGGTCTATTCAAACCAAATCGACGCATTAAAGCCAATTTTTTTTTCGAGGTCTATTCAGTAAAATATTAGCATCCAAAGTGACTTTCCCAGATTTTAACGATTTTCTGCCTCCAACTATTTACCTTAATGTCTTTGGATGGCGATATTTTCCAAAGAAAGCCTTCAAAATTATTACGGTTTTCAGTGCTGAAAAGAAAATTAACTCACCTTTTTTAAAACTTCAGAAACTATTTTTTTTCGAGGTCTATTTAGCGAAATATTAGCATCCGAAGTGACCCTGCCAGATTTAACGATTTTCTGCTTCAATCCGTTAAATGCGAATATCTAAAGAACCGAGCTTTCAAAATTGCTGCGGTTTCCAGTTCTGAATAGGAAATTAATTAACCTTTCAAAAATTTCTTAAAAAGTTAAAATTTTGTCTCACACATTTTTTAATGGATTTCGGAAAAAATCATGGGCTAACCCCTTGCCTTTTTTTCAAAAAAAAATCTACTTTTTTGTCAATGTTAATGAAATAAATCGTGCCATACCTTACTGGAAAGGTCTATTCAAACCAAATCGACGCATCGAAGCCAATTTTTTTTTTTTCGAGGTCTATTCAGTAAAATATTAGCATCCAAAGTGACTTTCCCAGATTTTAACGATTTTCTGCATCCAACTACCTACCTTAATGTCTTTGGATGGCGATATTTTCCAAAGAAAGCCTTCAAAATTATTACGGTTTTTAGTGCTGAAAAAAAATTTACTCACCTTTCTGAAAACGTCAGAAACAATTTTTGTTCGAGGTCTATTTAGTGAAATATTAGCATCCAAAGTGACCCTTTCAGATTTAACGATTTTCTGCTTCAATCCGTTAAATGCGAATATCTAAAGAACCGAGCTTTCAAAATTGCTGCGGTTTCCAGTTCTGAATAGGAAATTAATTAACCTTTCAAAAATTTCTTAAAAAGTTAAAATTTTGTCTCACACATTTTTTCATGGATTTCGGAAAAAATCATGGGCTAACCCCTTGCCTTTTTTCAAAAAAAATCTACTTTTTTGTCAATGTTAATGAAATAAATCGTGCCATACCTTACTGGAAAGGTCTTTTCAAACCAAATCAACGCATCAAAGCCAATTTTTTTTTCGAGGTCTATTCAGTAAAATATTAGCATCCAAAGTGACTTTCCCAGATTTGAACGATTTTCTGCCTCCAACTACCTACCTTAATGTCTTTGGATGGCGATATTTTCCAAAGAAAGCCTTCAAAATTATTACGGTTTTCAGTGCTGAAAAGAAAATTAACTTACCTTTCTGTAAACGTCAGAAACAATTTTTTTTCGAGGTCTATATAGTGAAATATTAGCATCCAAATTGACCCTGCCAGATTCAACGATTTTCTGCTTCAATCCGTTAAATGCGAATATCTAAAGAACCGAGCTTTCAAAATTGCTGCAGTTTTCAGTTCAATTCAGTAAAATATTAGCATCCAAAGTGACTTTCCCAGATTTTAACGATTTTTTGCCTCCAACTACCTACCTTAATGTCTTTGGATGGCGATATTTTCCAAAGAAAGCCTTCAAAATTATTACGGTTTTCAGTGCTGAAAAGAAAATTAACTCACCTTTTTTAAAACGTCAGAAACTATTTTTTTTCCAGGTCTAGTTAGTGAAATATTAGCATCCAAAGTGACCCTTTCAGATTTAACGATTTTCTGCTTCAATCCGTTAAATGCGAATATCTAAAGAACCGAGCTTTCAAAATTGCTGCGGTTTTCAGTTCTGAATAAGAAATTGATTAGCCTTTCAAAAATTTCTAAAAAAGTTAAAATTTTGTCTCACACATTTTTCATGGATTTCGGAAAAAATCATGGGCTAACCCCTTGCCTTCTTTTCAAAAAAAAATCTACTTTTTTGTCAATGTTAATGACATAAATCGTGCCATACCTTACTGGAAAGGTCTATTCAAACCAAATCGACGCATCGAAGCCAATTTTTTTTTTTCGAGGTCTATTCAGTAAAATATTAGCATCCAAAGTGACTTTCCCAGATTTTAAAGATTTTCTGCATCCAACTACCTACCTTAATGTCTTTGGATGGCGATATTTTCCAAAGAAAGCCTTCAAAATTATTACGGTTTTTAGTGCTGAAAAAAAATTTACTCACCTTTCTGAAAACGTCAGAAACAATTTTTGTTCGAGGTCTATTTAGTGAAATATTAGCATCCAAAGTGACCCTGCCAGATTTAACAATTTTCTGCTTCAATCCGTTAAATACGAATATCTAAAGAAGTGAGCTTTCAAAATTGCTGCGGCTTCCAGTTGTGAATAGGAAATTAATTAGCCTTTCAAAAATTTCTAAAAAGTTAAAATTTTGTCTCACAAATTTTTCATGGATTTCGGAAAAAATCATGGGCTAACCCCTTGCCTTTTTTTCAAAAAAAAATCTACTTTTTTGTCAATGTTAATGAAATAAATCGTGCCATACCTTACTGGAAAGGTCTATTCAAACCAAATCGACGCATCGAAGCCAATTTTTTTTTTTTCGAGGTCTATTCAGTAAAATATTAGCATCCAAAGTGACTTTCCCAGATTTTAACGATTTTCTGCATCCAACTACCTACCTTAATGTCTTTGGATGGCGATATTTTCCAAAGAAAGCCTTCAAAATTATTACGGTTTTTAGTGCTGAAAAAAAATTTACTCACCTTTCTGAAAACGTCAGAAACAATTTTTGTTCGAGGTCTATTTAGTGAAATATTAGCATCCAAAGTGACCCTTTCAGATTTAACGATTTTCTGCTTCAATCCGTTAAATGCGAATATCTAAAGAACCGAGCTTTCAAAATTGCTGCGGTTTCCAGTTCTGAATAGGAAATTAATTAACCTTTCAAAAATTTCTAAAAAAGTTAAAATTTTGTCTCACACATTTTTTCATGGATTTCGGAAAAAATCATGGGCTAACCCCTTGCCTTTTTTCAAAAAAAATCTACTTTTTTGTCAATGTTAATGAAATAAATCGTGCCATACCTTACTGGAAAGGTCTTTTCAAACCAAATCAACGAATCAAAGCCAATTTTTTTTTCGAGGTCTATTCAGTAAAATATTAGCATCCAAAGTGACTTTCCCAGATTTGAACGATTTTCTGCCTCCAACTACCTACCTTAATGTCTTTGGATGGCGATATTTTCCAAAGAAAGCCTTCAAAATTATTACGGTTTTCAGTGCTGAAAAGAAAATTAACTTACCTTTCTGTAAACGTCAGAAACAATTTTTTTTCGAGGTCTATATAGTGAAATATTAGCATCCAAATTGACCCTGCCAGATTCAACGATTTTCTGCTTCAATCCGTTAAATGCGAATATCTAAAGAACCGAGCTTTCAAAATTGCTGCGGTTTCCAGTTCTGAATAGGAAATTAATTAACCTTTCAAAAATTTCTTAAAAAGTTAAAATTTTGTCTCACACATTTTTCATGGATTTCGGAAAAAATCATGGGCTAACCCCTTGCCTTCTTTTCAAAAAAAAATCTACTTTTTTGTCAATGTTAATGACATAAATCGTGCCATACCTTACTGGAAAGGTCTATTCAAACCAAATCGACGCATCGAAGCCAATTTTTTTTCGAGGTCTATTCTAGCATCCAAAGTGACTCTCCCAGATTTTAACGATTTTCTGCCTCCAACTACCTACCTTAATGTCTTTGGATGGCGATATTTTCCAAAGAAAGCCTTCAAAATTATTACGGTTTTTAGTGCTGAAAAAAAATTTACTCACTTTTCTGAAAACGTCAGAAACAATTTTTGTTCGAGGTCTATTTAGTGAAATATTAGCATCCAAAGTGACCCTGCCAGATTTAACGATTTTCTGCTTCAATCCGTTAAATGCGAATATCTAAAGAACCGAGCTTTCAAAATTGCTGCGGTTTCCAGTTCTGAATAGGAAATTAATTAACCTTTCAAAAATTTCTTAAAAAGTTAAAATTTTGTCTCACACATTTTTTCATGGATTTCGGAAAAAATCATGGGCTAACCCCTTGCCTTTTTTTTCAAAAAAAATCTACTTTTTTGTCAATGTTAATGAAATAAATCGTGCCATACCTTACTGGAAAGGTCTATTCAAACCAAATCGACGCATCGACGCCAATTTTTTTTTCGAGGTCTATTCAGTAAAATATTAGCATCCAAAGTGACTTTCCCAGATTTTAACGATTTTCTGCCTCCAACTACTTACCTTAATGTCTTTGGATGGCGATATTTTCGAAAGAAAGCCTTTAAAATTATTACGGTTTTCAGTGCTGAAAAGAAAATTAACTCACCTTTCTGAAAACGTCAGAAACTATTTTTTTTCGAAGTCTATTTAGCGAAATATTAGCATCCAAATTGACCCTGCCAGATTTAACGATTTTGTGCTTCAATCCGTTAAATGCGAATATCTAAAGAACCGAGCTTTCAAAATTGCTGCGGTTTCCAGTTCTGAATAGGAAATTAATTAACCTTTCAAAAATTTCTTAAAAAGTTAAAATTTTGTCTCACACATTTTTTAATGGATTTCGGAAAAAATCATGGGCTAACCCCTTGCCTTTTTTTCAAAAAAAAATCTACTTTTTTGTCAATGTTAATGAATTAAATCGTGCCATACCTTATTGGAAAGGTCTATTCAAACCAAATCGACGCATCGAAGCCAATTTTTTTTTCGAGGTCTATTCAGTAAAATATTAGCATCCAAAGTGACTTTCCCAGATTTGAACGATTTTCTGCCTCCAACTACCTACCTTAATGTCTTTGGATGGCGATATTTTCCAAAGAAAGCCTTCAAAATTATTACGGTTTTCAGTGCTGAAAAGAAAATTAACTCACCTTTCTGAAAACGTCAGAAACTATTTTTTTCGAGGTCTATTTAGCGAAATATTAGCATCCGAAGTGACCCTGCCAGATTTAACGATTTTCTGCTTCAATCCGTTAAATGCGAATATCTAAAGAACCGAGCTTTCAAAATTGCTGCAGTTTCCAGTTCTGAATAGGAAATTAATTAACCTTTCAAAAATTTTTTAAAAAGCTAAAATTTTGTCTCACACATTTTTTCATGGATTTCGGAAAAAAACATGGACTAACCCCTTGCCTTTTTTTCAAAAAAAATCTACTTTTTTGTCAATGTTAATGAAATAAATCGTTCCATACCTTACTGGAAAGGTCTATTCAAACCAAATCGACGCATCGAAGCCAATTTTTTTTTCGAGTTCTATTCAGTAAAATATTAGCATCCAAAGTGACTTTCCCAGATTTGAACGATTTTCTGCCTCCAACTACCTACCTTAATGTCTTTGGATGGCGATATTTTCCAAAGAAAGCCTACAAAATTATTACGGTTTTCAGTGCTGAAAGAAATTAACTCAATTCTCTGAAAACGTCAGAAAAAATTTTTTTTCGAGGTCTATTCAGTAAAATATTAGCATCCAAAGTGACTTTCCCAGATTTGAACGATCTTCTGCCTCCAACTACCTACCTTAATGTCCTTGGATGGCGATATTTTCCAAAGAAAGCCTTCAAAATTATTACGGTTTTCAGTGCTGAAACGAAAATTAACTTACCTTTCTGTAAACGTCAGAAACAATTTTTTTTCGAGGTCTATATAGTGAAATATTAGCCTCCAAATTGACCCTGCCAGATTCAACGATTTTCTGCTTCAATCCGTTAAATGCGAATATCTAAAGAACCGAGCTTTCAAAATTGCTGCGGTTTTCAGTTCAATTCAGTAAAATATTAGCATCCAAAGTGACTTTCCCAGATTTTAACGATTTTTTGCCTCCAACTACCTACCTTAATGTCTTTGGATGGCGATATTTTCCAAAGAAAGCCTTCAAAATTATTACGGTTTTCAGTGCTGAAAAGAAAATTAACTCACCTTTTTTAAAACGTCAGAAACTATTTTTTTTCCAGGTCTAGTTAGTGAAATATTAGCATCCAAAGTGACCCTTTCAGATTTAACGATTTTCTGCTTCAATCCGTTAAATGCGAATATCTAAAGAACCGAGCTTTCAAAATTGCTGCGGTTTTCAGTTCTGAATAAGAAATTGATTAGCCTTTCAAAAATTTCTAAAAAAGTTAAAATTTTGTCTCACACATTTTTCATGGATTTCGGAAAAAATCATGGGCTAACCCCTTGCCTTCTTTTCAAAAAAAAATCTACTTTTTTGTCAATGTTAATGACATAAATCGTGCCATACCTTACGGGAAAGGTCTATTCAAACCAAATCGAAGCATCGAAGCCAATTTTTTTTCGAGGTCTATTCTAGCATCCAAAGTGACTCTCCCAGATTTTAACGATTTTCTGCCTCCAACTACCTACCTTAATGTCTTTGGATGGCGATATTTTCCAAAGAAAGCCTTCAAAATTATTACGGTTTTTAGTGCTGAAAAAAAATTAACTCACCTTTCTGAAAACGTCAGAAACAATTTTTGTTCGAGGTCTATTTAGTGAAATATTAGCATCCAAAGTGACCCTGCCAGATTTAACGATTTTCTGCTTCAATCCGTTAAATGCGAATATCTAAAGAACCGAGCTTTCAAAATTGCTGCGGTTTCCAGTTCTGAATAGGAAATTAATTAACCTTTCAAAAATTTCTTAAAAAGTCAAAATTTTGTGTCACACATTTTTTCATGGATTTCGGAAAAAATCATGGGCTAACCCCTTGCCTTTTTTTCAAAAAAAAAATCTACTTTTTTGTCAATGTTAATGAAATAAATCGTGCCATACCTTACTGGAAAGGTCTATTCAAACCAAATCGATGCATCGACGCCAATTTTTTTTTCGAGTTCTATTCAGTAAAATATTAGCATCCAAAGTGACTTTCCCAGATTTGAACGATTTTCTGCCTCCAACTACCTACCTTAATGTCTTTGGATGGCGATATTTTCCAAAGAAAGCCTTCAAAATTATTACGGTTTTCAGTGCTGAAAAGAAAATTAACTTACCTTTCTGTAAACGTCAGAAACAATTTTTTTTCGAGGTCTATATAGTGAAATATTAGCATCCAAATTGACCCTGCCAGATTCAACGATTTTCTGCTTCAATCCGTTAAATGCGAATATCTAAAGAAACGAGCTTTCAAAATTGCTGCGGTTTCCAGTTCTGAATAGGAAATTAATTAACCTTTCAAAAATTTCTAAAAAAGTTAAAATTTTGTCTCACACATTTTTTAATGGATTTCGGAAAAAATCATGGGCTAACCCCTTGCCTTTTTTTCAAAAAAAAATCTACTTTTTTGTCAATGTTAATGAAATAAATCGTGCCATACCTTACTGGAAAATCTATTCAAACCAAATCGACGCATCGAAGCCAATTTTTTTTCGAGGTCTATTCAGTAAAATATTAGCATCCAAAGTGACTTTCCCAGAATTTAACGATTTTCTGCCTCCAACTACCTACCTTAATGTCTTTGGATGGCGATATTTTCGAAAGAAAGCCTTCAAAATTATTACGGTTTTCAGTGCTGAAAAGAAAATTAACTCACCTTTCTGAAAACGTCAGAAACTATTTTTTTTCGAGGTCTATTTAGCGAAATATTAGCATCCAAATTGACCCTGCCAGATTTAACGATTTTGTGCTTCAATCCGTTAAATGCGAATATCTAAAGAACCGAGCTTTCAAAATTGCTGCGGTTTCCAGTTCTGAATAGGAAATTAATTAACCTTTCAAAAATTTCTAAAAAAGTTAAAATTTTGTCTCACAAATTTTTCATGGATTTCGGAAAAAATCATGGGCTAACCCCTTGCCTTTTTTAAAAAAAAAAATCTATTTTTTTGTCAATGTTAATGAAATAAATCGTGCCATACCTTACTGGAAAGGTCTATTCAAACCAAATCGACGCATCGAAGCCAATTTTTTTTTTTCCAGGTCTATTCAGTAAAATATTAGCATCCAAAGTGACCCTGCCAGATTTAACGATTTTCTGCTTCAATCCGTTAAATGCGAATATCTAAAGAACCGAGCTTTCAAAATTGCTGCGGTTTCCAGTTCTGAATAGGAAATTAATTAACCTTTCAAAAATTTCTAAAAAAGTTAAAATTTTGTCTCACAAATTTTTCATGGATTTCGGAAAAAATCATGGGCTAACCCCTTGCCTTTTTTTTTTTTAAAAAATCTATTTTTTTGTCAATGTTAATGAAATAAATCGTGCCATACCTTACTGGAAAGGTCTATTCAAACCAAATCGACGCATCGAAGCCAATTTTTTTTTTTTCGAGGTCTATTCAGTAAAATATTAGCATCCAAAGTGACCCTGCCAGATTTAACGATTTTTTGCTTCAATCCGTTAAATGCGAATATCTAAGGAACCGAGCTTTCAAAATTGCTACGGTTTCCAGTTTTGAATAAGAAATTGATTAGCCTTTCAAAAATTTCTAAAAAAGTTAAAATTTTGTCTCACACATTTTTCATGGATTTCGGAAAAAATCATGGGCTAACCCCTTGCCTTTTTTTCAAAAAAAAATCTACTTTTTTGTCAATGTTAATGACATAAATCGTGCCATACCTTACTGGAAAGGTCTATTCAAACCAAATCGATGCATCGACGCCAATTTTTTTTTCGAGTTCTATTCAGTAAAATATTAGCATCCAAAGTGACTTTCCCAGATTTGAACGATTTTCTGCCTCCAACTACCTACCTTAATGTTTTGGATGGCGATATTTTCCAAAGAAAGCCTACAAAATTATTACGGTTTTCAGTGCTGAAAAAAATTAACTCACCTCTCTGAAAACGTCAGAAACTATTTTTTTTCGAGGTCTATTTAGTGAAATATTAGCATCCAAAGTGACCCTTTCAGATTTAACGATTTTCTGCTTCAATCCGTTAAATGCGAATATCTAAAGAACCGAGCTTTCAAAATTGCTGCGGTTTCCAGTTCTGAATAGGAAATTAATTAACCTTTCAAAAATTTCTTAAAAAGTTAAAATTTTGTCTCACACATTTTTCATGGATTTCGGAAAAAATCATGGGCTAACCCCTTGCCTTCTTTTCAAAAAAAAATCTACTTTTTTGTAAATGTTAATGACATAAATCGTGCCATACCTTACTGGAAAGGTCTATTCAAACCAAATCGACGCATCGAAGCCAATTTTTTTTCGAGGTCTATTCTAGCATCCAAAGTGACTCTCCCAGATTTTAACGATTTTCTGCCTCCAACTACCTACCTTAATGTCTTTGGATGGCGATATTTTCCAAAGAAAGCCTTCAAAATTATTACGGTTTTTAGTGCTGAAAAAAAATTTACTCACTTTTCTGAAAACGTCAGAAACAATTTTTGTTCGAGGTCTATTTAGTGAAATATTAGCATCCAAAGTGACCCTGCCAGATTTAACGATTTTCTGCTTCAATCCGTTAAATGCGAATATCTAAAGAACCGAGCTTTCAAAATTGCTGCGGTTTTCAGTTCAATTCAGTAAAATATTAGCATCCAAAGTGACTTTCCCAGATTTGAACGATCTTCTGCCTCCAACTACCTACCTTAATGTCTTTGGATGGCGATATTTTCCAAAGAAAGCCTTCAAAATTATTACGGTTTTGAGTGCTGAACAGAAAATTAACTTACCTTTCTGTAAACGTCAGAAACAATTTTTTTTTCGAGGTCTATATAGTGAAATATTAGCATCCAAACTGACTTTGCCAGATTTAACGATTTTCTGCTTCCATCCGTTAAATGCGAATATCTAAAGAACCGAGCTTTCAAAATTGCTGCGGTTTCCAGTTCTGAATAGGAAATTAATTAACCTTTCAAAAATTTCTAAAAAAGTTAAAATTTTGTCTCACACATTTTTCATGGATTTCGGAAAAAATCATGGGCTAACCCCTTGCCTTTTTTCAAAAAAAAATCTACTTTTTTGTCAATGTTAATGAAATAAATCTTGCCATACCTTACTGGAAAGGTCTATTCAAACCAAATCGACGCATCGAAGCCAATTTTTTTTTTTTTTCGAGGTCTATTCAGTAAAATATTAGCATCCAAAGTGACTTTCCCAGATTTTAACGATTTTCTGCCTCCAACTACCTACCTTAATGTCTTTGGATGGCGATATTTTCCAAAGAAAGCCTTCAAAATTATTACGGTTTTCAGTGCTGAAAAGAAAATTAACTCACCTTTCTGAAAACGTCAGAAACTATTTTTTTCGAGGTCTATTTAGCGAAATATTAGCATCCGAAGTGACCCTGCCAGATTTAACGATTTTCTGCTTCAATCCGTTAAATGCGAATATCTAAAGAACCGAGCTTTCAAAATTGCTGCGGTTTCCAGTTCTGAATAGGAAATTAATTAACCTTTCAAAAATTTCTTAAAAAGTTAAAATTTTGTCTCACACATTTTTTCATGGATTTCGGAAAAAATCATGGGCTCCCTTGCCTTTTTTTTCAAAAAAAATCTACTTTTTTGTCAATGTTAATGAAATAAATCGTGCCATACCTTACTGGAAAGGTCTATTCAAACCAAATCGACGCATCGAAGCCAATTTTTTTTTCGAGGTCTATTCAGTAAAATATTAGCATCCAAAGTGACTTTCCAAGATTTTAGAGATTTTCTGCCTCCAACTACCTACCTTAATGTCTTTGGATGGCGATATTTTCCAAAGAAAGCCTCCAAAATTATTACGGTTTTCAGTGCTGAAAAAAATTAACTCACCTCTCTGAAAACGTCAGAAACTATTTTTTTCGAGGTCTATTTAGCGAAATATTAGCATCCGAAGTGACCCTGCCAGATTTAACGATTTTCTGCTTCAATCCGTTAAATGCGAATTTCTAAAGAACCGAGCTTTCAAAATTGCTGCGGTTTCCAGTTCTGAATAGGAAATTAATTAACCTTTCAAAAATTTCTTAAAAAGTTAAAATTTTGTCTCACACATTTTTTCATGGATTTCGGAAAAAATCATGGGCTAACCCCTTGCCTTTTTTTTCGAAAAAAATCTACTTTTTTGTCAATGTTAATGAAATAAATCGTGCCATACCTTACTGGAAAGGTCTATTCAAACCAAATCGACGCATCGAAGCCAATTTTTTTTTTCGAGGTCTATTCAGTAAAATATTAGCATCCAAAGTGACTTTCCCAGATTTTAACGATTTTCTGCCTCCAACTACATACCTTAATGTCTTTGGATGGCGATATTTTCCAAAGAAAGCCTTCAAAATTATTACGGTTTTCAGTGCTGAAAAGAAAATTAACTCACCTTTCTGAAAACGTCAGAAACTATTTTTTTTCGAGGTCTATTTAGCGAAATATTAGCATCCAAATTGACCCTGCCAGATTTAACGATTTTGTGCTTCAATCCGTTAAATGCGAATATCTAAAGAACCGAGCTTGCAAAATTGCTGCGGTTTCCAGTTCTGAATAGGAAATTAATTAACCTTTCAAAAATTTCTAAAAAAGTTAAAATTTTGTCTCACACATTTTTCCATGGATTTCGGAAAAAATCATGGGCTAACCCCTTGCCTTTTTTTCAAAAAAAATCTACTTTTTTGTCAATGTTAATGAAATAAATCGTGCCATACCTTACTGGAAAGGTCTATTCAAACCAAATCGACGCATCGAAGCCAATTTTTTTTTCGAGGTCTATTCAGTAAAATATTAGCATCCAAAGTGACTTTCCCAGATTTTAACGATTTTCTGCCTCCAACTACTTACCTTAATGTCTTTGGATGGCGATATTTTCCAAAGAAAGCCTACAAAATTATTACGGTTTTCAGTGCTGAAAAGAAAATTAACTCACCTTTCTGAAAACTTCAGAAACTATTTTTTTCGAGGTCTATTTAGCGAAATATTAGCATCCAAATTGACCCTGCCAGATTTAACGATTTTCTGCTTCAATCCGTTAAATGCGAATATCTAAAGAACCGAGCTTTCAAAATTGCTGCGGTTTTCAGTTCAATTCAGTAAAATATTAGCATCCAAAGTGACTTTCCCAGATTTTAACGATTTTCTGCCTCCAACTACCTACCTTAATGTCTTTGGATGGCGATATTTTCCAAAGAAAGCCTTCAAAATTATTACGGTTTTCAGTGCTGAAAAGAAAATTAACTTACCTTTCTGTAAACGTCAGAAACAATTTTTTTTCGAGGTCTATATAGTGAAATATTAGCATCCAAATTGACCCTGCCAGATTCAACGATTTTCTGCTTCAATCCGTTAAATGCGAATATCTAAAGAACCGAGCTTTCAAAATTGCTGCGGTTTTCAGTTCAATTCAGTAAAATATTAGCATCCAAAGTGACTCTCCCAGATTTGAACGATCTTCTGCCTCCAACTACCTACCTTAATGTCTTTGGATGGCGATATTTTCGAAAGAAAGCCTTCAAAATTATTACGGTTTTCAGTGCTGAAAAGAAAATTAACTCACCTTTCTGAAAACGTCAGAAACTATTTTTTTCGAGGTCTATTTAGCGAAATATTAGCATCCAAATTGACCCTGCCAGATTTAACGATTTTCTGCTTCAATCCGTTAAATGCGAATATCTAAAGAACCGAGCTTTCAAAATTGCTGCGGTTTTCAGTTCAATTCAGTAAAATATTAGCATCCAAAGTGACTTTCCCAGATTTGAACGATTTTCTGCCTCCAACTACCTACCTTAATGTCTTTGGATGGCGATATTTTCCAAAGAAAGCCTTCAAAATTATTACGGTTTTCAGTGCTGAAAAGAAAATTAACTCACCTTTTTTAAAACGTCAGAAACTATTTTTTTTCCAGGTCTAGTTAGTGAAATATTAGCATCCAAAGTGACCCTTTCAGATTTAACGATTTTCTGCTTCAATCCGTTAAATGCGAATATCTAAAGAACCGAGCTTTCAAAATTGCTGCGGTTTTCAGTTCTGAATAAGAAATTGATTAGCCTTTCAAAAATTTCTAAAAAAGTTAAAATTTTGTCTCACACATTTTTCATGGATTTCGGAAAAAATCATGGGCTAACCCCTTGCCTTCTTTTAAAAAAAAAATCTACTTTTTTGTCAATGTTAATGAAATAAATTGTGCCATACCTTACTGGAAAGGTCTATTCAAACCAAATCGACGCATCGAAGCCAATTTTTTTTTTGAGGTCTATTCAGTAAAATATTAGCATCCAAAGTGACTTTCCCAGATTTTAACGATTTTCTGCCTCCAACTACTTACCTTAATGTCTTTGGATGGCGATATTTTCCAAAGAAAGCCTTCAAAATTATTACGGTTTTCAGTGCTGAAAAAAAATTAACTCACCTCTCTGAAAACGTCAGAAAAAATTTTTTTTCGAGGTCTATTCAGTAAAATATTAGCATCCAAAGTGACTTTCCCAGATTTGAACGATTTTCTGCCTCCAACTACTTACCTTAATGTCTTTGGATGGCGATATTTTCCAAAGAAAGCCTTCAAAATTATTACGGTTTTTAGTGCTGAAAAAAAATTAACTCACCTTTCTGAAAACGTCAGAAACTATTTTTTTTCGAGGTCTATTTAGCGAAATATTAGCATCCAAATTGACCCTGCCAGATTCAACGATTTTCTGCTTCAATCCGTTAAATGCGAATATCTAAAGAAACGAGCTTTCAAAATTGCTGCGGTTTCCAGTTCTGAATAGGAAATTAATTAACCTTTCAAAAATTTCTAAAAAAGTTAAAATTTTGTCTCACACATTTTTTAATGGATTTCGGAAAAAATCATGGGCTAACCCCTTGCCTTTTTTTCAAAAAAAAATCTACTTTTTTGTCAATGTTAATGAAATAAATCGTGCCATACCTTACTGGAAAGGTCTATTCATACCAAATCGACGCATCGAAGCCAATTTTTTTTTCGAGGTCTATTCAGTAAAATATTAGCATCCAAAGTGACTTTCCCAGATTTGAACGATTTTCTGCCTCCAACTACCTACCTTAATGTCTTTGGATGGCGATATTTTCGAAAGAAAGCCTTCAAAATTATTACGGTTTTCAGTGCTGAAAAGAAAATTAACTCACCTTTCTGAAAACGTCAGAAACTATTTTTTTTTTGGAAAATTACCCAAATGAGGTGCCAAAAATCGTTCGTGACCTTGAATTTTTTTTTTGTTTAAATCGTAAAAAATAATCTATCGCTGACCAATTACTGAAACTAGCTGACCTTTTATATAGATCTAGAGATGTTTCAGATGGCATGCAATTTTCCCAAATTTCCCATAAATGAGGTGCCAAAAATCGCTATGACCTTGAACAAAAATTCAAAAATTCATTAAAAAATATCTATGGCTGACCAATTACTAAAACTAGCTGACCTTTTATATAGATCAAGAGATCCTTCAGAATGTATGCAATTTTCCCAAATTTCCCATAAATGAGGTGCCAAAAATCGCTATGACCTTGAAATTTAAAAAAAAATTATTAAAAAAAATCTATCGCTGACCAATTATTGAAAATAGCTGACCTTTTATATAGATCTAGAGATCTTTCAGATGATATAAATTTTTTGCAAATTTCCCATAAATGAGGTGCCAAAAATCGCTATGACCTTGAAATTTTTTTTAAAATAAATTAAAAATTCATTAAAAAAAAACTATGCCTGACCAATTTCTGAAAATAGCTGACCTTTTATGACCGTGAAATGGCCTTTCAAATGGCATACTTGTTTTTTTGAAATGACCCAAATGAGGTGCCAAAAGTTTTTTTTGTGACCTTGAAACGAGTTTTGAAAATTCATAGAAAAAAAACTATAGCTGACCAATTACTGAAAATAGTTGACCTTTTATCACTATCCACAAATCTTTCAGATGGCATCTTTTTTTTGTAAATTTCCCATAAATGAGGTGCCAAAAATCACGCGTGACCTTGAGTGACCTTGAGAAACTTTAAGTCTTTATAACTAGTTATCAAGGGCCGACCAATTTCTAGGACTAGTTGACCTTTCTTGACCAATTACTGACCAATTAGATGACATTCTAAAATATCAAATTTCCCATATATGAGGTGCCAAAGGTTCAGAGCCGCTAACCCCTTGCCTTTTTTTCAAAAAAAATCTACTTTTTTGCCAATGTTAATGAAATAAATCGTGCCATACCTTACTGGAAAGGTCTATTCAAACCAAATCGACGCATCGAAGCCAATTTTTTTTTCGAGGTCTATTCAGTAAAATATTAGCATCCAAAGTGACTTTCCCAGATTTTAACGATTTTCTGCCTCCAAATACTTACCTTAATGTCTTTGGATGGCGATATTTTCCAAAGAAAGCCTTTCTTAAAAAGTTAAAATTTTGTCTCACACATTTTTTAATGGATTTCGGAAAAAATCATGGGCTAACCCCTCGCCTTTTTTTCAAAAAAAAATCTACTTTTTTGTCAATGTTAATGAAATAAATCGTGCCATACCTTACTGGAAAGGTCTATTCAAACCAAATCGACGCATCGAAGCCAATTTTTTTTTCGAGGTCTATTCAGTAAAATATTAGCATCCAAA
Organism: Dasysyrphus albostriatus; assembly: GCA_946251815.1. Classification (NCBI taxonomy): domain Eukaryota; kingdom Metazoa; phylum Arthropoda; class Insecta; order Diptera; family Syrphidae; genus Dasysyrphus; species Dasysyrphus albostriatus. Next base: position 99,837,751 of record OX276336.1, read on the forward strand.
GTGACTTTCCCAGATTTTAACGATTTTCTGCCTCTAAATACTTACCTTAATGTCTTTGGATGGCGATATTTTCCAAAGAAAGCCTTCAAAATTATTACGGTTTTCAGTGCTGAAAAGAAAATTAACTCACCTTTCTGAAAACGTCAGAAACAATTTTTTTTCGAGGCCTATTTAGTGAAATATTAGCATCCAAAGTGACTTTCTCATATTTTAACGATTTTCTGCCTCCAACTACCTACCTTAATGTCTTTGAAAGGCGATATTTCCAAAAGAAAGCCTTCAAAATTATTGCGGCAAAACTCACTATTGAAAAGTGGAAAAGTCCTATTAATGCATTTAATTTTTTATTTTGGTAGATCAAATACTCCATTTATGTGGTCATAATATGTAACAAAAAAGTATATGCAAATAATCGGGTATGACTGTACATACCGTGACTCAATTTTTAAATCAAACGATTAGCAGAATGTTAAACTTTTGACTTTATATTATATATAAGGTAAGATATTTCAACGAAATTTTAGACTCGATAATAAAATAATATTTTAACTTTGTAAGAAAGTTAAGGAGATCTGAATTCAACCGTTTAGTCAATTTAATTCAATGAAAGACAAAAATGAGCATTTGATCAATGACTTGACTTTGTGAAACTGTACCTAGTGGTAAGTGCCTCTCATGGCCTCCTTTTGCTTCCCTTTGCTTCCTTTTCTTTGGACTTTGGAGGCCACTTTTTACTTCATGACGTAAATTTTTTAAATATTTTCTACTGACTTGAAATGAAACTTTGCAAACAGTTCCAATGCGGTGTCAAAATGATTGAAAATCAAAACAATATCCAAGGAGATCTAAAATGGCATGTTTATCTTGAGCCCAAAGATATTTGATTGGACTGCAGTCAGGATATATTGTGGTGGGCAAACATGTGTTCGTAATTGGTTACTTTGCAGCCACGAGTTGCTTACTTGAGCGGTGATTTTTGGATCAACGTTCGGAACTCCTTAGGGGTACCATGTCCAGGGTGATATACTGGGCATCACATGAATTACTACTACACTAATTTATTCCTTTCATAAACGTGCACCCCCATATCATTAGACTTGTTAATCGCAGAAAAGCTCATTATTTGTCCTTGCTAATAGAAGAGTACCTACACAAATTTTAGTGTTAGTGACTGAGGAAGATTAATTTTGTGAGATTTTTTTCTCAAGAGCTATTGATCTGTGCTGCTGCAGAGTTACCAATTAAGAACACTTGATTGGCCACCCTAAAATATCCTGACTACAGTCCTATCAAATATCTTTAGGCTAAAGATAAATATGCCATTTTAGATTTACTTGGATATTGTTTTGATTTTCAATAATTTTGACACCGCTTCTGAACTGATTAAAGAGCGGATAATTAAACAGGTTTATTTATTTTTGTATAGGTTTATTTACGCCCCCTGTGGGTAAGGGAAAGAATATACCCGAGGTAGGCATGCCTGTCGTAAGGGCCGACTAAAATCCAAACTCCGTATACTGAGATTGATGTATACTTATGAATACATCAATGCAATGAGCAAAACAATAAGATATAGTACCCCAGGTGGCAGTCCAGGTTCACTGGAAAATCCACCGTCTTCGGATGTCGGCTCTATGGATTTTGGGGAGAGCCAATTTTTGCATTTAATAAATGCCTTCCTAAAAACTGCAAGAGTATCTCGATCACCACCATTTAACACCAATTTGTGTGTATTACCACCAAGTATTATAGGCTGGAGTTATAGCTATTTGACGAGCATCAACTCTTTCAACTCATCCCTCCCCTTGTATGAACAAACGAATTATTGGCATACGAATCGGGGCATGGGGAAAAAAGAAAGAACGACTGAACAATAGAAAGCTTGTGTGTTTTAGTTAAAATGCTAGTCGCTGTTGCAATTGATAAACAACGAAACCTGCATTGGGATTGAGCTTATCATGTGGTCTCAGTGGTGCGGTGTGTAGTGCATCGGCCTACTAAATAGACCTCGAAAGATGTTTTTGGAAAGGTGAGTTAATTTTCTACTCAGCACTGAAAGCCGAAATAATTTCGAAGGCTTTGTTTTGGAAATATCGCCATCCAAAGACATTAAGGTAGTTAGTTGTAGGCAGAAAATCGTTAAAATCTGGATGCTAATATTTTACTAAATAGACCTCGAACAAAAAATTTTCTGATGTTTTCAGAAAGGTGAGTTAATTCCTCATTTTCTCCGAAACAAGGGGTACTCCAGCATATTACTGATGAGTAGATTTCGATTTATGGCATAAAGCTTCGTAGATTTTACTTTTTTTTCACTAAGGCGGTCCAACTCTTTACTACTTGTGAAATAGTGCACTTGTTACGAGAACAATAATTTGCATTTATATTTTGTTTTCGATTGGTTGTTTAAAAGCTAAATATATTTAGCATTTAGTCAATCAGAATTTTACAAACTGAACTATAGTTCATACAGGATTTTGACCCGTCATAATAATTGTCTAGAGAAACTTTCTAGAGCACTAAATGATTCTTAATGCCTTTCTCCAACATTGACTTCACACTCTAAATAACTAAATCTCATTTACTAAAAAAAACAGTTTTTCTGTAAAAAATACATTTATTGAATTATAAAAAATAAGGCACATGCATAATGATAGTTAACGAACAAATGAATTTTCGACTTAATATTTACTCTGCATTCTCCTTGGCTTTGTCGATCATGTTCCTTGATATAATCATTCGCTGAATTTGTGAAGTACCTTCATAGATTTGATATATCTTGGCATCACGCATAAGTTTCTCAACTGGGTAATCGCTATTAAATCCATTTCCACCAAAAACTTGGATAGCATCAGATGCTATTTTGTTAACCATGTCTGCAGCATGGCACTTGGCGATCGATGCATAGTAACTGTTACGGCGACCTAAAAATATATGTTTTTTGTATTAATAAAATTGAACCTCAAAAAACATCAGGGTTACTGCAATTTACTCAAGCAAAAATTTAATAAATTTTTTTTTGATAAAAATGATTTTGCAATTAAAAAATAGCTTCGAAAACATTGCTTTTTACAAATATTTTGAGAATAATATGTTTTTAACAAAAAATGTATAATTCTAATGCCATAAAAAAATAAATATATAAAAGAAATTTGTAGAATAGTACCTTGATCTACTTCCCAAGCAGACAGTTGATAAGCCAGCCTAGAAGTCTCCACACCAATAGCCATATCCGCTAATATAAAAGATATTGCCTGATGATAAGCAATTGGCACGCCAAATGTTTTTCTTTCTAAAGCGTACTTAAGTGCTTCATCCATGCAACGTTGTGCTAAGCCAACAGCTCCGGCAGCAACTGGTGGTCGAGTCTTATCAAATGTTCCCATTGCAATTTTAAATCCTGCACCTTCACCAATCAAGACATTTTCTTTTGGGACTCTTACGTCCTCAAAGGTGATTCCACGTGTATCTGAAGCTCTTTGACCCATATTTTGTTCCTTACGACCGGGAGTAAGTCCGGGAGAATCACGCTCCACTATAAATCCTGTAAAAGCCTTGCTTGCTGGTGCTTTGGGATCGGAGTCAGTGCGAGCTAGAACAAAATACCAATTGGCAACACCACCATTTGTGATCCACATTTTCTGTCCATTCAAAATGTATTCATCGCCTTTCTTTACCGCTTTTGTTTTGACACCATTAACATCGGAACCAGCACCTGGTTCTGTTACGCAGTATGCAGCAACCAAAGGTTCTTCAAGGAGTCTACCGAGATACTTCTTTTTTTGTGCATCATTTCCAGATAAAAGCACTGGAGTTTGCTGTAGAAAAAACATTTAAAGAAAATAATAATAAGTTGTCTATAACGACTAAACGAAATGTGGAGTTAGCCGCTTTTTACTTTAAGCTGACAATATGTTCAAAACGTCATAACAATAACAATTGACTAAAGACTTGGATAAGGCCATCAGAAGGATGGCGTATCGCGAAAGAATTAAATATCTTATATATAATCAAAAGTCTGGAAAAATAGGTCTAATACCCATACAAGGTACTTACAATGAAGCTTAAAAACCTATCAAGCAGGGATTTTATGATCTCCAGAACGAAGCCTCAGAGCCCGTCGGAATACGGAATACAATGTCAATGTTGTACTCGATGACCCCAATGACAAAATAAGGCATAATTACCGGAGTCTATTTGGCTCGGATAGCTTTAATCTCCGAAAGACTCGATGACTAGTCTTTCAGCATTTGAAAAAAAAAACGATCCTATAACTTGCAAGAACATATCGAAGCAATACCTGCATCTAACGTGCTTTTTGAACGTTTTAAGCTATTTTAAAAACCTTTAGTCGACAAGTACCAGTAAAGTTTCCGGCTCGGCAGATCGATATAGACCAAAGTTTCGCACAATTCTAGGTCTCGACCTCACTTCTTTTGGCTGAGGCATTTGATAGCATGGAGCTTTACATGGAGGTGGTAGAATCGCTTGACATTAGAAAAAACACGCAGTGCAATGTGTAAATGGCGAATAGTTCTATCTTCACTCCAAACATTTACTGAGTTTTGGCAAGTCATCTGACTCCTTTAATTTCGTTCTGCAGCAGATAGAGCGTTAAGAAGGTGTTAGTAAGATAGGCAGATTGAAGTCATCTGACTCCTTTAATTCGTTCTGCAGCAGATAGAGCGTTAAGCAGGTGTTAGTACGATAGGCAGATCCAACTAACTACTACGATATGCGGATGATAACGTAATCATCGTCCGTTGCCAACGTGCTATTGAAGAGTTCCTCGCGGAGAAGGAAGAACAGAGCATAGCTTGTTGGTCTCGAAGTTAATTGAGGGCAAGATCAAGTTCCTGCTTTCTACAAATAAACAAGCATCTGTCCATCGCCTAACAAAACGTCACTATTGACAGCAGGAACTTCGCGATAGCCAAGAAGTTCATCTACCTCGCAGTAAACATTCACCCCCACGACACTTTAATAAAGATGTAAGAAGCAGATGCTCTTGGAAACCGTTAATTCTTCGACTAGGCGGGCGAAAAAAGTTGATTGAAAATGGCAGCTCCAAATAATTCTTTAAATTCAACAACACCAATTGCATCATGTTGGAAAAAAGTACCCATACACCCACATAGGTACAGTAAAGTACCTAATGCTTTCTCTTTCGATGACAATAACAAAAATGTCATTAAATTTAAATTTATTCAAGCAACAGTTAGTTTTTACCGGTTTATTTACTATTCAGATTTTTTTACCACAAATACAAGATTCAAGATGTTATCATTAATTTATTTTACCTATGACCTATGGCGAGACCAATGTGCAATAGCGTCAATATGAATAAATATATACTGTGTTTTTACATAAGTGCTCAATATTAGATTTCAAAAATTATTTAAGATATTAAACTGAGGAATATAAAAACCCAGAGATTAGCAGGGGTCCGATAAAAACTTAACACTCAAATAGAAATTCCTTAATTCAGCTTATTATTTGCGTGCAGAATTATTGTTTTAACATATAGCTACAACGAATTGTATTATATTCGTTGGTCCAAAGGTAAAACTCAAAAAGTACAGAAAACTATTTTAAAGAAAATGTGAATGAAATGCATTGTTTTATCCAGAAAGTCTTATTTTGCATGGCTGGGCGGGAACTTTATTTTAAAGTTTTGCGGAACAGGACGTTTTTTTAGCTTCAAAAATTATGTTTCTATCTTATTTTCTTCAATAGAGTATTTTGTTAGCGAGGTTTATCTTCGAACCAAGGATATAAATATAATCTTACCCCAAGTGAACTAGCTTCCAATGCAGTCATACAGCCGGTACATCCGTATGCTAGTTCTTCTGCAATTAAACATGTTGTAAAGACATCTAGCCCGAGACCACCCAATTCCGTTGGTATGTGATTGTTGAGCAATCCAATGCTCCAGGCTTTTTTAACAATATCCCAGGGATATTCTCCAGTCTTATCGTGATGTGCTGCAACTGGTATGATTTCTTCTCTAGCAAACTTGCGTGCTATTTCCTGCATTTGTTTCTGATCATCGTTTAGGGCAAAGCAAGGTCCGGCGGAAGAATAGCTTCGATAAGCCGTGTATCGTAATGTTGAGCTTAGGAACTGAGAATGCATACAAATCAAAAATAGAAATCACATACAAAATAAATTCTAAATGGGATGCACACCTTATTCAAAAAAGCCATAATTAGCTGTAGAAATGCAACCACTAAGTTTGATTAGCAAATATAAACTTTAAATTAAATAAGTATTAAAATAATTTTTCAAATTTAGGAAAAGAAAAAGAGAAACCAAAATGTGGACTATGGACGTTGAACTTTCTTTTGACATATATACAATCCACGGCCCACTGATTATAGAACAGCCATAGAGCATACAAATAGAAGGCCTACTCACCAAATAAGATCTGTTCCTTTAAGTGCCATTTATATTAGCTGCGAATAGCGAAGAGCGTCGTGAGTTTTGACATTTCTTTCACATGATAGTGGTCGCCGACCGACGCGAATCGCAGCGAATCATTCACAATAGTACAAAATATGACAAATACACAACGCTAAACAACAACAAAAATTCGCGTTGGTTTGGGAGAGCCTTAAGTGCTTGGCAATTCGCATAAAATATTTCGTTGGTCGAAAAATGTTAAATTTAATACTATGTTCCCATCAAAATAAAATCCGAGATTTCAGCTGAAAACTTTTGAGATTTCAAATTGGTGTTCACACTACTAAAACCAAGATTTCGTCTGTTATAAACACAAAAAACTACCATTTTGTGCTTTTGTGCTTTTATGTCTGTGTCTATCCAATCAAATGTCAAATACAATATCATACTCTCTCTTTTTGCCTGCTTGGCGTTGGAGTGAAAGATCTTACCCTGCGGCCACACGAGCCAGTACTGGCTAGCCAATTGGCTACATACATTGACTGTCAAATTCCTATTCGTGTATTTGCTGTGACGTAGGCGGCATGCTGTACAGCTGCTACGATATTCCATTCTTTCAAAATTAAATGAACTAAAAACACACTAATGCTATCTGACAAAACTAGCAAAGGAACAGAGCGTTGCAAATGTTTTGCATCGCTTATTTGCCGAGATTTAGCTAATTCGAAACCGCAGGGAGTGCGTTAGATGAATCACTTTTCGCCAAAAATCGATTTAGCTAGTAAAAATGAATAAGTGGGCTAGTTAAATGAAATGTCAGATTAGTCGTCAGATATTTCAGCACTTACACTTTTGAATAAGTGTTTGTACTTTTTCTCAAGAACTTTTACCACACCTATTCATGCCTATTCATGTATAGAAAATGAAAAAAAAACAATGTATGTAGATAAAAACAACCATCCTTTTACTGCCTTTTTTTGATACATTTTATTTTTATTATCATATGTGAATTAAAAAAAATTATATTATATTCACTTTGTCACTATTAACATTTTATTTCTCAAGGATGAAAGCTCACATTAAACTTTAATTACGGCAAACAAAATCACTGAATTCAAAGATACTCCACTATTAAGATTCCATAATGTTTACATTGTTTTATTTGTTATTTCTTTTCGCGTCCATTATTAATTATGTAAAGCAGAACATCAAACGTAATGAGAGTGACAAAGAGGTAAAATTTGTTTCTTTTATATTTAGTCTTTTTTCATGCTCGAAACTAAACTTTTTAACCTATAGCTTTTTTTAACCACTTTGAAAAATTCGATTTTGAAAATAAACTTTGGCCAGGCTTTGGCGAGACCAAAGCGAGATAATGGCGAAATATGGCCAAAAACCACGTGTAAATGTCATGGCGAGACCAAAGCGAGATTATAGCGAGACAACCATGACATAGATTCCCGTGTAAATGGGCATGGCGAGACCACAGGGAGATGAGCTTAGTGACCACGATACCGGAAACTATTTTTGGACGACCATGACGAGAGACATGAGTCGTCATCGTCATTATCGCTTAAACTCGATTTCCTAAAACAACGCATGAAAATTATAACACATTTTTGGTTAAACTGGGTTGAAAAACTTTCGGTTTGATATCACTACTTGAAATTGAAGTGTGAAGAAAAAGTGAATAGTATGAAATTCAGTCTGAATCTGGATATAACAACTTAAAGTGACCCCCGGATTGCAGTTTAAGTCCAATTGGATTAATCAGATTAAACGAGTAAATAATATGGGCGTTAGCGAATTTATAAATCTTTGAGTTCCTTAGGACCGGACATTATGGACTTCCCAATTCTTATTTTTTTGATATTTTGTGAAACAAAATGTGAGTCAATTTTAGTTTTAGTCCTATTTTTCCAAATCTGCTCCAAAAAAGTACTGCCGAACCCTGTTATTGGCTGCTCTACTGGCTTCCCAACTGGCTACGAAAAAAGCAAGCCAGTTGACGAGCCAGTTGCTCAGGCTTGTATGTGTTAGTAAAAAAATATGAGTGTATTGCGACTGGCTAGCCAGTACTGGCTCGTGTGGCCTCAGGGTTAATTTTTATCAAAAAGCTCTTCACCTTTGTATGGTGAAAGCTGAAAATGGGTCCGTTCATAAAGAAGAGTTCGAATTGTTACTAGATTTTATTGAGATTTCAACGAAATCTCGCATTTTGAAATCCCAAAACTGTATGGGGAATGTGAAGATTTGGACTGAAATCTCTTTAATCTGAGATGGGAGGTGGGAACATAGTAGTTAACAATTCAAACTAGTTTTGGGTTGTTTTTTTTATATGTAGACAAGATCGTTTATTCATTTTTTCGAAAAGTAAAACAAGAATTTGTTGATGTTTGCGCTTGGAATTGCCTAAACAAATTTATTGGCATTTGCAGTTCGTGGCTCATTACCTTTGAATTTTTGTGCATTTCAGTGCAAAGTTCTGTCAAAGTTCATGTGAAATTTTTTTGACACAAGATTGGGCTAAAAATCATAGAAATATAATTACAAATATAATTACAAGTAAATAATTGTAAAGGTTCTCCCAAACCAACGTGCGAATCATTCGCAATAGAAAAAAATATGACAAATAAACAACGCTAAACAACAACAAAAATTCGTCGTCGCTGCGGATTCGCGTTGGTTTGGGAGAGCCTTAACTGTAAGTTAACACTACCTACAACTCAAAATTGAGAAAAAATCAAAAACTATAAGATGTCGTCTCTACTTATAAACACAAAACAACTTCCATTTGGCGTTTTTCTTTTTAAAAACTAAGAGCAGTTCACGGAACTGTAAGAAAATCTGTTTTTTTTTTACTCAGGCATATCAGACCATAAAAAGTGTGTTTCTTTTTTCCATCAGTGTTAGCTCAGAGCTTGCTCAATTACCTCAGAATAAAAGGACTGAGCAAATTGAGTGAAACGGTGAGCGAAGGCAACTATGATATGACAGTTTAGTGCTCAAGTGTGTTTCATAGTTAAATCTGAGGGCTCTGATCGTAATATGCTCAGAGCTCTGATCTGATCGCTCAGCGGCTGCTCAGAGCAAAAAAAATGCCAATTGTTTGGTTTTGCGATTAGAGATGGGTTACATAAAACAACATTTTGTCAAACATTACTTGATGAAAACGGACCAAGTTTTCAAAATTTTTTGAAAACAATACGATAAGTGGTGGTGACCTAGTTGTTTTTGATCAAACATCAATCACTGTCAAACAATATTTGACTAGACACTGTTCCATAAATCCATTTTAATTCAAAACTGGTGGTGAAAATAAAGGATATTTGGATTGAATTCCAAGATTTCGCATTAGCGTACTAAACTTTATCCCCTCCATGACGTGTTTTAGCTGGCCCATGGAAAGACATCCTATCCGGTATGATAGCTTTACTTATTAATGTCAGTTTCGATTGAAATTTCGAAATATTCTACTCCTTTTTGAATCCAATTGAATATGAAAACATCATGTTGTCAAATTTACACACATCCTATTGAATGACGCCATTTTAAAAAATGGCTTCTTCAAGCATTTATCACTTTTGACAAGTAGTCCGACGAAAAACTTTATATGTATGCATGTGTTCCAAATCTACTCCTTCTTGAAATCGGGAACAGAAAAAAGATCCGAAAACATTACTCGGAACAGCCAATCAAAGGCTTTTGGAATAGAAAGAGTCAAAAAGGGGTGGAAAAGGAGTACGCCGAACGTCCAAACGAAAACGACATTAGAGCATATGCTATCTTTACGGTATTTATCAACTCACCAAATTCACCACTTCATTAAGTTTTTGTAATATTTTTAAACATGGGTCACAAACATACACTAACCAACCCCAAGGATACACGGACAAAGTCCACGGGCAAGAAAGTTGCAATAAGTCTAGCTTATACATTCTATGTTTTCTGCAAAAAGAAAACCATTGCTGTAATGGAATGTTATGTTAAGTGTGGTAAGTAAAGTATTTTTTTTTTTTTGGATGGTCGAAAAAAATAAATAAATTCACATCAAGGCAATATTTGCATGCAAAGGGTTTTTGCATCCAAAAATATTTATTTTCTATTTTAGGCATATAGTATATTATTTAATACTATGTTCAAACCGGAGAAAAATCTCGGATTTCAGAAATTTCAGTCCAAAACTTTACATTTCCCCATACAGTTTTGGGATTTCAAAATGCGAGATTTCGTTGAAATCTCAATGAAATCTAGTAACGATGCGAACTCTTCTTTATGGACGGACCCATTTTCAGATTTCACCATAGAAAGTCGAAAAGCTTTTTGATAAAAATTGAGATCTTTCACTCGAACGCCAAGCAAGCAAAAAGAGAGAGTATGATATTGTATTTGACATTTGATTGGATAGAAACACAAGCACATGAGTACAAAATGGTAGTAGTTTGTGTTTATATGAGACGAAATCTTTGTTTGGCAGTGTAAACACCAATTTGAAATCTCGAAAGTTTTCAGCTGAAATCTCGGATTTCATTTTGGTGGGAACATAGTTTAAGGTTTATCTCAGTTCAGATTTAATAAATCTTTTTGGGGATTCCACTACACAAAAAGATATAAAAAAGATTTATTTTGACAGCACCTTTAAAAATGCAAATGATGTTTCATTTTTATATGAAGTGGAAAAGAGGTGGAATGTTAAATAACTCCATAAAGGTGCAATCATCATCATCATCATCGGCTCGACAACCGGGGTCCGGTCCTGGCCTCTTTCAACAAGTCTCTCCACCTATCCCGGTCTCGAGCCGACGCCATCCAGTTGCGCACCCCAAGGCTTCGGGCGTCCTGGTCTACGCCATCTCTCCAGCGCAGGCATGGTCTACCACGCTGCCGTCTACCATAGAATGTACCACAAAAGACTTTCCGAGCAGGTTCCTCTTCGCTCATTCGAGCTAGGTGCCCTGCCCACCGGAGTCTACCGAGCTTAATTTTTGTCACTATGTCTGCTTCAAGGTAGATTGCGTACAACTCATGGTTGTACCGTCTCCGGAATCGTCCTTCCTCACATATGGGGCCAACAATTCTCCGTAAGACTTTTCTCTCGAACGCGGCTAAGAGGTCACAGTGCCTTTTGCTAAGCACCCAAGTCTCGGATCCATACATGAGTACTGGCAGGACCATGGTCCTGTACAGCAGCAGTTTTGAAGTTATGGTTAGATTTCTAGATTTGAAAAGCTTTGACAGACTGTAGTAGGCTCTGTTGGATTTGAGAAGCCGCCCGCGTATTTCTTCTTCTATATTGTTATCGGCTGCTACTGTTGACCCAAGGTATTTAAAGGATTGCACCACTTCAAATTCGTGCTCCGCTACCTTGATTGTTTGACCAACTGTTCTTCTCGCATTCGACGCCACCATGTACTTTGTTTTACCTTCACTAATGTGCAGCCCCAGATTTTGTGCCGCCTGCTCGATCTGGATGAAGGAATCGTGTACAGCTTGTTCGGTTCTTCCGATGATGTCGATGTCGTCTGCGTAAGCCAGTATCTGGCTGGACCTGTTAAAGGTGCAATAGGAGTCAAAAAAGGTAGCCTTTTCACTCTAAGGAGTTTATATGCAATGCTTTTATGCCTAGGTTGAATGGAAACGAGAAGCATCTATGGATAAATATTCACAGCTCATATCTAATCTAAATGCACTTAACTGCTACAAACTGGAAAGTTTTTTTTTCGGTTTTGTCAGCAATTTGGTCAACTTAGTAACGCAGTTACTAAGTTTTCGTTACTAAGTTGACTAAGCTGACAAAGTAGCCAATATGTGTATCTTTCAAAAAATGCACTAAAAAACAGGACTATTACCTCGATCGAGTTTAGTACATAGGTACTAAAGTTACTAAGTTACTAAGTTGACCAAATTGCTGACAAAGTAGCCAATATGTGTATCTTTCAAAAAAATGCCCTAAAAAACAGGGCTATTACCTCGATCGAGTTTAGTACATAGGTAACCCACCGAAATCAGTGAGTTTACTGAGTTTCAACTATGCTTCTTTGCCTCTGAGATGTGCTGTAAATGTTAATTTTCTTTTCAATCTTTTTTGCTCTTTCTCAAACAATGTTTTTTTTTACTGTGGCCGGGTCGTTAGCCCAACGCACTAACCTCCAATCTATAGGGCCTGTAAGTAAGTAAGTAAGTAGTAGATAGTATTTTTTCTATGTTAAAGGCTCCTCCAAACTGACAGTATTTTTTTTTTTAGTGCAAATAATTATCTGGGTTTAGCCAAGCTACTATAATATGTGCTAAGGTAAGTTACACGTAAATTGTATATCCCCGACATGTTTTACTTGACAAAAACTCCCTGTATGCTTGAAAAAAACCACGCCTAGACCGTGTTTGGATTGGTCACTACAGCATGACGGCAGTTATGTGCCAAAATAGTTGTATGGTAAAAAAGTTGTGTGGTAAACGAGAAAAAAATAAAAAAACTGAGTAAGCAGTTCACGTTTCATAACCAAATTAGTTCATTTCATTCCATTTTGCTCATCATTGCAAGTGCGTTGAACAGAAAAATTCTATCTTGATTTTTAGTTTGATGAGATTGGAAGCAGAAATGCTTATACGCTGCCCAAAACGAGTGTTTTAATTTGCAAATATTCAATCAGCAGTAAAGATACACTTGTGTGAAAACCACAAGTGTATCCACGACGTGACTATTCACTACCTAGTGAAACTAACCAATCTAAACGGGGTCCTAGTGTGTACCACCATTACTCACCTGGTCTCATTGAACACATCCGTCATGATAAAGCTTTGTATTTTCAAATAAAAGCTTTCAATTACCTTACGTTACGTTGAAGTTATGGGCTTTTTTCTGCAGTAAGTTCCGTCCTTGTTCTTCAAATGATTTTGATGGCCAAGAACAAGAACATTGAATGGGAGGGAAGAATCCTAATATTCTCGTTACTTTTACTTATTAGTTCTTATTATAGTATGAGTGCATTTGGCGTTTGGCCTACAAACCTACATTTCAGTATAAAAATAGTAAAAACACAAATAACACCAAAAATATTATTGAAAAAAACCAGAAAGTTGCCAATATAAGTTAAATAAATAAGTTCCGTGGCCCATTTTAGTTAATAATTATAAAAAATGAAAGCAAAAAGAAAACAAGTACAAATGTATTGCCCTTGATAATTTTTCGCTTATTGTGTCACAACAAAAATGTGCTCCACATAAGAAAAGCTCTTTTTTGTGCAACAGTTTTGCCCAATTATCAATCTTTTATTGAAAAAAGAAAATCTAAATCGAGTTATTCTTCTTGGAGTTTGAAATAATTTAAAAATAAGATTTTATCTAAACCTAAAGAAATGCCGCAACGTATTGAGCCCCGGCTGTGTTGTTCTGATCACCTTACCTTACCTACCTCCTTTAATATTGTGTTCTCCCCTTGCCCATATATACGTACATATTCCGAGTTTATGCTGATTATGGTTTAAGTGAAATTAAATAAGAATATCTAATAAATATGTATAATTAAAAGAGAAAAATATAATTCGTCAAGTTTCTGTTTTGCAGTTGAAATCTATCTATAAATGAAAACTTTTTAATTGTGAAATTGTGCAAAGTTGGTTAATAATTAAATAATAAAGCAATTTATTCCCAGTAATGTTACTGAAAAGCTCATATTGATATTTTGTGGTATGTATATGTGTTAAAACGCAAAACGCATATTTAACACTTCCCAAGTGAAGTGACTCAAGTTTGCTGAAGCTTCAAGAGAAGTTGAATGTTGAACAGAAAAAAAATATACACATTTTGCTTTTGCTTTTTGGATTAACTGCGCCGAGCAGAGCCGAGTGGAGTCGACCCAACAACACAAAGCTTACACCCGCCTGTGTTTGATGTGGTGTCATGGTATGTGTGAATTTGTTACGTATGGGTATTTATATTTTCATTTTTCTTTCATTCGCATTTTTATTTTTATTTTTTTTTTCAAAAAGACATGACCTATATCTCTGTCTCTTTTATTTGAGGTGCTTTGTAGGGGTAGTCGAACTGTGTGAGTAGTGGGGTATCTAGATATGGCGATGTAGGGTGTTCATACACAGAAGCGGCAAAGCGTTGCCATAAGTGCTGGTTTATCTGCATCTTGCATATTTTTGACACATCCGAAGACTAGGCAAAGTAAAAATAAACAAATAGGTTTGTGTTTGCCCAAACACTGTTTTAGATTGATTTCTAGGTTTGTACTTACGAACTATTTTCAAGTACTGTTCTTAAATCTAGGAAGAAATTGTCTTATAAAATTGTTGATTTTTATAGTTTAATACATGTTACTACTGAAATAAATCAGCTAAGTAGCATTGTCTTGGTAATTGGACTGAATTATTTATTCAAAATAACTTTACGGCCTTCAGACCTCAGTGCATAAAAATTGGCGTTTCATCCAGGCGATCTCACTTCGATTTGGAGTGATCCTGTGTAAATGTCGTAAAAAATTATTTTGAATACAAATTGATTTTTTTGCTTATAAGTTGTCAGCCACTTATAGTCTAAGAGCCAACGGCATAAAAAGTCAAGTCATTCGCATACTTTTGTAATTCACATCAGTAATAGCCTTTGAAGGGTTGAACCAATAACTGTTTGTTGTATGCACCCATTTTTCCTCCGGTATTGAAATAAATCAATGCAAATAATATACGTCAAATTTTACACCTGTTCGACACGTGTTAAGATAGGTAGACAAACGGTCATTTCATTGCTTATAAAATTCTACACAAAAAAGGTGTTTTTTTTTTGTTTGCAGCAACAGATTTTGAAAAAAATGTTCACAAAGGCGGTCATTACCTATTTTACCCAGCCATGAAAAAATGTATTGCAGTAAAAAGCCCTTAATATTACGTTTGTGCACATTTTTATTAAAATCTGTTGCTCCTAGAAAAAAAATTTCATAATCAGCCTTATTATGAGATTCACGTGAACAACATTTCACACGGAAAAACTGACATTTAACGTATCGCCTGTTATCAGTTTCACCCCAAAAACGAAAATTCCGCTTTTTTGTGAGTATACTCATTTCGTAATTATTCGTAATTAAGAGCTCAAACTGTCATCTATTTTTTGACGGCGAACGAAAGAAAAAATGAGGGTACTGACTGGTGCCTTTGCGGAAGTTTTTTGTTTAATTAAGGTCAAAAAAGTTCAGGCAAAACTCATAATAGCTTTTAAAATTCCGAACACAAATTTTTCCGGCGAAATATTTTCCATGTGAATCTCATAATAAGGCTGATTATTTTTTCTGTAGAATTTTATGAATGAATTTCATTAATTTTTTTAAACACTTTTGCCAAGATATACTGTTACATATTTGTCCCTTTTACAGTACAAATTCAAAAGGGTTAATTTGACACGCTATAACTTCAAAACAGACCTGTAACCTTTCAAGTACAAGTACAAGTACCTAGTACCTTGAAAGTACTTGTACTTGTGGGTATTTGAATCAAACAAGTATCATGTACTTGGTACTTGAAAAACACCACGTACAAGTACTTTGTTCCAAGTACTTGTACTTTGAGTAAAAGACTACGAAAATACCATGTTTTTTGTACGAAAAATTTGAAGTGCCCGCTAGCGCGTTAGCCAATTTTGATAAAATTTTACATTAAGTTTTTTTTTTTTTAATTCATCTTGATCAAAGAAATTCAATCATTTAAAAAAAATGTATTTGAGCAGTTCAAATTTGGGAGGGAAAGTGCAATTTTGTCTACTCCGTTACCCTGTTTCAGTCAGTTAGACATGATATTAAAATTTATAATAATTCAACAATATGTAACTCTTTTTCAAACCATGCTTTGTATGCGGAACAATTTTGTAAATACTAATATAGTTCACCATTTATAACAGCTTTTGTCAATTTTCGGTAACGGAAAAGACATAAAATGTTCAGTCATTTCGACGCGTAACTTTTTCTACAACACTTTTATCAAGAAAACAGTCCCGAAATTATGTTATTTTAAAAATCTCACTGTACGTCGCAATTAACATCACATTTTTTAGAGAACTGATAGCAACAAAAATACCGAAAAATGCGTACATATATACCGATCAAAACGTATAGGTTCTTTTGATCACTTTCATATTTTACAAAAAGTGGAATTTTGTATGAACAGTTTTTTCATTAACCATTTAGTACTAGGTACTATTTACTTCCAAATTTTAAAATTTCATAATTGGATTTATTGCCGTAAACTTGTCTCGAAAAAAAATTTATGAAAAATTCCTTAAATTTGACAGAAAGCTCTAAAATCGATATTTGTTCAATAAGTCAAGAACTACCAAATGAAAACTTACTTCTAATTCAAGAATTTTTTTATAGAAAAAATAGCGTGACAAATTATTTTTTGACAAAAAATATTTAAAGACATATTACGACAATTGTTTAAACAAATTCCATACCAAAAAACTACTTAGAATAAAAAGTTTTCATATGGTAGTGCTAGATTTATTGAAAAAAACAAAAAAAAAAAAACGATTTTTGTCAAATTCAAGGAATTTTTATGAATTTTTTTCTTTTACGATATATTTACGACAAATTCAAATATACTCCTTTTTCAATTTTGAGTTAACTTTACCCTATTTTTAGGGTTGGTAGTGCTAACTTGACTGTCAAGTTAGCATTACCAAGGGTTTTTTTAGGGCGCAACAGTATTTTTCTTACGATAAATTTACGACAATTTATCCAATTATCGGATTCTAAAAATGTTGAAGTGGTAATGCTAACTTGACGGACATGTTTTTTTTTTTTTAGAGGTATAGAACTTTGAAATGGAATAAACATAGATTATTTTTAATTGCGATATAGGTTAGGTACTATAGGGCAAGTTTTGGATTCGTGCAGAAAAAAAAAAATCGAAATAACGATCAAACATGACATTATGATGATAGAGAATACGAAAAAAGTGGGTGGCACAGTTATGTCTGTCTGTCCGTAAAGCCGTACAGCCTAAAGCACTGAAGCAACTTTCTTACAATTTTGTACTTAAGGTTATTTTGTAACTCTCCAGAGGGGAAATACAATTTTTGTTGCCCTACAACCTTAAATGAAAAGCTTATTTATCTCAAAAACGGCACTTACGATTTTGATGAAAAAAAAATCATTTTATTACTGGGTATGGTTTTCTTTTCTATAATTAAAAAAAAATTACCGAAAACCGTTGTTAACGCTACCTTCCATATAACGGTTTTTTTAATTTTTGATTTTCTCATTAACGGCTTTAACGATTTCAGTCAAAATTTGTATGCAAAATCTTTCTTAAAATGTTAATAATATTGTAGGTATATCAAAATTAAAAAAAAAACAAATTTTGGATTTTAAAAAAATACAATTTTTTTTTTTGAAACAATGTTTAAAAATGTATTTTAATACAAAGTCAATATTGGTATACCAAAACTTTTTTTAAATGTTATTAAAATTTTATATATAAAAAAAGAACTTTTAAGAATATCGCTCCAACGGTTTTTAATTTTTTTGCACATATTCAAGCAACTTGAATAGAAGAGCAAGTACGTGCGATCCAGTCGTGCATTTTATTTTAAATTGTAATGAAATTCTTATAGCATTATAATTTAAATATAATTTCGGGTAAATGACCAACACGGCTGGCTCCTTCGTAGTCTAATCTGGAGGTCCAATCCAATCGGCAATAACGCGGCGAATGTTGTCCTCCAAGTGGTCAATCGTTTCGGGGTTATCGGCGTAGACTAGCGACTTCACATATCCCCACAGAAAATAGTCAAGCGGTGTTAAATCGCACGATCTTAGAGGCCATTTCACGGGTCTGTAACCTGAAATGTCAAACCAAACTAAAAATAAATCACTTGACAGCTGGAAAAATGGCCGCCAGTTAAAATAGTGCTGCCAACTTAAAGATCTATACGCTTAAAAAAAAAACACTTTATATACAGGGTGATTCGTATAAGATGCACCAAAAAGCTAGAGCGAGTAGGTTGGGTTAAGACAAGAAAAAATAGTGTAGGTCCCTTTCCCCCGTTTACGCAGGAAGGGTAATTTTCTAAAACAAAAAAACCTTAAAACAACAAAAAAAAATATTTGAAAACAACGGTAAATTTAAAAATGCCGAGCTATACCTTTTTAGAAAGCCAGAAATCTCTTCTTTTATTTTCATTTTTAATTATTTATTAATTATTATTGGATTTGTGAATAGCTTTTTTTTTTTTTAATTAATTTTCAAACTCGAAACTTTCAATTTTTTTTCAAAATTTTATACCTATAATGTTTGTTTAGAAAATAGAAAATCAAACGCTGAATGTATCTTAGTTTTTAAGAAATAAAAAAAAAAGAAAAATACTTTTTTCAGGGAAAAACACTTTTTTTTATGGTTTTTCCAAGTCTGATCGGTCAGTTATTTAGGTAATTATAGGATTAATCCTTTTTTATTTTCTATTGCATACCATCCAGTTTTAAGAAAATAATGATAAAAAAAATGAACTGGATTAATGATATTTCACCTTAGATGGACAAAGACATGGACAAGACAAATATGGAAGGACTAGGTTTAAAACTCATTTCTTGATTGCGTATCAAATCGTCAACACAAAACGATGGCAAGTTTTTCTCGGGAAAAATTGACAGATATGCACTATTCCTACGAGTATTCGGTCAAGCGTAAGGTTCCAGTCGGGAAGCACGGAGATTGTATACTGAAAGTTTAATCAATAGGAGATGTCTCTACTGTTCACTTTTTCCAAGACTTCACAATCCTGGATTGCTGGAGACTCGAAGGAGAAAAAGGTCATCTAGGGGATCAACAGACATAGATCGCATTATCTCGGGTCGTGGGGTTATTTTTTGTGGGGTTGTGTGAAGTCGCTTGTCTTCGCAGAAATTCCTGAGACGATTGAAATCTTGGAAGAGAATATTCGGCGCCTTACCAAAAGTTTTCTTCAATAAATTGATTGCTTCGCGAAGCGTGGAGCGAACAGAACCATTATTTTGGTAATACATTTTGCACGATTTGCAAACGTTGTTCAGGAGTAAGTCTATTCATTATGAAATGGCAAACCAAACTGAGCATAAGTCAAGTGACAGCTGTCAAAAAGACCAACTCCGAAAAAAGTATTGTCAGATTGAAAACCACATATCTAAAAAAAACACTCCTTACAAAGATAGAACAAACAAAAATGTTTTTCTTGGAAAAAAGTGCTTTTTTTATTTCTGTAATTATTAATTATTTAAGTATCCGGGTTTCTATTTTTTATACAAAATTAATAAGAGCATAACATGAAATTAGGAAAAATTTGAAAAAAAAAATTTAAAATTTCTAGTTTGAAAATAATTTTTCAAAAACAACTCACTAAAATAACTTAATTTGAAATTTAATTTAAAGAACAGATTTCTGGCTTTCCAAAAAGGTATAGCGTATGGCATTGTAAAATTTACCGGTGTTTTTCAACAACTTTTTGTTCAGTTTTAAGTAATTTTTTCTGAAAATTGCCCCTACTGCCTTAACGGGGGGAAAATATACCCCACCTCCCATACGATTTTTTTCTTAACCCTACCTACTCGCTATAGGTTTTGGGTGCATCTTATACGAATCACCCTTAATATTGATTTACCTAAACATATTTTTTTCCATAATTTGAAATTGAGTTGCTACATTTCGATTTTTTTGGAATGGCCTTTTATCTCAAAAACGGCTTGAAGGATTTTAATAAAAAAATCTGTGGATTATTGTAGGTATGGTATACTTTAAAAAAAAATAATTACAAACAAATGTTATTAACTGTTCCTGCGTTGTAACTGCGTTGTTTTTTTTTTTTCAATTTTCTCATTAGAGGCGCAAACGGTTTCAACCAAAATTTGATGTCCATCAAATTTATGCTAACTTCAAAATTTTTACAATCCAACAATTGGATTAAATGATGTAAATTTGTCGTGAAAGAAAAAAAATTTTCGCGCTTGCTTTTTTTTTTTTAATTTAATAGGTTAAAATGATCTCAAAAAGAAAAAAGGAGTATGTGTGAATAAAAAAAAAATTTATAAAAGATTCCTTGAATTTGACAAAAAGCCCCAAAATCGATTTTTTTTTTCAATAAATTCAGCACTACCAAATTGATTTTGAGCTTTTTGTCAAATTCAGGGAATTTTGTATAGAAAAAAAGGCGTGACAAATTATTTTTTGACACAACTTATTTAAAAGCATATAACGACAATTGCTTTAACAAATTCCATACCAAAAAACACTTAGAATAAAAAGTTTTCATATGGTAGTGCTGGATTTATAGAAAAAGCAAAAAAAAAAAAACAACGATTTTGATATTTTTAAATAAAATGGTATGCCAATTTTGAGTATTTATTAATATACAAACATGTAACGGGTGATTTTTTAAGAGGCTTAGAACTTAAAAAAAAAAAAAAAAAAAAAAAAAATCGAAAAAATGAATGAAATATTTATTTGAATCGATAGTTTGAACCTTGCAATTTAATGTTTAAAGATAATTTCATGCAAATGTTGACCGCGGCTGCGTCTCAGGTAGCCCATCCGCTGAGTCCAATTTTGGCATACTCTTTCACACATATCGGCCGGTATCTCACGAATGAATGCATCGATGTTGGCTTCCAGTGCGTCAATCGAAGCGGGCTTGTCCCTATAGACATTAGCCTTGACATACCCCCACAAAAAATAATCTAATGGTGTCAAATCGCACGATCTAGGCGGCCAATTGACCGGCCCGAAACGTGAAATTAACTGTTCACCAAACTCGCCTCGCAATTGCGCCATTGTTTCGCGTGCTGTGTGGCATGTGGCACCGTCTTGTTGAAACCACATATCATGCAAGTCAAGAACTTCCATTTCGGGCAAAAAAAAGTTTGTTATCATCGCTCGGTAGCGTTCACCATTGACAGTAACGCTGCGATTCGCATCATCTTTGAAGAAATATGGCCCAATAATGCCGCCGGCCCATAAACCGCACCAAACAGTGGCTTTTTCGGGATGCATTGGTAGCTGTTGCAATGCTTCTGGCTGATCTTCACTCCAAATGCGGCAATAATGCTTATTTACGTACCCATTCAACCAAAAATGAGCCTCATCGCTGAACACAATTTTTCGATAAAAAAGCGGATCCTCGGCCAGCTTTCCAAGAGCCCATTCACCAAAAATTCGGTGTTGTGGTAGGTCGGCTGGCTTAAGTTCTTGCACCAGCTGTATCTTAAAAGGCTTTACGCCCAAATCCTTCCGCAAAATTTTCCACGTAGTGCTGTAACAAAGGCCTAACTGCTGGGAACGGCGCCGAATCGACATTTCGCGGTCTTCTGTCACACTAGCTGATACGGCCGCAATATTTTCTTCACTACGCACAGTACGTAAACGTGTTGGTGGTTTAATGTCCAACAAAGTAAATTTGGTGCGAAATTTGGTCACAATCTTCCGAATAGACTGCTCAGAAGGTCGAGAATGCCGACCATAAAATGGAAGCAGCGCGCGATGAACATTTCGAACCGAGCACGAATTTTGATAGTAAAATTCAATAATTTGCAAGCGTTGTTCATTTGTAAAACGATCCATGGTTAAATTGGAAACCAAACTGAAGCTGTTTGACAGTGACACAAGGTACTAAACACACGTCAGCTGTCAAAACCAGTGTTGCCAAAACCAAACCAGCTAAAAAATCACCCGTTATTAACTCAAATAAATTTGGTGGCGCAACAACTATTGGAGAACTAGTGACTTACAACTCTCAACCATTCCTGTGTGCGTGTTGTTGGAAAGAATGAAAGGGACCAACAAGTTTTAGCCGAGTCCGAACGGCTAGATGAGAAGCACTTATTAATGACAGTTATACTCTTGGAGGATTTGTCAGTTCCTCGCAAGAGGCAGTACCTCGGGAAAGATATTTCTGTTCCTTACGTGGCAGCGGCTGGGAATTGAAACCTTAATATGGCAGGTACCGTTAATAACAATTTTTGGTAATTTTTTTTATCAAAAAATACACTAACCTACAATAATCCACTGATTTTTTAATTTAATTTTAATCAAAACCGTTAAAGCCGTTTTTGAGATAAATAAGCTTTTCCTTATAAGTTGTATGATTAGTGCCGTTTTTTTTTGGAGAACAAAATTCCAATTTTCCCTCTGAAGAATAAAAAAAACCTTAAGCTCAAAATTTAAAGAAAATCACTTCAGTGGGTTACGGACAGAATTGTGTCAACCACTTTTTTTGGCGCAGCGACAGAAGTCCCCAGGCCATCAGCCCCGAAAAGACTAAAGTCCTATTTGAGTGGGACAAAAGTCCCATATCTAATTTGGGAATTCTGTCCCATACTAATAGGGTGCAAGTCCCGAAAAAAACCTCGGAACTACTGTCTCTCCAAACTACTCTCATATGCTGTGAGAGTAAGAAACATGAAGATAATAAAACGCGGCCTAGTCAACTGTTTTCATAATCAGCTTTTATAATTAAGTTATAATTAATTTCAAATGGGATATAAGTCCCTTCGGAGCTAATGGCCCGGGGACTTGTGTCCCTGTGCCACTTTTGTGTTCTTATTTATCTTTTTTGTGTTCTCTATCATCGTAATGCCTTGTTTGATTGTAATCTCGTTTTTTTGCATGAGTACAAAACTTGCCCTATAGTACCTACATTATATATCGCAAGTAAAAAAGCTGAGCAGGTACTTCTGAAAAAAATGTCCATGTGGTCTTGAAATTAATTCAAACCAAATGATGCGCCTGTTCCAAAAATCAAAATTTAGAGTAGGTGCTTCATTTTATTCGTTCCACACACTGCTCTCAGGTAGAAATAAGATTTAAAGAACTGTTCATTTTTTAACTCTATGCAGGATCTGCTTATAAATGTTTACTTTATGTTTTTGTGTATTTATGTATGTAACTATTGTTGTTATTAGAGCCAAACAACTTTAAATTTAACTTTTTAAGTATTTTCAAATCCTTTATAAAACATATTCCTTTTTTTTTCTAGATTTTTCTTCAATAATATGAACATAACTATGGCTTAATAAATCTCATAAGCAAATTACAAAAATATCAAAAACATGGAAGAATTCTCGGCAGTGGTCCAAACATTTGGCAATCATGAAAAGGACCAGCTTCTATCATGTTCCAATACTAAACAACAAATTTTCAATCTTCCCAATCTAAATCAGAAGGACATTCGATTGTACAGTAGCACTTCAGAAAAGTACAAACATCCATCACAACAAGACTCAAGTGCGCATTTAAACCAATGTAGTCCTTTAACTCAAACTTGTTTCGCGGACTCAGCTCTGACAATTCCAAATGAAAATCGATTTGTCAATATGCCAAGTGATGGCTTTCAAAAGATTACAGAGGCAAATTCCTTCGATAACTATTTACATGCAACAGTATCCACCACGACAAATGTTTCTGATGAATCAACTTTTAATGATTTACAATTTCGCCCGGAGAATAGTTTTACAACAGCAAAACAGCATCGATTAGCCAATTATGACACTTTTCAAAAAGTAAATACTAACGATTTTGACAAATCAACAACGCATTGCGCGACGAATAACACTTCATTCCTAGAATGTACTGATGAAAAGCACACCAAAAGTGCAACCAACTACAACAATGAATTGAACTCGAATTTTTCAGTGCCTATTTCTAATAATTTGGAATCTGATTCCACAAATACGGATCGCATTACAAAGAACATCCAGACGGCACAGCTTGCAAACCCAAATTTAAATCTAAGCATAGATTCCGATTCGTCGTCGTGTGATGATTTGATTGATTTGGAAATAAATGATGTTGATGGACTTAAGGGTAAGTTTTTTTTTTTTGTTATTTTAATATGCAAAGCATTTAATTTAATTATAACTTGAATTGGCAATATTTGAAAATTTTCAGAAACCATAAACTTTAATTCAATTTTGTTTCAGTGGGACATCGTGTTGAAAAGCTGAATAAGCATGTTAATACAATATTTTAATAAAATTCCAGACGATAAAATGATTTCATCGTAACTTTCTTGATGTCCGCGTTCGCATGGTAACATCTTGTATTTTTGCCGGGATCATCGAAAATTTACTGTAAACTTCTGAACTTTAAATGAAACCGCTCCACTTAGAAGAAATATGCTTATTCTGAATACTCAGACACACACTCTTTATGTTATTCGTTTCTGAACGGGACTCATTGAAAGTGTTTTAAGTTTTTGACTTACTTTTAGTTATGTTATTTTTTTTTGTGATTTGAGTATATAATTTTGTGCTTACTTATATTTTTACTGTAAGTACCTTGGACAGAAAAAAGAAGGAAGTCGGGTGGTACGCCAGCAATAAAAGTCAATGTAAACAAAAATTATTAAGGTTAACTTTGAAAGGAACACATGGAAGTGTTTTTTGATACTAGTCAAAATCAATCATCTACACAAGTCATTTAAATAATGGACTAAAAACCGATACATTTTAAGGATTTTATTTTCGGTTGGAAGATAACCGATTCAAGTAATTTTATTTGACACATAAAAAAACACTAAATACGGGCGCATTGATTAGTTTGACAGTGCAACGTTCCATTTCACCAGTTGAATACAATACATTTAAAAGTTTTTGACTTTTAATAAATGCTGATATTTACCCCGAACAAAAAAAAGCTAATTTTACCAAGAATTTATATTAAAAAGACACTTTTTAACAATTGTATTTTACGTTGAAATAAATTTTTCTTTTCGTATCTATCAAGGAAGAATGGCAATGGATTAGGAAAACTCTTTTTCGCCAAAAAATACCTATTGAGAAATTTAAGGAAACATTTTGTAATAAAGATCGTTAAAATCATGGTTCAGAAAATATCATCAAACACGGATTTTTATCATTCTTATCGATCTTCCTACGAACTATAACAAAATATAGTTGAACGATAATATTTTCGATCAGTCATATAATAAAACGGCAAACACGAATTTTTTGTTACAATTTACATGGTCTACAAAAGCCGAAGGCATATAAATTTGTTTTTTTTTGCACAGAAGTGCAGAATGCAAAAATTTATTTAATAACTGCACCACAAAAACTAAAAAACAATTAAATAAATTAATTAATAAAAAAAAAAAATAAGTGCGAGGCCGAGCAATTATATGTTTTTATCTGTCGTAACCTAAATATGACGTTTCGATTTTTTTCACCCACCAACCAACCAATTTTCCAGCCCTGACTGGAAAGATTACTGAAATGCCTGATGGCGGCGTTCAATGCTACAGAAAATAATAATAAGCAACTCATATCACGTTTACATGAGCGGATCGAAGGATCGGATTCAATCCGGATAGAAATTTCGACCCAGGTTTATGACAATTCCAAATCAAAAAATTGAATTCAACTGGAGTTGAAGTGAAAGTTTTGCTTTCATTAGATGGGTGCGACGTTGTTAGTAAAAATAAATTTCGTCCACAAATATGTAACAAACAACCAAAATAAGACAAAGATATAACATACCTACAACAGTCTGGAAACAAAATACACAACTACGCAGGCACACCAAAGAGCTTTTGAAATCTCGATTCTTCAATCCTTCCATCTAGGTATATATTTACATTCTATTTTCGATTCGATCCAGCTCGCCGAGCTACAGGTCTACATGGACCTAAATCTTGATTCAATTCGGATTCTATTGGCCATGTAAACGAAGTACCAGTTTTTCTCTACGCTAAAGACAGCTTTTATTGACAAATAATGTTATTAGCTCTTAAGTTTCGAGGGCTGGACGTACTAGTAATAATTGTTCTCTTATGAAAAAATTATAATTTATTTTTCTGTATCTGTCGTTTGTTAGAGATCAGAAAATAAAATTCAGGTTCTAGATTACCCCTACCGAAGCCTTTTTCCAGGTGGGCATGTTAGGAAAGTTTTACATTGACCCCAACATGGGCCTAGAAAGTAATCGTTCAGTAATCTTTTGACTCACTCGACAGACAAAAATTAAAAAGTTGTCTTGTTTGGGATTTGATCCTACTCTCTACTGATTACAAGTCCAATACGCTAACTACTGATCGATTTCACAATGCATTTCTGTGATGTTGAAAATGAAAAACTAAATTGTGTTTTTTTTTTTTTTAGAGGTATAGAACTTTAAATTGGCATCACTATTTTAATTGGCGACCATTTTGTCAGCTGTCAACTGATTTATTAGTTTTAGTTTGGTTTGGCATTTCAACATAAAAAGATAATGCCTGAACAATGCTTCCAAATTGTGCAAATTTATAGTTCTCAAGCTCACTTTTGGTTGAATGGATACGTCAATAAACAAAACTGTCGTATTTGGAGTGTATGTTGAGACCCTATTACATCCACAATAATAATTGGTCCGTACATCCTTAAAAACGATGCTGGCCAGAACGTTACAGTCAATGGTAATTGCTATAGAGCCATGATTACAAACTTTTACGTTCATCAATTGAACAACCATGATGTGCAGGAGCTGTGGTTTCAACAAGACCGCGCATTATGTCACATAGCACGTGCCACAATTGATTTATTGAAGGAAAGAAAGAAAGAAAGATTGATAACCGCATAGCTTCACGTTACAGACCCGTGAAGTGGCCTCTGAGATCGTGTGATTTAACGCCGCTTGACTATATTTTGTAGGATATGTAAATTTGCTAGTCTACGCCGATAAGCCTGAACCGATTGACCACTTGAACGACAACATTTGCCACGTTATTGCCGATATACGGCAACAAATGTTGGAAAAAGTCCAGATTAGACTACGCCCGATTCAGCAGTGGCGGGCATAAGCCAGAAATCATATTGGGGGCTATCGTGAATAAAATTTCCCACGGAATTTTTCCCATCCTCGAAAACTGGGAACGTGAATTGTGGTCGCTTTTTCTCTCGGAATTTATTGGCATCGAAAATAAATATTCCATGGCCACTGGGCTGCGACTTTGACTAACCAAATTTTAACTTGCAAGGAATAGTAGAAAATTCTGGGCATTTAAAATTTTAGAAGATGGGAGAAATTCCGTGGGAAATTTTATCCACGATAGCCCCCATTTAAATTAAATTGCTATAGAAGATTATCTTTCAAATAAATTAAATTTTATGTCAATTTAAAAAAAATTATCTTTGTTTTATTCCATTTAAAAGTTCTATTCCTCTAAAAAAACACCCTTTATATACTTTAATTTTTCTTACTATTGTATAATTGTTTTACAATATTTTTTTTATTTTTGTTATACATATAAGTATCCAACATCTAACAATTTTTTTTAAGCGAAGACCTCACTAGTATTTGACAAGTTTTCCTGGTTTAGATCGTCCCTACGGAAGCCTTTTTTAGGGCCTTGGCTAAACTTGACAAAAACTTGCCATTTTTAAAGGCGGGAATCAATGTCATCAGTTGGGAATCTTTTTAACAAGGACCTCACAAGTATTTGACAAGTTTTTCTAGATTTTCCTACTGTAAAGCTTTCCAGAGCCGTGTCTATGTTCGGATATGAAAATTCCAGATTTTTGCAATAATTTCTTGTTTAATTGTACGTTCAACGAGTCAAACTTTGGCTATGGTCAAATTCGTTGATTAAAAGTAACAAAAACATATATTTGAATGGTTTTAAAATTCAACTTAAAATTGATAAAAGCATTGAGTATTTAAATCGTATGCTTTTAATAATCTATAATTTTTATAGAAAACAAAGTTATACATTTTTCAATTTTTTTCTTCAACATTTAGAGCTTGAAACTAGTTTTTTCAAAAACAATTATTCTCCCTTTCCCATATTTTTTTTTTTTTCAAGAGGGCGAAGTCCTTGGGAACACGCTGATTTTAGTTTGTTCTCTTTGGAATCCGAGGAAGGAACATCTGAATCCAAACCCTAGCGTATTACAAACTTTAATGATTTAAAAGCCTTTGTTAATAGTTTTTTTCGCTGGGCAATTAGAGCGTAGAACTATATAATAATCTCCAATTTACAAATTTGATTTATATGTGAAAACAAACGGTAAGGAAATATACGTTAAGAAACGTGTTTAAAATCTTAATAAAGCGAAGGGATACATTAAAACAAAACTACCAAATCTTTTAAACTGGGGGAAAACCGGAAAACCCATGCTATGTCTAGTCTACCTCTAACATTACCACCAAAAATTGTGTAATGCCTCAGTAAAAGGTGTGAAATAATTTCAGACCTTTAACTTGGAGTGTAAATGAAGACAAACCTCCCAATCAGTGACTATTTATGTGCGCTCTCTCAACTTCCTAATTTAGCTTTGAAGTTTTAAAATGTTGTTTTTTTCATGTCTATAGAATATGTATCATGAAGATATATTTTTTTTTATTTTAATGCTGATTTTTTGAAAAAAGATTTAAAAAAGAAAAAAACTATAAAAATAACTCGATTCTCGAATAAGAGTTAGTTATTATTTTTTTACTAAACTAAGTATTGCGTCACTATGATATCTTTTTTATAATTTTTTTTTTTTTAACATAATGCTATGTTAACCTTAACTTAATGAAAACAGTCATTGTTTAAAGTATGCTAATAGGTCGCTTAATAACCCTGTACTACTTTCATTATATACTTATTTTGTAAACAGAGAAATATTTTGCCATCGTTTGTATTTATGTGTTGCTGACAACGCATTACCACACCAGCGCACGCAGAGATGATGGGTATGCACCCTGACCTAGTTACAATTAGTTTTATGAAGCTTGTCTGTCTGTGGCTATTTTAACATGCAATGCTTTTTTAAAAGTTTATAAATGCATGCATGTATGAGAGTTGTTTTTATGCAATGCATTTTCATCACACACCAATGGAAATGCAAACCAACATGTTTGCTACATGCTACTAAAACTAATACACAATAAATTTGATTATTTTTCCTCATTTTGCTCGCTTGGAGCTTGGCGCAAGGCACAAGGGAAATAAAGAGAGCTTTAACATGGAAGTGTATAGTTTTGTACTGCTTCTATACTCTCGATTGAAGTGCTTCTGTGTGTTTGAGAAAATACTACTTCAATTTCCACATACACACATATACACTCTCATCCGACATTCAACACTTAATCCTCCTTTATTGTAAAGTGCGGTAACATTGTGACAAAGTATTTGTTAAAAAAGCCCTTTATTAACATGTATTTGGAGAAAAAAAAACACTTAAACAAGATACAAAGCTATATACAGATACGTATACGAATATTCACCAATACACGGAGAGGATGGACGTGAGTACAATGTTTAGTAATCATGTACAATACTGCAATGACAATCATATTGAATTGCCGAAACATCTAAAAACATATTGTGGAAGGTCTTGGTTTACTTTTTCATACAACATTTAAGGCATGTATGTAGGTACATACCTAAATTTTATAATATATTTTAACTTTATTGTGCCATCGCTAGGCAAGAAAACCTTTAGATATATTTTATTGTATTAAACAATTTTTATAAAATCAAATAAAACTTAACAATAGAAAAAGTAGATAGGTATGTAGGTATGTACATAAGTAGAGGTACAAATGGGTTTTGTCATCATATAAATGAACAAAAGCCATTTAGGGCATAATTCAAAATTTATGTCAACCTGAGTTGTATCTTATGTACCTTTATTTATGTACGTCATCCTATAGGTGGGAAATAATTTCACTTTTTTTTTGAGTTTTGAATGATTTTATATTTTGCATTTGAATGGGAAAATTACTTCACTTTTCGTGTTTTTTTTATGGTTTCAATTATGAAGTAATTCACTTCTTTAAATTTAGATAAAATTAATTTTGTAATTTTGTAATTTTGTAGGAATTGTATTAACCTTGGACGAATCTGCTTACACTATTCTTTTTTCTTGCAAAAAACACTGTTTTTTGAAAACGAACCACCCGAAAAATGGCAAGTTTTTGCTAAGTAAGGGCAATGGAAAGTATTCCGTAGGCGAAATCTAGTCGAAAAATAAACTTGTCAAATAGTAGTTAAACTCGAAAATTTGTCAAATACAGTAGATTAGTTAAAACTTCTTCTACCCACCTGAAAAAATAAACTGGTTTTTAGCGAGGGCCTAGAAAGTTTAACTTCGATGCTAGCTAGGGTAATTCTCTAGTTTAATTTTTAATTTTTGTATCTAGTTTTGATTTATCTTATTTTTTCTAGGGCCTTGCCCGTTGCCCTTTTTTCTAGAGAGACAAAATAAAAATAAAAAGTTTTCTCGACTGGGATTCGATCCTGCGATCTTCTGATTACATGCCTTTCATGCTAGCCTCTGAGCTATGTCGCAATGCAGTTGTGTAATGTTGATAGTGAAAAAGTATATTTCTACTTTGATTTTTCTAACTATTGTAGGATGGGTTTCAAATATTTTGTTTTTTTTTTTGTTATAAATGGGGTATTTGTGATGGGATAAAAAGACTCATCGAACAAGTTTTTTCTAGCAAGGGCGTTACTAGTATTTGACAAGTTTCCCTTGTCCAGATTTCCCCTACCGAAGCCTTTTCAGGGCCTTGACTTTACTTGACTAAAACGGGCCATTTTTCCAAGCGGGCAATTTAGACAAAACAAATTTTCTTTATTCGGTAGTAGACTACCCCACCTGGAAAATAATCTTGTTTTTAATGAGACCCTAGAAAGTTTAACATTCGATTTTCTTTAAGGCCTTGCCCTTTTTCCAAGAGTAATTATTTTTAAGTACAAAATTTATAACAGGCTTATTTTTGGTATGCACTTTGGGATTGATATTACTTATAATCTGATGAAACTCCTCAAAAATCCAATGACCCCTTATGGTCAAAGCTAACGAAAATGGGGTTTTGACAAATTTATATCTTAAAAACTGTGAGTTAAAAAAAAATGTTCTACAAACATGTAGCTAAGGTAATTCCACTTAAATTATTGTAAAAACACGCACCTGACCTCTTGTCGTGCCTCCACGATTGTGGAAGAAATTAGAACATTATCTGTCATTTAAACCTGATGGTTTGAGCTTTGTTATACTTTTAGTTCCTGTCTTAAATTTACTTTTAAGAAGTCTAAAAGTGAGGAGTGTAGAAAAGAAATAAAAATTTTATGACATTAATGGGATTCGAGGGTAAGGACTAATTTTTTTTTTCTTACAAAATAACGTTTCTTGAACAAAGCTCTGATTTTGAAAATCACACATCTGAAAAATGACAAGTTTTTGCTAGGATTAATTAAGGCCCTTCAAAGTCGAAAAAATCTTTTCAAATAATTTTACGGCCGTTGCTATTGAAATTGGTATTAAAAATGTTGTTATTCATTTTGATTTAAAGATTGACTTAAATTGAATTATGTACATTCAAAAATCCACAAAAAAAAAAAAATTAGTAGATTTTCTGTTATTTGCGTTTTTATTCTTTATTCGTTGTTCATTTTGAACATACCACAACTGTATTGTGAATCAGCCCAGTATTATAGCATATTCGACTGGTAAACATCAGATGATCCCAGGATCGATTCCCAAACAGTGCAACTCGCCTGTAAAAAGGCTTCAGTAGGTACAAACTAGACAAGGAAAACTTGTCAAATACTTGTGTTGGATGAGTCTTTTTTTTCCATCACAAATATTCCATATTTATATACACTCCCGTTCATTTGAATAGGTACAAAATTATCGAGATTAAGCGTCGTAACTCCGAAGTAAGTGGAGCAAATGAATTTTTGTAAATGGCATTAGAGAAAACATGCAATTTAAGACAGAATTATCATTTTATTATCATTTTATGATAATAAAATGATATTATTATCATTTCTTTAAACTCAAATTGAAATCGTAGCCCCTTTTTACGTTCATTTGAATAGGTACACCGCCTTCATCATCGCTTTTGCTTTGAACTAGTTGAAAGTCAAACTTTTTAAAGCTATAGCACTTTGCGCGATTAAATACGCGCAACTTGATAGTTTTCATGATCCAGAACTAACGGGACATCGAATTAATTTCGGAAAAAGTGGTCGGCACAGTTGAAAAATAGATCCACTTCAAGGAATTCACTCTAGCAGCATTCCTTGACATAGAAGGGGCCTTTAACAATGTTGATAACAGTGCAATTCGACAAGCCCTTAACCCCGTCAGTATCGATCCATTACTGATAAATTGGATCGATTTTATGCTTCAAACGAGACTTGTAAATGCAGAAATCGAATTGACAGCAAGTTAAGAGTTTGGAAGAGTAGGGGTACTCCACAGGGTGGAGTCTTATCTCCTTCGCTTTGGCTCCTTGTCGTCAGCCGGATCTTAGTTAAACTAAATCTGAGTAGTATCATGGTCGTTGGATACGCCAATGACATTGTGTTAATGGCCTCAGGAACATGTGTCCCCACTCGGTGCGAGTTCTTACAAACGTCCCTGGACAAGCTCAAAAATTGGGCCAGTAGTTGTGATGCTGTTTACAAGGAAACATAATATTCCAAACATAAACCCCCCGACCATTAACGGAATTCCGTTACAGATCTCGAATACTGCCAAATATCTTGTTGTTCTTAATCGAAGGCTAAACTGGAAAGAAAATATTAAAGAAAGAGAAAAAAGGCCTCGATAGCTTTCTACACATGTAACAGAATTTTTTGCAAAAGATGGAGTCCCAGCCCTATAACCATTCATTGGATGTACACAGCCATTATAAGGCCAATTCTTACGTACGCACGCATGGTCTGGTGGTCAGCCTTGGATAAGGAAACCAATCTGAAAACCATAACTAAAATCCAGACTAGCGTGTATCGGCACAACCAGTTCTATAAGGACCACACCAACGGCCAACCTAGAAACTTTCCTTTCACTTGCCCCTCCTGATCTGTTTACGAAAGAGCTGGTGGCCAAAAGTGCTTTAAGACTTCAACAAAGTAATAATTGGAACATGGGCCTCTACGGTCATAGAACTATAGTGAATTTTACAGACATTGACATTCAAACAGACTACGTTTCGCCGCACATTGACAGACATCCCCCCAGAGAACTCTGGAATGAAAACAGTCATATGAAAACAATCATATTTCGGTCTTTACTGACGGTTTCAAAACCTCGGAGGGTGTTAGGTCAGGCATCTACTCAGATAACCCACCAATATATAGATCTATGAAGCTTACAAACTTTGGCAGTGGGCTCAATTTTCACTCATAGTTGGAGTCGTAACAGGCCACAACTCAATGGGAACCCAGATGAAGAGAATGGACATCAGTTCATCGGATTTATGTAGAGAGTGTCATGATGAAGAGGCGGAGGAGGGCTCTTTTCACCTCTTGGGTGAATGCCGCAACCTAGCTAGAACCAGAAAAGAAAACCCTAGGAGAATACTTCTTCGACGAACTCGGCGACATCTCTGTCTTGCCACTAAAAAACATCCTAAAATTCATTTAGAACTCAGGATGGTTCAAAGAGGCCCCCCACACCTAAAACTTCCTTTTAACTTCCTCAATATCCCACCTTCACCCTGGGGACCGCAATAGATTCAACGATATCCGCGCCTCGTCGTATTTTCACCCCTTCTGACTTAACTTAACCTAATGACTGGTTTTGAGAAAGATCCTGTGCTATTTTTGAAAAAGATTTTTTTATGAAACTTTTTATCACATTCTTCCCCTTCAAACCAGAGTGCAATTAAATCTACATTCATATTTTACAAATAAATCTACCAAAAAATATCTTCAAATTACAAATGAAACTTGACTTGTTGAAGTCCCGTAAGGTCTTAAGATTGCTCAGATTTGGATAGTCTATAATTTCTGTATTTCAGGGTCTGTTCATTTCTTTTTAAACTCTGCATCAATTTGTTGAACTCAAACGCTTATTTGCTGCGTTTGAATTCAACAAATCGCGTAGATGATGTCTCTTTTGAACTCCTCAAAGTTGCAATAATTTTTCTATACTTGGAGTACGCTCTTAGTGAGGATTGATTTTAGAAATAAAATTCGACTACTTTGTTCGTTGTTTGGTCGCGAATATTTCCATAAAAATAATACAAATTGAAATAAAAAAAAGTTATAGACTACTCAAACCACTTGTTTTCTTATTTGCAACCCACACATTTGTACATATGTATGTACATTCTTATTTAAATATTTTATTATAAATTTTAATTGAATTTGGATTTAAAAATTTAACATTAAAAAGTTCCTTTTTTTTTAACGTCATATTTTTGTCAGGTGTAGAACCTAAGATTGAATGAATTATTTTTGGGTACACTTAAACTTGTTTCTTGTATATTTTTTTAACAGACAAAAATAATACATCATATTTGAATAAATAATACAATTTTGATTTAAATGTACACAACCCACGTAAACTGAAAAAAAAACAAACATATAACTGTTTAATTTCAAAATAAAAAAAAAACATTAATAAAGTCCTTAATTATTGAATTTTATTCATAATAATGTAGGAATAGTTGTCCTAGAAAAACAAAATTGGCTATCAGATCAAGGATTCCTCTAAAAAATTTAACTGTTTCTTCAAAACCATTTTCTCAAATTAATTTTTTGTATTATTAAATGCTTTTTCCCAGCAAATAAAAATATTTAATGCCTACTACTGTATATAAATTAACAATTACTGATTGGAATAACCCAAAATTTAAATTTAAAAACAAGAAATGTTAGCATGATAATGTTATAAGATTTCGCTGAGTATCATTTTTCGGAAAAAAAGAAAAGTTTTGATAAAAACTTCTTGTCTTGTGCGGCTTTTCTTCCTGACCTCCTGCGAGATGAAAATGAGTATTCTAGGTTCTGCAGAAAAAAAATCTCCACAACATGACCTCATGGCAAACTGGAAGTGAAGCTACATATATAGCTGTTCCCGAAATAACTTTAGCGGTCTCATCCTTCCACATTGCATAACTAAATATTGAAATGAAACAACTTTCAATCAATATGTCTGTAACAATAAATCCTCTTATCTGTGGCTCTAAAAGTTTACAACCCTGTTGTTGTGTAAGTTCATACAACAATAATGAAGAAAAAAAAATGTCTAATATTGAATTTCAACATTATGTCTCATTGAACATTTCATTTTCAAATTTAAAGACCGGAGATGCCCTGAGTGGTGAGAGGTGTTACTGCATGTGGGTGGTTAAAAAGTCAACTCCATTTAATTAAGGTTATGCATCAGAATTCAGTTAAATATGTACCTATTACTTTTGTCTAAAATATAAGAAGAACAATTTATGAATACGAAATTTCTTTTCTAAAAAGTAGACTTTGTAAACTTGGGCGTATACGTACTTTTTTCCTATTGGTTTTTGAACGTTTGTCTTTAATTTTTTGTTTATACTTTTTAAGTTCCTTGGTGTTGATTGAAACTTTATTCTTTTAAATAACTTGACGGTAGCTTAGTAAAAATGTATTGTTTTTGCAGTTATGCATTATTTTTTAAAAAGTGAAAGAAATAAAGTTAACATTTTAATTTTTACCACTAAGTGCCGATTAAATTCGATTATTTTTTTTGGAGAAGAGTGTCGATGGCGAAACTATTCAGACACTTAAACTATTTGTGAAATAGGTGTCAAAACCGTTGAAAAATTATTAAAAAATTGGGTTAAATTGGTTGAAAGAATTGTATGTTTTTGCTGGGCACCATTTTTTTTTTTTTTGTTCTTTAACATTAAAAACGTAAACGCGTAAATTTCAGGATAATCGGATTGCATTAACACGTGCCGCAATGAGAATAAAAATTCGAATTGAATTTTTCATTAAGTCTGGCCACGATACCAGAAAAGTCTCGGTACTGTTTGTTATCGGTAACGGAAATAGAAACGATACCGAGATGATACCAACTCCAAAGCATCTGAAACGAAACCGAGGCGATACCTACTGGGATACCGTACTTTTTGGACCGACATTAAACGATACTCTCGGTTGAATCGTTCGTTATCCTCAGAAAAAATTAATTTTTGAAATTTTTTTTTTAATATGTAGTTTATTAAAAACAAACATTTTTGTAATTGGTTTCTCGGAAACGGCTTTAAAGATTAGGATGAAATTTTTAATTTTTTCTCTTAAGCAGAGTGAAAGTTTAGGCAATGATTTTAGATATAATTACTCACTGCCACTCCACTCTGAAACCAATGATTTGACTTAGGTAATTAAAGCTGGAGAAAGTGACTTTAGTGACATCCACCCACTGCCACGCCTATATTTGTTTGAATCTTGGTTTCTCGGAAACGACTTCAATAATTTTTGTAATAATTTTACCAAACTCATTCTTTTAATAA
Organism: Dasysyrphus albostriatus; assembly: GCA_946251815.1. Taxonomy (NCBI): domain Eukaryota; kingdom Metazoa; phylum Arthropoda; class Insecta; order Diptera; family Syrphidae; genus Dasysyrphus; species Dasysyrphus albostriatus. The sequence continues at coordinate 99,874,359 of OX276336.1, forward strand.
CCATTTATACCGATAGAAACTTTCTTTCGAGTTGTTCATTAATTGCTTAACTATTATTTGGCTAACTGTAAACAAAGTCTGGGTGAAGTTCTAATTATAAAACGATTATTTTTTACTTTAATGGTCAAGAATGAATCATACACCCAGTTTGAGAGTATCATCTTACAAGTTTTTTTAAAATAGCCATGAATCCCATACATTTTACTATTAAATCTTAAAATCATCTTAGTTTGAGCGATCGTTTCTCGATCGTTTTGTAAAAAACAAAAATTTTCTTAGTAAATCATCCGAAAATTAAATTATCTTTCTTTTATATAGGGTTATCATTTTAGAAAATGGAAAAGGGGGGATTTTATGTACTTTTTGGAGGGACAAAGACTATTAACGAGGGACAGAAACTTCAATGATGTTGCAGAACTTATAGCTGCCCACCTTCTAATTAAAAAGTTTTTTGTTTTTATTTATTTGTTTAACTGTTTTTAATGTTAAGTGTCATAAAAATAAAAATGTTCAATACAAATAATACAAATAATAATTATAATACAAAATTGAAAATGAATTAGGAAGTGACAGAAAAAAGCTGTTTGTTGTTATAAAAATGTTTATAGCATAACAAAGAAGAATAATCGAAACTATTAACATTCAAAAAGAGGGAAATTACTAAAAGTGAAAAAGTTTATTGCCCTAAAATGGAATAAAATGCTAATTTGTTCAAAGGTGGGACATTGGCGTGTCCCTTTCGTATTTATGGTTTTGGGGGACAAAATAATTTCTGGGATGAAAAAGAAAGACTGTTCCACCAAAGGGGGACCTATAGTAACCCTACTATTCTAATTTCAAAGAAATAGTGGCTGGGGTACCACAAGGAAGTGTATTTGGTCCAGTTCTGTACCTTTAATTTACCCGCGATATACCTCAAACAGAAGACATTATTGTAGTAACGTTTGCTGATGATTCTGCAATACTAGCAGTAGGCAAAAAGATTGGCGTAGCTACAATTAAATAACAAAATGCGCTTAAAAATGTTAAAGAGTGGACAAAAAATGGCGAATAGCGCTCAATGAACAAAAGTCAGTCCAGTTGGACTTTGCGTATAAGAAAGTAAATACATAGATTTCCCGTCTTTTTTTTTAATACCGCTCGTGCTCAATTTCCAAATGAGGCAAAGTATCTGGAAATTACTCTAGACGCGAAATTAAAATGGAAGCCGCACGGAAAAAAGAAATGCGAAGAACTAAAAAGTAAATTAAAAGGTATGAATTGGCTACTTGGTAAATATTCAAAGCTTAGTTTTGGAAAAAAGATGATTTTATACAGACACGTACTTAAACCTGTTTGGACTTATGGTATACAACTCTGGGGTTGTACCTGCGATACAAACTTAAATAACTTACAAACGTTTGAAAATAAATTGTTAAGGTCATTTGACAATGCTCTGTGGTATATAAGAAACGAAGATCTTCACAGGCATCTCGGGATTCCTAAGGTTCGCGCGAAAACATAGAAATCGGCTATTAAAACATGCTAATTCAATGATTTAGTAAAGTAAAGTTGACAAATAATTAAATAATCGTTCGTTGAAAAATTTGCAAATTTGCGATACAAACGCTTGTAAGCAAATAATAACATGCGTTTTTTTAGAAATAAATAAAATGGCGGTTTAAACTTAAGGCTTAAATAATGCTTGAAATAAGAATTTTTAAAATTGTATAACCACGGCGATCCAACATGTTTCATTTTAAATCATTCAAAAGACGCATTTTTTTTAAGTCGTGAAATAACCCAGAAATTGAAAACAATTAAGGAACCCATTCTTCTGACAACCTCATTTTTAAAATAACCTCAAATACAGGTAAATATTTTTTTCCGTAGCCGTTCTATTTATCGTATTTATCATAAGTAAAAACTAAACGAAACCAAATCAGCCTTCATAAAAATTTGTTTCTTCAAAATGTTTACTTTTTTTAAAAGTTTTATTTTTTAAAACAGTTTTAATATTTTGTGTCAATTTTTTTTATTTAAGAGCAATCAATTTTCAAGTATTTGATGTATAAAACTTCTTTCAAAGTTAATTGTATTCAATGATAAAGCCATTTTAATGAAACAAAAATCTCAAAAATATCTATAAAATCACAGTGCCGATCGTTTGGAATCGACAGAAAAAAATGGATTTTTGCATATTATTTTTTAATTTATTCGCAATCAATTTTTGTAACAGGTTGTTCGGAAACGACTTCAACAATTGGGATTAAATTCTCACACTTCGTTCTTCTAAGCTGGAAGACGGCTCTGATAGTGCTTTTAGTAAAATCAACCCATTGCAGCGGCCATTTAGTCTTATATCTTGCTTACTTGGAATTGGTTCCCACAATTTTTATATTTTTCCAAAATCATTTTGATAACCAGTACCGTCCGTAGAAACATTTCTTTTTTTTTATATTTACTCCTCAAGTGCTCTGCTGATATGGATCAAATATTTTATACGGCTAAGGGCTTGTTTCACAATATCCAAGTTAAGCTCTGATTAATTATCTGAACCATACATTTTGAGGAACTGTAAGTACTTACTTAAAAAATAAGTCCATACTTAAAAAAAATAATACTTGGTCTAAAACTTATTCAGATTTTGGGTCATAAGATAATATTATGACCTTCAACTACAAGTACGTACAAGCAAGTTTGCATTTTGTTCATGTATCTTTGGAATAAAGAAAGTACGACAAGAGCGCACTCTTTGACTGAGATTAAACTGAAGCCAGACGAAGACTGATACCCAGACCGAGACGAGGCCAAGTTATACGTGACCGATACCAGACTTAGTTACACAAGACCGAGACCGATACCGAGACGATACTGATTTTTTTTTTATTAAACGATACCGAAACGACACTTACAAAAGTATCGTTCGGCTTGGTTGTTTTCTATACTTTTTGACTTTTGAATGCTTCCGCGATATATTCTCAATTTTTTCTACCATGTGCTGAAGATATTAAAAGAAAACCAAATTTAAAATGAGAATTAAAGGCACAAGTCGATCACATTATAGAAAAAGAAATTCTGAAATGGTGGTTCTTTTTGACTGTGCTATACATTTGTCTATGTTAGTGAGTTACACATTGATTAAGCAAAACGAGTCTTCAAAATTAAAAGAATTTCAATTCGAGTAAACAAAATGTCAGTTGGCACCAACTAAAATTTAAAAAAGTGTCAAAAAATCTGTGAATAAAAAAAGTACGTATACGCCCAGGTGTACTATTTATTCATAATGTCATTTTTGCGGTCTATCTTTGGCAACTTTATTTTTTAAAAATTGGTTTATATCTACTTCGCGAAGTGGTTCACATTAAAAAGTATTTTTTTTGGCTAATTGTGGTCTGTAAGAAAAATAGTTCCGAATATTAAAAAGTTTGTTGCTGACCCTAAAAGTTGTTTTCGTTAGTTCTACTGTAACAGATTTTTTTTCTAGTATCATCCTAAAGTCATTTAATGTACGGTTATTTAAGATCTTAAGCGTTAAAGTATCCATTCCCGCCTGACAAAATTGGCAAGTTTAGTAAAGGCCCTGAAAAAGCAGGGGCAATCAAGACATGGAAAACTTGTCAAATATTAGTGAGACCCTCGCTAGAAAAATGTGTTAAATGAGTCTTTATTCCCATCACAAATACCCCATATGTAACAAAAAAAAATATTTTATACCCACCATACAATAGTAAGAAAAGTTAAAGAAGGTATACAGTTTTTTATTTTCAACATTACAAAACTGTTTTGCGAAGTAGTTCAGTAGCAAGAGTTTTAGACTGGTAATTAGAAGATCGCGAATGAATCCCAGTCGGAACAACTTTTTATTTTGTTTGTCTCTCTTGGCAAAACGTTACCTAACAAGTAAGGCCCTAAAGAAAATCGATAGTTACCCTGCTAGACCCACGTTTAAAACTAGATTATTTTTCCAGGTGGGTTTTCAAATTCGTAGCTTAAACAAATTTTTTAAATAAAAAATAACGTTAGATATGAAGAAAAATTTAAAAACGGTTCTTCTGTTTACGTAAAAAATAAATAAATAAATTTAGTGGCGCAATAGCTCATGAAGAACCAGGGCCTAGTGACTAACAACTCTCAACCATTCCTGTGTGCGTGTTTGTTGGCAGGAATGGAGGGGACCTACAATTGTTTGCCGGGCCCGAACGGCTAGATGAGAAGCACTTATTCATGACAGGTATACTCTTGGAGGATTTGTCAGTTCCTCGGAAGAGGCAGTACCTCGGAAAAAAACATTTAAGTTTTTAGGTGGCAGAGGCTGGGAATCGAACCCAGACCTTTGACATGACAGTCCTACGCACTAACCATTATGCCACGAGGTACTACATCTTCTGTTTACGTAGAGAGACTTAAAACTATGCAATGATAAAAAGTAACTCAAGACTTTTTAGTCATCACTTTGGAAATGCAAAAGTAATGAATTTCGAGCTTTTTGTTAGAAAATCATCCACTCAACAGGCGAAAAGAGGGTAAGCTTACTTATACTAGAAAATAAAGATGTGGTATTTGGTAAGGAAACATGATAACTATAGCTCGACTGTTTATCGAAAAAGAGCCTAGCGGGTGAATCTATTTTAGGGTTGTACTGAAATGCGATATTTCACATTATAAACATTTTGCATATTTTGATAAAATTGACTTTTTGCACTTGCACTTCTGCTCTTTTTGAAGTTCAAATTTTTTGCAAAGAAGTAAATATCTTCGATGGATTCATGACCATCAATTTGTGTATTTTTGTGTGTATAACAGTCATCTCCATTGTATCAATTGGAAGAAGACACAACGATGACTGACACCAGGGAACTTTAAAATATGTACACATACATATGCACTTAAAAACAAATTTAATTTGCAATCAAACATATTTCAATTTTAAATACTGAGTTCAACTTCTATACGCTCAGGGCAGACGGTACATTCTCCAAAAAAATAATTAAACTGTACATTCTTAGGTCGATAGTATGATATGTGACCCATGTCACAATAAAAAAAAAAAACATGATGCGTATAATAATGTCACAGTTGACAGTTGCATAGCTCTTACTTTACAAAAGCTATTAATATAAGTTTCATAAACAAAATTATCACAAGAACTGTCACGTATTACTAATGGCATAATTTTACGCAGACGGAATTTCATGGTTATAACAAAACATTTTAAGCTATAAAAACTGACTAAAGCAGAACAGATGAATCATAAGAAAGAGGCAATCATGTAATCCAATAATTACGCCAACATTAACCAAGTCAAAAAAGCAAAACCAATTTTATTTTCCGGAACACGTCATTTCTGTGATTGGTGACGAAATGATATAGTTAATTGCTTGATGAAATGATAATGCTTGATTTAAAATTAAAAAAAAAAGATGAAATCGAAAAATGCATTGTTAAAATTATTTAAGCATGACTGGTGGTAATATAATCTTTTTTGGCTATCAATTGTTCATCAAATCTTACATAACGATGATAGAGAATTCATGTTTCGTCATGACGTTTATCTACAGTCTGCGCTTCTATGCATCCACTGTACATCAAGCTAGAGCCTTAACCGATTTCCTTAAAAATTTTTAACCCATCTTGAACGTCAGATTTAGATCTATGTACATATGTAGAGATCCCTTGTGATACCCTAAGAAATTGTATTCCACTTGATGTAAAAACCTATGTGTTCTGTTGGCAGCTAAGCCAGTAAGAAGCGTTGATGAAGGCTACTAGCCTCAAAAGTTCCTTTAAGTCGTCATAGAAATGATTCCCTAAGTGTTTCTTTCTTAATTGAAAGAGTGCTGGACAGTGGCAAAAGAAGTGTATGTATTTATTTTTGTTTTTTTTTTCATCAGATTTTTCATCGAATTGACATTAAAATAAATTTGTTTAAATAACGTTTTGAAATCAACCTTTAATCACTTTGATAAAAGAAAAATTTTGACTTGTATCGTCTTACTTTTCAAGCGACGATATGGATGTTCTTTTACCTGCCCAAAACCACCAATGTATGTCCAAAGCCTATTTAAGCTCATACAAAAAATAAATTTGTGTAGAATTTGGCTATATCCGTTCTGCTCAAAGGAAGAAACGTCCTAATAAATTCAAGCAAAAATGTCATTCAACATCGCTCGGCAAAGCAATAAATTTGGTGAAATGCTCGCATCTGTATCACTTTCGAAAACATATGGCCCAAGGACACCGCCAGCTGAAAAACATCACCAAACTATCACTCGTTGCGAATAAAGATTTTCCTTTTTAATACTAGAAATGCACTTGCTATTTTCTGTCGCAGTGACTTAAAAAAGTGATCGCTGCTTAGCAGTATTTGTTGCATCGTGAGATTATAGCTCAGAAGGAACATTGGAGAAACCGGCTCATGTAAAGGTTTCAAAAATATCGAAAACTTCAAACCATGTTAGATTTGTTCGTGTACTTTCTGGGCTTAATTTTGCAGTCTGTCAAAATTTGAGGAATGAAGATGCAATTCTCTCAGAGAGAAGTAAAACTCTGCAAAAGTACACGAACGCACAGAACCAAAATTTCTACCACTTTTTGAACGTCAACAAAAAGTAAACAAAAAAACCCACACGAAATCAAGAAAACAAAGCCACAGCATTGGAATTTTGAATTTTAACTATATATTCTTAAAAAAAATTATATTTTTTCTGCTAATCACAAACTTAGCATTCCAGAAATAAAAAAAAATAAATATACATATTTAAAACAAAATTTCTTTATTATTAAAAGATTGTTTTTTTGTTATCAAATATCAGTTTTTTCTAACCAAAAAGCACTTCACAATAAACAAAAACACGAAATTCACATTTAAGTCGCATTTTCTATTTTAAAAATTAATCAATATATTTACTTAATTCAAAAAAACGAACAGATAAGAAAAGAAAAGCACTTTTACCATAAAAAAAAAACAAAACTAAAAGTAAACAACAGCCATTTTGTTTTTCGTTGTTGTTCTCAACTCAGAACACAAAACTGACAATTTCTGCCCAAAGAAATTTCTTGGGCAGAATTTGGCAAACATTTTTTTTGTACTGCCAAAAACTACACAATTTTTTTGTACGCGAACAGCTTTGGGCTAAATATGGTAGATTTGTGTAGAATTTGGCAGTTTTGTGGAGTACGCGAACAGACTTGTTAAAAATCAACAGCTTGTCAGAAACATTCCTGTCAACTTGGCACTTCCAATTCAATCTCCGAGTAAATATCAAGTGCGAGTTCAAGAAAATAAAGCTGTGTGTTTTGTCTTTCTTTTTAACAAAGTTTTATTTATTAAAATTAAAAAAAAAAAAACTAAATGACTATAAACATCCAATACAGTATTTTTTTATGTTATGTGTGCATTCATCCACATTAAAACTCTTATTTTTTACTTTTGTGTTTCAAGAGCATCAAGTGAGAGTTATAATTAGTACGTCCAGCCTTCGAAACTCGAAAGCTAATAACATTATTTGTCAATAAAAGCTGTCTTTAGCGTAGAGAAAAACTGATACCTCATTTAAATGGCGAATTGAATCGGAATTGAATCAGGATATAGGTTCATGTAGACCTGTAGCTCGGCGAGCTGGATCGAATTGAAAATAGAATGTATGTACCTAGATCGAAAGATTAAAGAATCGAGATTTCAGATGCTTGTTGGTGTGCCTGTGTAATTGTGTATTTTGTTTCCAGGCTTTTATATGTTATATCTTTGGCTTGTTCCGGTTGTTTGTTATTTTTGGTCGAAATTAATTTTTACTAACAACGTCGCACCCACACAATAAAAGCTTAACTGTCATTTAATTCCATTTGAATTCAATCTTTCGATCTGGAATTGTCATAAACCTGGGTCGAAATTTCGAACACTGAACGCTGCCATCAGACATTCCAGTAATGTTTCCAGTCAGTGCTAGAAAATTGGTTGTTTGGTGGGTGGAAAAAATCGAAACGTCACATTTAGGTTACGACAAATAGTTGCTCAGTCTTGCTCTCGCTCTTGCTATCACTTATTACGCGATTTATATAATAAATTTTTTGCATTCTGCACTTCTGTGCAAAGGAACCGTTCCAACGATATATAATTTATATGCCTTCGGCTTTTGTAGACAGCGTGAATTGTACCACAAAATTCGTGTTTGCCGTTTTATTATATGATTACGAACTTAGATAAATTGAAATAGGCCTCAACTCATCACTCAGAATAATTTAGGGATTAAAACGCGAAACGCTTCCACAATATTTACTTCATCTTTGTTGTGAATTTTAACTATGTATTTCAAAATACTGTGCAAGTGTATAACGATTTATGTATTGACAACCGTCTTGTTTTAACTAATCAAAAGTGGTTTTAATGACAGTTTACTATTGAAGATTAAAAAAAAGGAGAAATTTAAAATCTCTTAGAAGACCCTGTACTTTAAAAACCATCTTAGAGCTTTATCATAAGATAGTCTATTTGGAATAATTCAAATTCACAATAGCCGGGCTTAATCCCCGTTGGCCTTGAATCTCAAATTATATAGTAAAATCGGTTCAAGATCAAAAATATTCTCTAAAAAAGTGGATTACACCACTTTTGCACTCACAGCTTTCATTGATTATTAGAAGAAATACATGCGGAAATCTTCCCAGTGTGTTGCAGCGTGATGTTGAAAAGATTTAATCAAAGCAAAAAAGAAAACAATTTTTCACGGTTTTCTCAAAATCTGTAGCTCTTACGAAAGTGCCAGTATTTTGTTTTGTGTATTATCCTTTAGATCTATCTTCTTAGGTCAGAAATCCATCCTTCAATATTCCTTTTGAAATAAAGTTTTTTAATATTTTGTTTTCGACAGATTAATTTTCCAACACAAAATTTTGAAAATGAAAAAAATTAATCTTTTGGTACCTTTTTTTTTTAATTCTATGTAACTAGGTATTTTTGTGTTCTTATTATTAAATGCTGTTATCAATTTTAAGTAAAATTCTAGAAACCACCTGCTAAAAGGTCGTCTAGTTTCTGGGAAAAATAAAAATATCTAAATCTACATCACTAACCACAGTGCAGGCACCTTTTTGGACAAAGGATATGAGACCTTGCACTAACAACTTGGAAAAAATCAGAACTACCGAATCTGCCGCAAGCTCTGAGGTATATAGAGTTAGAATAAAAACGTAAATAATAGAAAATTTATTATTTTTGTTTTCATTTTTGTGAACAGTTGAATGTAATTCAATTGAAAGGTAAAGTGACCTTCAGTCCAAATGCGTTTCGCACAGGTACAATAATTGAGCTCATCAGCTAGATTTTGTTGTACTCTTCTGAGGTATATAATTACTGGACCATATAAATGTTTTAAATAATTTTACTGCATACAAGTTTTTCCTTGGTGTCATTTTCGTATTAGTTACTAATTAAAAACAAAATAATAACTTTTTCTTAAATGGAATCCCTTCTTTCAATTTTACAAAAAAAAATAACTGAAAGTAATTTCACTAAAAAAAAAACTCTCAATAGTGATTCTCGGATAACTGTCTACTCCTCTGAGCCTGAGACTTCATGACTGTGTCCACCTGAGAAGTTTACTCTCGGCTGCTTGAAAGTTGTTCTACTCTCAAAAGCGCAAAATGATTTATCAGTTCTTTTTCACAAAGTTTCCAATGAATTATTTTTCTCTATGAATCGATTTGTTCCCTCAAATGTCCACTGTTCTATTTTGTTGACTCTGGTTAGTTACTCTCAAATTGATCAATTTATGTGTACTCACCGACATGGTCTTGGCCTTGCTTCATATGCGACATGTGTTATCATTTATCACCACTCACAACATTTGCCATCGGATGATAATAGTTAAGCCAAGAATTTTAATAAAAAAAGATTAAATTTACTTCAAAAATAAAAAACTGTACACTCTTTCATGTGAGCCCAGATTCACATTTCAAGAAAATAAATTGCATCTAACTTCACTTCAAACAAAAAATGTTTTACAATTTTCTACCGTTTATTATTGTCAAACGGTGCGTTTTACCGTTGTTCCTGACTGTCTGTAAAAATGAAATGTTTGTGGTGACTTCTGTAGGCCTTGAAGAAGATGCAGATGTTTCTGTGAGGTATTTATTTACTATTTTCATTCGTCTTTCGAATGTTCTGTTGCTGAAAAGTAATTTTTTGTATTATTTTAGTGATGATACATCTGAATCTGAATCTGGTTTTTTTAATTCTTCTTTTTAACCAAAATTAAAAATAGAAATAGTGGGAATAAAATTATGGTTTTGAAATTCACTTCCCTGTTCTTGAATCTATTTAATTTTTTGGGTCAAATCCACTTCGCTTTTTTTTTAAGTGGCATCGCTGCTCAAGACTATGTCCATTGCGAGTTTCCTCTTGAGAGCAGCTTAGAGGTTACTCGCATCATTTTTACCCTCGAATGAACATGCACCTTTATAGGCTATTGAAAAGACCGGTAAATAAAAAACATAAAGGTTTTTTTTTATTATTGGCCGATTCACCCAAACGTTGAAAGAATGGTCACACTGGCCCCTCTTCAATATGCTTGATATATGTAACTCGGAAATTAAACCAAATCTGATATTTTTTTGTTGAAAATTAAATTTCCTATCGAAATGGATGCTTTAAAATATTCAAAAACAAAATTATGTAAGAAAATTTTACCAAAACCCAACAAAAAAATTGAAAAATCATAGATTTAAATTTTTTTAATAAGTTGCAAATAACTTTGTTTTGTCCTAAGTCCTTTTGTTCAAAGTCGAAAGATTATGTATAGCCATTTAAGCTTTACCATTTCTTATAATTTTTCGCAGTGTTGGCCCGAAAACCTCTTTTTCGGTACTAAAGGGTATTTTTTTTTTAGAGGTATAGAACTTTGAAATTGAATAAAACAAAGATGATTTCTGGCATATGACTGTCACGGCTGGTTCAGACAAAGTCTAATCTGGGGGTCCAGTTTTCGATGTGTGTTTCCAACATTTGTGGCCGTATATCGGCAAAAATGCCATGAATTTGGTCCTCCAATGGTCAATCGTTTCAGGCTTATCGGCTAAGACAAGCAACTTCACAAATTCCCACAAAAAATAGTCAAGCGGCGTTAAATCGCACGATCTTAGAGGCCAATTCACGGGTCCGTTACGTGAAACTGCGGTTACCAAACTTTTCATTCAATAAATCAATTGTGGCAACGAGCTGTGTGAAATAAAACTACCGCTCCTGCACATCATAATTGTTCAATTGATGAACGAAAAAGTCAGCTATCATGGCTCTACAGCGGTCACAATTGACTGTTACTTTTTGGCCAGTATAGTTTTTAAAGAAGTATGGACCAACTATTCCACCAACCCATAAAGCACACCAAACCGTCATTTTTTGTGGATGTAACGGTGTTTCAACATACACTTGAGGATTATCATCACTCACTGACATATCCATTCAACCAAAAGTGAGCTTCATCACTAAACAAAATTTGGGCAATACGAATTCCGAACAGAACCATGATTTTCCAAATAAATTTGTACAATTTGGAATCGTTGTTTAGGTGTCAGGCTATTCATGTTGAAGTCCCAAACCAAACTGAAAATAAATCAATTGACAGCTAACAAAATGGCCGCCAGTGAAAATAGTGTTGCCACATTTCACATTCGAAAGAATATTTGAACTCAAGATTTTGATGAAATAGGACATTACGATTATTGAGAATAATTAAAAACTAGGTAAGCCCGCAATTTAGTTCTCCAACTGTTCTTAAATGCTTCCAGTCCAACAAACTGAACGGCTGGTCCGATTATTATAAGACCTGGTACCTGGTGCAAGGATTATTAAATTTGTCATGCAGTACCAAAAAACGGTATTTCGGGCAAAAACTATTAAAAAAAATACAATAAGAAATGGTAAAGTTTAAATAGTTTTTTCACTGTGAGTTTAAAATAAAATTATTTTTGAACATGTCATAATAAAGATTTCAGCTTCTACTTTTTGTTTGCTAAAGTATGGTTTGAGCCTATCTTTTTTTATGGAATTTCTCAAACCATCCATTTCAATAAAAATTTAATTTTGAATAAAAGGTTTTGAGGGTAAAATATTCAAATTTGGTCTAGTTTCGGAGTTATACCAATAATATTGAAAAAAAGGTCCAGTGTGACCATTCTCTAAACTTTAGTAGCATTTGCGATTTTAAACATGCTTATGGGCGAAAAAAAAACATATTCAATAATAAAAACCCTTGCACGTAATTTGTCCTTTTTTAAAAGGTCTATTCAATAGCCTATGAAGGAAGTTTTAATTTGTATGATACAATTCTTTTTTTCCTAAAGGTAAAAGTTAAAAACTAAGTCTACATGCCCCGGTCCCTCCTAATACCTCGTTGTTGAAAATATGGCTTAAAAGTTATTTTTCTTCAATGGATTCAATTTTTCATTATGTACTTTTTTTTCTACGTCTTTAGAACGCTTTTTGGGCATGTCAATTATTACAAGAAAATATCTAATGTCCTAACCTTACCCCGAAATTAAAATATCACATCCCTCAAACTTGGATGAATCTTCAAGCAACAAGTTGTTAAGACTACTTTTTTTGGGCGTTGGCATTTTATGTTGATTTGGGCGTGCTATAATTTGAGCGTTGATACGAGCTAAGGCCAAAAATTACTAACCCTCCTTTGCAATATGGCTTTCAGTGCACATTTATTCAGCTTATTTTTTTTTTCAAAACTCAGCAAATGTTTAAACACAATGAATTTAGAAAATTTAAATTTTTTTCTCAATCAAAGGCCAAAATAAACGTCACAATTATTATTTGCACCTCAAAAATCATCAAATTTTATAATAATCTAAATAAAGTGCTATCTTCCCAAGTGTTCCAAATGCTAAGGTAAGGTACACACGCAAAACACACGTACTAGGTAGGTATATACCCTCGAATAAGCACTTTTGATCTCGATCACAATCGAGAGCGAACAGTATGATGTAACCTGTTTAAAGCTTTAAAGCAACAATTACTGTATAGTTGAAGTGTGGTGACCTACTTCAATAATTGCATGGCCTACTGCACTTGACCAGTTTTCTTTCTCGTTTTTTCTCTCCAATCGGTTTCATTTAAAATTATTTTTGTTTTTGTAGCTAGCAACTAGCTAGCTAGCTAGGTAGGTTGGTTGGTAGCTAGGTAGGTAGGTACACAAATAATATGTTGTAATATACTTATGTACACTTAAAATTGTATGTATAAGTGTTAGCTTGTGTAGGTGACTAATGTACATACATAAAAATCTATGCAGTTTGCTCTAGGCGTAGATATGTATGTAATACAAATTTGGAGTTAAAATACAAAGTAAGTATGTGTATTTATGTCGTCTCTATCCAACACCAATTGTTTTAAATGTTGACATAGGCAATAGGCATAGATAAATACTTACATTAACACACAAAAATTATTTAAACCTACCTTACCTACCACCTACCAACTTTGGCAACTACAAACCCAGTAGACCGGTTTTGAAGATGTTTCTCATATTTTATGCTCTTTTGAATTTATATCAATTGGTTATATTGGTCCCAAAAGGTAATTAAATATGTATGCATATTTATGTATGTATCTTTGTATGTATGTCTGTATATCTACTATTTACCGAGTCTTTTTTGATCAAGGCAATTATTGTATGAGTTACAAAAAGTGTACAAATAAAAATTTCATAACATTAAAAAAGCTTTTTTTATTTTATTTTTTTATTTTGTAAGGTATGTAGGTTAGTGGGTCACAATATAGGTAAACCTTGTGTCGGCTTCTAACAAAATAGATATACCTATGTATACTTTTTAACCGACAAACTACATAGCTATAGGTAGATACGAATGCATTGCATCATGTAGGTATGCATATATGTACTTCCTTAATTGAGATGCATACAAGTATATGATGACGTTACCTGTGTTTGAATCTCTGCATTTTATGATTTTTAAAAAAATAATATTTTTACATTTCTCGGTGGCATGCATTGCATAGAGAAGAGCTACATATAGGTAATATGTAGGTACTACCACCACCTACCTACAAGCTTCAATCCTACATAGGTAGGTAAGTTCTTTTAAAATTGTGTCAAGGCCTTAAACCTTTGCCACAGATTATTCTGTTGGTGTATTGAAACGCACAGTAGTAAACACTGTTTTTGTATCAAACGTTCAACGATATAAAACAAAAAGCTTCTCTTTTTTTTAATGACTAAAAGCGACAATGAATCGAAGTGACGAACTAAAGAAGCTGAGGAGGGATAGGTATACTTTTCTAACATAGACCTCAATCGTGAAAGTGGGTCACCGATACACTTTCACTTATTACATTATTCATACCAAGCGCGCGCCGGCAAACCCGTCTAACCGCCATCGCCATCGTAAAAGCAAAAGTAATGTGCACAAAAGGAGATTGTGTGCGAGCATTCGAGCTCTTTTCCATTATTGTGTAGGTAAGTTATTTCATATTGAAAGCAAAAGTATAAAGTCATGGTGGTGGTTGGTGCGGACGAGTAAAGAGCTTTTTGTATGTGTATTAACACAAAAGTGTGCTGTAATAAGCAACTGACATTTTTTTTTTACTTTTTTTTTTCATTCAATGCGTTGTATCTTGTATGTGCGTAAAAAGCTTTATAAAAAAAAAACGAAAATGTAAAAAGTTTTTAAACTGAAAATGCACATCTTATTACACTCATGTAACTTTGTTTTAATATGGACATAAATGTATTTATGTATGTATTGAAAAATTCCGAAATTTAAAATTATAAAAAAAACGTCTAAAAAAGATCTTGTGATTGCACCTAAAATGAGTGAAGGTAATTTTGGTTTTTTTTTTCATTATTGTCGGATGAAATTGCTACTGCTGCTGTGTATTTTGAAAATGAAAGTAAGAATTAACTTGCAGGATGTTTGGATGTATGTAAGTTCGAATAAAGTATACGACTAAGGCGCACGAACTTGCAGAATGAAGTGGTTTTAAATTTCTGCAAAATAAACTTTTTCCAGATTTTAGGCCTTTTTGTGCGATCAAATCGTAAATATTTAAGTTTAAGATGAATTATAGGATCATCCAAAAACAAGAAGCATTTTTAATATGTCACGCAATATTACAGAACCATTCTGCAATTCTAAACTTCGGCAATGTAGGTACCTAGCTACTAATTTCAAACAAAACAAATGTCAGTCGCTCTATTCACTAAAATTACAGCACCAGGTTAACTGTCGAAAGCAAATATGGCCGTCGTCACTGTCACTCTCTGTAGATGAGGAAGTTTTTTTTTTGCCATTTCTCTTGAGATTTCGAAGTCAGACATTTATTAGAATAGTTGTATACATCCAATTATGATCTTGTTAGCATTTTGCACTCGATCATCTTGGATATTTCGATACATAATTAATATCTTCCTAGTTTTTAAGCTTAGATTAAACAATCTAAGTAAATATTCAACGCATTGACTTTTTGACTTCACCAAAAACAAAGTCAATATATAACCCTGGCAACGTGTATACTCAAGAATCGTTGACGATGACATGAATGACGCCACTGGGTCAATGTTGTCATAAAATGCGTTGGCGTGTTATATGTGTCAACGTGATTTGTTCTTTTTGATATCAACTTATTGACATGTAAAACATTTACGATTACTCTTCTTTATTAATACGTTATTAATATTTTGTTTACGTTGAGGACCAAACACACTTTTAAAATCTGAAAATGTTCACAGTTCTTTTTACTAATCCCGAAAAAGCTGATTTTGGGGCAATTCGGTGATATTTAGATCGAAATACACTTTTCCCGACAACATATACACAGCTCGTCAACCATCTTTAAAGCCATCAACTTTCAGATTCCATTAAATGATAGCTACGATGTCAATGGATAAAAAAAACTCTAAGAAATCAGATTTTTTTGAAATTTTCTAACTGCTCCGGAAAAAAAGTGATTTTAGGACAATTCGGTGACATTTGGATCGGTATAAACTTTTGCAACTGTCGATGTATTAAAAATCTTAAAAAAATGCAAAATTTTGGAGATTTCGAAGTAGGCTACGTTGCTATGGCAGGAAATTCTGCTGTGTCCACTAGGATACAGTCAACGCGTTGATGAATAGTATGCAACGGGTCCTTATTGGATTGACAGGGCGATTATACAGCCAACGAAAATAGTCAATACAAACACCCTTAAGCTCGTGTTATCGCATGGACAGAATTCTGCGATGACGATCACCCAACAAGACAACTTTGTGACAAAACTTGACGTCAGATTCGTTGTGGCAACGATGTTTTATAGGATTGTTTTTGAAATCTTAGTTGTGTGATTTAAGAAAGGTACTTAAATTTAAAGGTATGCTCTATGTTCCATGAGAAATATTTGTGCATTTCATTTCATTTCATTTCATTTCATTTAACTTAAACTTAATTTTATATTTTCAAAAGTTAAAAATACATAAATTCAAAAAAGAAGCACACAGAACAAATCAGAGTGAGTTCAGATCAAAAAAAGGTGCACCCCAGAATGCTGACATCGAACAAACCTACTACTGACAACTGATATCAATTGATATGCCAGATCGAGCTGTCAGTTTTTTATTTTTCTTCGGCGTAACTCATGTGAAGAATTCTATGGGTGGGCTCCTAAACTTATGCAAAAGCATCCCAATGACAGTTGACACCTTTTTATTGGATGACCCGTTGAATGTTTGTACTTCCTGGTTACTCTCAGAATGTTTTTTGATCTTATAAGATATTTGTTTCAGTACCCCTCGATCCTTTACTGGCTTATTTAAAGGGCTTCTAACCCGTTAAGGGCTCGGACTTCCTTGTCGAGTAAGAAGGTTTGAGCCCATATTTTAAAGAATAAATGGCATAGGTTTTCTAGAATAATTCTTCGTCCGATTCCAACTAAGGTGTCATTCGTGGAGTTATTGCTTACCCCGGCGTAGATAATCTCTTGGCTTTGGCGCTGTAAGTTTAATTAGTTGTCGGTATCCATCGATTAAAAATAATGCGTCTTAGAAGCATCTAACTAAAAAGCCCAACTGTTGTATCTAGGCGAATCGTATTTAGACTAAAGGTCGCAAAATCTTTATTATGAATAAAAGAAAATCTCTTTCAATAAGTTGCTGCCATCAACAGATGATTGTTTTTGGCAGTGGGTTCTGTTTTTTCCATATGAAGTCCATTTAGAAACTTTGTTCCAACGAATAATCGTTTTCGTGTATTCTTCTACTTATTTCCTGGAATTTCCCTACAGCAAGACATAAAAAAAAGTTGAATTTTGAACTGCTGCGATATCTTCATCAGTGATGATCGCCAGGAAAGGATTGTTCAAGATTTCAAAAAGATAGAGCCCAAAAACATAAGAAGTACTTCGTGGTCTGAGAAGATGCAGATAATTTGAAGTTGATACCATGATTTCTTTGAGCCAAAGATAGAAATTCTTTAATCACAAAAAGTTCCCACCTTGAAGACGCTGCATTGATTTGGAAGATGAAAAGAGTGACTTAAGTTTAATTAAACTCAATCCATCAAACCCTACCAACGCCAACACCAGTTTTTAATACATCAGTTTCAAAATTCAAAGATAACTAAAAAGTAATCGTACATTTTTGAATTGTTCGAATTTATGTATTATGTATGTATTTTAATTTTCTTAGATATGTTTATCCTTAAACGTTATTAGTCTCTTCGAAATTAGCAAATGTTTCGTTTGCACGCCGTTTCAGTATGTTTTGGGGTCGTTCAGAAAAAAATTTAGATAGTAATCAAACATGTCATTACGATGATATAGAACACCAAAAAAGTGGTAGGCACTATTCTGCCTGTTTGAATCTCGACCTTCTGCTCTAACCATTGAATCGATTTTGAAGTTAAAGTTTTTTAGTGATTAATAAGAGGGGAGATTGATTTTATTTATTTATAACGGTACTTGCCTTATACAAGTACCAACTATGTTCCCACTGGATCGAAATCTCGGATTTCAGAGATTTCAGTCCAATTCTTCACATTTCCCCATACAGTTTTAAGATTTCGAAATGCGAGATTTCGTTGAAATCTCAATGAAATCTTGTATCGATGCGAACTCTTCCTTTATACAGACCCATTTTCAGCTTTCAACATAGAAAGGTGAAAAGCTTTTTGATACAAATAACGATTTTCAGCTGAAATTTCAGATTTGGCTCTGGTGAGAAAATAGTACTACAGCCGTTTAGGAAAAATTTCTCATCTGGAAACGCAATATACTCTTTAACGAGCCCCATTGAATGTTTCGCATTGATCCCTACATGGTCTACCTATGGTTACTACGGATTTCCTCTCGACAACAAAAGTTGTTTTAAATTGGATTCGATCCTGCGGTATTCTGATTACCAGTCCAATACACTCACTACTGAGCTAGTTCGTAATACAGTTGTGCAATGCTGAAAATGAAAAAGTACATATTTTTTTAAACTATGTTACGATGGGTGTAAAATATTTTTTTCTTCTACGTACCAACCTGGAAAAATAATCCAGTTTTTAACGAGGCCCTACAAAATTTTAACATTGATGCTTGCAAGGATAACTATCAATTTTCTCTAGGGCCTTGCCCGTTAGGTAATCTTTTCCCTAGAGAAAACAAGAAAACAAAAAAGTTGTTTTAACTGGGAATCGATCCTGCGATATTCTGATTACCAGTCCAACACTTTAGCTATTTTGCAACACAGTTATGCAATGTTGAAAGTGAACATTGGTTAATTTTTCTTACTATTGTATGATGGGTATAAACTTTTTTATTTTGTTATATATAGAGTATTTGTGAGTATTTTCCAACGAGGGCCTCACTAATATTTGACAAGTTTTCCTTGTCTAGATTGCTCCTACCAAAGCCCTGAAAAGGCCTTGACTAGACTTGACAAAAACTTGCCATTTTTCCAGGCGGGTACCTATGGGATATTTTTGATGAGATAACAAGACATGTGCAAGTTTTTACAAGCGAGGGCTTCGCGAGCATTTGACAAGCTTCCCTGGTCTAGATTTCTCCTTTATAATTCGTTGTCTTTGCTTCCGGTATGCCCTGCTACCCATGCTTCTCAGTAATTCCAGTGTCGGACATCTATGCGTTTCATTTGTAAGGCCTGTTAGGATTCCCAGGTTATCAAGGATAAGGATTAAATTCCACCCACTGTGAATTTGAGCAAAGGATAAAGCTTTGTTAAATAATCGCTGAGATATCGGGTTTTGAATGGAAAGGATCGTTTTGTCCCTGATCATCGATATCCTAGAAAATGATTGCACAAAATGTTTAAGATTGGTTTTGAGATCTTGAATTAATTCTCTACAAGGATTGTTTCTTCGAAAATAAATTAAAAAAAATAATTTAAAATTGTCTTTTTTTTAATTTTCCTGAAGTCTTTTCAATTTTGTTTTTCTTAGATTTAAACCTTGTTTGCAATAAAATGCAAACAAAATTAAAGGCGTTTTCATTTTGTTCAAGGCTATAAGCTAAGCTAGCTAAGGCAAAAAACATGATCCTAAAAACAAATAACAAGTAGAAAAATTACACATTTTGAACAAAAAGTTTCAAAGTAATTTTTCTAGTTGAATTTTTATTAAAATGTGTTATCATTCTTGGCTTAATCTCCTTGGAAATCTATAGAACTCACAGTTAATGACCCTATTCACAAAAAAAAAGTAAAAACTGAAAATGTCCCCTTTTGTTCCTAAACACAAATTTACAAATCAAAGCCTTCAATTTTGCGAACACATTTTTGGTTAACGGAATTTGTAACTAAATTCATAAATTCAGAATGTGATTTTTGAATCCGTAAATAAAACAATTTCGTTAAAGGACTTTATTCGGAACGAAAATCAGAACAGGTACATTTACTTTGTATTTTAAAAAAAAGGCAGACACACTGTCAAATAAAAGAGAAACACCTTAGAAGAACAGAAATACAAATTGAAAAATACAAAACAATAATTCGGACAGACAGAGACTCAAAAATATTTAGGTGAAATATACTAGTCTTTCGCGAGTTCAATGTAAAAACACCATTCCTATTTTGTCAATATGGGAACAAACTGTGATACAATTTAAAAATAATGAAAGGCATAGTTACTTTGGTGACAATTGCATTCATCGAGACAGTAGACCACAATGTTCCTTAATGGATATCGAGGAGATGTCAATCACGGATCTCAAGGGATCCTTTGCGGTCCTTCGGATACAAAAGAAGGTAAATAATCCGGTTTAAAATATCATGAACCCTCAAAGTATCTTAAACGATCCGATTGTGATTTTTTAGTTTGTTAAGAAAGAATTTCAATAAGGACTATTTTTCTAACCTGGTATGATGATACTTCTTTTATCTTTTCATTATGCACTTAAGCGGATTTCGCACACGTGACTTATTCCAATTTGTTAGGATTTTAATAAAAATTGACAGTTGGACATTCTTAGTTTAAGTAAGTGTTTCTCCTAAAAAAAACAAATCTTAAATGTTGACCATGTATCATTAGCGGCTTGCAAGAAGCTTTGGTACATTCTTTTTTTTTCTGTTCTTCTTTTAATCTCTCCACTGGTCTCACATGTTGACTTATTTTTGACCTGTTCATCTTCAATGTTGGGCTCATAAAAAACCAGCATTGTATATACTTACTTACTTATCCGGCTCCCGATCCATGGAGGGTCTCTGCCTGAGATATTGCGGTCTTCCATCGGTTGCGGTCCCTCGCACGCTCCCTCCAGTCATCGAGACCAAGATCCCTGATCCCTGTAGCGGAGGTTCGGTCTTCCTGGTCGTCTCGAACCTGGGGGCTGGGATTCGAAGATTTTTTTGGCTGGAGCATTGTTGTCCATTCGCTCGATGTGGCCGAGCCAGTGTAGTCGGCGTGTTTTGGCTCTTTGGACTACATCCACATCTTGGTACAGCTCGTATAATTCACGATTAAATCTCCTCCATTCGCCCTCCTCACATATTGGACCAAATATCCGCCGAAGAATTTTTCTCTCGAAAGTGCCCAGTATCAATTCCCCTTTTTTACTTATCGTCCAGCACTCGGCGCCGTAGAGTAGAACTGGTAAAATTAGAGTTTTGTATAGCGTGCACTTTTTCTTCCGGGAGAGGAGCTTTGAACCCATTTGTTTGGCCAAACCGAAGTAGCAGCGGTTCGCTAGGGTAATTCTTCGTCAGATTTCCACTAAGGTGTCATTCGTGGGGTTGATGTTTGTTCCGATGTAAGTGAACTCCTTGACTACCTCGAAATTACTGCTACCAACGGTGACGTTTTGTCCTAGGCGATGGACAGATGAAGCTTTGTTTGTTGATAGCATATACTTGGTTTTGTCCTCATTCACTTCAAGACCAACGCGTTTCGCCTGTTTATCAATAGCTGTGAATGCTTCTAGTACAGCTCGCTTGGAGCGGCCGATGATGTCGATGTCGTCCACATAGCCAAGCAGTTGCGAAGACCTGTTTAAGATAGTGCCTTCCAGGTTAACACCACTCTTGCGAACTATCTGCTCCAGGACTAGGTTGAAGAAGTCACATGATAGAGCATCTCCTTGTCTGAACCCTGTACATGTCTGGAATAGATCGGATGAGCTGTTACCCATTTGCACGTTGCACCGCGTATTTTGTAACGTCATGCGGCATAGCTGGATCAGATTTTTCGGGATCCCGAGTTCCGACATCGCCAATAGAAGCTCTTGGCGACTAATGCTATCATATGCGGCTTTGAAGTCGATGAAAAGATGGTGGGTCTCGACTTTAAATTCGTTGGTCTTTTCCAGGATTTGCCTCAATGTGAAGATTTGGTCTATCGTTGATCTGCCTGGTCTGAAACCACACTGGTACGTGCCGATCATAGTATTGCAGAGAGATTAAAGACGCTCACATAGTACGTTGGATAGGATCTTGTATGCAACATTAAGCAGGGATATACCTCTGTAGTTTTTGCAGGACATAGGATCGCCTTTTTTGTAGATTGGGCATATGGAGCTAATTGACCAGTCGTCGGGCATACTTTCCTCATTTCCGCATTGTATATGCTGGTATGAAATTATTTATGACAATAACATAAAGTTGCTTGTCAGGTTGAAAAAAATTGTAGCTTACAAAATTAAGCTTAGTGAGTTAAAATTCATTTGAAAATTCATTTAAAACTAGATAGCGATATTTAAGTGAAGTTTTCAAATACTTTTAGAGATTTAAGTAGCAGCTGCCATTTAAGACGTTTAAAAATTGCAATCGGTAGAGCACATCATTTCCAAGAAATATCCTTCTATACCTTTTGTGGAAATCTGCCACAAAGTGAAAAGTATTTTCAAAGGCATCTAAGTTACAATGTGTGGAGGGACTAGTATAAGTATCTCTTTGACCTTCTTTTCAGATTGAGAAGTCCACAGCGAGTCTTCAAGATGAAACAAATCATATCACGAGGGTTTGAGTCTTCAAAGTAATTTGGTACTTCAGAATAGAGCAGATTGCAGTAATCATCATGAAACTGGGACTGATTGGCATCGCTTATAAATTTGGTCCAATATTTTTCCTTGATCTTTGCTATTAGAATTGTATGCAATCCTTGTCACTCATGCAAATTCACGGTGAAAGAAAAATCTATCGAAGTTTCGTGGAAAAGATTCAGCCACTCCTCAGTCCAAAAAATCTTCTTTCTTAAAATTACGAGTATATCGGACAAAATCCTTGGTAGTCTGCCATTTGGGATATTCAGTGTTTTCCAGCTATATGAAAAATGCAGTTTGAGAGTCGTTAGAAAGGCTTTAGTGATACCAGTTTCGATATGTAGAACATAGTTGGGTATGTTTTCTGATAGAAGAAAACATCTTTTAGTAAAAAAAAAAGTTCTAGCTTTTCAACTTGTATGTGTTCGCTAAAGTCCCACACCTGAGCACAGTACAGCATGATTGATCTTGTAGCAGCATCATGAATTTTAAATTTAGTTGAATGTTGAACTGACGTATTTCCAAGCAGTTTGTACCAAGTAGCATTTTGATCCTGCGACCCTATTATTTAGAGGCTCATTCAAAGGCACATGGAAGTTAAAAATAACTCCCAGATATTTATATTGGTTTGACACTGTAACTTCAGTGCCATTGAAGAACCATTTCTCAAATGCAGCTCTGCGTCCTCCATTTCGAAAAATTACAATTTCCGATTTACCAAGATTTACTTCAAGATTCCATTTTTTGGAATATGTTATAAAGCTGTTTATTAGTTCTTGAAGCTTTGACGGGTTATCCGAAAGGAGCACAATATTATCGGCATATAAAAGGGCATTAATTCCAAGACCTTCTAAAAATAATCCAGAAGGTAGATCCTAAACAGCAGCTTGAGTATCAATGTAAAGTGCCCTTATGATTGTAACCATTTTTGAAGAAATTCCCACTGTAGAAAGTTTATAGAATAATGTATACATTATCGAAAGCAGCTTTAAGGTCAATGAAAAAGGCATAGAGTTCCTTCTTTTGATTAAGTTGAATATGTATGAGACATGAAAGATTATAAACTTAGTCGACAGTAGAATAATTGGATCTGTAAGCTGCTTGAAATTCATTAATTGTGTTATTATCTTCTAACCAAGTAAGTCTGTTTAGAAGTATAGTGGTAAATAATTTATAGAGCGTGCAAGAGCGTGCAAGAGCAAGAAAAGACAGTCCTTAATAATTAGCCACCACGTTTGCATCTCCTTTCTTGAACAATGGATAAATAATCGATTTCTTAACGATTGTGGAATGGTAGCAGTTTCAAATATTTTAACAATTAATTTGTAAATCTCGATGACTAGAGACGGGCTTGCATTTTATTAAAATTCGCTAGGTATTCCTCAGTGTTATATTTCCGTACTACAAAATAGTTCTATTTACACTTGAACGCAACGCAAGATTGAAGAATGTATAAGATAAGTTTAGGTATCTGCGATCGCTTGATTTTTAATTACCATATAACAAGGCTTTGAGTAAAAGGGTTTGTAGAACGTTTAAGAAGTTCTTCGTCGTTCTTCTCTAACAAAGTGTTTTCTCTGAGGTAGATGAAAAAATTGCTTTATTTGTGCCTGAGAAAATTCACCAAAAAGGTATTGAACAGTGTTTTATTGTAAAGCCTTTTTAAAAAACACCAACAGATGGTCCACCCTTTATCATATAGTGTCCTGGTTGCATGGAAGCCATGGAAGAGTGACTAAATTTGTTGCTCCAAGCTATCTTAACCCATGGTTTTAATGATCCAGCAGTTTTCAATTTGTGACTAAGTAACTTTGATCCATTCCTCTTGGTAATATACAGGGTGTTATTTGTTTAGACACATTTTGTTTTTGTATTGACAGCTGACAACTAATAAATGATCCGCAGTAGGTATATTGTGTCATTGCACTATTAATAGACTAACGTCAGAACAATGCTTACAAATACACATACGGTCAAGGCCACGCCATGATCTGATAGAGTACGATAGGGCTCCGTATACTGCAAAATATAACTCGTTTGAAAAATATAATTAATGAACATACTTCTAGCTTTCCAACGAGCTATAAAGTTGAAGTTTCGAGTTTTAAAGGATTTTATTTCTTATAAATATATAATATATATATATATTACGGATTATATACACACACATTTTGTAAATCATCCATTTTTTAATATGGCTTTCGGCATCTGTCAGTTGGCAATCAATACATTATTTGGTTTTACAATTTTTTTTTTAAAGTTCTTCCAAAATTCGTTTTCTATAGCAAAGTGCAAGCTTTATAAAATTATACAAAATTACCCAGTGCATCTGTCCGTTGAGAATTTCAATAATTTCATTCTCGTTCAAATAATTTCTTCCGAATGTACTTCTTCTGGTTTCAACAAAAACAGGACATCGTCCTCCCTTTCTCTTTGGTTACGTAGCCCGCAAATTTCTTCCAAGTCACTCCTATGAGGAACATAACTCAGGGGAAGCCAAACTAGAGCTGCATAGCACATTATGGCTTTGGCTGTGGCTTGGAAAATTTGATACTTTGGCTCAAACTCAACGTCTTTGCACTGCATCACTGTCTTTCATGTTTCATTTAGCGTGTTTTTGGACTTGGCTAGTTTATCTTACAAGTAGTTCCTCCAATTTAGAATTCTACATAACCGTACACCAACAAGGTAATTGTATTCGTTGACGACTTCAATACTTTTGTCTCCGAATTTCCATTTTTCGATGCGACAGTTAAGACCACCTCCATTGCAAAAAATCATTTCTTTTGATTTGTCAAGGTTCATCTGAAGCCTCCATTTGTTACAGTACTCCAATAAACTGTAAATTATCTATTGAAGACTAGCAGGCAACTCTGCTAGTACCACGATGTCATCGGCGAACATAAGGACTTTGATTAACAGATCAGCTGAAATTTGTGCTCCGCCTTGTAGTACCTATTCAATGTCGTATATATATAGGGCGAAAAGCAGAGGGTTCAAATTACAGCCTTGCCTGAGTCCTTTTCAACCCGGTAATACTCTGAGTATTTATTTCCAAAGACGACTGCCGAAGTTGTATGGTTGTAAAATGCATCCAAAATGTTAACGAACTTTGCCGAAATTCCCTTGTTAAATAGCTTGAGCATAAGTGCTTTCCTGTCTATTGTATCAAACGCCGCCTTAAAATCAATGAAAAAATCATAAAGCTTCTTTTTGGATCCTATAAATCTGATAGCAATGTTGGTAAGCGAATAGATTTGGTCGATTGTAGAGTAGTACTTTCGATAACCAGCCTGTGCTTCTCTTAGTAAATTGATATTCTGAACCCAGTCGTAAAGGCGTTTACAGAGCAGTTTTGAAAAGATTTTCATTGAAGCATTAATCAGCGATATCCCTCTATAGTTTGCAGGGTCTCCTTTGGCCTCCTTATTGAAGATTGGACAGATGATTGCTTCTTTGAAGTAGTTTGGCACCCAGACTTTATCATATGCATGGTGTAAGACATTTTTAAGTGCTTATGAGCTATAAAGTACTGTTGTATTGTTTCATTTTAGGTGTTTGTTTTATTTATAAAAGTGCCCTTTTTCTCTAAACTGTAAGAGATGGACCCCACTTCTAAAGTAATAAAACACTTGTCTGAGGTCCCTCTACAAAAATCCGTTTATTTTATGAAGCACCGTACGAATCGTAAAATCCTGTAAGGAATTATTTTTGCTGTAGGTATGCTGACAACTTTTTGCCATGTATTTTATTTAAGACATTTTCTGTTTGACATAAAATCTTAAGATGCAAAAATATAGAAAACCAGGTTCTCTTCAAAAAACTATTTTATTATTCTTCGTTCAGACGAACAAGAGGCGAGATAAACGCTAAAACAATTGTTTAGCTATCAAAATTACAGTTTTTTGACAATAACTTTTTATTGGAAAAAAATGTCAAAAATTATTGTAAACAAGAATATTAAAGAATATTTTAGCCTACTAAATCAAATAAAAATTTTACTCTAAGTCCATTTATGATTTACAACACACTTTATCAAAATGGTGGACAACTCTACAAAAGGCCAGCCATACTAAAATGATTTCTTTTTTTGACGTTGCTAGCCCTCGTACTACTAAGAAAACAAGTTTTTGGAGATTCGACAAGTGACCATTCTGAAATATAAACTGAATCACTAACATTAAATCCCTCTTTAATGAAGTAGCCAAAATGATTGAAGAAATAAGGCCGCAGGAAGTAAATCCTTATGCTGCTGTAAAAGCTTGAAAAACCAACAATATATGATTCTGTTAGTCTAAAAAACCTCCAGTGGTGTAGGTTGTTACCAAAAAGTTTTGTCTTGCATTTATAATTAATCTTCATAAATCGATATCACAGTTTTTTTTTATATATTGAATCGAAAAGGATATAACATCACCATAGATACGTGAATGTAAAAAAAAAGAACAGGAAGAGTAGAAAACATTTGAATTTATAGCTAGTGACTGACAGCAGTTGGAAAATGTTTTTTAAAACAAAATTTTTTTTTAATTGTCGTATGACAATAACAACTATACAATTAAAGTACATATGGTCATTATTTATATAAGTATTTGTTGATTCTAAGGCGTCGGCGGCGAGACAGTACAGACAGTACAGTGTACAGTAGGTCTTAACCTCCTACGACAAAAGGTTCAGGTTTTTAGAATATACATCGAATTCATGTACCTATACATGGTATTACATTGTTATGTAGCTACTAGCTTTGAGCTTTTTTTTCAATATCTTCCCTTCCTTATGTTTGTTTTCCTTTTAAAGCACAGCAACATGTTAAATAACACCGCTTATATCCTTCTACGTACCTATAACAATATTTTTCGGTTTGACATTGTATGAAAAGTCTTTTAATATGTGTGACTTTCTGTTTAAAAATAAAGATAGGTCAGCAATGAATATTTTTTCTACTGAATTTTGTACCTATTCACTTAAACAACTTTTCTACTATTTAACAATAATTAACAGAAAAAGGAAGGAAGGATTAAGCTTACATAAACTGTAGCTTCCGGAAATACTTTAATTCCACAATCAAGTGCTGATGAAATTTTTTGTTTTTAAGACTTCTCATAATAACTACCTAGAAGGCAACTTAGTAGATACCTTTAAAGGGATATAATCTCAAAAAGTTGTAAAATTAAAAAAAAAAAAAATAATTCGGTACCTATGTACCTACCAACCTTAAATGATAATCATAACAATCGCATTTATTCAAAATACTCCAAAGTCTCATTCTAAAGTAGACGATCAAATTAACACAAAAATGAAATATACTATTATCTGCCTAATTACTGTACGAACTACTTCCCTCAAGCCTCACAAGTCACAACACACAAGTAGTTAGGTAGGTATAGGATAGCTTACAACAAAAAGCTTTTAATGTGCCAAAACTTTTCATCGCATGCTTCCAGCAAGTTTCACTTTCGCTTTCGAAGCACAATACACCATCATAAGTGTTTGTCGCAAGTGTATTGGTATAGCACTCTGATGTGCTCTTTTGTACACACAGATACGTTATTTCACAACACAATACACATACACTGGCAAAGAAGAGCTACAATTCACAATCACAACACAAGCTTCCCGTCCCGCGCACTATTTGACTCGTTTTTTTTGTTTTTATTTTTTTTTTTTTTTTCATTTTTCATTTTCATTTCATCTGAAAGAGCTTTTTCCATTTATTCAAAAACACGTTTGGTGTTTCAGTGAGAACAACGGTGATGACGACGCGGCACTGCGACTGTGAGGTATTATGTGATATGGATAGATTGATTCAGTCGAGTTTTTCGAGAATACGTAATGAATGTGGAGTAGGTACCTACATTCGCGGGAATCCTAGCATTTACTTAGTTTAGTCAATCGTGGACCGTGGCGGCTAGCAGTTGCACTTTTTTCAACTTCAACAGGGAATCATTTGTTAATTACAAATTAAACAAAAACAAAAATAAAAGTTTCAAAATTCAATTCAAAAACCCCGAACTTTATTATTATTATTGCGTTACTTTAAATGATTTATCGTTTAATTTCAATTTGCCTATACATTTGTGATGATTACATATTGAATAACTAACCTACCCATCCGCCGAATTGCATTCCAATTCTTCAATAAAACAAAAACAAAAACATACATCTACTTATATGACCAAATCAAATATTTACAATATCAGCCCAAGGATTATGATTATTGTATATAATTAGTGTCAATATAAATAAATATTTTATTTATATTTAAAACAAGAAGAAAAAAAAAGTTTTGCTTTTCAATTATACCAACTACACATGCTTACATGTTTTTTAATTTGTAGTTTTTTCTAAAAATTAACAACAAAAAAATCCACCCCATTTATGTGTGTGTCTTAAAAATACAAAAAAAAAGTTAATAAATGTTGAATAGTACATGAAAAAGAAAAGATTTAAACAAAAAAAAAACAAGTCCTTTCCGTCGGCGAAGTAAAATAACATGTCGAATTATAACTTCCAAGTAAATATCACTGTTAACCTTTTGAATAAGCTCTGTTATATGAAAAGTACGAGCATAATATGGTGTACTTAAATAATAATTCGCAAAACGCATTGAAAATGCTTGAAAGATAAGTGAATTTAAAGTTTTGTTTATTTGCCTTTCATTAAAAAAATTTTTAAAAATACTGCCCTTAGACAAAAAAAAAAATACATTCTCAATTCAGTGCAATAATAATTCCGATTTGAAACAACAAAGATTTCTATATACAAACGAGAATTTCTCTTAAAAATTATTTTATTTACCTAAAAAAAAAAAATAAATAAAATTGAGTCATTTTACTCATGATTTTTTGATTGATGGTGTGTTATAAAAAATGTTATTAGAAATGGAACAACAACAATCTGCAGCGTCGTTCATTTCGTCGCTTAATATGCCACCATTTTCAATGGGAAGCTTAGAACAACAGCCATCTCCTAGTCCGGCTGTTGGAGCAACATCACAGTCTAGTGTTGTAAATAATACCTCAAATTCGACACAAAATATCGGGAACAATAATAATAACGATACTGATTCTCCTTCCATGAATAATGACGATAATAATGTTTCTCAAAATGACTTTTCCACCTATGCAGTTGGGAATACCAATTTGCATTTGAATAATCCAACCAACAGCTTACATAATCATCAGCAGCAACAACAACAACAACAACAACAGCACCATCATCACCAGCAGCAGCAACAACAACAGCAACTGCAACAACAACAACAACAACAACAGCAACAACAACAACAACAACATCACCCAATTTACCAACAGAATCCAAATATTGCCAATTCAAATTTTTCATACTCGTACATTTACAATTTCGATTCACAATATATATTTCCAACAGGTTATCAAGATAACACGTCTTCTCATTCTCAACAAAGTGTCGGAGGAAGTGGAAGTATAGTTGGAAATAATGGTCCAAATAGTACGGGCAATAATAGCAGTAGCAATGGCGGTGGCGGCGGAGGCGGTGTTGGTAGTGTGATAAGTGCGAATCCAAATAGTGGATATATATCACTTATACCGCCACCAGTTGGTACAACAGGTTCCGCTGGCCATGGCGGTGGCGGCGAAGGAATCGATTTTAAGCATCTATTCGAAGAACTTTGTCCTGTTTGTGGTGACAAAGTTAGTGGCTATCATTATGGACTA
Organism: Dasysyrphus albostriatus; assembly: GCA_946251815.1. Classification (NCBI taxonomy): domain Eukaryota; kingdom Metazoa; phylum Arthropoda; class Insecta; order Diptera; family Syrphidae; genus Dasysyrphus; species Dasysyrphus albostriatus. Next base: position 99,904,506 of record OX276336.1, read on the forward strand.
TTAACGTGTGAATCCTGTAAAGGCTTTTTCAAAAGAACCGTTCAAAATAAAAAAGTATATACTTGTGTAGCTGAGAGATCTTGTCATATTGATAAAACACAACGCAAACGATGTCCATATTGCCGATTTCAAAAATGTCTAGAAGTTGGAATGAAATTAGAAGGTAAGTTTTAAATATATCAGTTGTTAAAAAAATCATTAATAAAAAAAGCTTACATGCCAAGGGAGTAAGTTTTCATGTAAGAACTGTGTGTGTGCACTTAAAGTATCTCTAATTTTGTACACTCCTCATTTTTCATTTTACAATCTTTAAAACAAAAAAAAAATATCAACTTTGCTTCACGTTCCATACAATTTTGCTGAATGCAACCGCAAATCCAATATTCATTACCACATGTGAAATGAAAAATCAATAACTTCCACATTCTTTTCTACGCTCTTTTCTTAATTTTGATTCAAGTGAATAGGAATATGAATGCGTCCCAAAATTGTTTCCATTCTTTGTTCTTCATTATATTTTCACCTCTCGTGAAATCTGAAATGAGTACGTCCTACATTATTTTCCATTTTCTGTTGTTAATGCAATTAAGAAATTAACTCATTTTTATTGAAAGGAATTTGGCAAATTTATTACTCTTTCTTTCTCCATCAAAAAGCAAAATGAATGCGTTCCACAATGTCGTCAATTTTTTGTTTTCATTTCGTGAAATGAAAAATTAATATATCCTTCAAATAATTTCCATGTTCTGTTCTTAATATCACTTTTGAAATATTAAGCTCATTTTAAGTAAAAGGGATAGATAATTCGTTCCATAAGTTCACTCTTAAATTGAAAGAAAAATGAAACCAATTTTCAGCTCTTACATAATTTGAACAAATGAAATGAAAAATGAATACATTCCACATACTTTTCGGCGTTCTATTTCTTATTTCTTTTTACGAATATTGCATTCACATCAAGTGAAAGGAAAATTACATGTATTTCACAATGTTTTGTATTATTTGTTCTTAATTTTATTTAAAGCATATTGTAGTCACTCCTTCGGGATTTGTGCCCTACACTCTTTTTCACTCCTGTTATTAATACCACTTTTACCTCAATAAAGGAAAACTGAACCTGTTTCACCTGCTATTCTTATTTTTTCTTATAATCAAAAGAAAAGATAAATGCATCTCACAATGTTCATATTCTTTTTTACTTTCGTTCTTGACTCACAGCTAAGAATATTGTACTCACCTCTTGTCAAATGAAAAATGAATACGTTCCAAAATCTTCTTCACGCGTGAATAGATCCTAAAATGCTTTCCTTTCTTAATTTAATTTTAAAACATTAGGCACGTTTTGTTGAGCTTTTTAATGTGAACATTGAGAAACGTTCCACATTCAGCCAGAGTGTTACTGAAGTTCAAATATGTAGTTAAATTGATGTTTTTGAATTTGCATATGAAAATTTGGGTTGATGTGAAGCATTTCTTAATGTTTAATTTAAGGAGCTCGGCTTTTTCAAAAATAATTGAATCAAAAATCTCTTACAAATAATATTTGCAATGTCTCGTCTATGCAAACTAGTGTACCTAGACTAAAACTATTTGAAGATTTTCAATTAACATTTCTTACTCACTAGAGCTCACTGGGGTCCAAAATACGATTTTTATTTACAAAAAAAGTTAAGTTCAACATTTTTCAATTAATTAATCGAACCTATCTTGTGCAATCCACAATCTCTTTCAAGTCATATACGGCTACTAGGAAGATAAATTAAGAAGCCGGGGATAATTTCGGTTAACGCAACCTTAACCTTAAAGTTTCATCTTTTTCGAAGTAAAAAATGAATACGTTCGATAATTGTTTCCACACTTCATTCAATGTTTCATATTTTCGAGATCTTAAGCCTTAAATGTATGTGATGATAATAAATACGATCCACAACTTTTTTTTTTAATAATATTCAATTTATCACAACTTGTGGAAAGAAAAATTGATGGCTATAGACAAAGCCAAGTTACTTTTACTATCAAGATTTATGGAGTGAAAAAATTAATACGTTCCACACCCTTTTCAAAGTAAACTTTAATTACAAAACTTGTCGATTAAAACTAATGCTTTTTACAGCCTTTGAAGAGTCATTTTAAATTTCTAAAACCTCTTAAACATTAGTTCTTGTTAAAACGCAGTCACTTTTAATGTCAAAACTTGGGGATTTTAATAAAATTAATGGGTTCCACAATATTTTTAAAATCATATTCAGTTAGTTTATGAATAGAAACTTTTGGCAGCCTTTTAAGAGTCATTTTGAATTTTTAAAGCCAATTTCTAAAGTTCGAATAAATATTACCTTTCAATGTCAAGATTTGTAGATTGAAAAGATGAAAATATTTCACAGCCTTTTTAAAGTCATTTTTAGTTGTTAAGCTTGTCGAACAAAAAATAATGCTTTCCACAGCTATTTAAGAATCATTTTCAATTTCTAGAGCTTCTTATACACAGGTTCCAGTGAAAATGAAAAATTCATACGATATTATTATCGTGAAAATTTTAACTTCTATTTCAAAATTAAAGCTTATTGATTGTTAAATGTAAACCTTTCCCACAATCTTGGTTCCTGCACCTTTTTTTACAATATTGTGCTTAAAAATATAACAAAAAATATTGTGGAATGCATTAATTTTCACTTCACAGAAGTGAATAGACAGGCTTAAAAAGTGAAAACCATTGGGTAGTGTGGAAAGTTCAATAAATCAATCAAATGATTTTGTGTGAAAAAAAATGAGATGAACCTCTCCTTTTCTATCGGGTTGTGAAATGATTCTAACAATAAAAAACTTTAAAGAGTCATGGAATTGCTTAAGAGGTTAAGAATCATTTATTTTTAAAGTGCCTCTACACTCAATCACAAAATATTAACACATATGACAGAATAAAGTGGGAAGGCATTTCATAAGACTGCCAAATTTGTATGCTAAAAATAAATATTATATTCTGCTTCCACGCTTGCATTTACACAAATTAGTTTCACCATAATCTAAAACACTTAAATGAATAGATGAATTAATAATTCTTTTAGAACAAATCCTAAAAATGTTCATGTATTAACACATGTCAAATATTAAACCTAAATGTCATATCATTAAGTCTAGTACACATTGTTCTAAATGTGACGGTTACAACTGTCAGCCAATTAACCTTCCCTAACCTTAAGTCTAGTACAGACTTCCTGAAATGAAAGATAAATACGTTCCACAATCTAAAAGTTCAATTTCTGAATATGAATGTGAAGTTCACTTTGACAGTTTCTATAGTTTTACTTGATAACACATCGAGAATGAGATTGAGCAAAATAGGCTTACTTTAAGGTCATCTCAAGGTTCATAATAAAGCCTAGTGCACACTTAGCTTTAGTGGTCTTAGCTGCGATGAGTGAATGCAAAAATACATATGTATTCAAGTATGTACCTATGAACTTACTTTTGTTTAACCTATTAAACGAAGTGATTTAAAATAATCCCATTTAAAAATTAAATAAAAAAACAACACTGCCGTTAATTATGTAGTTAATTAAACAAAATTAAGCATTTTAATATTTTCTGCGTAACCAATGATGCGGATTGCCAATAAGTGTTTGACATTTCGGAGAAAATATCTCGTTAATCGCGTAGAAAATACAAACATTTTAGGTCGTGTTTTCTTTTTAAAATTGTAAAAAAGATCCTTTATTAACTTTGTCGAAAAGTTAAAAAAAGAATTTGTTAATATTTGCGCTTAAAATTGCCTAAACAAATTTATTCGCATTCGCATCAGTTTGCAGCTCATGTGGAAGCCACTTTACTCTTGTAAATGAAATGTCAAAATTCTCAATCATTCTTAATTCGCAGTTTGCTGGTCGTGTCTTATGTCAAAAGCACTTTAAATGTCATAACTGTGATTTCTTAATGTTGATGTGAAGTTGAAAATTTCACGTGAAATGTCATGATGTGGATTGCCAATAAGTGTTTGACATTTCACAAATAATATCTCGTTGGCCAAGTAGAAAATACAAAAATGCTTAATTCTATAATTTAAACAGATTAAATTGTAGAAAGGATTCTTTATTCACTTTGTCGAAAAGTTAAAATAAGAAATCGTTAATATTTGCGCTTGGAATTGCCTGAACACATTTACTATCGCATTCACAGTTTTCAGCTAATGTGAAAGCCACTTTACTCATGTAAATTAAATGTCAAAATTCTCAATCATTCTTAATTCGCAATTTGCTGGTCGTGTCTCATTTCGAAGGCATAATTTTGATTTCTAAATGTTTATTTGAAGTTTTAAATTCCACGTGAATATATTTCACTTGATACTTGATTATGTTGACCAATAAAGCCTAGTACACACTCGTGAAATGCCAAATTAACACGTTCCACATTCTATTAAATGACATTTTGTTTCAATTTCTTAGCTTGTAACGTTTTACCTTCTGTTTAATGTCAAACTTTGATTTTCTGCTCATGTCACAATAGGTTCAAAAGTTAAAATAGTGTGATTTTTCATGATTTGACATGATTTTTCCTCATCATCATCACCCATTACCAAGTTTTCTTTCCAAAAAGAAGCTGTGGAAAGTATGACTTTGAATAGGTACCTATGTCACACCCACAATTTTCTATTCTATTCCATTTTCTTATAAACTTTGAACCAGACCTTAAGGACTTCATGGAATTTGGATGATTAAATTGACTTATTGACATAAACATGTATAAATAGGCTTAAGGAAGAAGTGGGTTTTTATGTTTTTCAACAATAAAAACAAAAATTGTAAACCATTTGGAAAATAATGATTAAATAATTGAGTAAAGCATTTTTTTTACAATCACAGTCAGAGCCTGTTTTTCTGTCATTAATTAAGCATTCAGTTAACTGCCAACAATAATTGGCCCTTAAAAAATATAAATATAAAAATACTTATTGATAGGACCTTCCTATTAAATATTTAAAATAAAAAAAGAAGCTTCAGGTTTAAGTACCTACCTAAATCGCCTTTTTAAATGTCACTTTTCATTTTTGTTTATTCCATTTGATTCAATTTGTCCAATAAGAAAAGCTACAATAAACAAAAAAAAAAAAAAAAAAAAACCAAGACAACAGAGCAACAAAACGTTGAGGAAAATTTAAAAAAAAAATCAAACTTTGTTCATGAAACAATAGATGTAAAAAGAAACAGAATTTCATATGGAAGTTGTGTCTCTTTTTTAGTACAAAATTCGGCTAAATGTTGCCAAATCACAAATAAAAAAAAAACCCAAAATGAAAATATATTATACCTTCCTACTTACATACAAACATTGTTACTTGTTAGGTATTGTACTTATTGTGTATATTTAATGTATAGTACCCTTGCTCTGCGTACAACCTTCTGTTCTGACCTACCCCAACCTTCATCGAATTAATGTATCTGTATTAAAGCTTAAGTTTCTTCATAGCACGGTATGTTATTATAATTTATGTACCTATCTACCTATACCTACCTTAAGCGTTCGTTCCACAACACCACAATAATAATAATTCTATTTTTATTATTTAGGTCATTCAAATTCAATGCATTATTCTTTTCACTATTTTTCGGGATATCAAAAACAAAATCCATTAAATTGAAACAAAACCATATGTCTCTGATTTTTTTTTTTATATTTACTAAAACTTATATCTCTCACATAACTTCCCATGGCTATTATAACGTTGTCTCTTACAATCATGACCTAGTTTCTTGTTTATATATTATGTGTGCAACGTTGGAGAGCTTTTTTCCGTTGTATAATATGGTTGTTCACTTGTATTTGTGCGATTGAATAATACTTTAAAAGTAAAAAAAAAAAAACGCTTTCGATCATGTTTTCATAATTCTTGTATGTGTTGTGTTTACCAATTAATATACACAGACACACAAAAGGCACCTATATTATTATAACAAGAGACTATGAATTAAACAAAAAAAAAGTGTATGTAGAAATAATTTTGTTCCATTTTGTTTCTGAAGTGAATCAAATATTATGACATTGGGTAGATACATATCTACACCAACCTACTGACTGCCTTCTTATTACACACACAGATTTCTCAATGCTTAAAAGCTGCATTAAGTTTTTTTTTTTTCCTTCGTTTTTTTTTCAGACAAGAGCTCATTTCTCATAGCCATTACCCATCGCCGACAGATAAAAAAAAAAATAAAACAAAACAAGAAAAAAAAAGATAAACTCTTCAAGAAAGTAAAAGTATAAAGAAAAAATAAACTCAAATAGGCATTTCGATTGTAATGTTCCAATTATACTGTCCTTGACCTACTCCAGATTCAAAAATTGTTGTTTTACTTATGTAGGTAGTGTTGTGGTAGTTTGTGAGTAAAGAGGTGTGCGTAGACAAGAAAACCATAACGAACCGACGCAAAACTTTGAGATACTTTTTTTTCTTTTTTTTTTTAAATACATGGACGTAACTCATGATGGTACATATCAGCATATGACTGTATTTGCAACTAAGAATTGCGGTCGTAAACGTTTAAGCTTTAAGTTTTTTTTTGTTTTTGTTTTTTTTTTATTTTATTTTAATTTTTTTATATACAAACATACATACATACATATATCAAAAAGAAATATGCTTGACCTAAATTTTTTCTACTTGCTGATTTGAAAAGCTTTTATAAATATGCTTGTGTGTTTTTTAGTCAATGCCTTTTTTTCTCGGATTTATCTGTCAAAAGATATGTTTTGTTTTGGCTAAATTGTTTAATGTTATGTTACACTATAAGTTTCGACTAAATAATATCACAATATAAAGTTTATGGTTTGTAATATTAAAATATGGGGAGTTAAAATAGGTAGGTACATAAGGTACTAAGTAGGTAGGAAGGTGTAGGTACCTACTTTCGTTTTTTTTTTTTGTTTAACATTCAGTGGGTAGAGAGGTTGGTATGTACATAAAGAGCTCTATATCACCATGTACCTACATATACTTAACTTCGGTGTTTTATTAACAAAACAAATAATGTTTTAGAGATGATTTATGTATGGAAAGCTTTATGCATAGTAATATTAAGGCTTATTGGTTATTCCATGGTTTATCCCTCGAAAGAAATTAAGTTAGCATTAATGTTTTTTTTTTTTTTTTTTGTCAATCAATTTCGGATTTCATATTAAATTTGTCAATTGTAGGTTATGTATAGATCCCTACCTACATATGTACATATGTATAAAGTTTTCGAAATATCATACATTGTAAACTAATGACCTAGATATCAATTAAATTACTGAAAATAAATGACTAATTTTTTTTAAACTAGATTAGGATATTTGCCAAACAAAGAAAAGCTTATTTTTCTAAATGATTCGGTTCGTATGATTTTATTAAATTTTTGTTTGTTTTTTTTTCTATCATACAGATTTCACTCATAGGGGGATATAGAAAATGTCTTGTCTAAGCTCTCGCTAAAATTTAAATAACAATATAAAAAGATTTATAGGAATTCATTAATTAAATGGCTTTTTTTTAATGACATCTTTTAATTAAAATATTTTTTTTTTAATATATACATAACTGGGTCGCACGAACTGGCTTATGTACTTTAAGGCTGTATTTTCACAAGCCATTTTAAACTTTAAGAATAACATTCGTATTTATTAGATTTTCCTGGAAAACTCTTATAGTTGTTTTTAAGTCATTGTTTAACATTTCAACAGGTGTTTAAATATAACCTCATTTATTCATTTACATATGAGGCAGTGAGTGCGAAAGTGGTGTAACCCTCTTTTTTTAATCAAATTTTTAATATTTAATTGCGGTTAAATACTATTTAACTTGAAATTATAGGAAAAAAGTCAGAGTTTTGAAAAGCTTCGATTTTTCAAAAGTTAAAGCTGTTACCTGATAACTTTAAAAAGCTGTTGGTTGTTTAATTCTACTATAATTGAACGTTAAATAATATAATGTTAATGTAGACGCTCGATACCGTTAAGTAATAAAAACTGTTCGATGTGAATGTTTTTACATTTATTTAGGCGTTAAACAATGCTTTCAATCAGATTTAAAGAAATTAGAAACAATTCCTCAAGCAATTTTGAAAGCTTGCGAGATATTTTGGTAAAAAATATCCATTTTTATATACAAAACTTCTTGGGTTCACTCTTGTGGATAGTTCACTATATCGAGATTCACTAAATCGAGCTTCTACTGTAAATGCCTTTTTTGTCATGCTGAAGAAAAAAACCGGAGACGGAGCTGCTTCGTGTTGTGTTCAACAACATTTTGTGTTTGTTTGTGTTTTCAACATTTTAACAGCTTTTCCAGCTTCAGCTGCAGCTCCAGTTCAGGCAGTTATTTTAGCTTTTTTAAGTTTTTTAGGTCAACTAAATCTTTCCTCTGCTTTTGATTAATTTTTTAAACCAAAAACTAACTGATTGGCAACTGATGACTATCGAACCCTATTTAAGACCTGAATTTGTATGTCAATTTTATTATTTAAAGGGAATTTATTTTAATTCATCAGACACTTATACTGCCGTCATAAGAAAGAAAGATGTATCTCCATTTTAATAGTTTTAAGATAAATGCATTTTAATGATTTAGCTTTTCTCGCCTTGAAATTAAAAAAATTTTTAAAAATCTCAAGAACGATTTTTTATAGTTATAGTTATTTTTGTGATGACTTAGAATGAACTTGCACCTTTTAAGCGTAGCATAGGCACAAAAGAAACTTGCTTAAAACCATCTTGTCTACTTCCAACCTACATGCTCTGAATTTTTTGGCAGATTTCACGTAAATCACCGTATAAAAAAATAAAAAAGGGGAAGTAAACTATCCCCTGCAGCGACTAGGGGATGCAAATAAATATCTGAACAAAATTATCACTTTTTGTAGCACAAAAACTTAATTCAGCTTTTATAGCTGACAACGACATTTTATTTTCAAAGTATCAAGTAAATTATTCGTTTTTTTTTTCACTAACTTAACGGAATAAAAAATTAGGAGCTTGAAAAGATGGAAGAGAACAAATTAAAGCCCGAAGCAGGAGGCATACTTAAAATGTTTGTTTAATTTGTTTAGTTATGATTTATTCTTTTAAAAACAAATGTTTACTTTTATTTTAAAAAATCGATTGCCCATACAAAATCTGAAGGATTTGCTTTGTAGAAAACTCGATAAACTCAATAGTTTTTTGCATACGAATATACTTATCAAAAAATCACTATTTTGAACCACTGTCAACAGAGTTGAAGCTTCTGAAGACATCACGCACGTCCTGTTTGTTATACTTTTGATATAAATTTGAAGAGGTCTATTATGCTGTCATGCTTTTCAATAAATATTGTTTCTAAAAGTCGTGTTATTCTTTGTTTTTTGGTGCGTGTTTTTGAACAACATTCTATAACATATTTGCATTTTAATAGTTTCAGAAGAAATTATCTACTTCACTTTCAAAACCAATACAATTGCGAATCGAAGGAATTAACATTCGAGTGAGCCAAGTTCATGCGATATACATTGTACCTGTTGATAGCTGGCTTTTTGGTACTGTGACCTGATCTCGCGTTCTACTCCACTTAAGTGAGCTGCCAGCCATATTTTCTTCTTCTTGCCCAACGCATTTGCTCATATCATGATGTAGTTCTCCACCTGCAGTATAGTTTTTATCAGTTATTTTTAGGATCTTCGTAGTAAACATGAACAAAACCAACAACATCTTCCGGAAGCATATAACTGTTTGGATCTGTTCGATAATCAAAATACTGAAGGATTATTGAAAATTCAGTGACAGAAAGATCCATTTTTTTAACCAGTAAGAATACCAAAAATAACTTGACCTTACGTTAAGCCCGTAAAAATATTTCTCTTGTAGCAATCAATGCATGTCTTCAAGATTTCATTTTGGATATCTGTGCTTGCGTTTAGGTTGTGATTCCTTAAATTGTTGTCCATAGATCAAGTTCCCCTCTATTAACCTTTTTGTATTCATTCTGAGTTCTGAATGAATTTTAGGATGTTCTTTAGTGGCAGAGATGACAGGTGACAGAGATGCCATCCTAACTAGGCTGGGGCATTTGCACAGGAAGTGAGGTGAGCCCTGCTCTGCCTCTTTATCATAGCACCCTCTACATGAAGTCTGATGAGCTGACGCCCATTCTTCTCATGTGAGTTCCCATTGAGTTGTAGCTTGTTAGGACGATAATTGAGGACAGCTTAACTTGAGTAAGTATTCGGTTTTTTCTCGGAATATTTGGCCATAGATTCCTTGAAACCCGACAAGTGTCGATGGATGACCACCTGACTCCAAAAAAATCTGGTGTATTTTTCTTTTTTCTTGCTCCCTCGATTTGGCTCGGGTCAAGAGGTGACCCGCTTTTGGCCAGTTTATCTGCCATATCGTCCCGTGAGAATCCCTATGTCATAGGACCCATCTTATAGTAACTGCATTCCTTGCAAAGATCGACCAGTTTGACTTTATAGTCATTGAAGAAATGGCTTTAATTGCCGCCTGACTATCCATGTCAATATGTCAATATTATTGTTGACTAATTCGCACGAGGCAAGATGCTTCGCGGATTCACAAACTGCCAGCACTTCCGCTTGGAATACACTGCAAACATTTGGAGGCCTTATAGATCTATTTGAGTAGATGTCTGACCCAATCCCCTCCAAGGTTTTGGAACCGTCAATAAAGACCGAAACATGATTTTCATTTATGAACCTGTTCTCATTCCAAAGTTCCCGGGTTGGGCTATGTGTTATGGTTCCTCAGTTGAAATCAATGTGCGGTGAAACGTAGTCTATTTGTACGTCTATAAAGTTCATTATAGTTCTGTCACTGTAAAGGCCCTTTTTTCAATTTTTACATTGTTGAAGTCTTAAAGCACTTTTGGCCGCCATCTCTTTCGTAAACAGATCGAGTGGAGCAAATGAAAGAAAAGTTTCTAAAGCAGTTGTTGGTGTAGTCCTAATAGCACTGGTTTTGCCAATTTAAATCATGGTTTTTAGATTGGTTTCCTTATCTAGGACTAGCTACTAGACCATTCATAAATAAATTAAATAAATTTGGTGGCACAACAGCTCGTGGAGAACCAAGGCCTAGTGACTTACAACTCTCAACCATTCCTGTGTGCGTGTTAAAGACAGGAATGCAGGGGACCTACAATTTTTTGCCGAGTCCGAACGGCTAGATGAGAAAGCACTTATTCATGACAACTATACTCTTGAAGGATTTGTCAGTTCCTCACAAGAGGCAGTGCCTCGGAAAAAAACATTTCTATGACCATGCATGCGTACATCAAAATTGGCCTTATAATGTCTGTTTACAGGTAAATCCAGTGAGTGGTTCCCGGGCTGGGACCTCATCTTTTACCAATAATTCTGCTGCAAGTGTAGAATGCTTTTGAAGGTTTTTTTTCTAATTCTTTAATATTTTCTTTCCAGTTTAATTTGCGGTCAAGTACATGCCAAGATATTTAGTGGTACCCGACCCTAAACCAGTAACGCAATTCCGTTGATGGTTGGCGGGTTTAAGTTTGGAATATTACGCTTCCTTGTAAACAACGCCAGTTCTATCTTTAGTAGGTTAACATTTGGTTCACAGCTACTGGCCCAATTTTTGAGCTTGTCTAGGGACGTTTGTAAGAGCTCGCACAGAGTGGGGAAATTTTCAAGAGGCCATTAACATAATGTCATTGGCGTATGCCACTCAGATTTAGTTTAATTAAGATCCGGTTGATGACAAGGTTTGGAGATAAAACTCCACCATGTGGAATACTACTGCTGTCACCCATTTCTGCATTGATGAGTTTGAAATCAATCAAGTTTATCAGTATTGGATTGAACTCGACAGAGCCTAGGGCTTGTCGAATTGCACTGTTATCAACATTGTTAAAGGCCCCTTCTATATAAACGAACGCTGCAAGAGTGAATCCCTTGAAGTTAATAGATTTTTCAATGGTGCCGTCTCCACCGATTAGGCTGTGAGAGCACACCGCCGTCATTCAGTTTTCGGCGAATATGAGTGTCAATTAACCTTTCTTAGGTCTTCAGAAGAAAAGAGGATAGGCTTCTAGGCCTAAAATCCATCGGTTCGCTGAGGGAGGGCTTGTTATCTTTCGGAATGAAGTTGACTATCACTTCTCTCCAATAAGCTGGAATGTATATGAAGTTAAGACAATCCCTTAAAATATCCACAAAAATTGGAACAATTATATCTTTAGATCTTTGGAGCATTATTGGAATGGTTCCATCAGGCCCTGCAGACTTGTATGCTGAAAAGGAGTCAATAGCTCAAGCACCTTCCTACTATTTACGATTTGCCTACCTATATCCTAGATTTCACTTATGTTGGGCCCTCTGTCCACAGGAGAAGATTCTATTGTACATCATGGGAAGTGAGTGCTCATAAGTGAATCTGTCCTAGTATTGTCCGGTTTATTTAGAAATCCTGGGAGAATGGGTACCTTGGACATGACTTTCTTGAGCCTAGCAGCTTAATTTTTAGACTCAATGTCTACCCGATTTTTGGCAGGCTGCTCTTTTTGCATAGGTTGTTCGGTTAAGACATGTCAGCTTAACAATTTTAAAAACATTTACATACCCAATATTGTAAAAATGTATTCCTGTCGAAGACCTGATAAAACAAGGACGTTCCAATGTTATGCTTGTGAAAACTAATATTTTGAAAATCTTAATATGTATCTGAATAAAAACAAAAACCCTTTCCAATTATCATGTTCGGTTCTTTTATGCAATTTTTTTTTTTTAAATGCGTTCATTTATACACAGACTGATTAACATTCTTTACATTCTTACATTTATATGCCTTCATTTGCATTCATTGCATTCATTTGCATTAATTTATATTCTTTGCATTCATTTGCATTCTTTTGAATTCTCCAACTGTAAAGTTCATCTTTGACTTGAAAAAATAAACTAATTATGTAAAGGAAACAATTTTATGTGAATTAAAAGATTGCTTGGGAACTCAAAAGAATTCAAAATGTTGCCAAAGAATGCTAATGAATATACCAAGAATGCAAACGAACGCAAAAAAAATTAAAGAATGCATGACTAATGCCAAAAGATTGCATTCAATTGATTGCTGAAAAATTAATGAAAAACTCAACGATCGAAATCATTTCAATTTCGAATGAATGGTTATTGCAGAATTTGAAGTCGCAGTCTCAGAGTAAATTCAAAAGATTACATTCGCTTACAACCCTGAAGCGAGGTCAACTTAAAGTTTTTATTAAATTATTTTAATGTGTGAGCTTTCACTTTTGGGTATAACACAAAAAAGCAATGATCAGAACCCAATCTTATAAAATAGATACATAAATTCTTTTTGAAGTTCCAAATTCCCATAAAGATGAATTTGTTTCGGTGATATCCCAGCCCTGCTTTATGGCTATTAGGAACTGTCAACAAATTGATCTGTCTCCTGATCCCTTACTTTCAATTTCTGTGAATTTAAGCCTAAAGTGCTATCTATTTTTTGTATAATGAACTTTGACAGAAGTCTGGACGTGAAGTTACGTGCCTAGATTTTGTTCCATTTACAGTTGAATTTTATATTTCCTCTTCTGAATTTAGGACCTTGGCATGTCCCATTTTTTTTTAATTTAAATGCCCAATTATAATACGCATTACTTTAAATGTGCGTGCATGAGTAATCGATTGAATAGGTACTCTAAACTCGTATTCAATAATATTCAGTTTTCTCAGTTTCTTACACCTGGGCGAATTGAGCAACAGCGATCCCAGTCTCTCTGAGCAAAACCGATTTTAAAGATGCAGTAACAGAAAGCTTTATGCTTAGCTTTTCGCAGGAGAAAAAAGCTTTTGTTCATTCTTGAAGCTGCAAACATGTTTTTTCATAAAACCGAGAAAAACCTATTAAATTTGAACGGCTAAAAAATTAGAAAAGCGCATTTTCAAATCTGTTACCTACGCTATCGTTTTTTAAATTAAACGGCACGACTAGGTCGCACGTGATTGCGCCGCAAAAAAGTTCAAGTTGCTTGGAAACTAAAAATTAAAAAAAAAATCAAGTATGTAATTAAATATGTAAGCATTTTTAGAATTTTTTTATTGAAATTGTTTGAGCCATATTTGAGATAAATAAGCTTTTTCTTAACAGTTATATTTGGAGCTAAAAAAGGATTTCAATAGACCCTAAACTCTCACAAAAGCTTCAACCTTACGCTGAGTGCGGCACATATTAAGCAAAAAAGAAGAACAGGGTTATGTTTCAAGATGTTAATGAACAAAAAAATTTGCGCTCAAAACTTTTTTAAATAAAAGCCTCCCTAATATATATTATGTATATTTTTTTCAATTAAATGTCTGTGTTGTAAGGGAAATTTTGTATTCGTCACAGTTCAGTTGTTTTCTTGCAAAGCTAAGTATACACGATTTTAAGATCTTTCAATTTTGGCAGATCTGTCAGAAGTTTTTCAATTGCTTCCAATAAGCTTCCAATTGAAAATTTTCTATCAAGTGAAATTTGTTCCTTTATACGATTGGTTAATTTTATCAAAAAATCAGCCAATTCAAGTAGAACATTGGTTAATTTTTTTTTATTTTCCAATTAAAAATTGGCTGTTTACACGATTGGAAGACTTCTGACAGGACTGCCAATATAGAAAGATCTTCCAATCGTGTAAATAGCCAATTAGTCTATCCTCGACGACAAACAAAACTTATCTGCCAATTAAAAATTGGAGGATGTTCTCCGCACCAACATCTTCCAATATCCAATTAGTTGAACAATCATTCAATTATCTGTCAAGTAGAAAAATTGTGTGTTTACACATGTTCACACAATTGTAAGTGAACAATTGGATAAAAAAAATCCATCAATTTTGGCATCTTGAATGGAATGTTTACACGGTTTATAGAAGATTGGTTAAAATTTGTTTGCGAATAATATTGGAACAATATAGGAAGATCTTCTATTCGTGTTTACTTAGCTTTAGTATTTAAAATTACTATACAAATGTCTGAAATTCACTATCTTTTGAAAAAGCAATCACAATACACATATACCTAAATTTAAAAAAGTCTGAATGGGACCCTCACTGATAACTTCCCATTTAAGCCCTTAGAAGCTAGAAGAATGCAATCCTTACTCTTACTGGATTTACACGAATGATTTTGTTTTTCTATCAGAGTTGACTGTTTTACTGCCTTTCAATCGAGAATGAAAACATCGTTTTTCATTAAAAAAAATTTCTTCTTCTAGCCTTTATTATTACAAACTGGTAAACTAACGAAAGGCTGTGGAGCATATTCGGAATAAATTATTTAAGCTGTTGCTAATAGGCAAAATTAGTATTTACTTGATTCAGTTTCAATAGGATGAACCCCTCCCCAGTTTTGCCTTTTAAAAAAAAGTTCAGAAAAGAATAGACTTGGAACATACAAATCCATAATTACCTATGTATTTATGTGCTAGAAGTCTAATCCTTTCTAAAATTGCAAATAGAAAAGACATCGAAATCCCTACTCGGAAAATTCAACCGAAGGCTTTTAGAGTAAAATTAGTGTAAAATTAGCACGCCAAATATACAAATACAACCGATAAGACGAATTGTCATTCTGAAATGAGCCAATTAATTTTCAATTTAAATTAATTATAGGTTGAGAGACTTTTTTGTTTTATTTCAACATAAATCTCTATTTAGCCAAAGTTTAAACATTTTATGAAATGCAGTAGGTATGTAATCCGTTAATCTGTTGCTCTAATCTCTGATTGGCGAGGATTTACTTCCTTCACAAGGTTGAAACTTTCGTCACAGAAAGATTAATGTCCATCAAAAACAAAAGAAAAAAGTCTCCCACTCCAGATCAGTCAATTAGGTCCTTATTTTTCCAACGAATGGAAGTGAAAGTATAAAGTTTTTATATTTAAAGGCCATAAGTATTTCTGTGAGTGTTCATCCATGGCGATGTGGTATAAAAGGGTCAGGTTATGAAGAAATTTTAAGGGAAAAAAATTGGTACAAATTTCGTTGAAACAAAGCTACCTCGTTCGGTGGCAATCATGCAATGTATTGTCGATAAATTACTAGCTGTTACCTTAGAGGTGTGCGTTATTTAGAAAAATTGTTTAATCATCTTAGTTCGAAGTTATAATGGTTAATGGCTTTAGAAAATGCTGTACCTATTTAATTTAGCGGGAGTATATTTTTGAACATAAAACATTAAACGATAATATCTCGAAAACCTGTACTGCATTCTTCTTTGGTGCAGCAACTCTGAGCTTCCGAATTTTGTAAAGAATTTGGCAAATTTTGCTTAACAGTGGAATAGGGATCTCTACTAAATTGTCAGAATCAAAGTGACAGTTAACACATTAACTCTTTGACAGTTGCAATTGCAAGGCAAACAAAAATATTTACACTTTGCTTCAACTGAATTAGGACTAAAATTTTCGATGGTAAATCGACCGTTTTTTCTAAACATTGTTCATTAATGTATCACTAGTACTTCCAGCACTCTAAACTCGAGAGCTAATAACATTGTTTGTCAATAAAAGCTGTCTTTATTTTGGAGAAAAACTGATACCTTGTTTACATGGAGAATTGAATTCGAATTGAATCAGGAGCTTGGATTGAATCGGAATCGGATTGAATCCAGATAACTCGATCCAATTCAGCTCAGCTCGTTGTCATAAACCTGGGTCGGAATTTTGATCCGGATTGAATCCGATCCTTCGATACGCTCATGTAAACGCAGTGTGAGCTACTTATTATTATATGAGCTACTTATTATTATTTTCTGCATCACTGAACGTACCCATCAGGCATTCCAGTTATCTTTCCAGTTAGTGCTGGAAAATTAGTTCGTTGATGGGTGGACCAAATCGAAACGTCACATTAAGGTAACAACAAATAAAACAAATAATTGCTCGGTCTCACTCTTGCTCTTGCTCTTGCTCGCACTTATTACGTAATGCAAAAAACCGTTCCAACGATATATAATTTATCTGCCTTCAGCTTTTATAGACCGCGTAAATTGTACCACAAAATTCGTGTTTGCCCGTTTATTATATGATTTTATAATTGAATTGTCAACAAGGATTTATTGTTTTTTTACGATGTTGGTTTTCTCCGGTTTTCTTGAATTTACTCTATTTCAAAAAATTCAGTTTTTTTGCATCAAAAGAGAAGGAAGAAAAACAAATTTTTGTAATAGTTTTATTTTTATAATAATTTGTGGACAATGTACAATCAGTTGAAGTGGAGTGTATTTTCCTCCAAAATAAAAAAAACAAATGGGTGTCACATAAATGTCATCAGAGCCAAGTTCTTGAGTTTCACGTTTTGAAATGCACAGGACAGAGATGTATTGCTGTTTATTAAAAAGGCCTATTGACGATTTCAGCTTTGAATGGAGTAAAATAATGGGGTTTTTGTTAACCTTTTTTCATTTCTATCCCAATTTTTGCAGTTCATTAAGTAGTGAGTGTAAGTGTAACCGAATGCACTGCTGAAGTTACTATGAAGTTAGGATGACATGCCTTCTTTTTAACAAACGGCTTTAAGGTACACATACCTACCAGTTAAAATCTTCTGCGGAATCGGGAATCACTCACTCATACGGAAATATTTTTACTGAAGAACGTTGCAATCACGCGCTTTGTTTCATTCCATTTTTTTTAAAGCGAGATATCTCAAAAAATGCATACTTTTGGAGATATTACACTATTTCTTGGTTCATCGGGAAGCCATATATGAGACCTTAATTTTAGTATGCGTATTGGCACTCTGGGATATTTCACAATATCTTAATGCCTCTTTTTTATTGATAATCGCTCTAGATTGCTTCATTTCGATATGTTTTTTTTTTTACTCTAGTGTAGAGTGGTTTTTCCACAATATTTAATTACCCCATTTTTGATCAAAAATGCTCTAGCGTATATGCTTTTGGAGATATTGGCACCATTTTTTGGTTCGTCGGAGAAAAAATTATGAGACCTTCATTTTGTTTTGCGTTTTTTATGATATTTATCTATGAAGATAGTTTTCTATCGTGATTTACTGAATGTAGCTGTGGATTGTATTCGATTAGCACCAGGAACGCTGAACGTGCATGTGAACGTCTATTAACGTCACAACTGAAAAGATGGGAAGAAATCGATATTTAATTAATTCGTTAGTAATTTTTTTTAATTTATTTTTGTCTTTGCATAACTGATTCGTTATTAATAAGTTCTTAGCATCCAAACTTTTTACGAATCGTTTATCTTCATTTAAGAGAAAGTTGTCCTGCTAAGTTCATAATATGAAGCTAGCAGACACACATTTTTACATAATCCAAAATAGCATTTAATTTTATTTTTATAGTTCGTTAAAGCTCGCAACTAATATGAATTTCGCAATTTTCAAAAGTGCCTTGCTAACTTCAAACACACCAGTTTATGGGCTTGTGGGCAAGCTTCTTCAAAACTGTCTGTGTATACTAGCACGACACTGAATTGAGAAAACTGCCACTGAAAAATTTACAATAACCCACTGAATGACGTACAAGAACTGTTGTTATTCTTTTAAATGTCGCAAACTCCACACGATGACCACTATTCTTCGATACGAACAGCATGCTGATCGTATAATCACTTTCGTTTTTGCCTTTAATGTGTGTGTGAAGTGTGAGTTGAAAAAAAAAAATAACATTCAAATAGAGTTACCATTGCCAAGTGAAAGTAATACAATAAAGCTTTTTCAGTGGGTTTAAACAAAGAGCTTTTGGCTTCGAAGCTTTTGAGAACAAAATTTATTAAGATAAGAACCTGAAGCTTTGTTGCTCCGAATTTCCCCTTTTTACTTGCGATATATAGGTACTATATGGCAATTTATGCACTCGTACAAAAATTGTGCTTGGGATTTTGATCAGACTTTTCATTACTGTCATAGGGAAGACGTAAAAAGTAGGTCTGACAATTCGGTATGTCTGTTCAACTACGACCTAAACGGTTCGATCGATTTTCTAAAAACTCGGTTTATAGTGGTTTTCGGTGATTCCCACCAAATGGTACCTACCTGGCACACAATTTTTGTTTGCCAATTTTACAAATTCTTATTTTTATCTTAAACGGCTACAAAGGTTCTTTAAAAGAAAATTCAATACATTCTTCTAAGTAAAAGCTACCTTTAGATAGGAAACCATTTTTCAAAAAATGGATATAAATGGTACCTCCCCAAAGAACCATTTTGTTGTTTTCAATTATCTTATTTGTGATTTCAATATATTTTTTTATAAATATTTTCAAATAAATATTTTTGGACCTTTAAAAATATTTCAATTTTGTTTGGAAAATCAAATATTATGAAAACAAGGTCGATTTTTATAAAACCTGAACTTAAAGAGTTATTTAACACTCTAAAATATTTTCATTAAAAATTTTACTTTAATTAAAAAAATAATCGCACTTTCGATACAAATGCTTAAAAAGAAAACATTTTTTTTTTAAACTGCTCCTATGATTTTTACGAAACATTTTCTGCAAGTTAAAATTAGTACAGTTTACTATACATACAATCATATTCAATCAAAAATTGAACGTTTTTTTGTCACCTCCAATTGTATTTCGTGCTTTTAAAAATATTTTATCTCATAATTTCCATGTTTTTCAATAAAATTTTTGGCTCAAAAATTTGAAAAATGTATCCTAAAATTCTAGGCCTGTTGAAAATAAAAGCAAATACGTTCGACCCAGTCTTGAATTTTATTAATCTTATCATCCACATGAGGTATTTGCATTATTTAAAATATTTAATATTAAACTTAAAGTTAGACATTTTAAAAAATTCTTGTTTTTCAATTTTTGATATCCTGCAACTTTTTGAATTTCGATCCAACAAACTAAGCAGCAGGTAAACTTTTCGAAAGAGGAAAATCAGATCACTGAAAAAAAAACACAGTTTATGTTTTAGCAAAACCGTAAGAAGGATTTATGCCAGTATAACTAATAAAATAAAAACGAAAATACTTTCAGTTTGCTCATGAATTCCCGAAATAAATTGTTCCAAGTGATGAAAAGAAGACAGTAACCGTGTTTTTTTGAAATTCCCAAAAAAAAAACGCATCCACAGCAGACTGTATTCAAGTAAAACAGTGGTCATTAAGTCTGCTATTACATGAGTACTTGTTAATCGACCTTTTCGAAATAAATGGGATTTTCCATTGGTAAAATAAATAAATTTTCTTATTTGGATCTGCCAAAATCAGCTTTTTGACGGATCCAAATAAATTTTTGCATTACATTGGGCGAACAAATTAATTTATTTTTTGATTTAAAATCAATTTTGAAGATTTTAATTCTTCGGCAGATTTATTTTATTTCGATTGTGAAAAATTGTGCTCAAAACATGAAGGAAATAATTTTTAATTGAACAAAGAAGCTTTATTAAATGAATCCTGGAGAGTAATGTTTCTCTACGAAATAAGGATCGGCGGATGCAAACTGTTACGAATAATGAGATACACGTGAAATTACACAATACATTGGCAAACAAATCAATTTGAAATCGCATTTCATTGGCAACAAAAAAATTGGCAATTTTAAGAAATTTGAATTTACCAATGGAAAACCCCATAAATGAGTGCAAAGGTGAAAACAGATGTTTGGACTCATTTAATTTTGAAAAATTCAGGACTCAAAAGTTTTCGAATAATAGCAGACTTTTTATACATAGAGAAGATGACGTTATTAGCTTTACTAGTATAATGATTAATAACGACATGAGTGTTACTAATTTAATTGTATATAAATTTGTATGTACCTGGTTTTCATTGGTAATTTTATGCCACCAAATTTCGCGGATTGACTGAGATTCAAAGAAAGTGTAAAGTGGCCCATACATACCACACTTGTGTGCACACTTGTGTCGGTGCGCTCAAATGTGTGGTGTGTGTGGGCTGGTGTGTGAACCGATTTCGGTGTGACACACGGTGTGGCAAAAATCAAAATATTTTGATTTTTTGTGTCGGGTCCTCGATCGGTGTGTGTGGTGGAATGCGATGTCACACCGTAGTGCAGGCACCGGTTTGCATACTTGTATTGTGTGTATGGGCCACTTAAGGCTCAAGTATGTGCTAGAAGCTAAATATTCTTCAACCATCTTCTAACTTCAGTTAATCCATCCATCGACCACTTACGTAAGTCTTACGCCATTGGCAATATTTGATTCGATGTCAATTAGAATGGAATTTATTGATAAGATGAACATTTTCATTGCCAGGCAATTTCAGTTATAAAAAGTGTGTGTAAAGAAATAGTTTACTATAAATGATCTTGTGCTCTTTAAAAACCTTGTTTTCGATATTATGGATTTCTAATTCACTATGCTTTGTAATGTGCATTCAATATTCTACCCTTTAATTGAAAAAAATGAATAAGAAGCCATTCAAAACCACGAGCAACCCCATTTTGCCGGTGGAGAAAAACTGTCTACATTTGCATTATTCAAGGCTAAAACAATATAGTGAGTCAATTTACTGTCTCAAATAATGCCGTTGTAAGTGCGAACTGCTGGGTTACAAAAGCAACTTTCAAGAAGATTTACTTAAATGAACTTACAGTAATCAGTTATAATTCAAATCTCGTAGATTTGCCATAAAATTTAATTTTGTAAATCTGGTAGGTAAGAAATTAATCTTGTTAAATCTTCCTAGAACAAATTGTTTTACAAATCAAACTTACCTATTATTTTATGGTGCTGAAGGATTCATTCATGACTACATTGTTTGACTCAATTGAAACAAACATTCTATCTCTCTTCTACTTCAGAAGAAAAAATTAAACCACATTTGCTTTTGAAGTGTGCTGCTCGATAATATAATAATAACTCTGCACATGGTTAAAAAAAAGATGTTTTATAAATACATGGATTCATGTGAGAACATAAGAAGAAGAAACAAGCATGCACTTATGAAATACCCTGTTTCGAATATGATTGCTTACAGCGTCTGCCCCCCCCACCGCGCTATCACGATGAGCCTATGAGTGAGGTTTTCTTCTCACCGATTTTATTCACAAAACCACCATCATGGAAGTGAAAAGGCACAATCTTAACAGGGCCTTAACACTACTCTACATACATAGCCATCGAGATACATATAAAAGTATCAATTGTACCAACTGGATCGCACAAACTCGCTCCTTCAAAATGTATTGTAATGGATTAATTTTGTAGTGATAATGTTTTAACGAGAGAATATGAAAAAGTGTGTACCTACTAAGAATTACAAATTAAAAAAGGTATTTTTCTGAAATAACTTGAAACCATTAAAGAAAATTTCGGGAAAGTTACAACAAAAAAAGGAAATGATCCTATAGAGACTTACATGGAAATGCTCTATAATTTAAAGCAAATCTGTTCATCGGTTTTGGAATACAACGTCGTCTGGATACATGTTTTTATTTTTTTAATTAGATATTTTCCAAATGTTTTATCATTGTATTCCCTACTTAATTGCACCGGCTATTTTGTCTGATTCTAATTGTTTTTAGTTTGTTACCTGCAGATATTTAAGATCAATTAAGCGGAAAAATCAACTAAACAAAGTGCAACTAACTAGGGAATACGATATTTATCGGAGGCGGAAATGCAGTTTTCAAAATTATATTTTAATTTGAAAAATGTTGCCTTAATACATTTTTTTAACTTGTACACAACTGTCCCCTAAAGTTTTTTTTACATTAATATGGATATATTATACATATGAAATGTCATAGCAAGCAGACAACGGTATTGCCATGTACTACTTCCTAAAAAATCACTTTTAACCCGTGTGTCGCTTAGATACAAAATATATTTTTCTACTTATGTATATCGTCCTGAATTTAATGAAGTGACACCTCTATTTTTTCATATTTTACAGAAACGCATATTTAAGGTTTGGCTCTTCTTTAAACCATTGTACATAAGGGTGAGTCGGATAAAATCAGTCTTTTCTTTCGCCTTGAAATCCTGGAATATTAAGCTCAAAATTGTAGATATCCTATTTGAAGGGTCTTCACGTGACACTAATTAAAGATTGTTTAAGTTAAATGCAGTTCTCTAACTTTTCCTGAATTACAAAGGTGTCGTGCTTAAAATATTTCTTTGAGAAATTAAAGTTGGGTACGCCTTAATTAATGAAATTTCGTGAAAAAAGTATGGCAGATGTCATGCGAACTATGTACTTTCATACTTAAAATATAGAATCAGGCTTTACTTACTTACTTACTTAAGGTGCTGCTACAGTCCGGGGTGGACTAGGACCTCAACCAACAAGCTTCTTCCAGCCGGCTCCGTTTCTAGCTAGCTGTCTCCAGTTTCGCCCGCCAAGTTGGTTGAGGTCCTCTTCCACTTGCGTGCGCCACCTGTTGCGCTGTCTTTCAATACTGCGCCGTCCCAAGGGGTTGGATTAAGAGACTTTCTAAGCCGAAGCATTGTTTTTCATTCGCTCTAGGTGACCCAGGCTTTGACGGTTTAATTTTTTTTCATTTGACATTTCGACACTTAAATTGTTTTATGCTTATTTTTATATCAGTTTGGATTGAATATATCTATGTGGTGTCTAAAACACACACAATATTAAAAAAAAAAAGCCTTAAGGACTATTCAGATGAGAGCGATCAATGTCCATTTTGACATTTCCTTCACATGACATTATTTTATTAGTCGTGAACGATGTTTATCTTTGACAATTTGCTTGATTTTCTTCAAGTGTTCACAAAATGAGATCAAAACAATATTTGTAAACCAAAAACTAATTTTTGTTGTTTTTCATTATGAATACAAAACTCAAACTCTGTTTTGCAGCTTTATGGAAAGCCCAAAGTCTATTCTTATGGTTTGTTTTCTTTTTAAAGAACTGTTTAAGCAAAAAATTGTTTCAACTTAACATTTTAAAAAAAATTCAATTTTTAGTTTTTTCATTGGAAAACAATTTTTACTTAAAAGAACTTATTTTGAAAAGAAATCATAAGAGTGGAGTTTTGGCTTTTCAAAAAGCTACAAAACAATATTGTAAGTGTTGCCGTTGTTTTTCAATTAATTTTTTTCTATTTTATGTATTTTTTTTAATAAAATTGCCCCTACTGTCCGAGCGGTGCAATATATTACCCCAGCTCTGAATTTTTGGTAGATTTTACGCGAATCACCATAATTCAAAAATAAGAATAGGAAATTTAAGTAACCCCTACAGCGACTATAGGGTATGAAAATAAAAATCTGAGAAAATTAGGGAAATTAGGGCCGAATTATGCGACCACCCCACTGTACCGACTTTTTAATGTAATTTTATTAAATAGTTTTTACTAAATGTTACTTCATTTTAAAATGTGTTTAACTTTTGCCTGGATAAAAAATAAATAAACAAATTTGGTGGTGCAACAGCTCGTGGAGAACCAGGGCCTAGTGACTTACAACTCTCACTCCTGGGTGTGTGTTGTTGGCAGGAATGGAGGAGACCTACAATTTTTTGCCGATTCCGAACGGCTAGATGAGAAGCACATATTCATGACAAGTATACTCTTGTAGGATTTGTCAGTTTCTCGCAAGAGGCAGTACCTCGGGAAAAACATTTCTGTTTTTAGGTGGCAACGGCTGGGAATCGAACCAAAACCTTCGGCATAACAACGCCCTAACCTTCATCCCACGAAGTACTACCTTTTGCCTGAATAGAAGATATAAAATAAAATTTCCGAAGCTTTCGAATATTTTTTTGTATACGAAACCAATACTTACGTTTAGAGCAATATTATTGTTTTATAAAATTTGGTAACCGCGTTTTCATCTATCTGGATTTTTACTTACAGCCTAAGCTGACTTTTGAAAATCGTGTTAAAAATCAAACAATATTTGCTACTTCTATTAGGCCCACGGGGCGTATACGTAATTTATTGTTCAATTAAAAAAAACTTGAAATTCATACCTACATATTTTTTAATTTTGTATTTTAATTCAATTCCTTTTCCGAATTGTTGTTCGAAAAAAACAGTTAGTTAAAATACTGTCCACAAAAACAATATGAATAAAACAAATAAGGTCTGATAAGGTGCATTCTTGACACAGAACCTCATAGGTCAACCGTGAAGGTCATGACACCAACTTTACTTGTTTTTAAAAACTAAAATATCTGTTTTCACTATTTACTAAAAAAGTAGTTACTTCGAAAAGTAGATCCAAAAAGTTGGGATTGAAAAAAAATAACTCAAAATTTTTCGATTCTGAAAAAAGTTTGTACTTCGGCATTAGATTGGTCCCACATGCGATATAATATCAGTCGAAGGCTCATTTAATAGGTAGCTAAAATGAATACAAATTATTCTGGAATCGGTGTCCAAAAAGGTCAAAGGAAAGCGAGATATTACAAGAAACGTCATACCACCCACAACACATAACTCATGGGTGAACTTTGACCCACTATACAGAAGTCGGTAATAGCTTATTTTGTAGATAATTGTATCCCCTATAAGATTTAAGTTGGACATTTTGTTGTAAAATGAAATATCAAATAGTTGTTAAATAAAAACGGAACGATCTCTCTTTCAAATTGGCGGCTCTTCCCTAAGCCCGAAACGTAAGCGCACACAAACAGATTTCATAAAAAAATGTGTCCATCAAAAAATGCGATTTAAATTCCTAATTTGACTGGGCTATACAACGAACATCACTTTTTATAAAAATGATAGTAAGCGTAGGTACCAAACAGACTGCAATAGAGAAGACAAAAGTTTTTATCTTTATAAACGGCTTTTGTTTTGATCAATTTTAATCAAAAAAAATAGCATCCTGGGGGTCAATTCTCGATCTGAAAAGCTGTGAAATGATAACTTTTTTGTACAGCTTGTCACCTGATTCAATTCAGTAAGTTTGAAAAATCAAACCAACAAATTAAACCCAACTGTCAAAACTTAAAAATGTATTTATCACCCTCAAACGCGAAAAACTAAAGAAATATCTTGTACGGATACCCTTATTATTTTTATGTAAAAATTAATAACTTTATCCCTCATCTATCGTCCCTTATCTCACGACTTCGACTTCAAGCTTCCAAGCAGGCATACATTATTTTCAAAGCAAATAAAATAAATGATCGTATTAGTTTTTCATAACTCATTTTTACAGGTCATCAAGGCCTTTTCTTTGCCATCGAAAATTGCATACACACTTACATACTCGTAATTCTATTGGATAGGAATTTTACATTTTTCTCTTTTATTTTAAGCTGTTCGAGCAGACCGAATGAGAGGAGGAAGAAATAAATTTGGACCAATGTACAAAAGAGATCGAGCGCGGAAACTCCAAATGATGCGCCAAAGACAGTTAGCGTTGCAAGCTATTCGAACAACAATGGGATCTTCAGATGTGAAAGGTTCAATGTCACCAACTGCCTACCAACAGCCATATCCAAATATGAATATAAAGCAAGAAATTCAAATACCCCAAGTAATTAAGTTTCTCATTGAGCATATCCACACGAAAAGAAATTTTGCTATGTTTTTGTTTTTATTCAAGGTATCATCTTTAACACAATCACCGGACTCTTCGCCGAGTCCAATTGCAATTGCTCTTGGACAAGTGCATCCTTCTCCTGGAACGATATCTAATAATTTAAGTGGTAGCAATGGGTCTAGTGCAGCAAGTTCAGGAAATGTACATGAAAGCTTAGCCCGTAATAATGAATCAAGTACCTGCCAGGATGGAGCGCCAGTGAATTTACAGCACTCGACCGATTCAAAAATATGGTATATTTGTTTAATATGATATCCATGGGTTAACATATTTTTCTTTCAGTTTTGATTCCAGCACCAATCCGTCTAGTACAGCAGACTCAGTTAACAATGTCGAACCATTGAGGTAAGCTTAACAAAGTATCAGCTACTTAACCAATAAAATTTTTGTTTTTAGGGTCTCACCGATGATAAGGGAGTTTGTTCAATCAATAGATGACCGGGAATGGCAAACGCAACTATTCGCATTACTTCAAAAACAGTCATACAACCAAGTTGAAGTTGACCTGTTTGAATTAATGTGCAAAGTTTTAGACCAAAACCTGTTTTCACAAGTTGATTGGGCCCGAAACACAGTTTTCTTTAAGGATCTGAAGGTGAGTTAATATAGTAAAAATTAATAAAAAGTGAATATAGTTATAAGAGAAACTGAAACCAAAAAAAAAGTATCTACATATTTAGCTCAAATTCAAATGACTTACTTTGCAAACCAAGTAATCCTGCATACATAATCAAAATTCGAGTTCGATATCAAATTAGAGAAGACGAAAACATTTGTTTCTCCCAATTATGCATGCACCATTAATTGAAAGGAAACATTCGTAAGCCGTTTTTAACATTTAAACACTGTTAAGCCTCCGAACCCCATTTGTTTACATTATTGTTTTTAAAATTAAATGTTGTGTCCATGAAAAAATTTTAATTCAAAAATTTCATTTATCTCTACACTTTACTGAAAATATGATTCGGATTATTTTCGAGCTTGTAGCCAAACCGATATGGCACTTCTGTCCTTAAAATAAAGTATCTTTTAGCCTTAGCCTGAACGCTAATTTTTAATTTTATTACAGAATTATGTTTGTTTTGCAAAGATACTAGTTCATAGGTACCAAGCTTTAATATATGGTTAGACAATATACGCATTAGCCCAATTTCTTAACGCCAGATTTTCAAAGCAAAATACATGCAAATCAGATATTGCAACATTTCCATAACAAAAATTAATCTTCTCCATTTGACGACAGTCTGCTTAGTAGGTATTTATATTTTAGCATTTGGGAACTATTTGCTAAGCATGTTTTGGGCCAGATTTGAGTTTAAGAATTTGTTTACTTTTTTAGTAGTAGTTTTTAAAGAACGTTGGCCATGTATTTTTGTATGTGACCTTAGTTGTTGCTATATAATTTTTGTGGATCCTAATGTTGTAAAGTCGTGGTTTAGTACGAATAAAATAATAAACCAAATAGAGAGCACCTTCTCCTTCAAACGGAGTAAGGGCTCTCATACCTCACAAAATTCAGAATGTAAAAGATGAAACTTTTGACTCGAATTTTAGTGTAAAAGATGTACTTGCCAAAAACATTAACTTATAAAATGTAAATTGACACTAGCTAACTTTTACACAAGATTTGTCCAAATTCGTGAATCATGCACCGATTCCGTCCAAGAAAGGTCAACATTTGTAGATTCTTCTCTAAAGTTGCATGTTGCCTGAAAATGAATGATGTGGAATCTTTTTCTGTTGATGTGCTTATCTCTATGAACAACTGGTTTGACTATGGGATCGTTAGAGCAATTCCTTGTTATTGCACCTGTTGCTAAACGAAAATAGTATTTTGTCGGCTTAGAGTGAAAAGCGGCTAAACAACATTTAGCATTTTTAACAAAAAAAAATGTTAAAAAAAAAATATGCTTGCATAACATGAATAAAACGAATATTACGTTAAATATTTTTCAACACTCATTATTGCTAAATTTAGTAAAATTGAAAAGATTTAAGTATTTTTTTTTAGCAATTTTTGAAGTGATCTATAATGGTAAAAATAATGTGAAGTTAGTCGCTTTTCACTATAAGCCGACAATTTCTTCTTTCAATTTTCAATTTGGTATCGGCATTTCTTCAGTAGTTGTGGAGAGTTTGATCCAATTACATGATATTTGAATCACTGTCGCAATCACAAAATAAACTGTTTTAGATACCGTGGAGTGATGAACTGCACCCAACTCCACTTTGAAATCCTGAGTCTCGTATGTCGATGTACCCAAAGAAAATTAGCATTTTTTTATTACTGGTAAAGGCACCACCCCTTTTTCTGAATTATCATTTAAAAAAAATGGTTTGCTTAGCTGAAATTTGAGAAACCAACTAAGCTTACTTACAAGTGAGAAGCAGGTGCTCGTGCTGCGATACTAGCTATACCGATTAAAAAATAATATAAATTCTTGATAATTTCAAATACAAAGCAAGTAGATGATGACAAAAAGCAAAATTATTTTCTTAGTTATAACGAATTTTTTAAAATAAAAAAGTGTGGAATAGAAAGAGGCGGACGCAACTTTAAATTGTGAACACTCACAGTACTCATATTAAATAAAATACGAGATAAGTGTTCTGATTAGCATTTATTCAATTCTGTGCATCTTTCTTATTGTCACCAAATGGCGGATCCAAAAATCCGTTTTCTTGTCAAATGACTATATTCTAAAATTTGTCATTTTAAATTATTTGTACTTTTAATGTTGACAACCTGTGCAATTATAACCATAGATTTGTGTACTGTGGCGAATACTTACTTTTTTTTAATTGATACGATTTCGAATTTTTACGATTTTTAACTGTCACTTAATGCTGATGAGTCGCGCGCAGCATGTATTGTATGCATTTTCTTGTACCTTATTTCATATTTATAATTTTAAATTGCTGTCCATCCTATCTCTGTATACATTAGGTTTGTTCGTTGAAGTTTATCGGTGATGTGCAAATAAAATATCGATAAAAAAATACTAAATTAAGATGAAATGTTAATAAAACTGAAAATAAATTGAATTTGCTATCATTTTCAATTATTTCATAAAGTTTTGTGCATTAACATTTAAATATTATGAGCTAACTTGAAATTTTGTTTACAGAATTTCAGTACGGGAATTATAACACATGTTTTTTATACAATTCAACGGATAATCTTGTCCCACTTTAAGCATTCGACCTCCGTCAACTTGACATAGAGTGCTCAGTGAGACTTTAGGTTTGTTCGTTGAGCCCTGAAGTCACCGTGGGGTCGCCCTAAAGTGTTTTTGGGAAAACCTAAACTCACTCTGACGAGCCAATTTTGTGTTTTTTGAAACCTGGGGTCGACCTGAACTCGCCCTGAAGTAGAACTCGGTTTTTTGCTGGGGCGAGGTGAAATAAAGAGAAAAATGTCAAAGTGACGAGGCTCTGAAGCATTTTTTGCTGTGGATTTGAGTGCTGCAGGTAATTCTTTCGTTTTTTAAATGGAAATTCAAGGAATACTCAAATTTAAGTACCTCTCACATAAGCCGCGAACTGCGAATGCGAATAAATTTGTTTAGGCAATTCCAAGCTCGAATATCAACAAATTCTTGTTTTTACTTTTAAACAAACTGAATAAACGATCCTATTTACAGTTTTCAAAAGAAAACACGGCCTAAAATTAAATTAAACTGTTTAAATTTATCATTTTTATATTTTCTACACGACCAACGAGATATTTTCTGCGAATTGTCAAACACTTATTCGCAATCCACAACATCAGGACACATTCCACAAATTTTCGAATGAAAAATGAAATGAATGAAATTCGCTCGAGTTTAACCTCAATTTTTTTTAGCACCTATTCTACTGCTTTATTTTGTATAAAAATTCGCGTCTGTTGACGACCACTCATGTGAAAGAAATGTCAATGCAATTCGCAGTTCATGTGAAAGACACTTATCACATTTGTTCACTAACACATACAAACCCAAGCAATTTGCTCATCAGCTTACATGGAATTTTTGAAGCCAGTAATGAAGCAATTTGACAAGCAAGTGGAATGCAAATTACGTATTTGACAGGCAGTGTATGTAGCCAACTGCTTGCCAGTACTTGCGGGTGTGGGCTCGAGGCTAGTTCTTTATTTTTGATACTTGAGTCTTGACATTTTCCTACAAAAGCCTTGCAGAGCTTTTCAAACTAATTCCAATTGGGTGTGTTAACTGATCTCCAATCTTTTTCGTGCAAATGTGATTGAAATTATCTCATTTCAAAATGTGAATTTTTATGGGAAATGTGATGATTTCGTATCGAAAAAGCAATTTGAATCAAAATTACCTCATTAAGCCTAATTTTCAAACTGTTTCCGATACGGTGTGTTACCACAAAAACTAGCTCGCTTTTGCTTCAGATCCTCCCCCGTTAAGATTAAGAGAAGAAGATTTTACCAAGTCATAGTGCTTAATTGCTTTGCTTTAAGGTTTTCAAACTATTTCCGGTTTAATAATTAAGTTCTTATGGATTTTGTTTACTTAAATAATCTAAGCATTCTTCATATAACCTTCATTCAGCATTCTTTAGGGATTCAACCTATTCTTAAACTTTGTATTGCCTTGCGTTTCATGGCAAAAGAAAGTTATCAAAAGTGCAGTGTGTTTCAGGTTTCACCAGAACAGACTATCTAGGATAGACGAGTATATGAAAAACTTAAGGTTTCATTTAAAATCATTCAAAAAACACATTTTTTTGAAAATTTATTATATTTTGCTTTACATAATAGGTTTGTTTCTTTACTTTTGGGATAAAGTTTGGGAAAAAGTTCGGGAAAAAGTTTGGGGATGAGCTTTTTGATGTTGTTGTTGTAATGTTTAACCAGAAATGAAAAGTAAAGAAACGCATTTTGGATGTTTCTGGTTTGTTCCGGTGTAAATTATCCATTTGAGTTCATTACTTGTAGACTCAACGCATACAAAATTATGCAATTTCAATTCTATTAACATTTGCACTTATCATTTTGGGCTCTATGCAAAGATACCAAAAGAAATATTTTAGTTAATATTTGGCTCCATTGTATCATTTTCATTTAATTTAATTAAATTAAACCATTTTATATACGCTACTTGACAAATTTATTTTCAAATTTTTTGATCAGCTGATGTCTTGTTTGACAAGCAAGAAAGTGCCGGAACTAAAATGTTCGGGTAGATTCTTGCTGGAGGGGAAATGAAAAAAAGTCAAAAGCTCTGGCATTTTTGTGTCAGAAAATAGTAAAGAAACACGTTTTAGGGAGATTTGGGTTACTTTGGGAACCCGCGGGCGAGTAAAGAAACAGACCTAATGTTTATCTAATGCAAAACTTCTGCCGTTGATATTGGAATACAGGTCTGTTTCCTTACTCGCCCGCGGGTTCCCAAAGTAACCCAAATCTAACCAAAACGTGTTTCTTTACTATTTTCTGACACGAAAAAGCCAGAGCTTTTGACTTTTTTCATTTCCCCTTCAGCAGGAATCTACCCGAACATTTTAGTTCCAGCACATTCTTGCTTGTCAAACAAGAAATCAGCTGATCGAAAAATTTTAAATTAAATTTGTCAAGTAGCGTATATAAAATGGTTTAATTTAAATAAATTAAATGAAAATGATACAATGGAGTCAAATATAAATTAATATATTTCTTCTGGTATCTTTTAATAGAGCCCAAAATGATAAGCGCAAATGTTAAGAATTGAAATTGCATAATTTTGTATGCGTTGAGCCTACAAAATCGAATGGGTAATTTACACCGCAACAAACCAGAAATATCCCAAATGCGTTTCTTTAATTTTCATTTCTGGTTAAACATTACAACAACAACATCAAAAAGCTCATCCCCAAACTTTTTCCCGAACTTTTTCCCGAACTTTTTCCCAAACTTTATCCCAAAAGTAAAGAAACAGACCTAATATCTGCCGTCGAATGGCTGTCTCAGCTTTGGCTATAAATGGTGTTTGTTTTGATCAAATAATGCATCACATTTTCGCAAAATTGTAGTGCATTTTGAAAATAACAGAGCTCTGATGTTTTCCTTAAGTGCAAAAATTTTGGGGCATTTGCGTTAACTTTATCTTTGATATAATCCCAATGAAAAAAAACCTATGGTCTCTCCGTCCAGGGAATTTTTCACGGAATAGAGCCATTGTCTCATGAAATTGTGTGGAGTGTGACATCCTGCTGATTGTATACTTCGTTGGCGTCCATATCATTAAGATCAGGCTAAAAATGGGTTGCAAAGTGGTGTTGGATTTGCAGCCATACTCTCACCTACCCTAACCGCCGATATTTTCACCTGGCTTTGCCCTCGAACATGAGTTGAAGTTTCCACATAACTCACCTGTCCGAAACTTCCAAAGTCCAAATTTAATGATTACCTCACAAAAGCTGGACGAGACGGTGCACCCATTGCAAGTGGCCAAAACCAATAGGTCTGTTTCTTTACTCGCCCGCGGGTTCCCAAAGTAACCCAAATCTACCCAAAACGTGTTTCTTTACTATTTTCTGACACAAAAATGCCAGAGCTTTTGACTTTTTTTCATTTCCCCTCCAGCAAGAATCTACCCGAACACTTTAGTTCCGGCACTTTCTTGCTTGTCAAACAAGAAATCAGCTGATCAAAAAATTTGAAAATAAATTTGTTAAGTTGCGTATATAAAATGGTTTAATTTAATTAAATTAAATGAAAATGATACAATGGAGCCAAATATAAATTAAACTATTTCTTCTGGTATCTTTTAATAAAGCCCAAAATGATAAGTGCAAATGTTAAGAATTGAAATTGCATAATTTTGTATGCGTTGAGTCTACAAGCAATAAATTCGAATGCGTAATTTACACCGCAACAAACCAGAAACATCCCAAATACGTTTCTTTACTTTTCATTTCTGGTTAAACATTACAACAACAACATCAAAAAGCTCATCCCCAAACTTTTTCCCGAACTTTTTCCCAAGCTTTATCCCAAAAGTAAAGAAACAGACCTAATACTAACTGCATGGAACATTTTTTCACTATTTTGTATTATTATTAAAAGCTTTTATTCACTCTCAAAAAATATATAAAGCTTGTAAAAACAAAACAATTAGTTCAAAATAAAATAAATATTTTGTTTTTAAATTTAAAAATTTTGATCAGCATGAGCCTCCCCTCAATTTCCATCTTCATCTATCTGTAGCTTCTCGCCAGTAGTTCGAGCAAAAGGAACTGATGTCATCTCTCCACCGTTTGAATTGTCTGCCAACATTTCACTTGGTGTCCAATGGTGTCCACTCTGTTGCCATCTTGATACATCGTTCATCTCTTGTTTGAGCTATGTTCCCAGCCCGATCCCATTTTAATTTTCTCATTCTGAGAACTACATCTTAAAAATTATGTAGTTCGACGTCTAACTACGTTGTGGCTTACGCTTTGGGAGAGGATCTTTAGGATTGATCTTTCCATTGACCTTTGACAAGATCTTAATTTGTTCTCAAGGAACCTTTTGGATTCCAAGTTTGGAACCTATATGTCACAACTGGTAGAAGAAGAATCGAAAGATATTTTCTTGTTTGGTTTGAATTGTTAAGGCCTTATAGATTTCTTTTGTTCCAAAACTAATGGATTGACAGTTTTATGTTGACAGTCTGAAAAGGCTGCGAAATTTTAAAAGAAACCTCTTGTTGAAATAATAACTTTTCCTGAACTTCAATCGTAGTATTAGTGGCATAAATACGTTTACTTATTTTTTTGTAAAACTACCGTAGAAGAAAAAAAGTCTTAATTCGCTACGACGGACGGTTTAATCAATTTATATTTAATATTATCAATCCTTAAAGAAATTTACTAATTATTATTTTTGATTACTTTATAATTTTTAAGGTTGACGACCAAATGAAACTTCTTCAACATTCTTGGTCTGACATGTTAGTGCTGGATCATTTGCATCAAAGGATTCACAATGGACTGCCGGACGAAACGCAGCTGAACAATGGTCAGCTGTTTAATCTTTTGGGGCTAGGTTTGCTTGGAGTTCCACAACTTTCGGATTATTTCAATGAGTTACAAAATAAACTGCAAGATTTGAAATTCGATATGGGTGACTACGTCTGCATGAAATTTCTTATATTGCTGAATCCAAGTATGAATGTTTTCCAGTTGTCTTTATTTTAATTTTTAATTTCAATAATAATAATTTATGTCTTTGTATTCTAGATGTTCGGGGTATTGTAAATAAGAAAACAGTTCTGGAAGGCCACGAAAATGTTCAAGCTGCCCTCTTGGATTACACATTAACTTGTTACCCATCAGTGACGGTAATCTTTGAATTTCTTTTAACTGATTTATTTATTAGTTCTTTTTATTTTTTTACATGAGGAGTGATTTTTTAAAAAAAGTTTATGTGTACGGATACCCTGCTACAGCATTTGTTTTTTAAATCTTATCTACATCACTATTTTATAAACTGTCTTAATTCAAATATGACTTTATACTTTGTCATAACTCAATGGTATTTTATTTTCAAAAGATACGTTGAAACTAATGTAGTAACGAATTACATATTATACAGTTTGAAATAAGATGCAACTGGTGATACGAATGCAATAAAAATTGTATATAAAGCTGCAGGAAGCCATCAATATGTAAAATATTTCCTTCTTTTAGACTCACCTTGAGTTGTGATGTATTACAAAAATATCTAATAATTTCAAGGAGACAGATTTATAACTTGAGCATTTGAACCAAGAACGTTTCGTAGATTGTATCAGAGGAGCATTACCTAGGGAGGGATAAGACTGTAGGCTTTCGATCTATTTACAAAACCAAAAACAGGAAAAAATGTATGTGTCTGAACTGGAAAAATTTACAGATATTTTCTTGACAGCTCAGTGCCCGCACGAAATTAATCTTATGAGGTTTTTCATTCAACTTCGATTCAACTTTTAGGGCCGTTCGTAGTGGGATCATTTTTAGATTTCGCTTTGATTATTTTTTTCGGAATATCGATTTAATGCCAGTCTTGCATTGAATTTTATTTTTAATTTCACTCACTGACTTTACTGACTAATGTCGTTTTTCATTGAAATTTGAAAGATTTGTTTTTAAAATCTAGAATTCCTGTCTTGAATAAAACGTCTAGGTATATTTTTGAACAGATTCAATTTATACAGACAGCATTATGCAAATTTAGTATTGCGTCAGCTCAAATAATGCAAAGCAAAAAATGTCCTATTTCGATTTGTAATTTGACAAGTGAATGTTTGTATGTGTGGGTGAATGCAAACCAAATCCCTTAGTCCAGAAAAATCGGGTCTTTCGTCTTCAAAACTCATCTTTTTTTTGAATAAAACATGAAAAAATGGAAAAACTCTTTTTCCGAAAAGATCAAATCTTTTCAGCAATCAAAAACGACATAAGGCACTAGTAAAAACAGGTCAATCTCTCTTCGTTCTATTGATCATCTGATTGACCTGGTTGAATTGGTTGAATAGAAAACTACATACGCTCACTTTCACATTCAGTATTATCTACAATGGCTGCACGCTTTTACTCTATTTAAACAAATAAGCTCACAGTCGAAAATTTTATGATAACAGCTAAAGCATCAATAGTTTCCTGAGTCTGAACTATAGGATCTAGATTATAAGGTCTTCATCATTCCAACTGTTCATTTGTGTGACATCTAAAGACCAATTTGTAAAATTTAATTTAATTAATTAATTAATTAAAATTAGATTAATTAAATAGACAAAAACTTCTTACATTAATTGGCAGCACGTTTTACCAGCCATCCTGTAGTTAAGTTTTCATGGTACATTTTAATTTGTTTGCTTTGTTTGTTCTATAAATCGGATAACCTATGAAGGCGACGACGTTTTCAGAGCGTGAACTTCGTCTTTCGAAAAAATTTTTGAACGCATTTTTTCGCCAAAGCAAAATCTCCAAAGGTTCCAGACGAAATTTCGCAACGGATCTCCTTTGAAATACCTTTCATGAAGTGGACGTTTACTCCGCGGTAGATCAACTCCTAAATTTACCTCTGCACTATCTTATTTTACCTTTGTCGGTCGATAGATGTTTATTTGTTTTGTTTTTTTTTGTGTTAATAAGTAATAAAATATACTTAGGAGCAATGAATGATGTCGATATTGTCTGTATACTCATTTCATTTGACGGATGTGCTGGAGATTGCTTTCCGTTTAACATCTACCCTGCGCACTACGGGAGACCGGAAAGTACTAGATAGCGCACGTCCTGCCGAATTCCTGTGTATGTTTGGAATACAGTTGCACGTCTCACCGCGTTTTTTAGTATCGTAGGTGAAAACGTTTTCCCCGCTTGGCAACGAAATTTGTCCAAGCATCTAAAACTCTACAGTTTTTCATCCTTCAAAAACTGAGTAAGCGAAATTTCGTTTAGTCAATATTTCAAAGCAAATGCAAACATAGAAAACTTTGAGGTTGAGGTGCTCTTCAACTTGCGTGCGCCACCTGTTACACTGTCCTCCTCATCTGCGCCGCCCCTCGGGGCTGTATTCAAAGACTTTCCGTACCGGAGTACGGTCAAGGTGAACCAGCCATCTCAGTCGTTGGTTTTTCACTTTTGTGTCTAGATCCGTGTCCCCATTTATGGAGACAGGACCAAAAATCACCCGGAGAATTTCTTCTCAAAGCATCCTAAATCGTTCTCATCCACGAGTCGTTACTCGCTGTATATAAAATCTTTAAATAGTAATGTATTTGATTTTTTTTTTCTCTCAACAGGATAAGTTTAGCAGACTTCTGAACATTCTTCCGGAAATACATGCAATGGCAGCTAGAGGGGAAGAACATTTATACTTAAAACACTGCGCTGGAAGTGCACCTACACAAACACTTCTAATGGAAATGCTTCACGCCAAAAGAAAAGTATAATTAAAATTGTTTAGCGCAATAAAAAAAAATGTCCTGTACAAGTATATAATATTAACTTTTTCTTGTATTATAAAATTATCTATTAAATATCTTTTTTAGTGTATATGATGTTATTTACGTTTAACGTGGATTTTGTAAATATTTAATATTATATAAAAGATCAATGAAAATATGTATGTTATATATTTTAATAGACATGCAGATGTGACATTTATTAAGTTTTTAATTGCTGTATATGAGCCTTTTTTCTGTTTGTTTTTAATTCAACATAAGTTTTTGTGTTATATTTAATAAATTATAAGCAAAATGTACCTTATAAAGTCTTAAATGATAGATATTTAACATACCTAGTTAGATTTAAACTAAAAAAGCGTAAATTGAAATATAAGTTGAGCATGTTGTGAAAGGAACAAATAAAAAGTGATTTTAATTTTAGGCTACAACTTTACTTCTAAGTTTTATTGTTATATGATATCATCTTTTCATCTCAGCGATGTTAAACTATTTTGTAATAAAGTAATGTTATTACACTTAGGTTTCGAATTTCTTCTTTCTTTTTTGTTTTTAATTTCAGATAACAAATTTTTATCTTTTATGGTCTATCGGTCCTTCGTGGAAAGATACGTTTTATTCGAAACTTATTCCACTTGTCCTACAAACTTTTAAATAAAGATAAGCACTTGAGGATGTCAAGTTTATTGTTGGTTGCAGAAAACAAAAAGAGGATACAAAACGAATTTAAAAATAGTTTTGGTTTGATAATAGACAAACCAAAGCCCCTATTTGTTGATGCTTATGATGACACCAAGGCAAGATATTTATTTAAATATCCTGGCAGAAATTACAAAAAATAATGTTGAACTTATAAAATTTTGCATTTCATGCTGTTAAATAAAGTATGTATCTTTTTTTTTGTTTCTGAATTTTGATTGTGAGCAAATCAAATTAGTTGAAAAATGTCTAACTTTTCATCATCTAAATAATTTTTTCTAGTGGTCGCTCGAAGAAATAAAAAATATGCCGTGTAATATATTATAACGAACGAGTTCGTATGTATCACTCTCGAATTTTGGTACTCATCTCTCTATGTGAATGAATTCCATCGCTGTGATTAACCGGCACTTTTTTTTGTTGATTATTCATTTTCACTCGAACTGAGTATAGTAGGCTTTTTGTCGCTTATTGACCAAAGAAAAATATGATGGTTTAGGAAAAGTAAAATCAGTAGTTAGCTCCTGATGGTTCATCAAGATGCATTTTGCAGATAGGTTGAAATGCTACTAGGAAGTGTTAAGCTATTTTTAAGAGAAGACTAATGGAGCTTATTGAATGGAGCATGATTCCTTGAACATTTCTTAGTTTTGGACTTCAAATATATTATTATTTCCAAGGGACATTAACTCGTCTTCAATTCCTTCAGAGTTAAAATATCATCAATTCATGAATTTTTTTAAAAAGAAATCCATTTTTCAAGACAATGTAATAATACTAGAAATTCTGCTACAACTTGCTAGAGTCATCTTAAAAGCTTAACCAAAGTAAAAAAATGCCTAAAAAATATATTTTTTTTTTCTATAATTCATTTAACTCATAAATTATTTCAAAAAACAAATAAAATTTGTCATACTAGCTCTAAATCCATTATTATTGACCACTGCCGAAAACAAATTTGCTTTCATTATTTTTCTTTCACTAACTTAATCACTTTGCACAAAATCGTGTTTATTACCTTATGTGCCTTAAACAATTCCGCTAATCATCATATAAAAAAGCGAACAACAAAAAAAAACTATAAATAACAGTTATTCAACATGTGTTAGACCCGGATCAAAACCTAATAGAACAAAATTGCATATTTTATTTTTGTCCACTGGTCAACAGTGTGTTGCCCAAACTTCAAACAAATTAGGATCAAGAAAATTCTTGATGCTTTGTTGCTGATGCAATTGTATCAGCATCAGCTGCGCTCCGTATCAGCATGGCTGAAAAGCAGTGATGCGCAAACATTTTAAGTTTATGAATTTACACAATAACTCCAAAAATTAAATTTTTGGGAAAATGAAAAAAAACTTTATCTTTTCTTACATTGCACAAAACCATGATGGATTTGTGCTCTTTTTCGAGCGTATGCGGCCTTTATTTGTAAAGATATGTTAGTTTAATAATAACTTAAGGCGATTCGCGGAGACTAACGTTTGACTCAGCTCGAACGTTCGACTTATCAAAAATTAAAACTGCGATTCTGCTCAAAGTCACCAAGAATTGCAGTTTGACATAGATGATATAGGCAAATGTTTTGCTAAAGGTATTGAGTACCAGTTTTCCAATTTGTAGTCATGTAAGGCGAACTTAATTCAGACGAGTCGCAAACGGTAATTCCACAAAGACATATTTGAACATTCGACTTGGCGAATCGCAAGTCATAATAGGTGCCTAGAATTCTTATTAAACGGTATTATATCTTGTATAAGATTGTTAAAACAATATCTTCATGAGTATAAAGAAATACATAAATATTTTTCAAATCCCACGAACGAAATCTTAGTGAAGATCCAACGAAGAATTACCCTAGCAAACCGGTTCGGTGTGGAGCTGTGTTCACTTGGCCCGAAAAAGTATTTTTTTTTTTTTGGTCACAATGGTCAAATTTTTTTGGAAAAGTTAGAGTAATTTTAAAGGATGGTCATTTTATATAGTAGAGTTTTTCACAATGGTTCACGATTTTTCAAAATTTAATGGTCATGTTTTCACAAAAAATTGGACACGTTTGCGGGCCAAGTGAACATGGCTGCGGTGCGGTGCTAATTTAGTTTGACGCAACTGATACGTTCAAAATTCCTCACACGAAAGACAAAGAGCACGTTCTATAAAAAGGGATACCTAATACTTGGCTCCTTCGAAAGAAAAATTCTGTGTGCGAGGAGGAAGAATGCAGGAGAAGATACAACCGTGAGCTGTATCACGATGTGGATGTAGTCCAGAAAATCAAAAAACATCGACTGCATTGGCTCTTCCATATCGAACGAATGGACAATAATGCTCCAGCCAAGAAAGTCTTTGAATCCCAGCCCCCATGTTCGAGAGAACGAAGAAGGCCGAACCTCCAGTTTAAAGACAAACCCATTGCGAATGCCAAAAATCTTGATCTAGATGAGTGAAAGCAATGTAGGTAGACTGCCCCGCCGGCCGGTTCAATATGATATTTGGGGTTGAATGAATAGGCCAATCTAATCCTTAACTTTGAGTTCCTGTTATTTTAAATCCAAACTTCTGTCAATTATTCTTATTAGGAAAATGAACTGACAGAAATTAAAACTAGAATTCACAGAAATTGAAGAAATTTCACATTAACTAAAATACCTTTTATTTACATGTGAAAAATCTTGTTTCAAGAGCATTAACATCTGATTCAAATACCATAGGCACTCTTATTTGATCGTTTTAACTCACTAATTCCCAAACCTGTGTCAAAATTCGACACTATTCCGAACATTTAAGCTAATTTTAAAATATTTGAAAATTGGAGCCAAAAACAATACTTTTTGTGGAAATGGTACCTTAAAATGTATTTAAGGCTATTTATAAAAGTACAAAGTACAAAGTACAAAGATAGTACAAAGGATGTATTGGGAAAATCAACTTAGAGGACGGCACTGGTCTGTACATAATCGAACGTGCAAACACGTGGAAATAGACACATGCTCCAAAAGGGTCCATACATATGGCGCATGTGCATACACAAATCTTCTATTTTGAAACAAGTTGTTTTAGTGCATAGGGCGGGTAGTCGGTAGTATATGTTGCCATTTATAACATAAACACCAGTACAAGGATTTAAATGTATTGACAGGATATATTTGAACGTATTCTGTCCTTAATTCTTGAGGAAATAATAGTAGAAAAACTTTAGTAATTGTAATT
The DNA here is from genome assembly GCA_946251815.1 of Dasysyrphus albostriatus. Classification (NCBI taxonomy): domain Eukaryota; kingdom Metazoa; phylum Arthropoda; class Insecta; order Diptera; family Syrphidae; genus Dasysyrphus; species Dasysyrphus albostriatus. The sequence continues at coordinate 99,945,849 of OX276336.1, forward strand.
TTGCGCAGTGCAGAGAAACAAAGTTGGTTCATAACATTTTACTAACAATTATTACATAACTTGAACAACCTTCTTCGAAGTTGAAAGAGCAAAAATTAATGTTTTAAATTTAATTAAAAAACAAAAATTTAAATTTACGTGTAAAGGTTTCTGAGGAGGGGATAACAAATGCTGTCTCACTGCTGGCGAGTTATTTACAGTATAAGTACACCAACATTGATATGATATTGAACTCTTCTGATTAATATGTTTGTTTATGTAAAAGGTTAATACTAAAAAAGGAAAACGAACTACGAAGCTACCTATCTCAATTAACATCCCCCAAGATCTCGAGCATATGTTTAGGACATATCTATTTGAAAAAATATCTGACTGTTAGGTACTCTCTCCTACTGAGAAGTCGTTACAAAAATGTACAAGTATTGTAGTAAAAACTATTATTCCATAGCATACAGTGTACGCAACACTAAGAAAGAAAAGAATACAAATCTATAAATAGTATATTACCTACCCAACTGTCTACCAAAATCAATCCTATTCTAGTTGAAAGAGATAGTGTTATTTTTAGGTATTGGTCTAGGTCCCATTAAATTTCTTGTTTTTGAAAATAGTTTGCAGACAAATATCTGGGTTATTTCCATGACCTTGACATTGCATTTGACTCAGCTGGCTTCCTTATCTTACTTACTTAATTGACGTTGGTATCCATAAAAAAATGTTATCCCATCCCGTAGTTTTTGTTTTCGTAAACGTAAACGTAATAAAAAAAAAACTTTTCGTTAGACCTATCATGATGTTTTAATCTTTAGATAAGATTACATTAATAAATGATTTATTTTTTTCTTTTACTCTTTATAAGTTTGAAGATTGATAGTGAAGATAACCAACCTCAAGTGGGTGTACTTAAATTAACCCCCCGTCGATCAAACAAACACGCACTATCTTTCTTGCAGTTATAGAAATTTTAATATTATTTTAAAGGTTTCTAATTATAAAACTGAGCCCGATAACTGAAAAAATACGCGGAAATAATTATCTTTTTATTTCTTTTCTAGATTATCATTTTATTGCATTTTTCCAATTTCAATTTTATAAACTAATTTTCATGATCACATTTACGTCACTTAAGATACTTCGTGTAATCTTTGTAAATGTTGCTTGATTTTTTAAATAAATACATTTTTTTAATATCAAATAAAGTACGTTATTAAGCATTACAAACTTAACAACATCATGGAATACCTACTTATATCGTGTGAAATGATTATGACCCTGCTTCTGCAACTGATGAAATTTCTTTTACTGCCAGTTGAGCTCACGGAAATTGCCCTGATCCCAGAAAATTCATCAAACAAATTCTGCTGTTTTGTTCCAAAAAAAGAAAAACATACATTTCTGGCATTACTTGTTCAATTTCAGGGATTTTTTACTATATTTGTATGTAATTGTTTTCTAATTAAAAAAAAAGGAAAAAATATCAGAAGGAAAAAACCACAGAAAAGTTTTTAATTGTTTTCTATTTAGAAAAAATATCAGAAGGAAAAGACCAAAGAAAAGTTTTCCAGCCTAATTTCCAAAATAAATAAGAAAAAATGGCTGCGTGCGAGTACGACCCACACTGGTAACTTCCCATTGGTGCCCTCGGTGCCCAATTCAAGATCTTCGAAAAAATTTTCAAGTGATCAATATGCAATCAAGTGAAGACCAGAGACAGATACTAAAAAATTGTTTAATTAGTGAGTTGAATAAAGATGTTTGGGAATACAAATTTTTTTTAACAATTTTTGATAAAGCTTCTTGTACCTAGTTTTTACACTTAAAAAAAAATAAAACTGCTACTGAATATTTTTTCAAATTTTATAAATTTTTTTTTCGAAGCCAATATCATTGTTTGTTCTCAAGATTTTCGAGATAAAAAAATATTTAGACAATTTTTGGTAAAATTTCTGAAAATACATTTTTTTCATGAAGAATTCAATTAGCTTTGTCACGTGTTGCACTTTTCTATTAAGTGATTTGAGAAATCTAAGGTTTTATTTAGTTTGACTTCTAAATATTCGATTTAGTTGGTTGCTTCCAAAAGAATCCCGTTGGTACTACAACATCTATCTATGCAAATACTGGCTTTGTGAAGATCGTCCAAATACTATTCACTAAATTAATAGTTAGACTCCATTTAGTGCAGTAAGTTGCTAGCCGATTGATCATCAGCTGGAGATTTTCTGGTGATTCAGATAATAAACTATGAAGATAGGCCCAACTGAGAAAGCTTATACAAATGTGCACTTCGGTTAACCAGATCAAAAGAATGAAATGCGTAGAATAAAATTATCATGAAGTCAATACAATCATTCGTTCTCAAGAAATTGGAGGCTAACAAAATTTAACAACGTTTTGATAAACAACGAAACCTGCATTGGGAATAAGCTTATCATGTGGTTTCAGTGGCACGGTGTGTAGTGCATATGCCTCTGAATCGCAAGGTTCATGGTTCGCTCCCAGATGACGGCGAAAAGTGTTTTTCAATTAATACGAGCATAACCAGACTAAGCACCACTAAAGGAGTCTGATGATCGAGGTGGCACTCTATAACTCCAGCCTATATAATTCTTGGTGGTAATGCACACAAGTTGTTGTTCATTAAAAAATTATACAACTTTTTTTTAATTAAAACTACTATCTATAAAATTTAATTCATTCACAGTTAATATCTTCATTCGTTATTCTTGAGATATGGTGAACAAAAAAAGTGAAAGAACGTACGAAATTACGAACGTACTTACAAACACAGACATCTCTCTAAAAATGATGGATTCCAATTCTAGAGAACGTGAAGATATGTCGAAATTAGTTACAGTTACAATAACAAGTTATTAAGCAGAAAACTGAAAAAATGTCTGTTCTTTTTTTCAGAATAAAAAATAAAAGAAGCCCTGACGATTTTCAATAACAGAAAAAAGATTTCAACTGTTTAATTTCATAAAAATATAAGTAAAAAATAGTAATGAGTTATATTCTTCACATGAAACTACTAAAAAGATTTTTACGCCCTAAAACAAGATTTTAGAGATATATAAACAATTTATTGAATACCATATAACTGAGTTTTATAAGACATACAAAATGATCTATGTCTCGGGAAAAGTATATTAAAAAAAAATTCCCACAGTGTAATGAATGTCCCTCCTGCAATTATTATTTAATCGTAAGACATATTGGCATGGCAAGAGTACGATAACATTGTCGCCAAGAAATGATAACGGGTTCTTGTAGAACTGTTCAATAGAAGCACTTTTTACTATGGGAGGGGGTCTATCTCCGGTCCCGTTTGGGCCGGAGGTCTAATTTCATAAAGAAGTACTACAAATGGAAAAAAATTAATAAATAACGGTAATTCTTACAAATAAGTATAATACCTTTTTTAAAGCCAATTCTCTGTTCTATTATAGCTAGTTTATAAATCAAGTAAAATCTCAGCATAATTTTTGAAAAAAACTAATTTTAAACTCAAAACTTGCGAGAGACAAAACATAAAAACAAATTTAAAGTGTAATCTTTAAAAACTGTGAAATGGAATACTATTTTTTCTCTGAAATTCGTTGTTCTAATTAATTCTTAAACAAAAACTAAAAATTAGTTTTTGATAAAATTGACAATTACTAAAACAACTTTTTATGGGTTATTTGGCTTTTGCTTGCTTACGATTAAGGTGTATAAGCAGTGAGTTATGTATGGGGAGCATGCTGCCCCCCTGCAACCCCCCTGATTAGGCACACTATAGGATTTGGGGTAAGTGCAAGATTGCGTGTATGCAAAATTTCTTTTGCATTTAAGATCTGAATGTGATATTACCATAAATACCGTACTATACTTGTACTTATTAGAAAGACCTAATTTTTTCATAATCCTAAAAGAAAAATAATCAGAAATAAAAATTTTATTAAAAATTAGGTTTGGTAATTTTCTAACAGAAGAAAGAAAACCATCCAGTTTTCAGTTTTTAATTAATACATAAATTTACAGTTTTAAAAAATTACACTTTAAACTCGTTTTTTTGTTTTGTTCTTTCCGCAAATTTTGAGTTTAAAATTAATTTTTTTTTTTTAAACTATGCATGGATTTCACTTGATTTAAAAATTAGGTACCTAATAGAACAGAGTGCTAGCTTCAAAAAAAGGATATAACATAATTGTAAATACTACCGTTACTTTTTAATATTTTTTAATTTAATTTAATTTTAATAGTAAAAAATTATTGTATTAAACTGTTCTACAAAAAACCGTTATTATTTCTTGGCGCCTAAGTTATCGTACTCTCCCCAACACATTCATTAAAAATAAAATTAAATATTAAAATAATTATTTGGTCGTACCAAAATGTTTTTCCTCTTAGGGACATAGCGTCTATTTTAATTCTGGGAAATAAAGCTGAAGCTGTCTTTATTTCCATTGCAGTTTCCACTTTAGCTTTTGGAAATCAAACCGGAAAAGATTTTTTGTTTATTTTACATGTTTTTCGGCCTTATTTCCATCTTACGTTCAGGCCTTTTTTTTCAAGGCAACCTTCAGAAATTTCCAACATTCTCGGCCATATTTTCCTTCTCAAATTCCAACAAATTTAGATTAGATCATTTCCGGGACCTCTTAAATAAAATCAAGGGTAATTTCAAAAGGTCGCCAATTTTACAAACTTAACTCATCGTTCGAGGTTCAAGCGTGTTACACTTATAATAGCCAAAGGCATACTTGAACCGCAGAAATCGGTAAGCTAAAATTGCTGAACCAAAGATTAAAATTTGATTCACATTTAAATAACAGCCACGTACATTTTATTTAAATCATCTTTTATCTAACAATGTTACTTGTAGTGACCGAATTTAATTAATTAAGGGTTTTTTTGTAGCTTTTTCTTCAGCTTTTTTTTTTAAATATCACGTAATAATAATTAAAATAATATACAGAAATTATAAAGTAATAAGTTAAACCATATCTCTGTAAATTCTGTAATATAGTTTTAAGAGAGAAAGAAAAATAAAAAGAAAAAGAAAAAGAAAAAGAAAAAGAAAAAGAAGAAGAAGAAAAAGTTTATTCAATTCCAGCTACAAAATAAAATAAAATTTGAATTTCAGTATTATGAAGACCAAATTTTAAAGGCCGTTGCAATGGTTCTTTTAAACAATGTTTTATGTATAAATGTTAATCTTTATACAATGGTTAGCAAATACAAGCTTGAAAAGAATGATATTATTTATTTTAAGTTTCACAAACTTAATCATTACTTTCCATGTGATTTTGTAATATTTTACTTGTTTTACATAAACATAACTTTATATAGGTACAAGTAGCTTTTTATATAATTTTTTTCAAACAGCCAACGCTATATTTCACCCTAACCTAACCCCATCAGATTTTTTAAAAATTAAAAATACAGCAAACCAATGTATCCACACAAGTTTAAATTCAAAAATCGAGCGAAAAAATTTTATGATATCGAAACTGTCTTTCACATGAGCTGCGAATAGCGAACTGCGAATTGTGAATGGTCGCAAATTTTGACATTTCTTTTAAATGAGTGGTCGCCAACAGACGAAATGAACCAGTAAAATGAGTGATAGGAAAATTTGGCGAATTTTTCAATCACAGATTTGTGGAATGTGTCCTGTTGTTTTGGACTACGGATAAATGTTTGACAATTCGCAGAAAATATCTCGTTGGTCGTGTAAGAAATATAATAAGTCAAATTTAACAATTTAGACTGTGATATTTTTAAAAAAAACTTTAAAAAAGAATAATTTTAAAAACAAAGAATTTCTTGATATTTGGACTTGGAATTGCCTAAACAAATTTATTCTCATTCGCAATTCGCGGCTTATGTCAAAGGCACTTTATTTTTCGACCATCACGAGTGTGGTGTGGGTAGCCTTTTATAAGTGAAAAACGTTTTTTTCTTTTTCAACCGTTAACAAATTATTTTTTTTTACATTTTATCAATACAGTTACGATTACTACTCGTAAGTTCGTCGTTACCTTATCTTTTTATTTTGTTGTTAATTCAGCTTAAGTTATCTGCCGTTGCCAATAAATAGTGAAGTACTCTCACCGCACTGCATATGGTAAGCAAAATAAATCGAATTAATTATTATGTCAACACCGTAAGTACCTTTAAAATTTTTTTATTATAACATGTGATATAAATTAATAAAATAAACATGCAGTCCAATAAATTAATAACTTAAATCAATCTTTGAAATTTTCCACATGTTTCTGTTAAAACTGATTATAAAGTAAAAATACGTTGTTTATAAATGTATCAATAATAAAACTTATAACATGATTAGATAAAAAATAATTTGAATAATTTAAACAACCATTATACATACTTCTTAATATTTGTGACCTATTTTCAATAAATTAATAACGGTTTGTTGAATGGTTAAATGATATAACATAACTCAACCATCCTGTTTTTTTTTTTATTTTTATCCACACACGGGGCAGAGATGGTTTATTGGTCTCATAGTTTTGCTTGAATACCAAAATAGTTAAAAAAAAACAACAAAAATTTAGTGATCTAAAAGAAAAATCAACAATTTCTCGTTATAACGAATTTTTGTTTTTATATTTTTATTTTATATTTTTCTTCAATATATTTAATATGTTTAAATATAAAACATATTAAATGCTTCTACTAGATAATTTTGGAGTACATGCTTAGTATAATATATGCTTAGGAATCCAGTAAAAGCCGAATTTAAGCATTTACTTGAGGCCACAGCATATACTTTTTTGGATGAATTCTATTAGTAAATACTATATTCTTTATGCATAAGAACTAGCAAATATTTTTTTTCTCAAATAAGTACTTGATTTTTCAAAGTTGCAAAATAGCTACATAAGATTTCGAAGAACTACCTTTTTAGGTTTAAGCCCGAAGTTAAGGAGTTGTAAAACCAAAAACTAACAGACTTGTGGCTCACTTAGGCTTATGTTTAATGTCACAACCCAATGAAAATTATTTTTCCGTATCGTCAAAAGAATGAGACACACACATAAGCAATAGTACTCGAGTGAAAAGAATCTTCTATTACTTTGTTATATTACTTTTTTACGAAAATATGTTAAATTAACTCAGAAGCCTCACTTACTTGAATTGTAGTAAAAAGAACAAAATTATCCGAAATATAACAATCAGCTATTTTATACGATAATTTTGATGGAAAATAAGTATTTACTATTAATTTCCGATGAATTAAAGTATTTACTTGGATGAATCTACTATCTTCTTATAGTATTTACCAGCTAGTAATGATAATAATAATAATAATAATAATAATAATAATAATAATAATAATAATAATAATAATAGTAATAATAATAATAAGAAGAAGAAGAGGAAGAAGATGAAGAAGAAGAAGAAGAAGAAGAGAAGAAGAAGAAGAAGAAGAAGAAGAAAAAGAAGAAGAAGAAGAAGAAGAAGAAGAAGAAGAAGATAAAGATAAAGATAAAGATAAAGATAAAGATAAAGATAAAGATAAAGATAAAGAAGAAGAAAAAGAAGAAGAAGATGAAAAAAGCCGTTAATCTCTTTTAAACTTACAAAAATTATGGGAATTAACATAGGTTTACAAATATCGGTTAGCTTTTGGATACCAGAAGATAGGAGCGTTTCTCAGTATACTTTTGGGTATTAGAGAGAGCTCGGGCTCTCAGATTAACTAGATTAACTACATAAGTGGATAATTTTTTGCTAACAATAGCTGTGTTTTGTTGAGAAGTTGTCAGCCAGCCAGTTGAAATTTTACACGCAGTGTAGCAATAAACACCAGCTGCCAATAACTTTACCTTTTTCTACAGTCAAATGTGACTAGCGAACTGGGTTTGAAACAGTTTGGAACTATGGAATTCTCATACAAAAGGAGCCTTACTAACCACTTCGTTTCGGCCCATTTTCTTGAAAAGCTTTTGTCTGGCTGTGTACAGCTTTTAACAAAACGCGGCTAATATTAGCAAAGAAAAAAATTTCAATTTAAATCTTTCTAAAAAGTCTATATAACTCTTTGAGAAGCCACATTTAGCCAATTCCACACTATTGTTCCGATACCGATACCGATACATTCTTTCTACGATAAAATATTTTTACATAAGAAGCAATGAGAGGATCGAAATCGTATCAGGTATCGATGATGTAAATTTACTCATTGTTTCTTGTGTAAGAATATTTTAAGGTATCGGGAATTTATCGATATCAGAACTATAATGTGAATCTGGCTTTATACCTTGTATCTGTTAGTGTACTTCTTAAAGCTATAATATAAATTTCTATGAATTTTATTTTTGCGTGTATGATCTTTGCCAGATATTTGCGCTAAACTTGAAGTAATTCGTTGTTTTGGGAGGTAAACGCCATCTTATTTAGCATGTTTTTTGAATTAGTAGGATCAAATGAAGATACAAAACTAACTAAGCTTCTCTCGGAGACTAAAAAAGATATTGAAGAGATTTGCATTGAATTTTATAGGAGAAGGTTAGTAGGGGAACCTGGCCTAAAATGGCATACCTAAGGAAAATGGTCCATATCTCTGACCCAAAGTTATAAAAATATAAAATATAATTTGTTTAGCAATGAATAAGCAGTTATGCTCTTGTATTTGAAGTTTTCGGGGTAAAAAAGAGCCAAAAAGTGTTTGATTTGATTTTTTTTTTCTAAAGGTCCTTTCATGACACATTCAAAAAATGCTGGGGTAAAATGGCACACTAGTATGCCATTTTACAAAAATAAAGCAAAAACAGTTCTTATTTTAGTATAAAATTTACTTATAACAGAAACAAACTTAAAACAAATATTTTATAAAAAATAACACTTCTTATTGAAACAGTCAATACAAGGAATTTGAAACTAATTATTTTCAACTATCGCAAACATATATTTTCAACCATTTCTTTATTTTAAATAGACTTTAGGGTGTTGCAAAACAACCATTTTCGTCTGGAAATAAAATTAACAAGCTGTGCTATTTTGCCCAAAAACATGGTGTGCCATTTTACCCGTCCATAGCCATTTTGTTTTATGTCCGACATTTAGCCAGTTTATATTTCTGAGATCTCAGAGGACTCAGAGCGCTCAGAAATATAAACAGGATTCCTCTCAAAAATTCCTCACTTTTCCCCTTAAAAACTGAGACTGAAATTTTTTGGATTCGCTTGCTCAATTATTTTTTGTCTCAGTAAATTAAATACGAAGAAAAGAAAAAGAGAGTTGTTTTGACTTATATGTGAGGAATACTGTTTATATTTTATTCTCCTGCTCCGTCAAAAAATTGAGGAATAATACTGAGCGCTCAAGAAATATAAACTGGCCAATTGACTTAAATTTTATAGATTTTGGGCATTTTGGATACTTATAAATAGTAATTCTTATTCCGTACTTATGCTCACCTCGCGTAGTAAATTCATCAACTTTTAAGCATGGAGTCTTTTTGAAACTCTAGCTTCACTTTTGTACGCCTCTCGCAGTGGTTGTTAAACATAAACTGACCTGTCAATTAAAACATAGCAGCTGGGAGCATCCAAAATTTCGTTTTGAGCAGTATTGCCAAAAAAACTAAAGGGCTGCATTCACCAATAACCTTAATTCTACTCGCTTATATGTTTATTGACCAGTGTGCCATTCTACCCTGGTGTGCCATTCTACCCTGACGTGCCATTTTAGGCCAGGTGCCCTTGTTCTCAGAAGTTATAGCAGATTTTGCTGCTACAGAATTATCTCACTTTATTACATAACATTTTAAAACGTTTTTCATTTTCTAATAAGTATATCTCAAAAACCCGAATGATGGATTTGAGTTCAATGCGAACAATTTCTTTAAGAATGACTTTTACTTCTTCGTGTTGGCAACCGTGTAAGCCTGTGTTATTAGTAGAATAATGTTTAAATTTTATCAAATCAGAACATTATTCAAAGTTTCAAAATAAATATCTTATTTGACTAAAATTCAATACTTCTATGATTTTACTACTCCTACCATATTTATCAAGTAGACAGCACTGCACCTGATTCGATAAAAAATATGATTAGAGGTATCTAAAGTCTTACACGTGTGTGTAACTGTGTGTGTTCTGTGAGGGTTGGAACGTTAAATTTGTAGTTTTTTTATTGTTTTAACTGAAATCGCATTCTCATTCGAAGTGTGTTTTAGTAAGGGTGATGTCTACTCTTTTCTAGTGCAATTCCAATTTTTAACCCAACAACATTATTTAAATCAATTTAATTCTATTTTTTTTAGCATATTAAGCTAATGATAATGAATATAAGCAAAGCTGTGAGGCATCTACCTAATAAATATGTTCTTTCCAATGGTTGTGTACCTACTTAACATAATTATTTAAAACAAAAAAATCGAATTACATAGTGTTATTCAATTTTCTGTAGGTTTGAATCACATCCTGAAATTTTCAACAAAATGTGAACCTGCAGGACCTCAGGTTAATACTGACCAAATTCCCGGACCCAAATCATTGAAATTACTTGAAGAACTAAGTACTTTACAGGTGAGTAAATATATACGTTTCAAAATGATTTCAATTTGAGTGGGACGATAATTGATTTTAATGAAATTGTTTATCAAACAAATTTCTGGGGTTTTTTGTTCTAAGAATCTGCAAGAGCACGCAAGTTGTGCATAAAATGATAATACCTAAACAAATAAATCAATTTAAAGCAATTTAAGAATATTATGCAATCACATTCAATTGATAACAATTATTAGTACCTATGTACAATATGCAAGTTTTATTATACTTTTGACGCACTGAAGTTGGCTCTTAAGTTTAACTAAGGTACACTTGTGTAAATTGTTGGTTTAATCGATATTTAATGCTGATGTCAAAAATTTAAGACTTGCAAAGGTATCTATTTGTGATTTGCGGCTATAAGAGCATGAATTTTTCATAATGTAGTTTTTTTTTTATTTTGTTTGTATTTATTTTCAGTTTTTAATATTTGTGTAGCTGAGGCTGTGATAAAAATTCGCCAAGTTTTGCTCCATACCTGATGAATACAATAATTTCTGCTATTTAGGTATTAGATCAAGTGGAATTTTTTAAAGATATAAACAGTGGGTCAGTGATGCTTTAAAAATATATGTTTGGGTTCAGTTAACTACAGTGAAATCTCCCATCAGCCTACGGGAATTTTCCGTTTAGGAGAAAGCAAATAAAAACATTAATTTTTGAAATGAACAGAGTAGAGGTATTCAGTTACTAACAGACAAAAAATAAGGTCGGTTTTTTTTCAATTTTATTAAGACCTTCACTATATCGAAAGAAATCGATTTTAAAGATGAATTACAGTTTGCCATTCACTTAATATAGATAGCTCATTTCTTTATAAGGCAGCATGTGCTTTTCTTTGCACCTATATGTTGCTATTTCGCATACAATTCTTTTTTTTAATTCAGAAAATATAGTAAAAGTATAAACTTAATCTATTTTTTCAATTTCTAAATTTAGAGCATTAAGACAAAAAGGCCGTCTATAGGATAATTCAAATTGTATTATTAAAATATTTATAATACGTACTTACATATGTGCATACTTATGCACGTAAAAACATACATTTTGTAATCGTAGTAAATTAAAATAAAACTTAACCGACTCCGATGCAGAAAAATTAAATGCATTTCATCTCTAGTAAATTGGTAGCTCTATCTTGTAGGTATGCGATGCTTATGATTGTTGTGTGGTGGCCTCGCAGGAAGCAGTTACTTTCCTTCAATTGATTGTTGAGCTGTGTGTTTTCTTCGGTGAGGTGCGAAGAGCGAGCTCTTTGTGCAATCTGACAAAAAAGGCATTTCTACTATATCATAGAAAATATATTTGCTCGTTTTGCGGCTTCATCTGCTGACTCGTTTCGAGAACTTCAGCATGGCCTAAATCTCAGGAGAGCCAAATATCTTTGTTTGATCTTAATTGACTCCAACGCAACATCGTATACAGGAGGGGTCATGGGGTCATGATCACCCCTCCCCCCCCCTATTCAAAGAACTCAAAGAGCTACGCAGGAAATTTTAAGAAAAGCAAGAATTATTTGCAATTTTAAAATATTATTTATTAGAATTTTCAATTCAAAGATTTAAGTGACCTTCAGTCCAAATGTTTTTCCCCAGGTACAACAATTGGGCTCATCAGTTAGATGTTGTTGTACCCTTCTAAGACGCATAATTTTAGTCGATGAGAATTTTCTGTTTATGGCTTTGGAAATGACTAAGTACCTATTCATTATTTTTATAGGGTTATAGGTATCTGCCTGCTCCTAACAACAGTTAGAAGCCATATACCAAATAATTTTATTTATTTTATACTTAATCATGGCTTATTTTAACGATTGACAAATTGCCGTAACCAATTTCGTGTCATTTACCAGAGGAAGTTCAGCTAACGTGGCTTGATAAGGTAAATATTGAAATTTAGTAATTTTTTTTGGGAATTTATTGGTGAAATAAATAAATTTATTTTTGATTAAAATTCATCAAAAAGACGATTTTGACCATTTTGCAATGCATTGGGTAACAGAATTGATTTTTTTTATCAAAAATCAGTTTGGTAGATCTACTTTTTCTTGGAGCTATACCCTGTCTAATGCCAAAACAATTTGCAATATTGTTTTGGATCGGTTTAACAAATTTTGGCTGTGAAAATTTTGTTCAAAATATGAAGGAAATACGTCTCCAATAAAAAAGAACGAGAATGAATCGGTACATTTTATATTTATCAACTTGCTGTTGATATAAAAAAAATAATAGCAGAGATAAAATTATACGAATAAAATGATAAAACAAAATTTAAAGTCTAAATCGTATTCCATCAACTTAATTACTTTATTCAAACTTCCACTTATTTATTTCGAAAATCAAAACACTTTACTTTTTTACTACAAAACAATTTATTATTATTCACCACTCAACTTTACTGAAATTAAATCCCCAATTTCACTTTTATTACAACCACCTTTACTCATTCATGATTAAAATTAAACTGTGTCCACTGTTCGCTGCTGTTTAAACATGTCCTTTTATACCCATCACACGGGTTCCCGAAATAGCTTAAAGGTTCTAGTATTTGCTTCTTGAGCTTTCTATAGGAAAAATTTCCTTTTTCAAAGCTTTTATTTTGAAAGTTCTAAAGTTAACTAAAGCTCTCCGTAGGTTGGTCTTGTCGGGTATAAATCGAAAGATGGCGCTTCTTTATTCGAGAGTCGTTAAGGTTCTCCCAAACCAACGCGAATGCGGAGTGATTTGCATCGAATCATTAACAATACTACAAAATATGACAAAACACAACACTAAACAACAACAAAAATTCGTTGTCGTTCCGCATTCGCGTTGGTTTGGGAGAGACTTCATAGTTCATTTAAGAGTCGTTATAGTAAAAATGTCAAAGTCGTTACAGTATTGATTTTTTTAATTATTTAACACTCAATGAATTTCAAGTCATTTATTTTTTGACCAATTTTAAAATTTTAACTGTTTTAAAAAGAAGAATTTTGCCCCTTTTTAAAAATGTTTATTTTTACACACTTAAAATGCATGGAGAAATTTATCAAAAATTTACGCATATATTTAACACATTTTTGAAAATTTAAAGACCGTCTTTGGTCTGCATAAAATTTTTTGGATCTGCGGTCAATTCTGTTTATGTTTGGTGCTTCAAAAAAAAAAACAAGTTGTGAAAATTATGAATTTTGTTTTATGATTATAACTAAGCTAACTCCAACTACCACAATTTTTGATCGATTAAGAAGGAAATTATCTCCCTCTTAATAAGTACTTTATACATATCTTGAAATATCATATAGGAAAAACATGTAATGCAAACTGTTGCTATAATCTGTCTTCGAACGTCGAAAAATGTGAATGATATTTACAATTTTCAGATTAAATAAATAAATAAATTTGGTGGCGTAACAGGTCGTGGAGAACCAGGGCCTAGTGACTTACAACTCTCAACCATTCTTGTGTGCGTGTTGTTGTCAGGAATGGAAGGGAGGGAACGGGTCGATATTCTGTATATCATATTCAGTTTGACCAAAGTTCTGTATATGGATACCAAATTCTGTATGAACTTATTACTTACTCCATTATTCTGCTTTTTAATTATACTGCATTCAAAAATTCTGTAAATCCAGAATTCTGTATTTCAAAATTCTGTAAATCCAAAACTCTGTAAATTTAACAGTTTCCAAATTTCTAATATTTCTTCTATGTAAAATTTGACTTCCCTCCCCAGAAATATGTATTTGGATGATATTATTTCTGATTTCTTAGTTCCAGTTGGAACAAATTTTAATCCATGGTTAGGCAATTTTTACTGACTGATTTCGGAGGAATAACTGAAGTTTGGTTCAAGGTTTAAGTATATATAATATAGCTAATATAGTCGTTGAACCTCAGTTAATTCGCCAAAGTCGGTGAATTAAAATTGCTGAAACACGGATTTAATATTTTTGTACAACCGACCCTTAGTAAACTAATTGTGGGTTAATCAACTTAGAACCATTTTTTTCACCATTGCTTAGCTTGAAGTAAACTCTCAAGTTGAGCAACTTCAGAGTTGACTTTAATTCCAGAGTTGAAACGCAAGTTAAAATTTAATTTTATTCACTAATTTTTTTTCTCAACTCCCGAGTTGAAAATTTAAAGTTGGCCAATTTCTGATTTGAAAAATATCCCTGGAATATTTGTGGAAAAATTTCAAGAACTGTCATTTTTGTGCAGTGCGTGCACAATTAAAGCCATTCGGTCATGGAAAACGATGATAGTCTAGTTACCTAAAGTGAATTATTATTTAATTAATAATTTTGAAATAAATAGTTTACAACATTTAGTGAAATCGTATCCTTGGGTAAAACTTTTCTAATACTTTTGAAAATACATGATGGAAACTTTTTTCCACATTGGTAAGGTTTTGTGAATGATATTCAACATAAGCCCTGACCGTTTATTTTTTTTAAGAGTTTGAGCTACCTGGTTCTTCATGATCGTGCAGTGGCGGGCGTAACTAGTATTTTGTTCTGGGAGAGCAAACTATTTTTCTAAAGAAATTTAAATCACACCACCTCAAATTCGAACTCAGTATAAAGATGGAGAAAAATCAAAACCACCCCACAATTTGCATCGTAAAAATATAATATGACTAAACTATTGTACAGTGTTTCCCGCTTAATTGCAACGGCCATTTTGTCTGATTTTTGGATCAATTAACCGGGGAGTTCACTTAACCGAAACACCTACATGCTTTTTTTTGTTAACTGCAGTTTTTTGAGATTAGCAAGTTGCAACAAACCGGAGAATACTGTATATATTAATGTGGTAAGAATAACTAGCACAAATATAAAATCTCAAGATTCATCAGGAAGATAATCGATGATCTGTTTGACACCTATTAAACTATTGTCACCAACACTGCTCATGACTTAAGCTAGCATGCATATGAACTTTTCAGTGTTTGTTTAATTTTTGTTTTCATGGTCTTAGCGGCGGGGGCAAATGCCCCCGTCAAATTTAAAATCAAGTAAATCAAAATTCTGCTTTCAAAACTCTGCTTTTCAAAATTTTCTTTTTCAACGAGTAGCTATATGTCTTTAAAAATTCTGATTTTCAGTTCTTTCTGTTAAAATTCTGTTTTTTTTAAATGTCTATCTTTATAAATTCTGTAATTTAAATCTTTAAACAGAAGGCGTTTTTGTTTATTAATTCAGAATAGAGCTCTGAACAGAGTCAAGCATGTTCTGAACATCCTCTGGTCTGAACCAAGCGTGCTCTGAATTATTTTGGAAACACACCAGAACAGAACACTAGCTGTCAAATGCTTGTGTTCAGCATTAAATCTATCTGTCTGCTCAGTCTTTTTATTCTTACGAATTTTTAGCTCTGAAAGCTAAGAACTAAAAAAGAAACACAATTTTTTTGTTTGACAGTTCTATGAACTAAAAAAAACGCCGAATGAAATGCTGTTAAATCAGATTTTTCTCAAATAACTCATATTTATAAACAAAAATAAAAATCAAAAATAATTTTTCAACTCTGACTTAAGTCAGAATTATGTAACCATAATTTGGAAAACGAATTTTGACCTTGCCAAAATTTCGACCCGAATTCCTCAGAATCTATATTAAAAAAATGTTATTGGTATGACATGCAATGGCGTTGTGACTGTCAATTATCACAAATCACCTTAGCCGATTCGACCCCTGATTTCATTTTGCTTTTTCACATGAAACTTCCAGAAAGGGATTTTACGCCCGGCCCTAAACGAGATTTTGGTGGTAAATGGGAAATTTGTTGTATGCCATTTTACTAAGTTCTACAAGACCTACAAAATAATCTAGGTCTTGGAAAAAGTATGTTAAATTTCTTTTTGTCGCATAGTGCTTTCTTGGTACGGTACCACAGTATGGAAAGCTGCGTGCTTGTGTTATATGCAAACATTTTAATCGTTTGTTGTTGTTCTATACTGCCGTCCTAAGAAAAAAGGTCCTCATCGCCAAAATTCAAAAATTGAGTTACCACCATAATTATAGAACCGGAAATCTCCAACGCAAGTTTTATTGCAGGCTTTAAGCAAGTTACTTATGTGCCTATAATAAGCTTAAAAGTCACAAGTTCATTTTTTTAAGTCATCACCAGAATTACTATAACTTATGCCCATCGGAATATAACATGATTTTTTTATTAAATAGAAAAATTGTTCTTCAAAATTTTCAAATTTATATAATTTGACAGAGCCAAAACTAAAATTATTAAAATGCATTTATCTTAAAGCTACAAAAATAGAGATACGACCTTTTCCTTACGACGCCGACGGCAGTGTATATGCTAGTTGGTTTTCAATATACATAAGCAAGTACATGTGATTCAGTCATAGCTTTTATATAATATTATTATAACCTTGTGCTTGTGACAATTTTGTTTGGCCTTCATTTTAATCAGATATTTTTGAAAATATCTGATAAATATATGTAATCGGTGTCAATAACCAAGTTCAATACCTGTTCGATTAGCGATTAATGCAGCTCAAATGACAAAAACAGGGTGAATGACTGACTTGTATTCTATCGTATTCAATTATTAACGAATCAGATTTACCAATCAAGTTATAATAAACATTTTGGCATAAACTTACCCGTTCATTTCGTTGGCTTAGAATCAGAAAGAGCGCACTTGTTTTGTGATAGACGTTTATTTTATTATTTATTACTAAATTGAGAAGAGTGTACGATAATGACATACATACATATGTATATGATAATGAAGATGAACTTTGCCAGATTTTAGAAATAAAATGAAGAAAAAATGAAGTGTCATTTCTAGGGGCTTTAAAGTTATATTAAATCCAAGCTGAATATTTGAAAAAGTTGTTCATTAATGTCAGCATTGAATAGTTTATATAAGAATGGAAAATACCATTGCACCTATTAAATACTTCAGTTGTTCAAAAAAAAAAGAGAGCCTAGTAGTGGCATTCACAAACTTTGAAGACATTTTCAATGACAAATTTACAAAATCATGTCCCCAGAGGTCCGTTGAAAATCTTAACGAACCTTGCTATTGTCCTAACAACCATATTTAAGTTAATACAGCCTCTTTTAAATATAGTAATTCAACCTACTTTATTATAAATCTTTAATTTTTTTTCAGAATTCTGGATCAGTACAGTTTTTTGCTGATTATGACAAATCGATAGGAAACTATATTGTCGATGTCGATGATAATGTTTTGCTGGACACATTCACTCAAATATCATCTGTTCCATTGGGTTATAATAATCCAAGATTGCTTAACGTTTTTCGAAATGACCACAATTTAAAAAGTGAGTTCTTTATTATTATTATTATAAGTAAAATAATAAAGATGAAAAATTTAATTACTTTATTTTATTTTAGCACTTGTGAATAGACCGGCTTTGGGAGTTTTCCCTGGTAAAGAATGGCCAGAAATGTTAAATTCAGTTTTACTTCCTGTTGCTCCAAAAGGACTCAAAAATATCACAACAATGATGTGTGGATCGTGCTCAAATGAAAATGCATTCAAAAATATTTTCATTTGGTAAGTTGTTTAAGAATTTAAGTTGTTCTTATAGATTTAAGACTCCGCACCGTAAAATGAATAAACGAAACTTCGAGATATTGCAGAACCAAGACAGTCAGTCAGTGAGTTAGAATAGATTTCCTATTTCACGAAAATATTTAATAGTATTTGGTGAAATAACTGATGAATCTCACTTCTCCCAGATTAGCCTTACCTTAAGATGCTGGGGTATGTTAATATTCGTTAGGATTTTTTCAATTTCGTGGATGTATTCTAGTTACTGCCATATTATTTAACTGACGAAGAGTACGAATCCCACAAAGAAGATGGGAGAGAAACAAACAAAAAAAATACTTACTGGCAGTTACTGATGCCGAAGAGAAGTTTGATGGAACATCTACTCCAACGAATTCTTTGGCAGTTTTCGAAACGTTAAGTCAACGGCCTTTTGATTGTCATGTAGGGCTGGCCAGAAAAGCCTCGGTATCGTTTGGTATCGGTATCGGTATCGGAAACCGAAGCAATACCGAGACGATACCAGCCCTAAGACACTCGAAACGATACTGAGACGAAACCAAGACCAAACCGTACTTTTGGTACCGAAATTTACCGATACTTTCGGTTGTATCGTTTGGTATCGGCAGACAAAAAAATGTTTGAATATTATAATTAATTTATTACAAATAAAAAATTCTTGTAATTGGTTTTGATTTCAATGACATTTTCTCAGTTTTTTCTCGTTACTAAGGAGAAGGTTTCAGAAATTATTCAAATAAGAACCACCCACTTCCACGCCTAATTTTCTTTCGCTTTGTTTCTCTGAAAACAATCATTTGGATGACATTTTCTGGCTTAGAACTTTAAACTGAAGGAAATGACTTTTCCACCAACTGTTTCTCATATTTTTTTCTTATATCTTGGTTTCTCGGAAACGGCTCCAATAATTTTGTAACAGCATTGTTTTCTTGCTACGATATTTTGACGCAGAATTTATGTTTAACTAATCGGAATTTTAATCAGATATTGCGAAACAAGCTCTTTAAATTTTTTAGACTACAAAAAACTCTGGTTAAAAAATTGTCGTTCATTAACATACTATTCATATTTTTTATGTAATGATTTTTATTAAATCTTAAAAATAAAAATACCAAGAGAGTTTAACATTCAACAAGAAGATCAAGAGCATATAACCAAGTCGTGTATTTTATTTTTGCTTGTGAGTGAAACCAGACCAAAACGAGACGAGACCGAGAGCGATACCGAGACAAGACTTTGTTATACGAGACGATACTAAAAATTTTCGATTTTGACGATACCGAGACGATACTTACAAAACTATCTTTTTGTTTGGTATCGTGGCCAGCCCTATTGTCAAGTGATCTTAGTTCTTTGTTCAGCGTAAGTCAATTTTCTTGCAAATGCATTTGACGTTTAAGAACGCTTTCTGCTTCTCAAAATGCTTGCCGTCAACTATATTTTTTCACTGCAGAATTGCACCACAGAAGATATTTTAGAAAATGTAATTTTGGCTAACTGCATTATCGAACAGAATAGCTGTGTTTAATGAAGCAAAATAGATCAGAACAGAGCAGAACAGCAAACATTTTTGAAAGCTGTCAGAACAAGAAAGAACAGAAAAGTGCAGCTTTGCGTTGACGGGATTGGCTTTTCAATTCGAATTAAGTACCAATTCACACTTTTTACATTCTAATATGTTTTTTTTATCATTTTTTGTTTAAAAAATGTTAGCTGTAATAAATTTTAGCTTATTATTATTCCAAGCAAACAAATCACCTGCTACTTTGACATTAGGTGTGTTTAATGAATCTCTTCCAAACAGAAAATTACAAAAAAGAACAGGAAAGTACAGGATTGTGTGTTCCATGAGTAAAAACCTTGTCCTAAACTCTTCTACCTTCTGTCACTTTGTGTTCCATGAAGTTTTTCAAAACAGTTTAGAACAATATTTCCTGCGCATACTTTTGAAGTGGAGCAAGTGAGTGAGAAATGTCAAAGTAGCAGCTGATTTGTTTGTTTGGGATAATATAAATTAATATTAACTGATTTTCGCACTTCAACGATAACATATTTATATAATGTCGTTAAGTCTGCCCAAACCATTAAAGTTCTGCAATACGCTCTGAAATTGATTGATAATTGTACCAAATTATTTGGAGATGTCTACACTCTATATTCGTTTTCCGCACACAATTGCAGCATGGCTCCTTGTGATATTTATTGTCTTGTTGGAAAGCAATTTAGAATTTCGTTTCGCATCAGCAGCTTTTTTTAGGCTTTAGTTCAAAATGTTAACGAAAACCCACTACAGTTAACAAGAACTCTGCTGTTACCAAAGAGTATTTATTGTACTACATAAACCTATACTTTCTCACTAAATGCGAACTTTTACACTTCTCTCATTTAAGGTTGTAAATAGTAATGTGTCCTTTTATCTCTAGTTTTAGGCAGCAATGACAGAAATATTTTTAACTTAATTACTCATTTGATGTACATACATTGTTCAGTTAGTTTATCATCTTGAATTCCGATTAATTGATAAGATTTGACGCTTAACTCACTTACTAAAAATAATAAGTATTTTAATTGCTTTTAAGAATACCGGTCTTAATATAGCTATATTGGTGATTTGGGCTTATCAGATTGAATTTTGATTTATTGATAAGATTTGGCTAAGTGCCAAAATTTCCAAAAGATAATTCATGTTTTATTTTAGCTTATGAATATCGGTGATAAGGCCTATGGTATTTTTGCACCTAAAATAGAATTATGGCCTTCAGCTAAACTCGTCGATCGAATATGGCTTGTTTGTGAACGCTGAACGATCTAGGACTCTTCCGTCATTGAAAAAAGTTAAATGTTCCATAAAGTAACGGAAATTTAAAGAATAGGTTGAAAATCTTTTATAAATAACCGCATATAGTCTGCAGACATCAAGGAACTTGTTTTGTTATTTGCCTTTTTTTCTAATTCCTCATAAATTTGATTTGTCTTTAAAAGTGGCAATGATATGGGCTTTCGGTTAAACCATATCATTATTTCGTTATTTATTTATCATTATTTTGTTATTACAACTTTTTGGAAATAAGTACTTTTGCTGGCTTGGAAGTGGAAACTTTATTTTTTCTAATCGAAACGGAAACGCTTTTGTATTGTATTAAGAAAAGCTCTTTCATAGGCCGTTTTCGAAAACGTCATCTGCATCACTAATGCAATTGCAGAATGTTCTTAAAAAGAACAAAAGTTTTCTGTTCGAAATCTCTAATACAAATTTTGCTGCATAAGCAGTGTGTTCGATAATGCAGCTACATAGCTAAAATCAAATGTTCGAAAACATCATCTACAGTGCAGCTGTAAGTAAGAAAATCGTGTTGACGAACAAAATATTGAAAAGTCACAGAGCGTGTTCGTAAATGTCAAATGCATTTGCCAGTAAATTAATTGGCGTTGATCAAACCGATTTTTTGCTAGTAGGACGATTGGATATTTGTCGAGTGCAGTATATAAGTCAAAAAATGACGATCATTTGACAATCAAATTGACTTTGATTTGACGTTTTCGAAAAAAAAGCCATAGTCTCCCATGAAAGAATTGGATTCCAACTTTAGGATGCTATTATTAATTTATTTCAGGACATCTTCATCATACCTGGCTTCACTTTAATTTGTTAGCATTACATAAATAAATAGCCTAGGAAAACTAGACTTTCACTTCGGAAAAATTTCGACAAAGCTGAATTTTGATGGAGAGCTTTGTCTTGACGTCTTAAGCATTTCCTGAAAAGTTCCGTAAATTTGGGCTAGGGCTACATTTTTCATGCAAGAAATTCACGGTGGAGTAAATTTTGTCAACAAAATTATAAAAATTCCATTAGTTGATAGGCTAAAGTTTTTGTACGATTTGAGTTTGGCTACATCTCCTCTCTATAAAACCAAGATTTTGGGGTGTCCAGAGTAAGGGGAAGACCTTCATCTTGGAAAAGAAATTGATTTGGTTTTTGTTTTAACCCGATGAAATTTGCTTTTACAACAAAATCATGAAAGAATATCTTGATATCTTGAAGTTATAGCGTGTCAAAGTAACACTTTAGATTTTGTTCTGGAAATGGACACACAATATTTTTTGTTTTGGCTCTGAGCAAAGCTCTGAGCATAGAAAGAGCAATCAGAGCAGAGCTCTGATCAGATTATGATCAGAACCCTCAGATTTAATTATGATACACACTTGAGCACTGAACAGTAATATCATACATAGGTGTGTTTTGTAGCGCGAAAATGTTAACAATTTGCTGTCAAAATATATAAGAAAAAAAAAGCATTGGTAAAAAATTAAGTGACAAAATATGTGGAGTTGGCTTCGCTCGGTCATTTTATTCTGAGTTAATTGAGCAACCTGTGAGCCAACTTTGATGAAAAAAAGAAAAACACTTTTTATGCTATGATATGTCTGAGCTAAAAAGAAAATTGAATTTTTTGACAGTTCCGTGATCGGCTCTGAGTTAAAAAAGAAAGAAAAACTCCAATTGTTCATGGAACTCCTTTTAAAAGATACTTTATTGCACTAGGTTTTAATTTTGCTCGTTAGTGCCATTTTCTGAATTATTGTGTTTTGTTTTAGTTATGAGCACATTAGAGGGTTTTGAATACCCTTAAGATTATTGAAATTGGGCTCAAGGTCAAACTGTGCGAATACTACGAAGGAATTGTTTAAGGGGAGGAATGCTTTTTTTTGAGCCCGGCAACAAACTCGAAACTTAATTCTTATTTCGTTTTTCATGTTAACACAACGAAGATAATCGTGAGACTAAACAAAGTTAAGCTCTGCAAATTCCTTTTAGCTGGATAAACACTATAACAAATTTACAGGAATATGGCCATTTTTGAACGAACATAATGTCCAAATCAAATTTGGACAGTTTGTCATCTTCAAATGGGCATAAGGTCTGTTTGCCGTCTGCACTTTGACCTGGTTGTAATGTCGTGTGCCGAGTAACCTTTTGAAATTTGACGTTATTTTTCGACATAATTTCAACAGACCTTAAGTGTTTGTGCAGAATTAAGTTTCATGAACATTATGGCAGTGGACATTATGTCATCCCACCTTACTCTTAATACAAACGGGACTAAAAATCTAAAACAACCTTAAGCGTACTCATCCAACTTTCACAAAATACATGCCTCTGCCCCATGACCACTAGATACATTTTTGGGATCAAAGGCAAAAAATCAGCCTACTTCAAGATGATTCCCTTGAAAAAGTCTATTCTTACTAAGCTTATAAGGCATTTTTTTTTTGTTTAGTTCAGAGCAAAGCCTAAATTGTCAAAAGAAAATTCTGATTTTATTTTTTAGGTTCGTTTGTTCAGGGATGTCCCACGAGTAGACTAATGTGGTGGTACGGGGCAAGGCGAGCATCAGCCACCATCTTGGAAAATGCGTTTTCTCAAATTTTGCATGATATAATTTTAGAGATAAACTCAGTTCAGAGTAAACTCAGTTTGCTCAAACTCTGCTAAGTTCTAAGCCCAGACTTAAAAAAAAACTCCCATTAGGGGAAGTTTAAAGTGTTAATACTTTCCCTTAGCTTTTAAACCATCATCATCACTCATCAGTATCAGCTTAAATGAAGCATTATTGTTTTTAGTCTCCGAAAATTTTCTCGTAAATTTAAGACTGTCTCTATTCCGGATTTGATATTTCTTTGCAGTCACTGATCGACACACAGTATTTTTATTTTTTAACCACTTCTATTACTTGAAGGTTATGATCTACATAGATCGCTTTTTCTTATGTACGAAGGGAGTTTTCAGATGTATAAAGCATCTATTTTCTTTTATACAGTCCCATACTTGGATGCCATACCCATGCTTCCATACCGGTTTCAGCCCTTGCTTGTAAGTAGTAAGCATCCATTCGACGTTCCTTGCGCTTTCCTTGATCTGCAGGCTAGACTTTCCTGACTAAAAGCCACACTGATACGAACCTATCAGGTATTAGTTCGAGCAATATTTTGCAGATAAACTGGTACATACTCTTAACCAATTATCCGTCCGCCAATTTGAATAATTTGGCAGCAGGTCCATTAGATTCAACAGCTTTATCGAATATATCATCACCTTGCCGTTATATACATAGTTTCTCAAAACTATTTTCCCATATTTTTAGCATCAACTGATTCTTCTTTGATGTTCCCTTGATCTTCATTACAGGCTTCGATACGTAAGCTTGAAAGGTCCTTTGTACCTTCCCTCCTCAAAACTTCTCAACCTTATTTCTACTATGATATCTCACTTTTTTGGTGATCATGTTCTTCTCATGTATCTTCTTTTTCTCCTAAGAAACCGGCGTTCCTCTCACTTTTCCTGCTCCTAAATATGTGGTAGCGATACCAGTAGCAGAACCATGGAACCATGGCTTCAAAGAGAAAGTAGTCCATGCAATGTCTCAATCTTTTTCCTGAGCCGAAAGTAACCCTTAACTACTGACTTTTTAGTATGTGTTTTTAAGTTCTCACCTATGAAAATGTTTATTTTTAACATTTTCTTTTTTTGTATTTGCAGGTACACACGAAAACAAAGGGGCAACAATGTAAAATTTACCAAGGAAGAAATCGAGTCGTGTATGATAAATACGGTACCTGGATCGCCCAAACTAAGTATCCTATCCTTTAAGGGAGCTTTTCATGGAAGAACTCTGGGAGTTTTGTCGACAACACACTCAAAATATATTCACAAAATTGATGTGCCCGCATTTGATTGGCCAATTGCATCTTTTCCGCAATACAAATATCCGTTAGCTGAAAATGAAAAAGAAAACCAAGCAGAAGATCAACGTTGTTTAGCCGAAGTTGAGGACCTTATTACAAAGTATAAGAACAAAGGAATACCAGTCGCTGGCATTTGCATTGAACCTATTCAAAGTGAAGGTGGTGACAATGAGGCATCTCCTCAATTCTTCCAACAACTTCAGTCAATCGGCAAGAAACATGGCTGTGCATTGCTTATTGATGAGGTACAAACTGGTGGTGGCCCAACTGGCAAGATGTGGTGTCACGAGCATTTTAACCTACCATCTCCTCCTGATATTGTAACTTTCAGCAAAAAAATGCAAATCGGAGGCTATTTCCATAATGATGAATTCAAACCAGCTGAGCCCTTCAGAGTGTTCAATACATGGATGGGAGATCCATCGAAGATTTTACTCCTTGAGGAAATCTTAAAAGTCATAAAGGATGAAAATCTTCTTGATAGAGTATGCAGAACTGGAAATGTTTTAAAGTCTGGACTTTTGAATATAGAAAAAGAATTTCCACATTTGCTGAATTCCACTAGAGGGCGTGGAACCTTCTTGGCTATAAATCTAAAAGACTCTAATGCAAGGGATAAGGTTATAAGCAAATTGAAACTGAAAGGCATCCAATCCGGTGGGTGTGGAGATGTTTCTATACGTTTACGACCTGCACTTATTTTCGAAGAAAAGCATGCACACCTATTTTTAGAAAAGTTCAGAGAAGCAATTAGAGAAATGTAAGCTTAATCACACTAAACAACGCACAATATTGCTCAAATGAAGACGTTCAAGAATTTTTTATAAGTCTACTATTATAGATTTTCTGTTGTCGTATGTAATGTATGAATATTTTTGCTTTCAATATTTATTTGAATACTTTTATTTATTCATTAATTTATCTAATAAAAAAATATTGCCAAAAAGCCACAAAGTAAATTGTCAATTAAATAAACTTTACTTAAGAGTACCCACACCACACTTTCCATTTTTTTATTTGAATAGTTAACCCGATGATGTAGCAAATCATCAATTTTTGTTTGCTTTGTTCTGCATTAACAGGAATAAGATATCGAAAAACCAACTCTTGTGATGAGTTATGTCTAACGACAGTACTCAGTTCTATCATGAATTCCATAGTGATCGGAGACTTTTACGGATTTCAAGACAAAAACTATCACCGAATCCAAATCGAATCAATCTGACGTACATCCCTGGAATCGTTTAGGGGGAGGAATTCACACTGGCTATTTCGCTAGAGCACTGTTTATGAAAATATTTATAAAATAAGCAGAGACAAATTTCTTGCATCTTCGAAGAAAACCTTAAGCACTTTGCAGCGTGTTTGGCAACGTTGTATAAAAAAAAAAAATAATGTGATCGTTCCAAAAAAAGTGAACTGTGATACACATACCCAGAACAGAATTGAAAACTGTTCCTTGTCGCAGGTACCGCTTATGAATACCGGGATTGAGGATGGGTTTTGCTTTATAATCAAATTCTACACGATTTTTGGTTCCCTGCTGAACAATGCTGTCAAGATCTTAATTTAATGATCTTATCATACACTACCATTTAAATTTTCCATCCGAAGGCCAGGGATGTGAATCTAGAAACGAATATGAAAAGCTGAGGGTGCTGCTGTCAACAATACATTTTGAAGTATTAGAAGTTTCAGAGAAGAGATCATTAATGAAAATCAGAATGAGGTTCGGAGACAAAACGAAGTCTTGGGACACACATTTATTTAACTTGTAACCATCCAATACCATCCGAATAGTAATGTGTTTAATCCATCAAAGAAGAAATTCATCAATACCAAAAAATGCGCACATTTGGAATATCTTACTTTATCCAAAACGATTCAAAGATATCTTCCATTGTTTGGTGAGGTACCATCATCAGATCACCAGTGGACCTATTGCTACACAAGCCATCCTGCTGGCTATTAAAAAGCATTTGCTCTTTAAAGGTCTCAACCCAAATAATCCGTCGCGTAAGTTGTGATGACGCACTCAACTAACAAATTGATTAAATATATGTTTTCTTATGGGAACTAGCCCATAATCGGCGTATGCGTCACCGGTACCGGACAAAGTAGCCGAACTTTGAACTTTTTTACTCTGGCAGTTGCGTTGACGTTAGTTTTTCTGTGCGTGTTTGAATTTCAAGTGGTTTGTTATGTGATGTCAACGCATTTATGGGGTCACCTCAATCCGTCGCATCCGGTAAACGTCAACGAATCTGTCGCCGCAACGGACGCACGGATTCTATGGGTCGGGGCCTTGATATATTTCTAAAACCGATAAATTAATCAGTGTTCCCTTGGAAAGAAAGGTGACATAAGTGCGACTAGATAGAGGGAGAAGAACATTCACCTTTTTCCGGTCCAGTTCAGATGGAAAAGCTTACGCAGTAAGTACAATGGGAGGGGTATTATTTGGAACTGCGGATTTGTATTCATTGACATCCTTTAGAAGTCTTACTGCTGCACGAGTGTGTAAAAGGCTCTGTCCCATAAATCGTAAGCACTCTCAAGTACAGGTGGAGTCAATCCAATTTGGCTTTATTCGGACAAAGCTCAGTAAATAAAAGATAAGCTTTGGAACTGAAGAGGAAGTACTTATATTTTTTACAAATTACCAAAAATATTTAATACCTTTGGGGAATTGTAGTATTTTTTGTCTTTATTTCTGATCATTTTAAAATTTGGTTCGACAGTGAATGTTACAGGTGTTTCTAGATGGTTTGAATTTATCTGGGTTTTCCTCAAAAGGGTTGGCTTTATATTTTCAAATACCTACTTTTCTAACCCTGATAACCTCTTTAAAGCTCGAATCAAACAATGAGTTCTCTTTCAAATTGAAAAAAATTTATTCAGCTTGGAATAAAATTAAAACGAGCCACGAACATTTAAGAATTTTTTCTTAACCCGCAACAAAATGCTTTGAAAACTCCAAGTAAATGTCGAACCTTGCTAGTGGGTGAGTGTGTACTTCAAATCGATGCAAAATTTTGTAAAAAAAAAAGCCCAAGATTCATTTTGGCAGAATAAAATTGATTTTTGTTTAAAAAACAAAATTTGATTCCAATCGAATATGGAAACAAAGTGATGCCATTTAACAAAATGGCTTCCTCATATATTTTGACAAGTAATCCGACGAAGCACTGAGTATGTATGCGTGCAGTGCAAATCTACTCCTTATTGACATTGGGAACAGAAAAAGACTCTGAAAATATTACTCGGAACAGCCAATCGAAGGTTTTTGAAGTAGGTAGTAGGATTACAAAAGGTGTAGGCACTCCGAACGTCCAATCGAAAACGACATTCGGTCGTGAAAAATTCGACATTAGTCAATCTACTTTCGCTTCGATTTGATATTTGGATGATGTAGATATATATGACATTGAATGTCAAAAAAATGACAGTATCAATGTTTATGTGGCAGACAGCATAGATTTTTTCAATGAATTGTTAGATCCACTGTTTTCTTATATTAAAACAAATATATAGTAGGTGGTTTCGTTAAGTCTGAACCTGAGTACAGTATTTTATTGTTTTCACTAATTTGTATTACAAAGGATAATAATAATTAAATAGAGAACATTCTTTTAGCAATCAATAATTTGGCACATTTCTATTTGCATTTACACACAGTTTAAAACGTCACTTTCTTAACTACTTTGGTAGTTTCAGCAACACCAGTTTCACTTAGGATTTTCTTCAGATTTGCTGATCGTTTCTCTCTCTGAACTTGCTTATCAAGTCTTTCTGACATTTCAAATTCGATATTAGCCAATCTTTCTTTAGTTGCATTGGCCCTTGATGATGCTGATGTAGCAGATGAAGTAGATTTGAAAATGTCCACTTTAGCTGTGCTCAAATCGTCAGTGAAGTCGTCCAAATCGTAAATGGGCTAAAATAAACAAAAACAAGTAATTTCTTAATATACTATGGTCTTAAGCTCAAATTTAATAATCTAGACTCTTGAAAGGAAATTGCAAAAGCTACATTCAGTTTATTTGATAGCTTTCTGTCAAAAATCCTTTTATAGCACGCATACATACGGAGTTTCAAATTACCAAACAAACATTTTATTATCTTGATTCATTAAGGCCCGTTTGCTGATATGAAACTTATGTCATTTCCGATTGGATTTTCGAACTGTTCTACTCCTTTTTGATTCCAATCGAATATGAAAACATCGTGTTGTCAAATTTACACCCACACAACTGAATGACGCTATTATACAAAATGGCTTTTCAAGCATTTATCACTTTGGACAAGTAGTCCATCGAAAATCTATATATGTGCGCGGGTGTTCCAAATCTACTCCTTCTTGAAATCGGGAACAGAAAAAGACTCCGAAAACATTACTCGGAAAAGCCAATCGAAGGCTTTTAAAGTAGAAGGAGTCAAAAAGGAGTAGAAAAGGAGTAAGCTGCACCTCCAAACAAAAACGACATTAAGTATTTATATTTTACGTCATTTTCGATTGGATTTTCGAAATGTTCTACTCCTTTTTGAATCCAATCGAATTTGAAAACATCATGTAGTCAAATTTACACACACACTACTGAATGACGCCATTTTACAAAATGGCTTCTTCAAGCATTTATCACTTTTGACAAGTAGTCCGACGAAAAACTTTATATGTATGCGTGTGTTCCAAATCTACTCCTTCTTGAAATCGGGAACAGAAAAATACTCCGAAAACGTTACTCGGAACAGCCAATCAAAGGTTTTTGGAGTAGTAGGAGTCAAAAAGGAGTACACCAAAAGTCCAATCGAAAACGACATTACTTAAAAGCGTATAATCTATTTTTTTCCGTAAACTCTCACATAAGTACATACATATGTATGTTTTACTTAAATATTTAATTTATTTTGTACCAGCAAATGGGCCTAAGTGTTTGATGAATGAATCTTATATGGTTTTCGATTGAATTTTCTGACAGTTTTAATCCCTTTTGATATGAAAAAATCATGTTGTAAATTTCACACGTACTGAATGACACCATTTTACAAAATGGCTTCTTTACATCTATCTCTACTTCTTGAAATAGGGAACAGAAAATAAATCCTAAAACATTATTCGGAACAGCCAATCGAAAGCTTTTGGATTAGTATGAGTGAAATGGATTGCAAAGGGAGTACTCCGAAAGTCCAATCGAAAACGACATAAGCATAATGGACTTTTTAAACTACTTATCTTCTTTTATGTAATAAATAGCGAAGGTACCTTTGATTTCGAGAAACGACTTGGTTCCAAGCTACTGTTTCTATTTCTTTCCTTAAGTGCAGTGAAATCATCTAAGAAGCAGGGACTTGCTCTTTTAAGTTCACTCATTCTTTTCATAGAACTTCGTATCTGTAAAATATAAAAAAAAATTATATTAAAAAAAATCAATTAGAATAAAACAAATAATAATATTTATAATACCGGTAATTCTTCTTCAGGTTCATTGTCGAAAATGGGTAAGGACTTAATAATGGGTTCCTTAGGACTATAGTCAAATAAGGTAGGCTCTTCATCGTGTATTCCTTTTTGAAATATTGAGTTTCCTTTAAGCAAATCATCAATATTTCTGCTTGGTTTCGTTAATCCGATTGAATCCGAATCTACATTCAAGCTTTGTAAAAGTAAACAAAGGAAATAAAAAATATTAAAAATTTCTTCTTTTTTATCATTTATTTGATAAGTTTTATTTAATTTTATTTTATTTTATCTTTAAAGAATTCGATGTTGTACATTTCAGATCCGTTCGAAAAAAACTTAGATACCTAGTTTTATATAACTAAGATAATTCTGAGTGCAACTAATTTGATCCAATCGCCTGGCGTATTCGATTCATTTCAAGGGCACTTTGTTTTTTAAAGAAGTGACAAATTAGCCAACAACTAAAAGATCGTTTGTAAAGAAGGTGGATTTGGAAATACCTCCCTGTTCTTAAAAGAAGATGTAGATATGTATGTTAATGATTCCAATGTCTTTAGCTATTTCCTCAAAAATAATATTTACAAAAGCTGTTTCTAAAATGGCGCAATATAGGGAAGATAAAAAATTGGGTGGCTCTAGAAAATTTTGTGTTTTAAAAATGGGCGGTGGGCGAAAATTAATTTTATTTTTATTTTCTTGTGAAACATCATTTTCATCTTTCAAGAGGGAAATAAATCAAATGCTCTGTCAAAAATGTCAACTATCAACAAGCAAACGAATAACCAAAACAAATAAATAATAATTATATTGTTTTTTTTTGTTGTGTGTTAACAAAACGTGTTTGATCTACATACTGTACGTATTTACATACAGTGTGCAGCAAAAATATGTGTGTATTTAAAAATATAAATATTCTTCTATTTTAAGAATACATTTATTAATTGTTTTGAATTTTTTTTAGTTTTTTTTTTAAATTCTTTTGACGTCATCTGATCTTGTGTACGTCATTCAAACCACTTTATAATCCTGAGCACTCGCACAGATATTCATCCGTCACTCTAAATTAGCAAAAGAAATTAAGTAATATAAATATGGTTTCTCTTATATATGTGAAGTGAAAACAACTCTCTAATTCTTTTGTTCTAATTTGATTTACTGTGACAAAAAATAATTCAAAAACAAATTTGACAGAAAAAGTGAGGAATTTTTATGAGGAACTGTGTTTAAATTATTTAAGGAGAATACGGAAGCATCTGAGATCTCAGATATAGACAATAATAAAGGTCAACTATAATAATAGTTGAAAACTGTGGGGTCAATTGTCGCTTACAATTAGTATAGGGTACTAAGCTTCTGTGAAACTGGGAATTAACTCCACTATTAAAAGGAAGTACAAGTAAAACCACACAATTTTTAGGTAATTTAATTCCCACCTTCTATGGGGACTAAATTTACTTCATTAATGTGGATTTAGTGTCAATTTAAAGATAACAAAAATCCTCAGTGGTCCAAGTTCTCTGGAGACTTATTTCCCTGCATCTTCTCGTTCTATGATGTTTTGAAATGATACATTTTTTCACAACTTTACGTGATATTCGATTCATTATCCGTGAAGACTTGAACCGAAATTTCAAAAATTCTTCACACAGTAAATTATTTATCATAGTCAAACAAATCTGTGAGAAACTGTGAAAACGTAAAACTGAGTAGTCAAAAAAAATTACACAAACCTTGTAAAAGACTATGCCTTCACTTAAAATTAATCCAACAATGAGTTATTTAAGACATTAGGTTTCCTTTACTCTGAATTTCTTTGATTTTCTGTGCATTTGTGTGATTTTTAGTCCAAAGCCATACCCGTACTAAAAATTCACAGTTTTTCAAAAAAAAAAAAATCATAATACGTCTGTTCGTGTACTTCCCAAAACTATGAATTTCTACGAATTCTATTTTTTATATGATCTTTGACAGAGCTATGGGCTATATTCGTAGAATTGGGAGGTACGAAAACAGACATAGTTTTTCACAAAAGAGAATGCTCGTGAGAGAGACAAATATTTCCCCTATCTGTGATTTTCTGTCCAAGAAATTTTTTGGACTGAAATTCACAGCTCAGGTAAATGTCAGCATGAAAGTTAAAAAATGAAACCTTCAGATAAAACCTTACGTTTCTTTCACATTAGGTACTGTGAAATTGGTAAATGTATGTGAAATTTCCTTCCCGTACTTTGTGGGAAATTATTGAGAGAGTTTTATACTCATTCTTCAAAATTTGACAACTTGTGGGTTTTTGTGCAAAAAGGAAAGGATCAGAACTATTATTAGGTGTGTTTAGACAAAATCAAATTAAACTGAAAAAGAAAATTTAAAAATGTCAGACAAATGACAGGATTTACTTTTTAGTACCTACACATTTAGAAAGAGGATCGCATAAGGTGTATTTGTGAACTAATGAAATGAATAATTATTCCGAAAAGTCAAATGAAATATGTTTTATCACTTCACATCTCCATTATATTGACACCGAGAATTGGCCTCTTAATGACTGAAGCTAATGTCATAAACCAATGGAAAATAGCTTTTCACATCGTCAAAAAGAGATTACCTACATGATTTTGATTACCTGCCTTCTCCTACAGGCTACAGACCAAGTATGTATTTACGTCAAAGTGCACTAACACTTATGACTTACCCCCACTTACCTTCCATGTTGCTTCCGATCAAGATTATCTAAAGTTGGTTTATAGTAGCTTTCTCCAATGTTATAGTTTGCGCCATAAATACGAGTTCGTCGTGGTCTTCCAGACATTTTTTACTTGTAAAGAAACAAAGGTAAGTTTTATAAGAAACTTTTAGAATATCAATTAAGATCATCTAAATAAAATTTAAAAATGAATAAAGACAAAACGCAGTTTCCATTTTCTATTTCTATTTGTTATTTAAGGTAAATTCATGTATTCCTTGAATGTCAATTTCAAAAACAAGAATTACCTGAAGAAATTCGCTGATCCACAGCAAAAACTGTTTCAGAGCTCATGCCACTTTGACAGTTTATTCTTTACCTCAATTCGCTTTCAAAAAATGCTTTGTGGTTGTGGTGCCTGAGTGGGCTCAACGAACAAACCTAATATTTCGTTGATATTAGGTTCGTTCGTTGAATTTTATCCAAGGTTTACCCAGGTTTTTTGACAACCCCAAGAATTTTCAAAAAAAAATGTTATTTTTGGTTCTCAAAAAACAACAAAGGATCCTCAATTGTGTTTTTGAGATAAGCAAGAAA
This sequence comes from Dasysyrphus albostriatus, assembly GCA_946251815.1. NCBI lineage: Eukaryota > Metazoa > Arthropoda > Insecta > Diptera > Syrphidae > Dasysyrphus > Dasysyrphus albostriatus. Next base: position 99,979,455 of record OX276336.1, read on the forward strand.
CAAAATTTGTTTTAAAATTAATAAAAACAAACCAAAGTTTCCATTTTCTATTTCTGTGTTTGTTATGATTTAAGAAAATTTTTGTATATCTTGAATTTCTATTTCAAAAACAAGAAAACTACCTGCAGCACGTGAGTCCACGACGAAAAAATGCTTCAGAGCGTATGCCACCTTGACAGTTAATCTTTTACCTCAACCCGCCTCAGCAAAAAGTCTAGAGCTACTTCAGTGCAAGGGGACCAATGACAGATTATAGCTTTGCATGTCCATATGGACTTTGGTGAAAAAAACCACATCGGGACATTTCAACATTTGTCTTGCTCTGAAATTTTGTATTGAACAATCCTACCAACAAACATTTGACATTTCTATACAAATTATCGATAACACAACAAAAATGGTAGTCTGGCAATACTTAAAACTTAATTATCTGGACATATCTAACTCTATATGGACATAGTTGTTATTGTATTTAACATGTAAAATACTTTGTTTTGTTGTCGTTTTCTTCAGACAGAATTGTTTTGAGTTGCAAAAAAACACAAGCTGTGCTTTTATCGGACACATTCACACTTGCAGAATTGGGGGTGAATAAAGGTCGCAACAAACACAGAATTTGCTGGCCAGGATAATTTTGGGGTTTTTCCAAAACGCTTTGGGGTGACCCCAGGATGACTTATGGGCTCAACAAACAAACCAATTATTTTAAATTGAGAGCACTTGCCCAATTGATGTAAATACGATGATTACCCAAAACTACCTCTTTTTTTATTTTAAGATATTGTTTATCTTAAAAACAAATGAACTTTGATTAAAAAAGGTAATAACCTGGAAAATAGGAAAAAAGGCAAAGAAAGGCACCAACCGGTAAAAAAGGCAATAAAGAGCAAACTAAAGTACATATTTTGCTGACTCAGGAGGACATTAAACGTATTTGCACTCTCTTATGATTAGGTACGCAAAAACAAGGCAAAGTCAGCAAAATCCTATCCCTTGATGATGTGTTATTCATCGTTAAATAAAGGTGATTGCATGTATGTACTTTATTTTGTTATGTAGGTAGTCCTTAAAGAAGAAGAATTGAACAGTAATGCAATTCTGAATTGGGCTCTGGTCTATCATCTCAACAGGAATATGTCATACGTCATTGAAAATGTTATTGTGTTTACTTTATTTCATTCTACGGCGGTTTAGCTCTAAGCCATGGGACTCGAGATTTTCATTAGTGTTCTGTTCGCCATTTTTGATGCCAAATATCTCTCAACCCCATAGCATTCAGCTTAACGGATATTTAACAAAATGAAGTACACACAACAACCTTTTTAAAGATAGAACTATAATACTACTACTTCAGTGGTCGGAAGAGAGCAAGCAAATACACGGAAGGCATATGACGTTGCAAGAACTGCGAAGTGGAGCGTTTCGTTCAACTTTTTTTTATGGAAATGAAGTGCGCTCCGGAGTACCACTTTTAATTAAAACTGACATTTGGTAAAATAGGAATGCCATAAAGAGATAGATGATTAGTACAGAATGGGTGTGTTTCCCTTTTGACTATACGAAAAGCTACTTTTCGTTGGTTTTTGACATTAGCTTCAGTGCCCTTCCAACAATTATATATCTACCCTAACACAGCGTTTGACTCATTCGTGTTGAGTAATAGGATCAGGCCCCATGTTCTGTAACTATCGCACCGATAAAATTCGTCAAAAAATTTAAAAAAAATGAAACTAAACTCATACGATTTGTTTCATTTTCCGTCGTTTCCCGACGAATTTTATCGATGCGATAGTTACAGAACATGGGCCCAGCTTCCATACAGTGAACAACGATGAGTCATTTCATGAAATCTTACAGCCTTACAGAGTCAGCCACAGTGAGTCAGGCATTGAATCAGTCAATGACTCATTGAATGCATTAAGGTGTCATGATCAATTAGATAAGTATATAAAAAAATATATTTAAATTATATGACATTTATTATGACTCGCAAATAGAATGAATTGGTGAAATTTTCGTTGTATTATAAAAATAGCTACTCGTATTATGATGTTCTCCTTTAAAGCACAATTTTTTCGATTGGTTTTTCAGATTGTTCATATTTCATATGAAAACATCGTGTTGTCAAATTAACGCACACAATAGTGAATGACACTATTTTACAAATGGCTTCTTCAAGCATTTATCACTTTTGACAAGATGTCCGACAAAAACTGTATCCCTGTGTTCCAAATTTACTCCTTCTTTAAATCAGGAACAGAAAAAGAGTCCGAAAACAGTACTCCGAACAGCCAATCGAAAGCTTTTGGAGAAGTTGTGAAGAAGATTGAAAATGGAGTAGAAAAGTAGTACTCCGAACGTCCACTTGAAAACGACAGAAGTAAAATGTATAACTGGATAAATCAAGAACAATAAGATATGGTTTCGTAAAATTTCGATAAGATTTTGTGGTAATCTCATACCTACATTACGAAATCTTAGAATTTATGGGAAATAAAATCAGGTTGGCTTTGATGAGGTTTTGGGTTTCAGAATCTAAATTTTAGGTTTTAGGTTTTTTAAGCTTAGTAGGGACACAATCTGGACCAGCGAACTAAATTTATGGTATTCTTACAGTTCAAGATATCCCATAGTTTTTCCTTAATGTCGTTTTCCATTGGACGTTCGGAGTACCTACATCTTTGGCACCCCATTTTAACTCCCATTACTCCAAAAGACTTTGATTGGCTGTTCCGAGTATTGTTTTTGGAGTCTTTTTCTGTTCCCGATTTCAAGAAGGAGTGAATTTGAAACACACGCATACATACACAACTTTTCATCGGATTGCTTGTCGAAAGTGATAAATGCTTGAAGAAGCCATTTTGTGAAATGACGTCATTTGGTAGTGTGTGTGTGTATTTATGTTTTTATATTCAACAAGAATCAAAAAGGAGTGGAACAGCCAGAAAATCCAATCGAAAACGACATTAGTAACGTAACATAGCGACTAGTTAAAATTTCATGAAAAATTTATTTAGCTGTCTGAATTTCCCTGGTTTTTCACGTAGACTCATTTCATACTAGTTCGGTTTTAAATACTGTACAGTACATGTACTACCCTGATAATGACAGGCAACGCGTAGCATGAAATGTCCCCTTAAAACTAATCAAGTGGACATTAAAATCACACCACACGCAATGGTGATTTATGTGATGTGATTAATTTACTTCAAAAGAGTAGATATGTACATTCATTTATTTTCGATCAAGCTACATTATGTTCCTGTCTACCACTTAAAAACAAGAAATACTATAATTTTAATACATTGTATACATATGTACATATATATTTTTCAAAAGATTTTGATTGGCAAGAATGCTATGGAAGAACCACACTATCCCGCGATCTTGGCATTATCAAGGTTCATTTTCATAAGCTCAATAAGATTGATTGCTGTTTGTTTATTTATAGGCTATACGAATAAATTAATATTTGTGTTTTAATTATTTTAAACTTATTCTATCTTCAATCATTTGTTTCTTAAACTCTTTTCTCAAACACAATACACAATACCAAATTGACATTTAAAAATTTGTATTTCCAAGATCCAAGGACAGAGTTCAGCCGACTTTGGCATTTGACAGATAAAGGTAAACGTTCTCTTAAATGTCTTCTCGATTGGCAATCCGGAAGACAGTTTCGATGATGAAATCAAATCCAGAAACTTTCTCTCTCTTCTTTTCAGAACAAAAACTGTCTTTCTGCTTCTCATTGAAAAGGTTATAAGATTGACATATGAATTTTCCGAAATGTTGACGTTAACTTCGGCATGTTGGAAGCTTTAATGCCAAATAGTCTCATCGGCCAAATTTGTATTGCAAGCTGTGAGTCATATTAAATGCCTTAATCACATCACAATCTTATTTTACTTGACCGATACAAAATTCACAGTGGGGGTTAAGTAAGTTAATTGAATCCACCCCCTTTTCTTTGACGTTAAATTAGTAATCGACTGCGGCAACCTTTTGCAGTTCAATCGATTTTATTTTTGTGAAAACGATGAAAAAATAAGCACTCAAAAAAATATTAGCAAAAGGAAAAGTATCGCCTTTGCACCTGGCATAATTTGTTTATAACACCTTGCCAAATGTTCACTGAACATTTCTTTTTTCAGTATCCACCTAATAATTCCTATTAATTTATACAATTCTTTTATAAACAAACAGTGCAACCGAAATAAAAATATACTTTTATAATTTTGGTATGTATGACTATATAAATAGAATGCCCAACAGAGTTTCGTGTTTTATTTCTTCTTAACAATGATATTTGATCTTGGTTGTTCTTTAAACAATCTTGTGGATGTTGACGAAGAAGAAGAAGCTATAGCATCATTGACCCTGAGTTCATTTATCTCAAAGAATAATAATTAATTTGAAAAAAAAATGAATTAGATGGAGGCCCATTTTAACTTTTAATCAAAATCATAACAAAGTATTTAAGAATCATGGAAGAAATTGCAGTCCACAGACAAATTTATCATTCATTGATGAAAACATTTTCGAAAATCATAATTCATTGATGAAAACAAACTCCTACAAAACTTCCGAAAAAGTAAGAAATTTCTTTTACAATCAGATAAAATGCCAGTACGTGTATACGTATTTGGCTAAAATAGAACAAAACGAAATAGAAAAACCTCCGAACTTTTACATTTATGAACTCGAACTACATTTAGTAGATTTGAAAAGATCATTGTCTATTAAGTCTGACGAAGTGGTATATTTTTGGGTTTTTATTCACTTAGAGTTTTTGAAAAATAAAAAAGTTGGTTGGTGTACCGCACCGCAACGTACTATTAGATAACGATTTCTAAACATTGATATGATCGCGCACTAGCTTGAAATTGTATTTATTTTTTTTGTTTCTTTTAAGTTTGTTATCGGTTAAACATAAAAATTGTCAAAACTTGTTTTATATAAATTGTCTAATAGAAAATACATTACTACATTATTTACTTAGTCTATTTTTGTGTGTAGGTTTTTTTTTTGTTTTTATTCACTCACTTAATTTAATTTAAAATTGTAAGTATTCGAGAACTCTTTAAAATGGTCCAAAGCTACCTAGTTGCAATAAAATACTGAAAGCTTTTGTTATTTTTTGATCGAATTTACCCCGCATTGTAGTTATTTATAAATCGGATCATTTTTGTGCGTGTTTCTTGTGAGCTCATTTGTTTTGTTTGTTTTGTCATACCTCATACCTATATATATAATATAAATAGTTCGGATAGATAAATAGTCTTGAACATTACATTATTGTGGGTGTTTTGTTCAACGCCAAAAAAAAAATAAGATATTAATTAAAATCACATTTATTGTAATGTTATATAGGCAAAATATTATTTATATAAGTTAATTGATGATATTACATAAAATTTTATCTCAATTTCATTTAAATGTTAATATCTGTATTGACCTACATTTACCGAACTTAAACAGTCCCCATACACTACAAATAAGTTGTGATATGCCAATATTTTCTCTAGTTTTCTTAATAGATCATGAAGATTTTGAATTGATTCTGTAGAGCTCCTATAAGTTACATAAGTCTCCAAACTCATTGACAATCGACTGAATTTTAGCGATCAGAGCACGATGAATCTTTATTAATTTCAATATAAACATATACATATATACCATTGATGCTTGCTTGGAGGTTATATTTACTTTTATTATTATTCACATGATACAATAACGCTCTACCTGACACTTTTTGATTAATAAATCGAAACCAATTGCATTTTGTTTATTTCGTTCATATAATAATAGGTTTTTTTCAATAGTAACAAATTTCCTTAATTTATTTATAAAACCCGAGCGTATTTTTGATTAATATAAGCAGTTGTATGATAATTGTGAGTTCTAATAGAGGCAGCTAGGGTCTGGGTCAAATGTGTATCCCTCTTACTTGAATGCGTGTACCGACTTGGTGACCTTCCACTGAAACAGAAAAAAAGTATAAATATTTTTGTTTCATCAATATGGCTACTACAAAAAGTCTCATGAGTTATAACTCTTTTCAAATGAGTGAAAAATATCAAATTACATCTTCCCACTACTTTTTTTCAAAAAGAGTTATAACTCTTGAGGCTATGTGTATAATGAAAATCTACCTGCAAGTACTTGTTCGGAGTACTCTTTCAGCCCACGTCTGTGCTCTTGGAATATCCCTATCGACTCCTACTTGTTTCTTATCAAGATAATCAATAACGTCATTGTAGTAATTGGTTCTGTAGTTGTACATGTACTTGTATTGAAGGAATTTCGGTCTTAAAATTGAAGAAATTTTTTTGTTAGGATCTTCTTAGGTAACTTCACATATTGATAAATGAAAAAAATACCTGACCCAGTGTCTGTACAATTGAACCGGTTTTCTATAGCCATCATCCTCTGGCGGAGGAGGTGGAGGAGCTTGTGCTTCCTCTCCTGCAGGCTTAGCAGCTTCATCGGCTGGTTTTGCCTCACCGCCTTCAGCTGGAGCTCCTGGAGCTGCTGCTGGTGCTGAAGTATCCTGGGCAGCTGGTTGTTCGCTCTCACCTTCATCAAAACCCCATGGATCTTCTTCATCAGCCATATCGGATCAATGTCTTAAAAATTAAAAAAAAAAAATATTTGATTGGGCTCCTAATTTTTTTTTCGCAAGTATATTCACATCAAAATTGTTGTTCTGGGTCGAAGGAATAATTTGTTGATACTAAACTAATCTAATCAGTTTTCTCGAATGCATCGATAGCAAAGATTGAGCCAATAATCAATTTACATGGATTATATAACGTATTTATTTACTTTCTTCTCAAATACACATATATTTATTTAAAGTGAATGCTTGAATAAATAATAACATTAATACGTTTCATTCAATAGAACTGTGCTGCAATTCTAAATTTTGTACATTATTTACTATTTATCTAACATTAAGGTACCTGAGAACTTATTTTAGACATGCATTTATGTATATAAAAATTTATTGTGAACTTGTTTCTATTTATATTTTTTCTTTGTAAATAAAGTAATACAAAGCGTTAGTTTTGTGTTTGTAACATATTACTTTCATGTTGGCCTTTGAAAAAAAAAATAATGAGATCGAAATGAGATCGAGACGACGAAATTTTAAGAAAGTAGTTCTTGCAATTGAATCGGCCACGGCCACACTTATTCAACAAAAGAAAAAAAAATGTACGACTAGATTGCATTAACTTGCTTGAATGGTTAAGCTATGTGTAAATGCTGCTGAGTTTTTAACTATAATTACATTTTTATTGAATTGAGCATTGTTTACAGTTTCCATGCGACAAAAAATCACCACCTGTTCTTATGCACCATAATATCGTATAATCTTTAAGGCAAAAAAGATTTGCCTTGCCCTTGGCCAAAGTCACCTCAAAATCTACCCTAAATTAATGAACTGTAAGCCTTAAAATGGAAAACTATTATTTTTGGAAATAAAACCATTTGCATGCAAATAAATGCCTTGAGGTGATTTTTGTTTTGGAAGTGTAAACCGACCATCCAAGAAAATAAATTTTAATCACCACATTTTTGTTCACATGCAAAATAATTGTCGGTCCATTCTTTTGTATGACATTCCATGACATCAATGTTTTTTTTTTTGCATGAAATTGTAAATCAATTATGCAAAAAATAATTACTAATTTCAGCTCAATCTCGATAATTTTTGAAATGCGAAAATATTTCTACTTTAGTCAAAATATTTTTGTAGGGTTTTGGAATGCCATATTTTTTTAACTATACCAAAAGCTACCTGTTGGTGAAAGTGGAACAATATCATGTAAACTATTAGAGAAACCTATATGAAAATAATCCAAAAATAAGGTGAAATTTTCAAAAACTAATAGGTTAATGTAAGAACTTTAAAAAAAGGATATAATTTAAAACGGCCTAGTTCAGGTTTGACTATGATAGCCCATCTGGAATAAGCAAATAAAGGATCCAAGAAAGAACGGCTTACGTCCACTTTTTAAAATAACTAAACTTATGATGACCTCAAAAAATTGAACAAAATGATATATAAAAAGAAATTCTTGTATCTAACAACGTTTTCATTAAGCCAAATGAGGTCATTTCGTTGAAAATTACCAAATTTGATACAAAATCATCTCATTTCCCATACAAATTCACATTTCGAAATGTGATAATTTCAATCAAATTTGCACAAAATTAGGTTGAAAATTAAGTCAAAAACTTATTGAACACACCCAATCAGCCACAGTTTGAAGAGCTCTGAAAATAATTTGTATGAAAATGTCAAAGTTCAAATGGAAGTAGAAAGAAGAAAGCAACAACAAAAAGCGTTTAACAGCCAGTTGAAATTCAGAAATGAAATGAGCTGTCACACTAAATAACCAAATTACAAATGAAAATGAAAACACTTTTTCTCAGATTTGCGAAATTACCTCATTTCGGCTCTAATGAAAACGTAGTATTATACTACGTTCTCATTAAGCCAAATGAGGTAATTTTGGCTCTAATGCAAACGTAAGCGACCTTTCAGCTATACAATTTAATAAAATTTCATACCCATATTATGACTAGTCCACCATCTTCGGTCGTCTGCCAAATTGGATCTAGAATGGATATTTTGTTTTAGTTCTTTTTCTCAGCAAACCTTTCATTTAATATCTAAATATATTATGGAAGTATTCAAAAATAAACCTTCGGCCAAATTTGATTAAGAGTAAAGTCATTTCACTTTTTTTTATATTTTTCTTAGCAAACTCTTACATTTGATACAATCGGAGTGTACAAAAAATAACTTTACCATGATCTTGAGCCTTCCGCCATATTTGATTTGGAATGACGTTATTAAGCTGCATTGTCATCTCAGCTTAATGTAAACAAACAAACATAGCAAGTTAATTAAAAGCTTGGATCACTTGAAATCACTTTCATTGCTTAACTTTTAAGCAATTTAAAATTGCTTTAGACTAGTGTTTCCCAACGTGGAGCCCACGCCCCACAGCGGGCAATTCGATTTATCAATTTTTAATTTCAAAATTAAAAGAGTGTGAATAAAAAAAAACTCGCTTTCATACTAATTCATTTTCAAAATGAGTCCTGACTAAATCTTGGCTTGTTTGAACTGTTGCTTGTGCCAAATTGTGAGCGCTTTTCCCAGGTATTTTGTAAGGAATAATTTGAGCACGAGGGAATTATAAATACTACTGCTTTATGTAAAATATTTGTGGAACTTTTTGATTCTCTCAAGCAATAAACTGGAAACGAAAATTTTGCAAATAGTCAATTGTCATAAGTGCCTTTATGAGTCTTAGTCGATATTGTTTAAAACACATTCGGTTTCATTAAGTTCGGTTTCTTTTCGATTTCAGTTTTAAATTTTCACACATATATGTACATACGGTTCCATTAATGTTTTTATTCAAAATAAACTTTGAATTCAAAAAATATTAGAAAACTTCAGCACTACTTACCAATTTAATATAAAAAAAAAACCGAATGAAACCTTTTCATGTCGAGGAGACGACGTTCGATGCTATTTGGTTTCTATTATAGGTTTTATTCTTGCATCTCGCCGTTTTCATCGGTTCACACTAATCAGGTCCGACCGAAAATGAAGCGACTACAAACCACACCGAATGGAACTTAATTTGTGTGAAACAAGCCTTAATAAGCAACTTCAAGGAAAAAATATAACTCTTCCTTATTGATATTTCAGACAATCATTTTGACATGTTTCAATGTTTTCGAAAATGTGAAGCATTAAAGGACGCTATACCGTGAATGGCTTGCCACGGTACACGAAAGGCACCAACAATTTTTCAAAGCATCAAATAACTGTTAAATTCTTGTTAAAAATCAGAGAAGTTCGAGTTTTTGCTAATGCCATGCAAATATTGCAAACAGAGCGTTGTTGTTTAAATAACGTTGGAATAAACGCCAGATAAAATGTCGAATATTTAAAATGTCGAGTGGCTAAAAATTCGATTAATATTAACGTTTTTGTATAAATATTAGGAAAACATATCGACTTTGTTCCAAGGCGGCTGATTTTTTGACTAAGTTCGAAGGCAGAAATTTTATAAATTAGTAACCAAAGTAGGTATTCTTACTTGCAAGAACGTCAATAAAAACCCACATTTCAACTAGTTTTGACTCGATATAAAGACGGTGGAAGTAATACGATTTAACATTCAATTTTTTTAGTAATTCTGTAGCGAAAAAGTTGAAAGGTGTTCTCAGGTCTGAACCACCAAAACGAAATAGGTTACATTTACAATAAATCTAATTGCAGGTCAGCTGTTGTTGGCATTATTTTTGTATAAGAAAGCTTTGAATCCTAAAGTATGAGTATATACCATCAAGTAATTTTATGTCCGTTCCTTTACTCTGAATTTCTATGATTTTCTGTGCATTTATGTGAGTGATTATATATCCAAAGCCGTACCCGTAGTAAACAAAATTCAAAATTCACGGTTTTTCACAAAAGATAGTAAGCAATTTCCCCTGTTTGTGATTTTCCCTCCAAGAAAATTGTATGGGCTGAAATTCACACCTCGTTGTGTTCCCGTACATTTAGGCGATTTGAAATTTTTTAAGAAAATTTTATTTTCAATCTTCAAAATCTGTCAGTTTGTTCCGTACTTTATTTAATCAATAATAAAACTTTCAATGGTATGTTTAAAATTTAGGACATTAAAGCATGGCTTGGCCGTCTGCCGAGAAGATCAGACACCTTTATTATAGCTCATAAAATTTTACATAAAAACGATTATGACAAAAACTGAACGTTATCCCTTTTACAGTACAAAACCAAGGCGTTAAATTATTTCACCAGCTATAACTTTAAGGACCAGTTGTATAAAACGTAGATCAAATTCTTAACCATGGCCGAGCATCGATTTTAAATTGCTGAGCCACGAATCAAAATTGAACCTTGTTTATTCAAATACTTTGACTAATATTTTTAGTTCGTTTATAGTTCAAGATAATATTATTTTCTAAAAGTTATATTTTCGTCACCTTATTATGAAATTAAATTCGATCTAGTTATTTGGCGTGTTCTGAAAAATGAGATCTTGGAAGGCTCAGAAAATTTTATCCGTCAAAAAGTGAGCAAGCGAATTCAATATTTTTTTTTCTCTGTAATTTGACAGAAATTTTTCGGAGGAATCCTGTTCACGAGACTGAGATTGCTGAGGACTCTGAGATTTCATTTCAATGAACATGCCTATTGAATGCAACTAAAGTCACCTTCTTTTTAAGATGGTGACGTTCCCTTAATCTATAAAAACTTGTGAAGATTTAGCCAAGCACAAATTGTACAAAAAATATTGCTAATCTATTAATGCAATTTCAATAATTTTTTTGACTATGAAGTTTTTTTAGTTTTTTTCTCTAAATCCGTTGATTGTATGGTTAAAGTATGTTAATTCTTTTTGTGAAGAGTAACATATTACATATGTATGCATGGAATATAAACTACAATTTTTATTTTCACTTTAAAAAAAAAACTGATAGTTTTCGAAAAATCTGCATATAACTGAATTTTACACTTCAAAATTTTGTACTGCGATACGAATTTAGGGTACTTTTTAGGAAATGTTTAAGACGTCAAAGCAAAGCTCTGTACTGAAATGCAGCATTTTCGAAGTAAAAATCTAATTTTCTTAGATTAGTAAAAGCTCTCTAAAAAACAATCGTCCGACCGTTTAGATACTAGCTCAATGTACACTGGGCCATGGACCTGGACATACAGACTTACAGACCAATGAATTGCATGATAAAACCAGATCCACTTTTATTTAAACATTTACAATAATGCTAAAATAATTTAAAACCTCTGAGTTTATTTTTCACATGAAACCAATACTTGTCCTATAGATGAAGTGAAAAGTATGAAATGCAAAATGAAGCTACAAATAATCTTAATTTTTTTTATAATTTTATTTGAGTTCTATTAAATAGATTTTGGTTTTTCTAATATACGTTTAAACATTAACTTGTTCACTAAATCCATAAATATTTGTTTTTTTTTTTTAATTAACAACAAAAAACATGTTTATTTAAAAGAAAAGTTAAAAAAGTTTCGAAGTGGCGCAACAGCAGAGCGGTGATGTTGGTGGCGTTGACGGTGGTAATCTGGCAAAATACCAAGGCCATAGAACCCCGTGCGGTGTTAGAATTTATTTAAAAAAGATATGTAGATCGTTTTCATTATATTTAACTTATAAAATAAATAATGTGGTCAAATGCAGAGGGTTCTTGCATTGGTGTCTGTACACTCTATCAGATAGTGAAAATTTGATGCAGTGCTAAAACGAGGGTGTGTTTCTCTTACTTATGTAGTATATATAACTCTCTGTTGAATTTATGTTATTGTTTTATTTTGTTTTGATTATTATTATGTGCAGTTTTGCAGGTGTCCAATAAGACAGTTTATTGGACTTATATAGCCCAATTTTCGATTAATATTGCATGCGTGACAAAAAGGCATGATTACAATTTAGATCAAAAGATGGCCGTGGTAATCCCTGATTCACTTCACTATGCTATTAGAGCGTGAAATGATTCGGTGTCATTTTTTCCTCAAATTTGTTTGGCAAGAACTGATTTTTGTTGCATTGTGAATCAGGCTTAACTTCATAAAAAGTTGACACGGCTACATCACTGTCGTTGCCAAAAATTATTGTAAGCTAAATGTTTGATCTTTTCGCTATTATCTACTCACCTCTCTCTGCCACAACAATTATAACAAACATTATTATGAAAGTCCAGTCCAATATCCGTTTGGAAAAACCTCTCTATGATTGGTAAAAAGTTACTATAAAAATAAAGTTTATTTTGACCATGGTGATATTTTTGTGTAGGATATATTGACGCGTGGATGTAGTTTGTAAATATAAATAAATACATTAATTTATATAAATCTCAAACTTAAAGAAATATTCAAGGCAGCACTAAAAGTACTTTTAATTTAATTATTTTTTCATTCTAGGATCTCTGAATGGAGGACTATAAGAGTGAGTGTACATATAGTTCCTAGAATGCATTGGTTTCCTTGGACCCTCTTCACTTTTGACTGAAAATTCGGATTTTTACTTTTCAGTATTCACATCTCCCCCCCACTTTTTTACTGTAGTAAGATGTGAATACTAAAATCTCAAAAAAAAACTTTCTCTGTTAATGAAGGCTAACTCTGAATTCAGCAATTTACCAGCCAGTCCTAATGAACCTGATAGTCCTTTTACTATTTAAACGAAAATAAACAAGAACTACAAATTAATTAATTTATTGTAAATTATGCGTTTTCTTCCTGGAAAATCCATCTCTTAAATTTATTTTTTTCTGCGTAGTCTGACAGTTAATTAAAATTTTCCAAATAGATTTTCCTGTTGTAGGTAATTGGAGAGATGCAACACAATAATAATAATAATAATAATAATAATAATAATAATAATAATAATAATATTAATAATAATAATAATAACCATGCATCCTTTGTATATAAAATCTAGATTTAAATAGATTTTATATACAAAGATGTAACTTGATGGCTATCTTCCAAAGTAGTTCATTGAATTTCATTGTATGCAAATAAAAACAAAAAAAAAACTAATAAAATTTCTTACGTAGTTGTAGGTGTTAAGCAATGGAACACTATGGCGTATACGTACTTTTTATTATTATATTTCATTGTTAAATTAAAAAAACAACACTTTAAGAAAATAAACTTCATACATGCCAAAAGTAACGATTAACACAAATTTCAAACAATGAAAAGGTTTAAAGGGCGTTTTTTCAGAGGTATAGAACTTCAGGTTGGCAACACTTTTTTAACTGGCTGCCATTTTGTCAGCTGTTAAATGATTTATTTTTAGTTTGGTTTGGTATTTCAACATGAATAGACTGACGTCTGAACAACGCTTCCAAATTGTGCAAAGTTGTCATGGTTCTGTTCGAAATAAGTATCGTTCGAATTTTGTTTAGCAATGAAACTCACTTTTGGTTGAATGGATACGTGGAGTGATGATAATCCTCAAGTGTATGTTGAAACACTGTTACATCCACAAGAACTGACTGTTTGGTGTGCTTTATGGGTTGGTGGAATAGTTGGTCTATACTTCTTTAAAAACGATGCTGGCCAGAACATTACAATCAATGATGACCACAATAGAGCCATCCATTACTAACTTTTTCATTCATTTATTAATCAACCATATGATGTGCACGAGCTTTGATTTCAACAAGACGGACTAACATGTCACACAGCTCGTTGCCACACTTGATTTATTAAAGAAAACCTTTGGTAACCATATAGTTTCACGTTACGGATGCATGCGACTTAACGCCGCTTGACTATTTTCTGTGGGGCTATGTGAAGTCAGTAGTCTACGCCGATAAGCCCGAAACTATTGACCACTTTGAGGACAATCTTCAACATTCGCTACGTTTACGGCCAGAAATTTTGGAAAAATTCATCAAAATTCGACCACCAGACTCGACTACGTCCGAGCCAGCCATGGTGGTCATATGTCAGAAATCATATTTAAATTATAATGCATGAAGATTATCTTTCGAATAAAGTAAATTTCATGTCAATTTAAAAAAGTCATCTTTGTTTTATTCTATTTCAAAGTTCTAAAAAAAACACCCTTTAGTTTGAATTTCAGCCACACCTCAAATTGTTTATTGTGCTGACCGGAAATTCTTCAGTTTTATTGGTCTGATTTCAATTTGTTTCGATAGAATATGACTAGCTTTAGCTAAACACATCAGTTTTTAGCCAACAAATATTTAATTTTGTACCTACATGTTTGATTTAACAAATGTACTTCAATTTTTGTGTAACGTCAATTTGTACAAAGTTTTTGTACGCATAATAAAACTTACTAAAATCCTGAGCTTGTTAGATTTCTTTTGATTATTTCTCATCTACTTTATGACCCAAATAAAAATTGATCAAATTACTGAATTGGCTATAACGGTGATCAAAGATGCGTAACGCTATAAGACTTTTTTTCTACTTAAATGGATGGTTATTGTCTAACTTTAAAATCATTATTTTATCTAAGCAACCACTAAGCAAGGCTCAAAGAAATAAGAAATAATAAGAAGAAATAAAAAATACTTCGCCAAGCTCAAAACCACTCCAAAATATGAAGAAGTAACAAAAAAGCAGTCTTTAAGCCAAACTAGGTATAAACTTAAAAAGAAGAACTGAAATGGAATGGAAACAATCGGTTGATCGGTTAAAAACTTAAAAGTATCACATCATTCGGCCGGCGACATACAATAAAAAAGAATCAAAATGGAACCGACATTTCTAAAAGACTCACACGCTGCTTGAGTAACATCATTTCTGCAATTAGAGAAGAGTGTTAGGAAAAGCGCAGAACGGACTTGCATGCTCTCTGAAGAGAAAAAGTGAAGTCTTGATAAAAGAAGGACCCAAAAAAATGTTAAACCATAAAAGCAAGGTACTGTTGTCAAAGAAATTTGTTTAAAAAGTTCCGAAATAAAAAAGAATCAAAATAGAACCAACATTTCTAAAAGACTCACACGCTGATTGAGTGACATTTCTGAGTGACATTTCTGCAATTAGAGAAGAGTGTAAGGAAAAGCGCAGAACAGACTTGCATGCTCTCTGAAGAGAAAAGGTGAAGTCTGAAAAAGAATGTTAAACCATAAAACCCCGCTAAGCAGACCACGCAAGGTACTGTTGTCAAAGAAAATTCTTTAAAAAGCTCCGAAATGAATTATGAGAACAAAACATTCCTGAATTTTACCAGTGCTGCTGAAAGATTCTAAGTTTTACTGTTTTTTTCTAGAATTTCAATATTTCGTGGTCTTACAGTAGCATATATGTACCCCCCCCCCCCCCCTGCCGTCGCATCGCACAGTAGTCCATGGCGACAAAAATCATTTCATATGCCAATTTTGTATACAAATTAATGAAATTTGACACCATTGGTTAAACCTGCGTTAACTCTTAAAACCCATTTTGCAGTCAATTGAAATCCTTGACAAACTTCGAGCAAACTCACCATATTTGGTGAGCTAACTCTAGAACTAAAGGGTTTCAATTGTCAATTTCAATTTTGATAGTGATGAAAGTTAATGTCAGTGCAACTCCGTTTTGATACTATCCATGGCCGTACCTAAAATCAAAGTTGAAGTGAGGCAGCGATGGAAATAGTTAAAGCTGAATTAAAAATTTTACTTTATACTTTATTTTGCTATCTGTAATGCAACTTTGACTTATGACTGGATCGCACAAAATTGCTGTTCAAGGCTCTTAAGAGGCTAGGCATTGAAGATGTTTAATATAAAGTTTGTATAACAATAAGCAGAATGGGCATTTTTGGGCGTTAGTGTCAAATGAAAGATGTGGCACTCAGGAGCAACTTTCATAATTGGAGTTTCATTGCATTTCATTTAGAAAAGAAGATATTTAAATGCTTACATAATGCAATTGCATAGAGCAATATCGCATAGCAATCAAATTATATTATTATTGTGTGTAATACTTTATGCTTACTCCAAAGGGTCTTGTGAGACTGAAGTGGTGTTATTTGGGAGATTTCAAAAGCTCTCAGTGATATTTTATTTTAATTATGGGGTAGCTTTGATTTCGCTCCTCTTTCAGGTTTTCGGGGTACGAAATCCGAATCTGAGGTTTGCGATTTAAATTTCGTGACGCAACATGGAAAAAATAAAAAAACATTTTTTGGGAGTTTTTTCACTAATTTTTCGAAAACTACCAATTATTCGAAAATTATATCAAGGTACCATTAAAAGTATACACAATTTCCAATAAATCTCTTTTTAAGTTTTTTTTCTGAGTTTTGAAAAAACGGTCCGTCCTCAATTGTAACTGGAAATGTTCAATAAAGCAAAATTGCATTGAATTGATTGATTGTTAAGAATTTAGATTTTTGACATAACCGTTTGATCAAGTAATAGTACTTAATTTAGGATTTCTCATTTAATCAATTTCTAAACACAAAATTCAAAATAAATGAGATTTTAGTAATTTTGAAGCAGAAAATGAGCACTTTTGACTTTTTTGTAATTTTTACAAAAATTATTTAATTTTTTGATAAGAAATTATAATATGTCTGTTCGCGTACCTCCCAAAATTACGAATTTTTACGAATTTAGCTCAAAGTTCTGTCAAAGTTCATATAAAAAAAATAAAATTCGTAGAAATTCGTAGTTTTGGGAAGTACACGAACAGACATAATAGTTGGAAATATTTTTTGCACATCAAATTTAAAATTCAACTGAGGAAAAGTTAATGTTCCCTGGTCTTCCCATTCCCGGTCGGACTAACAGTATCTACATATGTACTCGTACATATTTTACACTTAACCATCATGATGTATCGAATACGAACTAAATTAGCTACTAATGCCTACGAACCTTCAAAAACACCCCATTTATGTCTTTTGACCCCGAAAAATGAAAAATTCTTGAAAGAATTTAGTTTTATGGGATTTCAAATACCTATACATAATGTATTTGCCCCAAAAAAACCTACATAATGTTATTTGTGGAGCTAGATCTTTGCATAAATAAAAACTTTGATTCACCTTGAAACAAAATGTTTAGGGACCATAAAATATCGTAATTTCTATGTCGTTTAATTTTGTTAATTTTAGTTTCTCTTCTTCGGGCGTGCTAAAAAACATTGTGTGACCTTATTTAAAAAAATGAATTTCCTACACATTTCGTTCAAAGATTTTTGTTTTAATTTTTTGTGATATTCTTTATCATGCCAGAAATTTTCATCTGAATCGGTTGACTGCTTCAGATTTTAGATTTGAGATCCCCTATCCTTTGTGAGCATTGCTAAGCATTTTAGAATAGCGTTTTTGAATTTTGTACAAATCTGTATTGAAATCAATAAATTATGAAAGTATACACTCCAGCACATATTTAGACATTTCAAACATAAATTTTGGCTAAGTTCTTGACTTGGAAAATGTTTTTTTTTTTTAACTTTTTAATTTCGGGTTTTTTTTTACTAAAACTGACAGCACCGCTGAATTCATCAATTTGGATTAAGAATTGGCGTAAGAACTGATTTTTGCCAAGTTCAACAAATGGACCACTGTGCGTCGGAAGATTTTAAAAAAAAAAAAATATTTTTGATAAGCTTCTAACTTTAAAATGAAATATTCGAATAGTATTAAAAATCTATTAAAACTAGTTGCAAGTAGTTGAAAGTTTTACTTTGAGACTTCAATTTAAATTCAATGCATAAATTCGCTCTTACGACTGTTTGCCAATTATGACCAGCTTTTTGGAATTTCGACAATATTATATATATTGTAACTACCCACGGCCAAAAAACAGTGGCCGCTTGATAAAAGTTGGCACCAAAACGCATTTCCCATGTCAACTTTTAAACAAAATTAACAAAGTTCGGTAGAGGAGAGGAGGGTACGTTAGGACAATTTTTTTTCAAAAATCAACCAGGAACACTTATACATATGTAGATCAAAATATCGAATTTATTTATAAATGACGTTGTTCTTTGGTACTTTTCAAAAAGACATTTGAGTCCCGTTTGGATATTTTCAAAACTTAGCTTTAATATCAAAATATCAAATACTTTTTCCCACTTTCTCATACATTTAAAGTTTTTATCAAGATAATAATTAGGTCAGAAATCAGAATACAGTACAAAATTTTAAAGTTGAAAAAAAGACCATCATCAAATTGCATATTTGAAAAACCTTTACATTAATGTATGCTCCCAAAAAAATAAACTTCTCTTTCAAAATAATTCTTTTGGAAACACTCCAATCTTCCTTTTCGCCTGCGAGATATCGTTACTTTAATATAAAGATTTCACCAGGCCCTACTTAATTCTAAACTCCTCACTTTGAAAAATTGATAAACTCCCTTTGACTTCGACTCTTGTCAGGAAACGGATTATATAATTAATTTTAGTGATTATTTAAAGATACAAAATGATATCGTTCATAAGTGTTTTACATAAACCATAGATTTGGCTACACAGCTCCACTGCAGGCACCACTGTATGATGAAAGACGATCTCAACTTTGGCACGCAAGTGCACAGTTTCAGAGGTGCTTAACTTGAATTTCAAACCGAATCTATTGCAAGCGGGCAGAAATATTCAAAAGCGTACTCGTTGCAGGTGAATTGTAAAATTTCAGTTTATTAGACACAATATTTATAGCATAGTCATAATTTTTGTCTTATAGGTACCTAACTAATATTATCGGCAAATATACAATAGTGTTTCAAAGTAATATTTCTCTACATAAACAATAACACTCGAAGCACGTTTCAGGAATGCCCAACATTCTACCTATTCCAATGAACAGACAAGTATTGAAATTTCTTCGTTAGCCGCATTTTTCGAATGTGGAATTCATTATCCCTATTCCCCCAATATTCACACTAAGTGCGCGCATATTTCAAACAAATTTTATATGAACTAAAAAGCTACCATTTTTGAACTCTTAAAATCATTTTCTAACATTGTATAGCGTTAAAATTGTTCTACAAGTTTTTTCTATTCCTGATTATGACACTATTCTCCTATTAGAGGAAGCAGTGTTTTGTAAACAAAACACCTATAAATCAACATTTTAAAAGTAAACACAAAATTTAAAATATATTTTTAGTTCCCACATAATACGTACATCGACACAAAATTTGAAGAATTTATGATGTACGAGGTACAGTAATATACCAATATAATATGCATATATAAGAAAATGTTTTTCGCAGCCCAAGTCTACAAATAAATTAAAAAGAACACTAGCCTATAAGAAAAATATAACAACAAAATTCATGGGATACTTAGTTATAGACTTTAGAAGTACTTCTTTTTCACTTCTAAGTCCTAAATCCTAATACTGCAAATAGACCCACATAAAATGATTTTTAATGTTTTAATAATCAGTGGTAAGGCATTTCAATCATTGAAATAGGAAAGCTCTTTTATGTGGAAAGTTGGGTCTACAGAAATGCTTTTTTTGACTAGAAATAAATTAAGTCTTGAGCTTTATTCGTCCATCAAAATAATAAATGATTTTGCTTTCTTTACATCTTAAAATTAATAATTAAATTTTTCAATGATGATTTTCATAGCTATAACTTTTTTAAATTTTTTGTTGGATTACTTGTCAAAAGTGATAAATGTCTGTGGAATCAATTTTTGAAAAGCGCTTTACTGGTATCAAAAAAGAAAACAGTTGAACAGTGCAGAAATACAATCCTTATATCCGTGCCCTACTGTATCTGTTTTGCTATATTCGCCTGCAGCACACTTCTACAGACAGGCCGAAATTTCTAGTTCATTACCATTGAATGTTTATAATTATTATTATATCTATGAAAGTTCACTTCCATAATTTATCTTTCAATTTAAGTTGTTGATGATGGGATGGTGTGGTTTCATTTTATTAATAAAAATCATTTATTCTGATTTATTTCTAGTCATAGACACACAAAAAACATATTAAGATATTTTTTTTTCATTAAATTTAGGTAATCAAAATGAAATGCTCTACTGGATCACCATCCACGAATTTTTTCCTGTGGTTGAAAGCTATAAAGTTGTGGCTAAGCTTTGAAAATGTAAACAATCGTTTGAGAAGAATGTGCCAACAAATTTTCATGTAACATAAAGTACAAATGTTTTTGTTTATATTATATTTGCAAACAAAAAGTCAATCTTATGTATATTTTTACTGTATGTAATCGAAGCAATTATCACAATAAGATACTTTTAGGGTCCAAAGTTTAACCAAAATCGTTAAGGTCCTTTTAATGGAATTTATATTAGCCCATGAAGGGTATAAGTTTAGTGGCCCCATAGAATACATTTTGACGCATCTGAGGAGCTTTTGGATACTCATATGATGAAACTTAGTAGTACCTCGTGGCATGATGGTTAGTGCGTTGGACGGTCATGCCCAAGGTCTGGGTTCGATTCCCAGCCGCTGCCACCTTAAAACAGAAATGTTTTTCCCAAGGCACTGCCTCTTGCGAGGAACTGACAAATACTCCAAGAGTATACTTGTCATGAATAAGTGCTTCTCATCTAGCCGTTCGGACCCGGCAAAAAATTGTAGGTCCCTCCATTCCTGCCCCCAACACGCACACAGGAATGGTTGAGAGTTGTAAGTCACTAGGCCCTGATTCTCCATGAGCTGTTGCGCCCCCAAATTTATTTATTTTATTTATTATGATGAAACCTAGAGCTATACGATCGTGAAACTAGTTTCTGTAAAGGCCTTGTATAACCACTACCCTCAAATGGCATCCTTCCTATGTACATTGTAAGGATGGTTACCAAATTTCATACAAGATTTATAGTGATATTCAAAAATGATGTACTTTCTTCGATGTCCGCACATTAATAGTACTGGGATGACATGGAATTCCAAAAAAAATTATCAAACAAAAAACAAAAACAGAGTTATATTCAAACAAAGATGGTAAAAAAAACGCAATTCTAAGTTAATAAACATAATTTAATGACTTAAAAACACAAATATTTTTTTTTTATTTAAAATAAAATAGCTTACATTATACCTAAAGCACCTTTTTCATATGTTTTTTTATTTTATTTTCACAATATTTATAACTTCATTATTATAGTCTTTACTCCCAATAGGTTGCGGACATTTTCGTTGTATCTAATGAGGACGACCTTTGAGTGACAAATATTAATTTTCTCCCCCGCACATAAAAGTTGAAGACACGTCGCTCTTTCTAAGAACTCACACATCTTCAATTCTCTTAGGAAAGCTCTGCTTACATGAGAAGGTGATACGGACGGGAAAATCTTAAATGAGATAAGAAGAAATTAAATTAAATATTAATCATAAGTATGTATATTGCACGTAATATATTATTCATAGGACTTATGTTTTTATTTAAAATTAATAATCGGTAAATAAATTGAAGGAAGTTTACTCTGCGTTTAGGGTGTTTTTTTTTTGTAACAATATGTGAAACTTCCCAAAAAAATGCATAATTTTTTTTTAACTTATCTTTTCAAGTGATCAAAAAAAAATATAAACAATCTTTCCTTCTCACATTACGAAACAAGAGAGAACATGTGAAAAATAAAACAAAATACATTAAATGCACATTTGAATTGGTCAATAATATAATAAACTTTTCTTTCGCTGTCTTTCTAAATGTAAAGGTCAACACAATTTAACCGACCTTCCGCTTCATAAACCTGATTAATTTCGAATTTTTCCAATTCATTGGATTCTTAAATTAAAAAAAAAAAAAAAACATGGAAGAAATGCAAAGTGGTTACCAAAAATAGCCAATAGCCAAAAGGAGCACAAGGTTCGTGCACTCAAAATTAAAGGTTTGGAATTCCTTCTTATTATTTATAAAATCATATTTTTGTTTCTGTTCAGATATTCAAAAAAAAAAGCTGTGAAGAGTACTCAACTTCAACTGGACGAAATTTTATCAAAATCGACAATCTTGAAACAGAAAGTGCTCTTGCATATAAAAAATAAAATGAAATCAAATTTATCGAATAAATAAGGGTCAGTTTTTCAGTGGGAGGTCATCATAGTCGAGAGGTTAAACCCATTGGTGGATAGAGGGGAGGGTCGTAGGGATCATGACCCCCCTGGGGATTTGAATTCAGCCATTCAAAAGTGGTTTACTATCAATAAAATATAATTGTATTATGGTATTGAAGCAGGAGACGCACGAATTCAAATGCTGCGGAAACGGAAAACAAGAGCAGCAAGAGAGAATTACCGTCAAGTAAGCCATCCAAAAGCTTAAGAACAACGAATCTGCCGGCTCGGATGATCTGCCTGCGGAACTCTTAAAGAATGGGATGAATGTCCTGGTAGAGTGCATGCACCAGCTCATCAACCAAGTGTGTCAGGAGGAATGTATGTCTGACGACTGGTCAAGTAGCTCCATATGCCCAATCAACAAAAAAGGCGATCCCATGTCCGGCAAAAACTACAGAGGTATATTCCTGCTAAATGTTGCCTACAAGATCCTATCCAACGTACTATGGGAACGTCTAAAACCTTTCTGTAACACTATGATCGACACGTTCCAATGTGGCTTCAGGCCAGGCAGATCAATGATTGACCAAATCTTCGAATTGAGGCAAATCCTGGAAAAGACCAACGAATTTCAAGTCGAGACCCACCATCTTTTCATCGACTTCAAAGCCGCTTATGAAAGCATAAATCGCCAGTAGCTTCTATTGGCGATGTCGGAACTCGGGATCCCAAAAAAAACCACCCAGCTATGCCGCATGACATTACAAAATACGCGGTGGAACGTGCAAATGGCAGCTCATCCGAGTTATTCCAGACGTGTTCAGCGTCCAGACATCGAGATCCTGGAGCAGATAGTGCACAAGAGTGGTGTTAACCTAAAAGGCACTATC
The DNA here is from genome assembly GCA_946251815.1 of Dasysyrphus albostriatus. Classification (NCBI taxonomy): domain Eukaryota; kingdom Metazoa; phylum Arthropoda; class Insecta; order Diptera; family Syrphidae; genus Dasysyrphus; species Dasysyrphus albostriatus. Next base: position 100,002,907 of record OX276336.1, read on the forward strand.
TTTAACAGATCTTCTCAACTGCTTGGCTATGCGGAAGACATCGACATCATCGGCCGCTCCAAGCGAGCTGTACTAGCAGCATTCACAGCTATTGAGCAACAGGCGAAACACATTAGTCTTGAAGTGAATGAGGACAAAACAAAGTATATGCTAGCAACAAACAAAGCCTCATCTATCCATCGCTTAGGACAAAACGTCACTGTTGGTAGCGTAGCAGTAATTTTGAGGTAGTCAAGGAGTCCACGAACGACAAGTAAGTGGAAATGAAATAAAGTCTAAAGAGACAAAACACGTCCCCTACACTGGCTCGGCCAAATCGAGTGAATAGACAACAACGCTACAGCCAAGAAAATCTTCGAATCCCAGCCCCCAGGTTCAAGACGACCAGGAAGACCGAACCTCCGTTACAGGGACCAGACGGTTACAGACGCAAGACCGCTTGGTCTCGACGACTGAAGGGAGGGAGAATTTAACTGTTCGATTTTTTGATACTCGATATTTTTTGCGAAGTATCAGTTGATATTTGAAAAATGTTAAAGATGTAAATGCGAGATTGTTAAAAGTGGTATTTTAAAATATGAAAAGCAGGATTACATTTTTGCGAGATAACGTTTTTCGAGGTTTTGTTATTCGAGATTTTGGTTTTCCGGGATTTCAGATGATAAAACATTTTTTGCAAACATCCCACATAGGGAGTGCCAAGATCAAAAAGCCTCTCGCAAACCGAAACGATTTGTGGCTTGGAGGTAACTTTTTAGAATTCAACGTTTTTTTGTATCTGTACCTACACGTTTTTTGCATTTTTTTGTGTTGCCAATAAAGAAAGTGATAAGTAACTGAATTTGTTTCGTGTTGCGAAGCAAAAGAGAAAAAAAAGTCTTGTAGTTTCAATGCAATCTTATTGGTGATAAGTGAATGAGGTTTTAAGGCCAAAAATAAACTGTCCCTAAACTATATTTATATAAGAAACAAGTATTTTGTAATGCAATACTTTATTGAATCTTGAAAAACGTGACTCCCCCTAGTAAAAAGTCTGGATCCGCGCTTGGTTAAACCTGAGTTACTCCAGTCAGCTCAAATCTTTCTCCGAGCTAACCTAGTCTGGTGCGTTAAATCAAATTCGATAGGGAAAGTTATTTGAAAAGTGCAATTTCCGTTTAGGCGCTACGCACATCGATTTCAATATAATTTTGACAACTGAAAGATAAAGTTAATCCTCAACAAAAAAACTGTTTCTGAGTTAATTCTGGGTTAGTTTATTTTAAGGATTTCCTAACTCTGAATTAGTTCAAAAAGTGAGTTTAAAAGTAGTACGCCAGTTTAATGTGTAAATACACTTAAATTTCATAATTATACAATTTTTTGGAAAAAAAATTACCTTATGCAACAAAGTATCTTTCGATTTAACTTTAAGCAAGCTACATAAATCGCTCAATAAAACCCATTTTTCCATTCCTTCATCTTTTAGTAAATAGAGCGGAGGTAAAGGAGAGTCCGCTTCCTCAAATTCAAAAAGTTCTCCTTCAGCATTAGCAGCATCATACAAAAATTCGAAATCACAAAAAATATTTTTTATCGATGGATTTTGGTCGCATATTGATATTAGTTCCTTTCCCTCCGTTTTCCATTCATTATTCTGAAAATAGCGGAAATCTCTTCGATAGTTGTTGTGTCTTTTCTGTAGGCCTCCTTCCACATTGTCTATTGAGGAAATATCACTAAAGACATTACATCCATTTTCATTTTCATCTGTAATTAAAATAAAATTAAAGTATGTATGTTAATAATTATTAAAACAAAAATTGAATGTATGATGAATAAAATTAATAAAGAGAACCACCATCGCGAGCAAGATTGCAGCCAACTTTTAACCACTCTTTTACATACATCGGCGGGAACGTGGGCAATTTACTTTCGACATTGATCCGATTTAAACCTATCGGCTGCAACATTGGCAATTCTACTTTCAATATTGATCCAGAGCTCCTGTAAAATTATTAGCTTAAGCCAGCGATTTAACGTAACCTCATAAAAATAAATTGAACGCCGTTGGCGCGCTGACCATTCAAATAGATAATTTTTCAAGATAAATTGTTTGACCAGCTGTGTGCTATATGGCACCATCTTGTTGAAACCACACATAACTGACGTCAAAGTCTAAAAATGGTGTTCCAAGAAGGTGGTATAGCGAATTCCATTAAGGGTGCCATGGCGATCATTTTCATCGACAAAAATACTGTCCGATCACACATCCGGCATGAACTCTACACCCCCAGTCACTTTTTTTGGATGCAACGGAGTCTCTTCAAACATTTGATTATTTGTTTGCTGTCCAATAATGCATAATTTGCTTGTTGACAAAGTCCATAAGCTTAAAATGAGCTTAAACACTGAAGAGGATTTTTCCATGAAATTCATAATTTTCTTCGAAGTTTTCCAGAGAACAATCGGACAAAATTCAGTGCTTCAAACGATTTTCACGCAAATTCGACACAATGTGGATTGATCCTCCGTTTAACAGTCTCATTTAAATCTTGAACTGAGTTCAATTGTTCTGCTGAACTAAAGTTCAAACCAAAAGTTCAAACTAAAAACTTCCACTATGAAACTGGGGGTAAGATATTCCAAATTCCTGTGAATCTCGTAGAATCGACTGATATATGGTACAGAGGTACAAAAGTTGAAGTGTGCGTTTGTATTTAAATGTATAAAATGCGGATGGCAATTCTTATTATTCTCTTATTCATTCTACCTAGTACCGTGCAACTCAGTTTGCATTTATAAGAGCTTAGATTTTGCGAGCATAAGCACATAAGCAAGGTCCTAAAAAATAATTTCTAAGATGGCAGAGGCAGCGGGATTCCAGGATTACTCATTAATCAACGGAGTATTACACAACAAAATAGCTCAAAAAATCCTAAATTTAAGTTCAAGAAAATCAAATTTACATCGCAAAATGACAATCCATCAAATGTCTAAAAAATTGTCTTGAACTGCAGGCTTTTTTATAGAATTATTCTATCAATTTAAATAATTCTTTAATATTATACTAAATGTTTTAAAAAATTATTCACCATTTGCGTTCCAGGCGCCTTGAAAGCTCCAAGCCTTTCTATTCATTTCTCCAACCTGAACATCATTCAAATGCATGGAAATTAAACTATTTACTTTAGGATCGGATGCCAACATAAGAGGAGTTTGTCCTGAAAAATTGAAAATTGAATATGGTTAAAATAATTTCCATATCAACTAAATCAAATAAAATGTTACCTGAGTAAGTTTCTAGCAATGGATCGGCTCCATAGGACAATAACATTCGCACTATTTCAATATGTCCATTTTCGCTTGCTTCGTGTATTGGCCTGATACCCGAATGTGCACTCTCAGAATGATTGGCCCCATATTGCAATAAAACTCTGGCAATATCTAAACTACCATTAACACATGCATCATGAAGTGGAGTATATCCAGCATTATCCTTGTGATCAGGATGCAAACCCATCTTTTCAAGGCAATAGACAATAACGTCAATATAACCGAGTGTAGCTGCTTTGTGTAAGGCACTTTGTCCAACGCCCTTATTCAAAACCCATTTTTGAATTTCCTTTAAGATATCAGATTCATTTCTAAATGGAAAACCTTCTTCAGTCATACTTTTTCTTCGTTTGAAACGCGAGTAATTACGTAAGGCACATGTATTAGCCCTTTTCTTCTTCCTCAAATAATCAAAGCCTGAGCTTATTCTTCGCTTGTAAATTCTTCTCTTTCTTTTCCTCTTACATTTATTTAAATTATTATTGCATTGATCATCTCCTCCTTTCGCCTTTTCAGTTTCCTTAATTGTACTGCTAGACTTTAATTTATTTGCATTTTCACTATCGCCGTTTTGGCAGTGATTTGATTTTTGTTGTAAATCACTTTCGGCCGCGGCACATAGACTTAATTTCTGGAAGTATTTGATGCACTGATCATTGTAAGATCTGTCGTAAATATCTTCAAGAGTATTTATTTGGGGTGGAGCCGATGATGGTCGTTCGTTACCTCTAAATACCTCCCGAATTGTTTCTTTACTCAGTTGCATTTTATGCTCCCTCCTTGTTCGCGACGGTATAACTTGGGTCTCAAAAACATTTCGCTTCTCTTGTAAGCAAACATTATTGTTTTCATTCAATATCTGTTGATCGCTATTTGGTTTTGAGAAATTGAATTGTTCCAATTTCGATTTAGATACATTTTGGCGCTCATTTTTCAAATATTTTTGCGTAAACTTATTATGGTGATGGTGGTGCTTTGCCTTAACAACTCTCGAATGAAGAACATCAATAATTGATTTAGGTACATAATCTTTATTTAATTCAGGATTGTTTGTTGATGATGATTCTGCATTTTTTGTGGGTGTTGTTTTGGGTTCTAAATCCGAATCCGAATCTCTTATTGATTTAGATATTTTCTGTACGCATTTGTTTTTAATTGTTATGAGATTTGGGGGAATTTTAAGTGCTCGTTTATATCTGTACACCTCTAAATAAATTTTCTCAGTATTGCTTGGTAGTTCGCTTTCTGATTTATTTTCAAATCGACGTTTTGTGTTTTTGTTTTTATTTTTAAAACCCGAATCGTTTTTGCTTTGAAGTGCTTGGGTTCTCAAACGAGTTTGAATATTGCTCAAATTTGGTAAATTTGTTTTTGAAACCTTATTATTGTTGACTTTTTGTGGTCTACCTCGAGGAAATGCGCATGAACTATCCGTATCTGAATTTCTCAATGCACATTTTGTTTCGCTTGTTTTCGAGATGGGCAATGTTGAATTTGAAGACTTACCACATTTGTTTGTATCTTCGTTCGTTTTGTTTTCTAAAATGTGGTCTTTCTCTACATCACTAACTTGTACCACATTTGCTTCATCACTATGCTTGAGTATTCTGGAAACGTACTTTTCTCTTTTCAAACGCACAACAGATACTTTTGTCAGATCAAAGATTCGAGATGTTTTATTAACTGTCGGTGTTTTTTGATTATTTGTCGTTGAAGAGTCGGGTAAACTACAGGTTTGTTTTTCTATTGCAGGTTCTTTGCTTTGATCTGGTGAAGGATCTTTTTCAACACACTTAAATCTGTCTTCTAATTCGGAACTTTTTGGAAGGGCATTGGATGAATCGCCTACACTATCTATTAGCTCATTGTTCAAAGAATCAACAACACTGCCTAACTCTTTAGTATTTACAGAATCAGAAGAACTGTCAATCTTTTTCGTATTCACAGCATCGGTACCATTGTCTATTAAATCAGAACTCATATTCACAGAATCGGCAACACTGTCCGTTTGTTTAATATTTTCATTTAATTTTGCATCGTTTTTATCGTCACAGTGCACGTCTAAGTCAACTAGACATTTGTGGGTTGGAGGTTTTAGTTTTTCTGTTTTCACTCGTTTTATTGATCTTTTGGGGCTTGGATTAGAACTATTTACGGATTCGTTTTCAGAATCGGTTTGGACTTTTGGCATTGAAGACTGCAAAACTTTTGAAGATGCTTTTCTAAGGGAAATATTCTCAAAACATTGATCCAGTTGATCAACAAATTTATCACAGGTATTATTCCAAGCACATAAATCTAATGGATTATTTAACTCTAAATTTTTAGATTGCACATCTGCACCTTCTTGATGAAAAACGAAACCTTTAAGCTCGGCTTTTGTACGTATTCTTGATGCGAAAGCCGAACAAACATCTTGTTTAAATTCCATAAGATTTTCAGGTTGCGGTTTTAGTTCCTGTTCCTGTTCTATAAAGAGTTCAGGTTTCAGTTCCTGTTCCACTAAAGGTTCTAGTTCAGGTTTCAGTTCAGGTTCTAATTCAGGTTTAAGTTCAGGTTTTAACTCAGGTTTCAGCTCAGGTTCAGGTTCTGGCTCAGGTTCAGGTTCCGGTTCAGGTTTAATGGTTGTCTGGTCAAATCGCTCACCAATTTCACAGTCAATCCTTGTTTTTAATTGCACATTTTTGATAACATCAGTTTTCTTTTCCAAGTCATCGTCAAAATTTTGAAAATCGGCATTATTTAAACTAGCACAGAAGTAACTTTTTAAACATTTCTTTTTTATTAAATATTTGCTATCTCTATCATCCGAATTTTGAACTGGAAATGCTCTTTTTCGGGTAACTTCCAGTTCAATGCCAGTTAATTTATCAACAACTAGGTGATTGGCAATATTGCCTTTCACTTCAGGTTTAGGAGGAGCTTGTACGAATAAAGTTTGTTCTAACTTGCAATCCATTGTGGGCCGGCTAGAATTCGAATTAAATCGTATAACCGTGTTTTGATTCGATTGCAATCTACTCGTATTCAAATTATTGCTAGTTAAATCATGTTTTTCCAAAAAATTGGGTTCAAAATTATATTTTGGAGGGCAACCTTTTTCAACGATCAAAGCTTCGTACACTTTCTTTTTGTCCAAATCGGTTTCGGTTTTTATACTTTTAAGAGATAAGTCCAAAGGAGAAGCAATATGAGGTTTTTTACATACCGAACTTTCATCCTCATGCTGAATGAATAAATGATTTGCATCAGGTTTCTGACACAACTTATCGTTATTTCTTTTTAATGACTGAATTGCAATATTTCTAGGTGGAAAGTTACATGTTGGCAATTTTGTGTAATTTAAAGTTCTTTTGATTATCTGCATGTTCAAATCGTTTTCTGATATTGAACTCCTCAAAGCATGAGCGTTGTTAATTAATTCACGATAATTGGGTTTTCTTTTTTCTCGAGTTATATTATTTGTCGCCACAGGTGTTATACATGACTTTGCATAACCATTTTTTAAAGAGTTTCTTTGATATTCCATACACGGAAAATCATTTGGTCCCATACGATGTTGACTACTCTCAATTGTGGCACTTAGATCAGCCATTCTATAGACATTTTTGCTCTCCACTTTTATAATGCTTTCACCGCTGTATTGATGTATTGACAATAACTGGTTTCGTATGATGTCATTTTGCATGTTTGAATCTTGTACATAACCCATATTGTTGGAATAAGGCTTTTTTCTTTTCTGAAATGTTTCACTGCCATAGGAAACCAAGTCGTTTTCATAGTTACATATCTCTGTTATGACAGGTTCTTGTTCATACTGCTTGGGTACATTTAACCTAACCGGTCGATCAGAAGTCTCAAAATGCATTAACGGAATGTGGGAGTTTTCGATAACTTTGATTCCAATAAGATTTTTGTTATTTAATAAAAAACTTTCTCTGCTTTCTGGAATTTTATACTCTAAACTTATATTTGATATTTCTTTTTGATTGTTGTGATTTCTGTTTGGTTGAATGATTTGTCGATTGTCTCGATGATGATGATTTGTCTGATCCATATTGACAAATTTATCAACGGTAAAGTATGGTGGATTAACATAAAGATTATTGCACGGAGATGTGGATGATGGTTTAGACCCGTCGTGTGACGAGCTTATCCCTGACATGTGGTCGAGGATATTATTTTCAGTTTTGTATTCATTTTTCACATAATCATGATTTTTACTATCAACTTCAAGTATATTAACTGCTAAGTGATCATTGTAGGTAGGTAAGTTATGAACATAAGAATTGTTTTCCTTTACGCAATGTCGATTATTGTTTAAATAACAATAATTATTATCATTCGAAGTTTTCTGAAATTCCCAGTGTTGTCTACTTAAGTGCTCACCCCACATCATTTCTGATTAAATGTTTCCTTTAAATGAATTTTTATAGAGATTTTCTTAAATTCATATCAATTTTTTCCTTATACGTATTTGTACTTTTTTTCAAACCCGAATCTTTTTTGAAATTGTAGTAAGATTTTGATTATTCAGCTCAAAAGCCGGGGAAGGATCTTACATTTTTTTGTATGATACAATTTTCTTTTAATTGAAAAAAATCACCAGTGATCTTTTATGAGTTATTTCTATTTCTCTTGTCGTTGAGAGTGGTTTCTGGAAATAAAAAAATATAAATGAAGATGTAAATCTTAAAATTAAGTTCCTTTTAAAATAGCAAATAAATATAAATAAATAAAGGTTATGAGTTATGATATTCCAATGAAATATTAGAAAGAAAGAAAAATAATATATGTACATAATATTTAAATACAAAACGCCTACAAAATAACTTTTATCTAAAATACAACTAGAGGTGTGTTGTTTTTTGTAGACACTTTAAGCTTAAAATACATTAAAATACACAAAAAATCCCATCAATTAAGATAAGATCAATTATAATAAGAGTTTTCTAGATTTAATCGAGTTACCAATATAAAAAATGCCATTGCAATTACAGAGTACCTACTTATGTATTTGGGAAGTCCTTAAATCAGGCATAGTCTTGGATACCCTTCATTCGATTCAAAACATTGAAAAACAATTTTCCCAATTTTTTCAGATTTTTATTTCACCTCCTTGGTTTCCTTCTTTTCACTTCAAGGTACTAACTATTAGCTTAGGTTGAATCTTATAACACTCGAAAAAAAGTTAGAACGTATAGACAGGTAAGAAAAGCAAATCGTATTAGAGGGAGGTTTTTCCCCCGTTTAGGCATTAAAAGTAATTTTCTAAAAAATCGAGAGCACTTATACTTTTTTCTAAAAATAAATCAATAATGGTTTTCACTGTATATTGTACGATATCATTTAGAAATCAAAACCCACAAGTAAGTATTCACCGATTACTAAAACGCATAATTAACCGCATTTCTCAATGCAGGGCCTACAAAATATAAGAATTCATACTAACCAGGCTTGTAAACTGCCATTAAAAATGTTTTGACGTCATCTTGCTTTGGTCTCGTGCGGTGCATTGCCGTATGGACCCAACGCTACCCAGCTGTAGTGAGAATTTCTCGCTTGAAACATTTTTGAAAAAAAAAAATTCTTTGGCGACACTATAGCGAGACAAAGGCGAGATGACAAAAAATCATTCTTAGTGCCAACAACCAGAGGTAAGTGTCAAAAGCGAGAAATCCACGACACAGATCACGTGTAAACTTGGCTACTCGAGTTTACAGCAAGACGAACACACACCCACTGAAAACTACGCTTGGACTTTCAACCACGTTTTTAGCTCATTTTAACCTTTAGAAAAAAGTTATTTTAAAAAAGATTTCTTTGGCGAGACTATAGCGAGACCAAAGGGAGATGATGGAAAAGCATTATTAATGCCAAAAACTAAGTACAAATGTAAGGGCGAGACCAAAGCGAGACTATAGCGAGAAAATCAGGACACAGATCCCCGTGTAAACCAACTTGGCTATTATCTTAAGTACAAAAATGTACTACTATTGCATCTCTGATACTAACGAATATTCTGATTGATACAGATCAGATCTATTTTTTTTTTTCTCAGTGTTAAATTTCATTGACCGAAACATAAACAAAAACAAAATAAAGGTTTCTCTCAAACTTTGACGAAAAAATGTTTTTCTTAGAATAAAGTTTATTGAGTGACTTTCATTAAAAATGGAAACAAGTAAGAGTTATTGAAGAACTTTTTCAAAAGGATGAATTTTATTTCTGATCTCTGGTGGTAAGGTTGTTTGGCTGACGAGGTTATTGGGCAATGATGCTGGTAAGTGCAACGTTTTCAGTGAATTGATGCTACAGACATGGCGACTTCTATTTGCAGCAGAACAGTTCGTAAAACAATCAGCCCTACTACGACTATCAATAATAATCAAACTTGATAGTTGATAAACCTTGAAAATTGGGTTTTTAAACTTAATATATTAAAAAACTTATCAACTTTTCTTTAAATTTTTATAATTTCTTTGTGTTTCGCAACGGTTTATATCATTCCCAATGATCAAAACCTTTATCGATTGCATTTTTAAACACCGATTTTAAAATGTATCAACTATTAAAACTGTGCCATTAAAAAAGAAAACATCGCACGAGAAATTGTTTTTTTACAAATAACTAACGACTAATCAAAGGCAAATTAATAAGTAATAAAATGTTATGCCTAGAAGTTTTTACCACTTTTAAAAAAAAACATAGAAAACATAGAATGACAAATTTGCAATTTTCAAAACTTATTAAAGCCTAAATAACCATAAATCATTCGGTTTTAACATTTTTTACCACTTTTTGAGGTAGTGATATGCTAACTTGATGCAAAGTTAACAAAGAATGGACAAAAACATAAACAAAATTGGATGTCAAATTCAAAATTGTCACAATTAACTGAAAACTTGTAACGACAAATTATTAAGCCATAAACCATTCGATATTATCAGTTTGTATCCCTTTTTTAGCTGATACTTTGCTTACTTGATATCAAGCTATTAAAGGACCCAAAAAAAAAACATAGCGCGATTAGATTTCATAGTTCACAACTAATTAAAGACTTACAAACAGTAAATTATTTAACCATAAAACATTAAGTATAAGAAGTTTTACCGCTTTTCGAGATTTTTCATGTTAGCAAAGCACCCAAAAAAACATAGAAAACATGGAACGACAAATTCAAAACTGTCACAACTAATTAACGGCAAATTATCCACCTGCCCATTTTTCGATTTATCGGAATTGCTTTGCTAACTTGACACTCATAGAAAACAAATAACCCAAAAGGACATAGAAAACATCGCATGACAAAATGGATTCTTTCACAAATAAATAACTACTAATTAACGGCAAATTATTAAGTACTAAAATATTAAAATTTAGAAGTTTTTACCACTTTTAAAATAAAAAGACATAAAGAACATAGAACGACAAGTTCGAAATGGTCACAACTAATTAACGACAAATTATGCACCTATTAATTTTTGGATCCGTGAGAGTTGCTTAACCAAAGCACCCAAAAAAACATAGAAAACATTGAACGACAAATTCTAAATCGTCACAACTAAGTAACGACTAATTAAGGACAAATTATTCACCTATTCATTTTTCGATGCGTCAAAGTTGCTTTGCTAACTTGACACTCATTGTTCAAAAGCATAAAATACGATAGTTAAATTAGCTAAATAAAATTGCTTTGAGAGTTTTAGATGAAAAAAATTCCATTTTTAAGGAAAGCTTTTGGTATGCAAATCTTAAGTATTTATTTATAGGCATATAAAAATAAAATTAAAAAAAAAATTGTCAACCCGTTTTAGAGATATCGAATTTTCAATAAAAAAATTTGAAACTTTTTTGAAAATTTTGATATCCAATAAATTTTAATGTTATTAGAAATTTGTATATAAAAATAATAATCTAAATCTGTTAAGCCAATAATTAAAAAATTGGTAGAGCTTATATTTTCGAAACTCATTTTGTATTCTAACTTTTAATTAATATATTTTTAAAGTTAAGACTATGCAAGCCAAACGTTCAAAAGAGCTCAACTCCATATTACTTTTCCCCTTAAAAATTCACAGTATCTCCAATGCTGTGATTTTTACATTTATTAGTCGGTAAACATCTATAAAAATTTGCGTCTTAGAAGCGTACAAAAGTCATCTAACTGATGAGCCCAACAACCGTACCTGGGCGAAACGGAATTTCGACATATGTAAATTTGTTCCTCCTTGTCGCCAAAAAATAATTGCATTTAGTTTTTGACAGTTTTTCACGGAAAAAAAAATTGTTTATATGGAAACAACACTTCGCATCGATATAGGTAAAAACCAGGATTGAAAAAATCTATAAAAATATTTTGTTATTTAATCCTGAAATATTGTAAGCTAAAATGTTGGTATTAATAATATTAATTGGACTGACGCCTTCATTTAAATCTCCTAGGTACTATTTGAGATTAAAGTTGCCATACTTGGTGAAACTTGTCCATCTGACCTAGTACTTTTAAACTTCAATTAAATTCAGTCGCTTTTCAATTTGATAAAATGCTACGTAATTCAATCAGAGTAAGTCACAATGTGACGTTTGGATAAGTTTAACCAGTTTGGTTAATTTTACGCAACAAAATCCTTTGATAAGTTTAACCAAATTGTGTAAATCATTTCCATTGGGGGGGTTGATTTTGCAGGAGTGCGTATCAAGGCATTGTTGTGTGCAGATGATATAGTCATGATTGCGTATTCCCCAGAAACATTACAACTCATGATAAACAGAGTCTACCAGTATTGCCAGCTTTGGAACTTAATAGTAAACATCCAGAAGTCTAAAGTGATGGTATTTAATCATGGTGGTGGTAGAAATGCGGCGAATGAAAAATGGAACTTCAATGGCGAAAACTTAGAAGTGGTTAGCGAATACAAGTACCTAGGAATTATTTTCTCCAAAAACCTGAGTATGGAAAAGCATTTCAACAATAAATTGCAAAAGGCAAAGACTGCAATTAATATTTCTTGGAAAAGTTGCTTTATGAACCAAAACATAGCACATAGCAGTAAATTTAAGGTATTTGAAGCAGTTGCTGAAAGTATATGGTGTATTCATAAACGTCAGCCTAACTAAGAACTGCGTTATCTGAATTCATAAAGTCAGATTTTCGATCGAACTAACCTAGTCGAACTGCAGTACGTAACGTTCATAAACGTCAGACTGTCGTCAGCGTCGGGCAGATTGTGCAGCTAAATTTGTTTGGCTGCAGAAAGAGCGGGAATTATTAAAATAATTTTTAAGACAACAAGAAGGACAAAGCGGCACTGACTCGTAAAGAATGTAAGTAATTGCAAATATTTCATATTTTTTTTATATTTTATTTTATAATTTTCTTTTCTTTTTGGGTAAGCAAATCAAAAATCAAATTCAACAAAATTTGTTTGGCAGCCATTTTTCTCTGACGTTTATGAACTCTGTTTACATACAAATCGGACTAAGTCAGACCTTTTTGTTTACTGCAGACATTCTGCATTGGGAGTGCGTTCACAAATGCATCAGAAAAGAAATGCGATTGTACTACTGAGAAACTCCTAACGCGCTATGTGAAGAGAATTTTTCACTTACCTCCAAACATGCCCAACTAAGTTATCATGTTAGAAACCGGACTTTCCCCTTTATACATCAAAACCTTAAAGCTTCAAGCGGAGTATCTTCTGAACGTGTTCAAAATGCCCGAATCACGGCTAGTGAGAAAAATAGTTCTTAAAGCTATACAAAATCAAAATAGCTGGTACAGAGAGTGGTTAAGCCTTGCAGAAGAATGCAATTTAAGTTTTAGTTTAAACCTAGAAAATTTATCCACCAGTAAGGCCCTCCTGTACGAAGTTATTTCAATGGTAGATGAGAAGTGCAGAGCGGAATATGTAGCTGAAGCTTGCGGATCCTTGTTCAGAACAATTTACAGTAGGCTCAACCACAATCTTGCTGAAAAAAACTACTTTTGTGATTTTAATAATATTTACGTGATTGCTACAATGTTCCGACTTCGGAGTGAGTTGCTCAACCTAAACTTCATGCCACACAGACCTGATTTACCTCTACAGTGTAGTATGTGCAACCTAGCGGAAAGAGAGGACGTTATCCATTTCATCGGAAGGTGCCCAATTCTCAGGGAAATCAGGAGAAGCATTTTTGGAAGTGACCTTTTATCGGAAGATGAAGTTATTATTATGCTGAATGAGATGGATGTTCCCAAACTTTATGAATATTGCAAACTCGCACTAAGATATAGATCACTAATAATAAGTGAAGATTTCTGATTTGTGTTTCTTTTGGACCATTACTCATCTGGTTCGATTAGTATCTTTTGATAAATATTCTTTTGTAATCCCAATTTTTTTTTTTTTGATAGCTTATTACATAAATTGAATTTATTTAAATTGTCAATCTGGCAGCCGGCAAATGCCATGCTATAATGATTTTTTGTATAAAATGATTAAGTAATTTAATATGTAAATTTCAAAGTCAATTAATAAAAATCTTATCTAATCTAATCTAATCTATTAAAATTTAATACCGTAATTCGGAGTCAGTGGCCTCAACGTTAAATGCAATACGTCCAATTTATGGTCGTCATAATCGTCCTAGCAGATCAACATTTGAGCGTCTAGTGGAAAAATTTGAATCCACAGGCACAGTACAAAATGTTCCCGTGCCAGTGAGACAAAGAAGTGCCCGTAGTGTCGAGAATATTGCTGCCGCTGAGGATTCAGTTGCAGAAAGCCCAAATGTGTCTCTCACACGTCGTTCTCAAGCGTTGGGCATCTCTGTGACATCGTTGTAGCGAATTTTTGCGAAAAGATCTTGGCCTACATGACAACATTAAATTGACGCAAGAACTGAAGCCGCTTGACCACCAGAAGCGTCTTATGTTCGTGAATTGGGCTGAGCAACAACTTGAAAATGATTCGGATTTTCATCGAAAAATCATCTTCAGCGATGAGGCTCATTTCTGGCTGAATGGCTTCGTTAATAAACAAAATATGCGGTATTGGTCAGGCAGCAATCTACACGTACTCAATGAGTCATCATTGCATCCCGAAAAAAAAGGATTTGGTGTGGTTTATGGACCGGCGGCGTCTTTGGTGATGATCAAGACCGGCACGTTACTGTGAATGGGGATCGCTACCGTTCAATGATAACCGAATATTTTTGGCCCCAATTGGATGATATGGGCTTGGAGGACATGTGGTTCCAACAGGACGGCGCGACACTGGACGGCGCGACACAACGAATGTCACAATCAATTTATTGGAAACCAATATTGGAGAACGTGTTATCTCAGGAAATGGTCCAGTCGCTTGGCCGCCTCGGTCGTACGATTTGACGCCGTTAGACTATTTCCTGTGGGGCTACGTCAAGTCTATGGTCTATGCTAACAAGCGAGCGACGATTGATGAACTTCGTACGAATATCGAACGTGAAATTGCAGCAGTATCGGCTGATTTATGCTTGAAAACAGTCGAAAATTGGGTTCAATGCTGGACTTCTGCAAGCGTGCCCGTGGTGGCCATGCAAAAGATATCGAGTTCCATACATAATGGCATTGAACGTACTTTCACAATAATAAAGAATTTCATTGATATCCAAAACCATTTTCTTTTATTTAAAAAAACTTTTATAGCGCTCTTATTGAACAACCCGATATAACTATTACGCCATTTTGTAGTGCATGAAAAAAACTTTTAAGTCACAACAATGTTTCTGTCTCTTATATCTCGAAGGCAAACCAGTTTTTGGTCTTCACTTGATTGCATATTGAACACCGGAACAATTTTTCGAAGATCGTGAATTGACGATTTTTTAATAATAGAGTAACACCGTGCTTATAATATCACGAGAGCACCGAACCTCTGTTTTATTTTTTTATTGATTTTATTAAAATTTTGTTTTCTTAAAAAAGTCTCTGCTTAAGAAAATATTTAAATCAAGCACGCCACAACTGAACCTTTCTGCTACCATATTTCAACCTTCTAAGTGCCAGTAGTTTCACAGCTAATCATTTTTAATCAATGAATATTGTGGCTGGTAAGTCCACAAATGTGCTTGTGCGAGTTGATAATTATCGAATTCGCTAATCAGATAATATTGTTTGATTAGTTCCATTTAACCAGAGCCTGTGAAAAACTTATTACAGATCTATCCCAATATACTACTGAAATAAATCAGCAAAGTAGAAGACTTAGCATTAAGGATAGGACTTAATGAATTACCTATTGATTCAAAATAGCTTTTTATGGACTTTAGTCCTACAAATTGGACTCATCAGTGACATAGTGAGGGCCTTTGTCATACGCAATTTGTATTAAGTTCAGTTCAACTTACATGAATTCTTTGATAAAATTCTTACTGTAAACTATATTCAACAAGATTAGAATTCCTTATCATTAAGCTGGAATTACAGATCTATCCCAATGTGAACAAACTAGTTTTCTTAAATGTTAAAAGTCAACTTAAAAGCTTATGTAACAAATTACACTGAGAAAAAAGTCTGGGCGAAACGCATTTTAACAGATCACAAAAAAACTTAAAAATATAGAACCTGATGGTTTTTGGACAATTTCTAAAGCTGAGTCCTTTGAATTACTGATGACGACACATTTTCACACCGAGATGACTTTGAGAAAGGTTAGCACCTAGCCAACAGAGTTGTGGACTAGGAGTTAACCAAATCAAAACTTAAATTATGCTCATTAGTAACAGAGATAATATACACTACTTCAATGTACTCAGACTTGAGGACCAAATACTCGATCGTCTGGTTCTATTTCCAGTGCCATTTATCATCGATAAACTTAAGAAGGATCACAGAACAGCTAACGTTGGTTTACATTGAGGGCTCTTCTATCTTGCTGAATGAATGCCTAAACAATATGTATGCACCTTACTACTTGATCACCAAATATTAATTTTGCATCTTGCAGCACGTTAAGACTCAAACAATCAAACTATCTGGTACCCAACTTTGCTAGCGTCATTTAAGCTGCATTACTGGCAGTCAGGGAAGCATAAAAATAATGACACAAGACCCAAACCAGACCAAAATAATCTATACAGTCAGGGACCTGTTGAAGACCCTGTACAAATTTTGCCTTTTCACTACGCCATAACGATGGTTTTCGTGCTCTTCATTCTTTTCACCCACAAAACAATAAGGCCATTGATTCGGCTGTATCATTCTCTAAATTATTCCAGCAATGCCGCGAAGACCTTACAAACCTGAATATTAACCTCAAGGTCACTCCAATCTGAGTCCTGATCAAAGTGGAAAATGAACGAAAAGTCCGATCCTTGGCAGAGTTGGGAAATAATGATTACTTTTTGTAATTTATTTCAACTTTCATTTCAATTACATGTAATTGGTAATTGAACATTTTTCAATTACAATTACACATACCTAATTGTAATTGAAAAAAACATGAATTTCAAGTACTTGCAATTGTTCTTGAAAAAAATTAACCTACAAATTACATGTAATTGAAAATAGTAATGGGTTTTCGCAAGTAATTGAAGGAAACTCAGTTTTAATTACATTTAATGTAATTGATTACTTGGATTGTATTTCATTACATGTTTTTTTATAAATTAAACAAAATATAAATAACAATAAAAGTAAATAAAATGCCTTCTTACTGCCAAACTAATACAATATATTCATTTTGAAGACTTTAAAATGCAAACAAATTGATTAAAACATTCTAATCCGAGGAGTTTGAGCTAGCTCTCGTACTATGTGCAATTCCAAGAAAAATGTAATTGGCAAAAACAGTTAATAAATTACATTTTGTGTAACGATTACTGAAAAAAATAATCATTACAGATTTTTTGACGATTATTTTTGTTTTCAATTACAATAATGTAAATGAATTACAAGTAATTGACACTTTTCAATTACATGTAATTAGTAATTGAATTTCGTCAATTACATTTAAGAGTAATTGAAAACAGTGGTCGGAGATTTCAATTACAAGTAATTAAAATTGAACTTTTTTTATCATTACTTCCCAACTCTGATCCTTGGCCACCCAAATGGAAGATATTAACAAAGTTGGTGGCCTCCTTATTAAAAAAGCTCCAAACAAGATGTTAGCCATATAGAAAAACACTTGTCAATAAATACTTGTATATATTTATATTAAAATCAATCAAGGAACTTTTGACAAAAATTGTATGAAGAATATGAAAATGATAATCCAAATTAAATTGTTAGCTTGTTAAATAAAGACTTGTTTTCTTGAATATATAACACAAGACCAATTCGTTGCAGCACGTAGTGTACACTGTCAAATTTGCGACAAAGCAAGGAGTATTCCACTTAATTTTCATTGTTTTAATTTTTGAGACCAGCAGGCAGAGAAAGAAAATAGTCATACATTTTCCCCAGTAAATATTCCACTGTGGCAAGAATGAGCACACAATTGTTTGATAATGGATTAATTTAACGAACTTTGCGAACTGAAACACCTGATTTCAATTCTCAATGCGACGAATTTGCTGTAACGACGAACTTCAGCGGTTTCTGCAACGCATCCTCCAACAATATTCCTCAAAAAGATCACATGGTTGCGGATAGCGATTCAATTGAGTGTCCTAATACACGGCCATTATCCATTACCATAACAATAACCTCAATCATCACCATAACCATAACCTTCACCCGTTTAATCTGGGGCTATCTTCGGAGACTGAATGTCATGCGGAATAGTAGACGTAGGTCCACTGGAATATTGCATCCAAACATACCTATAACTGGACGGTCCCCCGAAGGATCAGATCGTATGTGTAACCAAGCAAATTACCTAGCCAAGTAATGTTGTCGAGCTGGGTTGGTTTTTCATGATCCACTAAGAGGTATGTCAACTAATCAGTCATCCCAAATCTGTAGGTATTCAACCATAGGTCAAATGAGTTATGGGACCAAAACGGCGCACTCCAGGGCTAATTGGGTCACCAAGCTAGGTGCTTCGTGGCCTTCATTTCTACCTACCTAGCTATAACTACCCACAACGGTTTCAAATTTTTCAGAGTGTGGTAGTTTTTGCTACATGTATAACCCATGAGCTACTTAGAAATGTGTACTTGTTTCCAAAATTGCAACAAAATCGGTACAGCCTTAAGTGAGAAATACGTGAATAACCAAAAATTTCCCAAATAACGTCAATAACCTATTTTCCTTATATGAATTTTGAGTCAAAAATCTGAAACGCAGTTTGATTTCAATGACTGCACATAACAGGTTCAACGTTTTATCAAAATGAAAAAAAAAGGTGAGTGGCAAAATGAAAAAATGTCAATTTATCTATGAAATAACACTGAACATGCTCTTCTCTAAATTTTAAACAAGTCCGTTTATCCTTTTACGCTCTAGCTATGTGTAGATTGAATCTCAGACATAGAGATGAACAAAAGCACACACTGATGGATGGTTTGGAAAAAATCATTTTTTGGGCTTCTCCATTGTCTAAATTTAAGGTTTGATTAAAACATCAACACAAATTTCACACGAAACAATTAGTTATTTTTACTCTTAGAGTTAAGTCAAAATGCTCGACCAAAATTGGAAACATATAAATGTCGCACTTCTATTTCGAAAACGCACGTCCTTGGAATACATTTATTACAAAATAAACATCGGAATGGGTTACTTGCTACTAATTTCTTTTTTTAAATATACATATATAAAGTATGAATGTACATATATAATTTCGTCACCATTGATAAGCTTGTTGTTTTATTCTCAACCTTCGATTAGAGGTAATTCAGCTTTGGTGTAGACGGGACGGGTGCCTCACTCCATATTCACTGTCCCTGTTGATATAATTTCTCTAAGGGTAATGGCTTCTTAAATTTTGATCCACGTCTTTGTTAAAGCTTGTGAAAGCAACTTTTGCGATACGATCAAGAAGTGGAGCAATTAATTATGTGGGCTTATTCATACATTCATACCCTCAGCACAATGGATATTTTTCTATGTACATAATATTAAAGAAAAACCTGTGAATATACCTTTCTTCGAGTTCCTTTAT
Organism: Dasysyrphus albostriatus; assembly: GCA_946251815.1. Taxonomy (NCBI): domain Eukaryota; kingdom Metazoa; phylum Arthropoda; class Insecta; order Diptera; family Syrphidae; genus Dasysyrphus; species Dasysyrphus albostriatus. The sequence goes on from OX276336.1 coordinate 100,022,295, forward strand.
TATAATTAATTACATTTTTCTTTTTTACTGTTTCTGTGCTTTGTCAAAAATGTTTTTCTTCTGCTTCCAAGCATAAAACAAATCCACGGTAAATCAATTAAAAATATATTCTGGATCTTTTATTATTTATTATTGAAAAATTCAAGTGTATTTAATGTATGTAGCTTTGTAGGGGCTTTCTAAAATGTCTGTAGACATCGACGTCTAGGTATTTTCAGAGGCGATGATTCTTAAATTTATAAAAAGTCCAATATTGATTGCACAACATTTTAAACACCAATAAAATGATAAAAGAAGCAACAATTGTACACAATTAAAGAAGTATTATTGGAACAAATAAGATTAAAATTGTACAAACCTCAAAGTTCAAATTAAAAAAAAAACAAAATCATTACCAATAGCTAGCTAATCGCTCACAAAAAACATGAATAATCATGGCTATAAGATGTTTTCACTTCTTGGTTCACCATTTATACGAATATAAATTATTTTTATTTTCAAACACGGTTCACTTTCGACATTGAAATGTCAATGTAACTTCACTTATTTGGCATTTATAATCAAAATCAAACTTCAAATCGGTATTCGAGAATTTACACTACCATTTCAAGAGACAAAATAGATAAATCAAGGCGATCTCATCTGTAACATCGGCGCCATTTTAAGCCCGTTTTTGCATCATATAAAATAGATAAAAGATAGACCACAATAGGGGAAATTTTGAATGTCAAAATTATTTTAAGGGAAAACGCTCAAGATTATGATGGTATTAGTTGCTAGAATGGTGGGTTGAACTGAGGTGTGTTCATTAGCCTGACATTTCTTACAACTTTTCTATCAACCTCTAACACCCCGACTCCACAGGAGATATTTTTATCAGAATGCCCATCTTGAAATGAAATATCCAATGGAGTCACTCCGTTTCATCTCTAATTTGGATGTCACAGATATTTCTGTTTGTCTAGAAATTTCCCTTTTGTCTCTTTGGTTTTGTTGATGTTAATTTACAATTTTACAACATTTACGACGACTTAACGCTGTTGTATGAATACCTTTACTATCACTATGTTCTTTATTCAAATTCTAAACACAATTAAAAGATTTTTTTTTTAATTTCATTTGTTCAGTTTATATTTTTAAGATCTCACAGGACTTGGAGGACTCAGAAATATAAACAGGAGTCCTCTCGAAAATTTCTCACTTTTCCCTTACTATGCACCCACTGGAGCGAAATCTTGGATTTCAGTTTAGAACCTAAAAGTAAAAAATAAATTATTTATGTTCTTAGGTTGTGTTTTGAAATTTAAAGTAAAACGATAAATAATCAATTTTCTAAAAGTTATGTGCTGTGCGACACTGTTGTTGGTAAGATTGTTCAATACAAAATGTCATATATAGCTCATGTCAAATTCCTATCGAATATTTTTTTGGTTAGAAGGAACTTGTACAAAATTCAAATTTTTATTTGTGATTGTATGTATGCCAATTATTGGCAGTAGTTTTAAGACCACAATTAAAAAACATTATATTCACTCGAATTCATTAAATATTCGCATAGTTTTGTATGATTAAAAACAAATATATATCTGATAATTGTTGCAAAAATAGTCGTGGGTTCATTAAAGTTAAGAAAAAAATTCTAAAATCCTTCAGTAAACCTATCCATCGAGAAACACATCGGCAAACGTGTGCTTCTTATCATCAAAAATATTTGGGCACTTGGAATCAAAGTTTATTAATGTATGATATCTTCTTATTGAATATTCAGGTTTTTATCAATTTAAAACCTTTTGAAAAATAGATTTTATCCACGAGGAGAAACACTTTAGAATATTTTTTTTAACTTCAGAGAATTGTCAAATCTTCCTAGTAGGTGTGCACACTAAACAAATTAAATCTTTTGGTTGAAAGGAACTCATCATTAATTTTGCTAATTCCAACTTGGTTTAACCCAGTTTGTTTATTTTTAACTAAAAAGTAACACTTGTGATTTTGCATATAATGACGTTAACATGTTTGTTCGTATTTATTTTGTATCACTTTCTCTTTTAATAAATATCTAATTGAAAAATAAACATCCATGCATTTTTAGTTTATTATAGCTTAAGCCCTATTCTGGCATTGTACGGTCTCACAAGTCACAAGCTCTTGTAGGTATTCCTTGTGAGGTTTGTTGTGATTCGATAACATTTTCGGTATTCTAGGAAAATCCTCACAAGAAACTCACCACAGTAAATGGGTGCGTTCAAGCATGTCAGATTTTCATGATTTTAAGTGAACTTAATAATTTTTTTCGATTTATGTTGAACGCACCTATTTACTACGTCAGAAGAAGATTTGTTTGTTTGTTTTTTTTTTTTTAATAATAGGTAAGACCCCTATTACACGGTGATTTCTTGCGTCTGACTCTTTTCAAAATTCAATGGGTGCGAATGAAAATTCAAAAAGAGAGACGCAAAGAATCATCGTGTAATAGGGGTTTAAGCTAATAGCCCTTTTCTCCCCCATCATCACTGATACTTCACAAGTCACAAGTTGTGGTAAATCTCATTTTGTGACTTTTTCGTATGCATATGAAACGCATTTGGACTGAAGGTCACTTTACGTTTAAATTGAATTACATTCAACAGTTCACAAAAATGAAAACAAAAATAGTAAATTTTCTATTATTTACGTTTTTATTCCAACTCTAATTCCAGCCAGACCACGGGCTTTACCATCATTTATTTCTAGTTGTCTGAATTTAACCAAATTCCACTAGATAATATTATAATAATATTACGTGTCGGTAAACATCGACTAGGATTATGTGTCTTGGAAGGGTAAAACAACATCTAACTGATGAGCCCAATTGTTGTACCTGGGTGAAACGCTTTTGGACTGAAGGTCACTTTACCTTTAAATTGAATTACATTCAACAGTTCACAAAATGAAAACAAAAATAGTAAATTTTCTATTATTTACGTTTTTATGCCAACTGTAAAACCATAAGTAATCATTTTTTTTTAAGTTAAGTGTTGTGCGACACTCGCTATGACGTCGCATGAGTACAAATATGGTGACCCTTACACGACGACTTTAGAGTCATGACTTTTTTCGAAATTAAATGAGTGCGAAAGTGAAATCAGATTTTTTTCTCGTTCGCGCTCATTGAATTTTGAAAAAAGTCATGACTCAAAAGTCGTCGTGTAAAAAGGCACATATAAAACATACCTTGTATTTTTATACCATGGGTGCCAAGCCTAAGCCACAGTACGCACAGTACGCACATATTATGAGTACTGTGGACCTAGACCACTAATCTCTATATAGATACCTACTTTCGTATCGTGAAAGAACATTCTTAAAGGCTCTCCCAAACCAACGCGAATTCGCGGCGACGACGAATTTTTGTTGTTGTTTAGCGTTGTGTATTTGTCATATTTTTTTCTATTGTGAATGATTCGCTGCGAATTGCTCCGCATCTGCGTTGGTTTGGGAGAGCCTTAAGGCTGCGGATTCGCGTTGGTTTGGGAGAGCCTTTACACATTCCTTTACGCCACTGAACAAAAAACAATTTTTGTATGCTAAGTTACGACAGTAGAAAGGTTATTTCTTCTTAATGAAAATTTACATTTAATTTACAACATTAAAATGTTGAAAGTACCAGAATTATTTAATCAAAAACAAAAATATTTTAAGATTTTCCACTTACATCTAGATAACGCAAGAAAATTTGTCTGTCCATTCCGTTACGTACAAAATGTACTTTAAATAACTTATTTTTTTTTTTAAAGACAGACGTCAAAAAGTGCTCTTGGCCACCTAATGTCATCTTCAATTGGAGTTAAAAAAAAAACTGTTATACATATAGGGAATCCACTATCCAGTGTATTATAGAGATCAGTGGCCTAAACAAGATCAAAAGCGAAACTTACCTCAAAAGTTGAGTTATAAATTTAATTGCCAGCAGGAACATGTGTTCAAAACAGGAGAGTCTAAATTTTCTAGTCGGTAGCTTTATGTTGATAATCTGAAAAGAAGTGTGTATAATCATTCTGTGGCTATGTCAAAGGAGAAGTTGACGTCTGTCAGCGAATGTCAACATCGGTGTTTTTGTTTTAACCTATGCATTTATTTGTTAAAATAAAAGTTAAGCACGTTAGTGATTAAGAAATAAAAGAATAATAACATAATTTATAGTAAAATTCTTTGTTATTATAAATTGTAATTCTGCTTTGGTATGTATGGTTACATGTATATGAAAATAATTTATTTAAAACTAAATCTGCTTCGTAACATTCCAGCAAATGTTCACACATTTTTGACATTCTTTTCGTTAACTCTAAATGAAATATTTAATACTTTTTACAAAACTATATTGATTAATATATGATGATTGTATTCGAAGAATATTAGATGCATATTCAAATAAAAGTAGGTTTCTGCAAAGAATACAATCTGTGCATTATAATGCAAAAACCAAAACGGGTCATAGTGGAAATATTCCATAAACATTTGTTAAAAATTTTAATTTAAAATGTAATACTCAATTGTGTGTTGAAAATACTCTCATTTGTTGATATCAAAGTGTCTTTTCGTTGTATTTGAAAAAAAGTAGTATTGAAAAATTCCAATATTTTGAAAGGGGTGTAGTTATTTAAATTGTGAAGAACCTAAATAAGTACTTGAAGATTGAATCAAGTTCTTACAGCTCAATGGGTTTGATAAGTTTCAACTAAATATTTGTAGATTAATACCTACCAATTCTTTAAAAAAATTGTTTTATCTTTTTGAAACGGAATGTGGAAGCTATTAGCACAAACCAACTTACAAAAAAGCATTGGTTATGTACTTAACCCGGATTCCAGATCAGATCAGCAGATTCAAGAGCATTTTAGGTTGCTTTCATTCCTACATACTTCTAAAAATAATGTTCTGGCGAATACGAATACCACTTTAAAATAAGCTTTCATCTACTGTTCAAGAGTGAATAACAAATAATATTTATTAATTATTTTGTTTGTCTTTCGATAATCCCCATTTCCCGATATACCAACTACCGCAACTTTCAAAAAAACACGCCGCTCCAAGATTTTTTTAAACTATACTAAACTTTCAATTCTTTAACACTTTGTGTTCGCAATTTCCCCATTAAAAATTGGTCTTTTTGTTTCGTTAATATTCCTGTTCGTACGTTACTTCTATAAGACTAAAGTCGTAACTGAAACTATGGGTTCATCTTAGACTCCTAACAAAAGTTATAACGTAAAATTTAAATTTTGTTTTCACAATAAATCATTTATTGTCCTTTCTCTTTTTCAAGATTTAAATTTTAACTCTCTCTTTCCCAATTAACAATTTTTGTATTTCAATTTGATAAATAACATCAACAAATTAGTTGGAAAAGAAGTGTAGTTGAAGATATATTAAATTAATATTTATTAATTTTATTAACTATCCATTGTTTTGCATCAAAAATTTAATTAACTTCTGATATCTCAGAGAACTTCGAATTTTAATAATAACTCTCCTCTACCTCAAAGAGAAGTTCTCTGTGTATGCAAAATGTAAATTGCACCAAAACATCCTTAAAAAATACATAGTTATTATGTCAATAATTATTTTTATTTAATAAAGCAGAAAATAACCATAATATATTTTATCCTGCAGGTTTGGCAGGATTTATGCAAAAATTCTCAATGAAAATGTTATTGTGAACTTTACAAAAGAAAATCAACTTTATCGAAATTTTGCTTAAACAGGTCTAGAAGTAAGTGATTTATCATCGATAAAAGAATGCAATACATATATATTTTTTTTGTCAAATCTCCACAGAACAGTCAAAATGAAAATAATATCATTAATTAGGACAAATTGGAAGAAAACTGTCTTCGGTGTAGGATTGGGAGCCTACGCATTGAGCTATGGACGAGAGTGGTATCAGTAAGTTGATATATTTTCATTATAAATAAATTTTCTACTTGAAAATGTAAACATGTTCGTTGACTTCAAAAAGCTGCCAATTTCTATAAGTCTTAGCCCGAAATTCAAGTCAAATTTATGAGTGATTTTCAGCAAACTAATACTTTTATGTCCTTCGGCGGTTTTAGGTATTTACTAAGCATTTTCTTTACTTTTTACGACTGTATTAGCTAGGACATAAGTCATGTGTTCGATATAATGGAAATACAATTCTAAAAAAAATCAATCAATACTACCTTGGCATTTCATCATTTTTACATATAAAATGTGGTGTACAAAATTTACACTTTTTGTGCGCCCATTTTGAGCATTAACTTTAGTAGTATAAAAATCGTTATGACAATTACGTTAAATTAAATTATTACAATTTGCAATTTTGAGAAGTAATCGAACAGACTTTAAATGTGATATGTATATAAAATTTATTATGTTTACTAAACTGAGCAAAATAATAATAATTGGGAAGACAATGCGATATAATATGAGATATCTGCTTGTCTTATTAGTAGTCCTATCGAACGGCAAATATTAAAAATAACAGAATTTGGAGAACAACAAGAACTTGAATAAAGTGGAAAATTCAAGTCTAGAAGACTTACAAGATTCACGCTTTGCTATCATCCTTATATAAAATTTAAATGAATTTAGCTCGTTTAAGGCAGATTTAAGTGGCGGCTACTGTGTCGTATGCGTACTTTTTTTTATTTTTTCCTTACAATTTCTAATAAGCTTTTATGTATGCACATTAAAAAACAAGTACAAAAAGAAAAATTCTTGCTGAGAAATAAACCAAAGTTCATGCTAATGAAGATGCTTGAGGCCTCCAAAATTTCCGAAATAAACATACTTAGTTTTAATAATTATTTTAAATTGACATGACTCAGTCTCTGTTAAACTCTGTTAAGGCCATCCTTGAAATATACAAAAAATAACCTTTATTTATGTGCCATAAATCTAATATATTTTTTTTTCAATTCTTAGAATATCTTCGTTGATGAAGGTATACAGCGAAAAAGCTGCTATTTATGGAGATCAGTGTGGAGTTTATCCAAAAAAACTCATTGTTATTTTGAATCCTGCAGCGAACAAAAAGAAAGCAGAAAAAACTGTAATTACATACAAGTTGTTAAAAGAAGATTGTTTTTAACTTAACGTTTTGTTCTTTAGTTTTCTAAATATTGTGAACCCATTTTACATCTGGCTGGATTTACTGTGGACATAGTACGGACTGATTCAGAAGGATATGCCAAGATGTTTGTTGAACAATTAAAATCCGCCCCTTATGGTCTTGTTGTAGCGGGAGGTGATGGCTCTGTCTCAGAAGTTTTAACTGGGCTTATGCGGAGAAGTGTTGACAAATGTCCAATTGCGCTTCTTCCTTTGGGAAAAACAAATGAAACTACCAAAAAGATCTTAAATTTAAACTTGTCCTCCAAGATAGATGAAGTTGAAGCACTTCTCAGTGCCTCATTAAATATCGCACGTGGAAAATTAGAAAAAAAGAGTATATTCAAAATTGAACAGATTGGAAAAGAAAGTGATGACAAAGATCAACAACCAAGCAGACCTATTTATTCGATGGGATCACTTGAATGGGGAATCTATCGCGATTTAAGATCTTTACAGGAAAAATACTGGTATCTTTGGAAGGCAGATAAGTATTTCACTGCTTTAGTGAATTCTTTCAACAGTAAATTATCGTGGGATTGTAAAGCAGATGTTGTTTACACAACGCCTTGCGTTGGATGTACTAATTGTATTGTTCTAAATGAAGTTGCAAATTCACAGAAGTCAATATTTTCAAGATTGTTTTCTAGAAAATATGCCTCGAATACCAGTAAAATTGTTCATGCCGCCAACGTTGAATGCCAAGAGCACAATCAACACTTAGATGCAAGCAACATCCGTATGTATGTAGAGGAAGCATCTGATAATAGTAAGCTGGTTTTGGAGTCGGATGAAAATATGAAAACAGGATTTGAGTCATTTGTCAAGTATTTGTCAGAAGATAAAGTATTCCAGCTAATAAAATTTCGTACAATGAACTTTGTTCCTGACAATAGTTGCACAGGACCATCGAAATTGTATTCTATAGATGGCGAGGCTTACGATGTTCGTCCTATAAAGGTTACATTAGTTCCGAAAGCTGTTGAAATATTCCTTTAAAAATATTCAAGTAAATACCTTGACGTTAATTGTTACAATTCGTTGTTTTATTTTGTTTTTATGTAGGCATCATAACTGAGAAATATTAATAATGTTCGCGTTTGACTTTTAAATTCACCTATGTACAGGAAATGAAATTATGAAATTCTCAGGTTTGTAGCAAAATTCATAAATTAAAATTGGAAGAAGGAGATAAGTCAAAAAATTAAGTTTTGGGGAAATAATAAAAACCCATAACTTTTTGTATAATTTTTCTTTTTAATTCAAAATTTCCACTTAGTAATCTTGTTTTCATTGCGGTAATAATGACTCAAGTTTTATCAAAAAATTAAGCGTAAATGTGAAATAATTATTCAAAAGAAAGATGGATTTGTACCCTTCTTCAAACTAACGCGGTGCATATGTGGAGAGATAGAGTTAAGTTACTCAAAATCTTTATCAAACCATATAATAGATTTATGAAGGTTTTTTTAAACAGTTTCTTCAAGTGTACAAAAATAAAAAAGTACTCTTTTCAATACCCTATTGCAATTTTCGAATGTTGAATTGGCTCCTCATGAAATTTTGGAGCACCTTTGCCTTGATTTGAAGCAAAATGATTTTTAATTCTATTCTGTAGGTAACGAAAATGTTAAATGCCTAGATAGACTATGAAAATTTAAATTTGATCATTTTATCTGAGAAATTGGTAAATAGTTTGTAGAAGGGAACGAATCCAGGGGCAAATCACCTTATTGTGAATTTTTTTTTACTGACTTTTTAGTAACGTGGTGTATGTCGTGTGTATACATATTAGAGGCCTACATAAATGCATTCATTTGCTCTCTGCTAATTTGTGCACTATTGCTGTTAGTGCAACAAACAACAGGCAAAATATGCCTTTGAATAACTGTCATAATTGGGCACGTGCGAAATATTTCAATTATAGCTGGACAAACTATCTCCCAGCCTGGTACTGAAAGTGTTCTTGATAACCAACTTTTCAACTATAAGAACAAGTTTTCGGCAGTGATGGCACGAAAAAGACGCCAGCACGTTCCCATTGCGGTGTCAAAAAGAGTGGCCAGGGAAGTGGTGTCAACACTCACAACCGCTTTCATCCTTTGGCTGAGAAGGATGACGAAATCATTTCATCGAAAAGCAATCAAGCGAGCTCAAGCGGAATAAACTTTATGTGTTTCAAGTGGCAACATCCCCGGAAGCTCCAACAACATTAACAGAAGCAGCGGCAACGGCAGCCTTATTAATTCCAGTGAACAACCATCCCCCATTTCGGAGCTTTGGTGTCCCCTATATTTACAAAAAGATTTTCAGCTAAAATCATTATGGATTTTATGAGTAAGTCAAACAATAATCTTAATAATGTAAAATGTATTGCTAATGGTTTTGGCAAATTTAAAATAAATGTAAAGGAATTGGAATTGCAATAGCCTCTTCATGAACAAATTCAAGGATCTTCGCATTGATACCTATTCCTTCACCACAAAATAATTAAAAACTTACAACACTATATTCTTAAGGGTATTTCCAGCGATTGTTTGCCGGCCGGGATTAAAAAAAAATTTTAATATTGGACCCCTCGTTGAAGGTAGTAAGTTGAATGACATCCCACACTCTTCATGAAACTCAAACAATTTAAATCTCTTCTTAGATATATGTAGAATCACTATCGGTGCCAAAGATTCGGTTACATGGCTGCATATTGAAGTTTTGCCATAAGGTGCTTAAAATGTCTTAAAGATCATGACATTGGAGCATTCGAACTCAGCAAAAAAACAGATACATCAGTTGCATCTTGTGTCAACTGCCAATCATGGGGTCATCCTGCGAGTTTCAGGGGCTGCCCTCAGCTTACGCTAAAAATATTGAGTCCTTTTTTCATGGTCTAATTGTAAACTTTCCAAACAGTTTCAAAGAAAATGCCATGATGTCCTTTGTGGACACAGTGAGAGGCCACAAAAAACAAAACATCTTTATATTCAAGAAATACCTTCTTTCCACCCCCCCCTTCTTCGATGCAATCCGTTAGATGCAAATATTCAACGAACCAAGCTTTCAAAATTCTTGTGTTTTCAGTACTGAATAGGAAATTGACACACCATTCCAAAAATGTAAAAATTTCATCACAAAAATTTTTCACGAATTTCGAAAAAAATATGGACTAACCCATTGCCGTTTTTTCAAAAAAAAACTTTTTTTTTGAAGTTGGTGAAAAAAAAATCGTGACGTACGTTAATGGAAAGGTCTATTCAAACCCTATCGATACATCCAAGCCAAATTTTTGTTCATGGTCTGATTCAGGAAATATTCCATCCAAAGTGATTTTACTCATTTTATGCCATGAACTACCTACCTTAATGTCTTTGAATGGTGATATCTCGCAAACCAAGGTAAAAAAAAAAATACAAAACTCGATAGAGATTCTTAAGAGCTTTCCAAAACTGAAAGCTAAAATCGCCTACGATATCTTGTTCTTGAAATAGAAGCATCTGAAGTGTTATTTTATTATTTGCACTTCGCCTGAAACAAAACTCAATAGAGATTCTTAAGAGCTTTCCAAAATTGAAAACTAAAATCGCCTACGATATCCGGTTCTCGAAATATACGCATCTGAAGTGATATTTTATTATTGAATAATGAACGAGAAAAAAATGTATTACTCTTTGAACTTAATTAGACGATTCGTTTTTTCGTTTGTTTCGTATTTCGTCTTTATGACACATTTGGTTTGTGATGTAGAAATGTAGGGGAAACCATAGAGTACCTATATTACCTAGAGAACCGACTCGTACCCCTCCTGCCTAAAACACCCGCAAATTTTATTTGAGCACACCAAGAGAAAACTCTCTCAAATTCCGTGTCGGTGAATACGTGTGAATTGTGGATAAAAATACAAAATGGGATTAGTAGCTCAAAGTGACGTTTTGTTTTTTTTGTTAAATTATGAAATGTCAAAATGACAGATCTCGATTCTAATTTGTGTTGGGTGGAATTGTTAATATTTAATTCTTCCAACAAAAACTCGGTTTTAAAAGAAAATTATACTTTTTATAGGTAAAATATTTGTAATTATTAATTCAAAGTGGATAACAATAGTTAATAACTTAAATTTCAAGTGCCAAAAGTCGACTGATCAAGTGAAACTCGATGTGTTACTTAACTTGATTTTTTTTTGTTTACTTCGGTGTTCCCAAATAAATATTGTTTATTTTGCAACTATCCTGTGAAATATATTTATTTTAAATTGCTCAAAACAATAAAACGTGAAAAACTAAATGCACTTTTGCATATTTCTTTTGATTTTGTGCGCGGAGTTTGTGTTTTAACTAGCGTGTTATCTACTGCCAACAAGCACACAATGATAACACAAAATCGAATTTATTTATTAAGTTAAAAAGCCTGTGTGCCAAGTGTCCACTTAGGTGGTTCAATTGCAAGGAAGCAATCAAAACCTTTCACACAATACCAAATCACCGTCTCACATCAAGTTGGTGCAGGGCCAAATCGGTCGTTTAAATTACGAGCTTCAGGATTTCAAGAACTCTAAATATTGCACCACTAAACAATCAAAATTTTTTTTTCAAATTTTTGAAAACTTTTCTTCTTATTTTACGTTGTGATTATTCAAATCCGTGCATCTTACTATAAATCGACTCCTACCAAAATACATTACATAAATATTTGCACTAAAGTAAACTATTAAAGCAATAAATAAATACTCATATCATACTTAATTAAATATTTTGTCAAATCTACGTTACTAATATTTCATTAAATTTATTATAGCGACCCAATGTTTAGTAGTAGCAGTGGAGGAGATTTTTCAAGTGCAAGAGCTTGTTGCAGCAGATCGCGCTCCATGTCTACCTCTTCCAACGCCACGACCATATCAAATGAGTCATACTGGCCTCTATTGTGGTCCTGATGTCCCTACCCACCACAAAACAGGTCACGATAGGGCGTCATTCTTAACTGGTAAGTTGTGATAATTACTATATCATCTTTAAATCTTATAAATTCTCTTTTTTTCAGACTTTAACCATAAAGCATCCGTGAGCACCGTTGGAAGCAACATCTCCATTACATCCTTCTGATATTGTGTACTCTGATTCCACACCTGACAATGTTATTGCAACTTGCTCCGATGGCCAAGAAGTTGTTAAGAAAATTCTTCAATATCAAAGACCAATGCGCATTACAACCAAATTGCACATAACTAAAGAATATACACCAACATACGGTAAGAATTCCCTATGAGTTATATAAGCTTTTGAAAAAATATAATATATGAATAATATAATATGATATTTCAATTTATATTTTAAGTACAAGCTCTGTGGTTAGTAATAAAATACAATCATAATTTTTTTTACTCAACGTATCATCTGTGGCATAGATACTAAAACAATATTTTTTTATTTTAGATTTCAGATGTGTCAAACAATAACAGCAAGATGAGGAACAGAGACCTTTCCACTGAATGCAAAAAAAAAGCATAATGTCCAATCGAAAAGTGATCCTTCTCGAATACTTACAGCGATAAGTACATTAAAACATTCAAGCCGCAATTCAAAAGCACCACTCATTCACATAATCCAAGAAATACACAATAATTGTGTAGTATCGGAGGTGCGCGTGAACAAACATAAAATTCATCGTAAAAGTCCTCCATCTAAGAAGCAAATAACAGCAGAACAAACGATTATTGACGGTGGTACCGAAAACATTCCCGAACAATCACATTCCCTCGTCTTCATGGATAGTGTCAGCGAAATTGATAGTCTTACCGAAGAATTTCAACAATCTTTTATTGAACACAAATTCCAGGAGCAGTGACAAAAATGTTGGACGTTTGTTACAAAAACGTTTAAGTGGTACTCGAGTAGAGTATAAGCCAAGAAACCTATCTACTCCACCTCGTAAACCACGTAATATTCCAGTTGCTAACCCGAAAGCAGCAATGCAGTACAGGTAAACTCATTTAACATTTAACACAAAATCTAAAAACTTCCAATCTACCAATCCAGAGTGCGGTCCTCAAGTAGGTTGTAAAATTCTACCAAAGCTTAACATTGACACAGCTGATGGAGCTTATCATAGTTTAGTTGCCAACATGGAGTCAAAAAATACGCCAGTTAAATCAGAAATGCCAAATAATAAAACCGAAAGTCAAAAATTCATCCTTGCTGAACAATTAAAAAACTTTGTTTCCCACTCTCCGTGGTCAAGTAAAAAACAAGAAGACAAACAAAATATAAGAAAATCTAATTCATTTTTGAATGCATCAAAAACAAAGCTTCTTAGATTTGTTACGAAAAAATCTCTTTCTGTGGAAAATAGATCAATCGGAGTCCAAACATTGGAAGTGTGCCCAAATGAAACAGTGAAAGAAAAGCGTTTTAGTCTTCAATCACCGCCAAGTAGCTATTTTTCAAATACTCGGGCTAAAACATCAAAGAGTTCCCAAACTGAATTTTACTTTTCACGAACAGTCGAATCTCCGCCAAGGCAAGAGAAAATTCCTCAACGTAAACAGCTATTTACAATATTTAATGCCCACGAAGAGAAACCTCCTCGTAAAATAAACTCTCAGAAAAAACAAAATACAACTTATAAATCTTAAAACAAGATTTAAACCTAACGAAGATGGGTCAGGTGCTTAGCAATATACGTAACCGATTAGAAGCAAGTGATGATCATGCCGTGGGAAAATTTCGTAAAACTAAACGTAAAGAAGAAGCTGCTGGTCAGACAGCCTTTAGTTACGATTATGTCGATGGCTACGAGCACCAAAAAGTCTTTCATGTTTCGGCTCAAGCTGACTTACATAATAAGCCAGAGCCTTCTTATTCCGAGATCGAAGAAGATAGCTTTTTCATTACTGGCAGTCCTGCCTATGAGAATACAACTGGCATTCAACACAAAGTGTAAGAAGTGACCCAAAAGTGATCTTTGCTTATAAATAAATCTTATAAATTCTCCTTTTTTTCAGACTTTAACCGTAAAGCATCCGTAAGCTCCGTTGGAAGCAACATCTCCATTACATCTCCGCAGTTTTCTGATATTGAGTACGCTGATTCAACACCTGACAATGTTATTGCAACTTGCTCCGATGACCAAGAAGTTGTTTAGAAAATTCTTCAACATCAAAGACCAATGTGCAATACAACCAAATTGCACATAAGTGAACAACATACACCAACATTCGGTAAGAATTCCCTATGAGTTGTATAAGATTTTAAAAAAATGTAAGGTTTAAGAACTCGAAAGCGTTTGTGGCTTTCATTATATTGAAAACGATACTATGTGTATTTTGTAGTTTTTTCTTTTTGTTAGTCTTCTATTTTGACAAAGAAAGACACTAGTGAGCGCTTTTTGTATTGTTTTAATTTTCAAATCAATTTATCAAATTAAAAAAATTTGCTTCTTAATCATAAGTCCTATTTTTTGCATATACATTTTCGCATAGCATTTTCTTCTCAATATGACCTACAATTCAATTTGTTGCTTTTGGCTTTTATGACTTAATTTAAAGTAAATTTTATCAAAACAAGAGGCGTTTTAATATTCCGTATAAGAAAATAAAACTTTCAAAACAGAACAATCCTTATTATTTTCCATGTTTTTATTGTCTTTTTTCGATATAGAAATTAAATACGTACCTTGAAAAAGTTTCATAGGAATACGATGAAAAACTTAAACTTGCCATCAACAAATTATATGAATATGTTGCTGCTGAATTATTGTATTATTGTTGTCATATTTTTTGATTGTATTTAATTTAATATCCAAATTTACAATTTATTTATTGTATTTAATTTTATATCAATATATATACAATTTATTTATTAGATGCTTTTAAAAGTTTTGCTTAAGAAGTTTTAATAAAATTCAAAAATTTTTTGCTGATAACTAAAAAATCTTTTTACTTGAGATATACTCGTATATACATAGGTAATAAATGGCAAGTTTTGGATTGTTGAAAAACAATTTAAGGTACTAATCAAACATGTCATTACGATGATAGAGAACACCAAAAAAGTGGGTGGCACAATTCACTCTGCCTGTTGGTGTTCGGTCTGTTTATCTGTACTTTAATGTGTAGCTCAAACCACGAAAGCGATTTTCTTCAAATTTTGGGAGGGGCAATCAATGGTAAATTGTAAAAATTTTAAGCTTACAAATAACGGTACTTTCGCCATACAACCATTTTAGAAGTTTATTTATTTCAAAAACGGCTCTAAAGACTTCGATTAAAAAATAGGTAAATTATTCTTTAAACTGTTATTAATGATTCCTACTATTAAACTTTTTTTTTTGATTTTCGATCCTCGCATGAACTGATTGGAATTAAAATATATATGAAATAATTTCTATCATCTATCTAAATTTCAGCCTTCTAGCTCTTAAGACTATAAAAATCAAATACTACATAAGTTCTCATAGGTAATTTTAAAATTTTTAACTAATTTTATCTTTTAACCGGAAGGAAAGCGTTACAAGGAAATTGACCTTATATAATTTACTCCTAGGTAGATGAAAAAATAGGCAACTACTCTACATATTTTTTTTCGCTTTAAAATTAAACTTAAATTTCCCAACTTCATAAAAAAAACTCGTTTTTTAAGCAACTGTTTAAGCAGGTAAACAAATTTCTTTAATTATTTTAAATGCTGTTCACAATGGTTCGATAACATTCTGTATTGATCAGTTTAAATAAACAATAATATATAATTACTAATACTACTTAAAGAAGATTAATCAATTTGACATTTTAACACAGATATAAATATGTCATTTGGTTTTTTCCTGAACGAAGATCTGCCTTTGATTTTTGCTTAAGCAATGTGAGCAGTGTAGCAATTCAACACTGGGGTGTAACCGTTCGACCACTGGTGAGTGGTTCAATACGATGATCTGAGTGGTGAAGTCAGCAGTTCCCCTGGGAAGGTTGCACTTCAAATCACCGGCAATGTAACCATTCCGGGAACAGCGTCGGCTACAGCTACGTGATGCACCACTTTGAAGACACCACTTTCCACCCGACCGACTAGTACGGAAAAATAAAATGAAATCATATAATAGTTAGCTGTCAGGTTATAATTAATAGTTTAAAACGTTTTTTTTTTTAAATAAAATACTCACAAATATTATTAACGTTAGTATCCATGTTCATTGTAGTTTTTTTCTAAAACAAATAAATCAAATAAAAACAGTTTTAGCTTTGATATTGTTTTATAAAAGGCTATTGAAAAGATTGGAAAATGAGAGGTATAAACGAACAATTTCGTGCAATGGTTTTTATTTTTTATGTTTGCTTGGCTCTTAAATCCCCTACATATTACCTTTTGAATAAAATAATAAAAGTCTGCTCCAGTGGATCAAAAGTTGACTCTTGGTTTTAGTGTAGGTAGGTACATTAAAGTGGAAATGTTAAAAATTGATATATGTCCTTGGGTGTAACTCCCAAAGTATCTATCCTAAAAGAAACGTTGATACATTTCTGAATTCTTATTCGAATGGAGCTGAAAATGGCGTTTACCAATTTGAATTCGATCCAGTGGATCAAAAGTTGACTCTTGGTTTTAGTGTAGGTAGGTACATTAAAGTGGAAATGTTAAAAATTGATATATGTCCTTGGGTGTAACTCCCAAAGTATCTATCCTAAAAGAAACGTTGATACATTTCTGAATTCTTATTCGAATGGAGCTGAAAATGGCGTTTACCAATTTGAATTCGATCCAGTGGATCAAAAGTTGACTCTTGGTTTTAGTGTAGGTAGGTACATTAAAGTGGAAATGTTAAAAATTGATATATGTCCTTGGGTGTAACTCCCAAAGTATCTATCCTAAAAGAAACGTTGATACATTTCTGAATTCTTATTCGAATGGAGCTGAAAATGGCGTTTACCAATTTGAATTCGATCCAGTGGATCAAAAGTTGACTCTTGGTTTTAGTGTAGGTAGGTACATTAAAGTGGAAATGTTAAAAATTGATATATGTCCTTGGGTGTAACTCCCAAAGTATCTAGAATGTTTCCGGACGACCAAACTAAAACGCTATTAGTTTGTACACTTACACTCGATTTGGAATTAATTTTGAAAACGTTTCAAAATAAAACAATTACATTTTTATTGAGTTCCGACTGGCCCGTAATAGCAGCGGATTATTAAATTACCAACCTGGTGTTATATTCCCGCTCATTTGGCAAGATAAGCCAAGACAAACCAGCGTAAACATAGAACCTGCCACTTTCAAAAGAACCACTTGTTTGGTCATATACAATAATGATAATCAATACAATTAATCAATTAATAATATTTTTACAAAACTTACTGGATTTTGAATATTTTATAAGTTATTTTCTTTTTATGAGAAATTGAAACACATGAAATCAAATTCCAATTATTCCCGCACAAAAAAACTTTTAAATAAACACTTTTTATAAATTAAAAGAATTAAATTATTTTGTTTTTTGTTCTCAAAAAAATTCGCAATTGACAATAGTTTTTTTTTTGCTTCGTTTATGTCAAAACATTTGTCAAAAACTGGGCTACGGAATTTTATGGATGTAAAGGTGCACTTTCACTTTAAGGCTGATTCTTAGGGTGCGCTTATACTAATAGATTCAATTTTTTGTTTTTTTTTTCAGTGAAAATATTCAGAAATTTAACTTTATTTATATTCTTAAACAACAAAATTCTTTATTAAATATATATTTTTATTGAAAAGTTGTCTAAAAAGGTTATTTAACCATAAACAATTTTTATTTTTTCAGGTTTTGAATTTAACTGATTCCTATTTTGAATATCGGAATTTCAGTTGAGGGAAAGTGAGCAAAACTGAGCAAAAATCCGATAAGTTATCATTGTATTGGTGTGGTTCCATTTAAAATGCATTGGGCAGCCAACACATGCTCAGCTATGTGGAGGAGTGCAGCTTGTAGGGTGAAAGAGAAAAAGCCCTGAAGTCGGTTCTCTAGATAATATAGGTACTCTATGGGGGAAACGATGAACGTTCGCAGAAAAATGAAGGTGTAAAGTGCCTTTAACATTAGCCACGAACTGCGAATGCGAAAAAAATTGTTTACCCCGAAGCCACACGCGCAAGTACTGGCAAGCAAGTTACATACACTGCCTGTCAAATACTTGATTTGCATTCTACTTGCCTTCCACTTGCTTCCCACTTGCATTCCACTTGCTTGTCTCCTGACTTGCTTCACTACAGGCTTCAAAAATTCCATGCCAGTTGACGAGCAAGTTGCTTGGGTTTGTATGTGTTAGCGAACAAATGTGTAGGTATTGCAACTTGCTTGCCAGTACTTGCCCGTGTGGCGTCGGGGTTAGGCAATTCCAAGCTCAAATATCAACAAATTATTCTTTTTACTTCTCGGCAAACAGGATAAACGATCCCATCTACAGTTTTTAAAAGAAAACACGGGCTTAAATTAGTATAAATTGTTAAATCTAGCATTTTTATATATTCTACTCGACCAGTGAGACATTTTCTGCGAATTTACAAACACTTAAAGGCTCTCCCAAACCAACGCGAATCCGCAGCGACGACGAATTTTTGTTGTTGTTTAGCGTTGTGTATTTGTCATATTTTGTACTATTGTGAATGATTCGCTGCGAATGCGGAGCGATTCGCGTTGGTTTGGGAGAACCCTAAGGCTCTCCCAAACCAACGCGAATCCGCAGCGGCGACGAATTTTTGTTGTTGTTTAGCGTTGTGTATTTGTCATATTTTTTTCTATTGTGAATGATTCGCTGCGAATCGCTCCGCATACGCGTTGGTTTGGGAGAACCTTTAAGTCTCCCCCAAACCAACGCGAATGCGGAGTGATTCGCAGCGAATCATTCACAATAGAAAAAAATATGACAAATACACAACGCTAAACAACAACAAAACTTCGTCTTCGCTGGGAATTCGCGTTGGTTTGGGGGAGCCTTTAAGGCTCTCCCAAACCAACACGAATTCGCCTTTAAGGCTCTCCCAAACCAACGCGAGTTCGCCTTTTAGGCTCTCCCAAACCAACGCGAATTCGCGGCGACGGTGAATTTTTGTTGTTGTTTAGCGTTGTGAATAATTCGCTGCGAATCGCTCCGCATTCGCGTTGGTTTGGGAGAACCTTTAAGTCTCCCCCAAACCAAGGCGAATTCGCAGCGACGACGATTTTTATATATTTTTTTCTATTGTGAATGATTAACTGCGAATCGCTCTGCTTTCGCGTTGGTTTGGGGGAGACTTTAAGAATCTCCCAGACCAACGCGAATTCTTGGCGACGGTGAATTTTTGTTGTTGTTTAGTATTGTGTATTTGTCATATTTTTTACTATTGTAAATGATTCGCTGCGAATCGCTCCGCATTCGCATTGGTTTGGGAAGGACTTCAAAGTTCTCCCAAACCAACGCGAATTGGGAGCGACGACGAATTTTTTGTTGTATAGCGTTATTTATTTGTCATATTTTTTACTATTGTAAACGATTCGCTGCGAATCGCTTCGCATTCGCGTTGGTTTGGGAGAACCTTCAAAACCAATTTTCTTATTGTCAATGTAATAAAATAATAATTATTAACATTAAATTTGTCGAAACAATTTTATTTTGTTATCAAGTAAAATTGAAATACACACATAACATACAATAATTTTCAGTCAAATAACACGGGATCCACCATTTTCCACTGATTTTGTGATATGCTGCGCATACCAATGAAAACGCTAATGATGTTTGTGTATCGTGGTTTGGGAGTGCCTTTATTCGCAATCCACAACATCAGGACGCATTCCACAAAACTGCGAATAAAAAATTCGCTCGAATTTAACCCAATTTATTTAGCACCTATTCTACTGGTTTATTTTGTATGCAAATGTCAAAATTCACGACTATTCACTATTCGCAGCTCATGTGAAAGGCACTTAAATGATAACACCGAACATTAAAGGCTCTCCCAACCCAACGCGAATTCGCAGTGACGACGAATTTTTGTTGTTGTTTAGCGTTGTGTATTTGTCACATTTTTTTCTATTGTGAATGATTCGCTGCGAATCACTGCGCATTCGCGTTGGTTTGGGTCAGCCTTAACAAAGAAGAAATTCAAAGCCGTTTCGAATTTTTCGATTTACTTTGCTCGTTATTCCTTTTTTGTGGAACAACGTTCACCGAATAAAGAACGAGTGTCCAAAGGCAGCTTAAGAAGTGATTTAAAAATATTTTTAATTATTATACTGTCTATTTTCCAGAAAATGAACCTCATATTTTTTAAACGTCAGAAAATCGAATGGACTTTTTTCGTGTGATTACGAAGCTTCGTTCCTGTCAAAAGACGAAAAACGAATCGTGTAATCAGACTCTTTATTAAAAGACGCCATCTGTGGAACCCATCCGTACCCATTTGAGATGACAGTTCAGTCTCGTGTCTCTTTTTACTTCATCTTTGGTTTTTGTTGTCAATTACAAACCCTGTTTATTTTATTTTTATATAATTTTCTATTTATGGTTATTGTGATTTAAAAAATGAATCTAATTTTTTCCATAAGTATTATTAGTAATACAAAAAATAAATTTGATATCATATCATATATTTGTATACGGTTGATCCTGTTCGATTAGTATAAAACATCAACATAAATTATGACGTCAGTTCAAAATTGAAAACATTTGATAAAAAAAATGAACTTATTAATAACTTTCAGCTGAGCCTTTCCTAAGTGGATCCATGGTAAACAAAGAAGACCATTATGGAATTCACATTATTAATCCTTGCGCATGGAAAATAGCTTTTACTTTCATGTAGCTGAGCTTTGGTAATTCGCATGCAGTTTCTCCTCTACGTAACACTTAAAGCTCAAGGCAATTCATTATTGTCTTATATTTTAACCAATTGAGAAGAAGACGTTATAAGTAGTTAAAAGTAGGTGATTATTGCTATTTCTATTAATATTACTATGCCAGTCACATAAATTACTTTTTGGTATTCAAACAACCGCCTGCTTAAATAATTTCCATACTTTTTGTAATTTTTAATTAACAAATAACGAAATAAAAAGTATATAGTGAGTTACCCACCTGCCTGTCTAGCTACCTACCTATATTGTTTTATGTTGGAATATCTTTAAATTGTTATAACGCCTTTTTAAGGCTCTCGAGACACGACCCTCCTATATTTCAGTTTAAATGTACATATATCCTTCCATAATGTGAATATTTTTCTTTTAGTATCCATTGAGAAATAGATGTGCTTAATTTTTTTAAAAATGTTTTAGAGAATTTTAAGCAATAAAGTGTTCATCACCATAGTCGATGTACTATTAGTTAATTTCAAATGCAAAAAAAAAAAAAAAATAAAAATAAACCTGCTGCTCTGGTTGTAACCTGAAAATTGAGATACATTTTTTAATATAGGTTACTCTATGCTTTTTGACTTTTTTTCAATGCAGGGAGAAAATCGATTTTTCAACGTTTTAATATTTTCTACAAGTTGAAAAATAGTAAGAAGAGAACGAGATTTGCGGCGCCTCATCTCGTTTTCAATTGAATCCTACGCGCTTATAATTCACTTCATGTGCATATTTATTCAAACTGAAAATGAATATTTATTAACAATTATGCCTATTTTTGTATAAACTCATTGCATTGCTATTTTATTTCAATATAATTTATGCATTTAAGAAGAAATGCTATTTAATTGAAGTTCCAAACAAAATCTGCTACTTAGTGCTTATTTTGCATGTGCTTCTTGGGTATGTTTGCTATCTATCAAATCGCAAGTGCCTATATAGCTTCTATAGAATTTTGCTTATGTGGGAAGTAAGTGTTTCTTTATGTGAAAAGGGTATACTAAAGAAGTCAGCTTATGGTGTTCGCCGGAGTACTCAGGTAGTGGAGGTAGTTTAATCAATACATATGATGTTTCTACCTCGTTTACTTATGTTTTTATGTTGGATTTTTTAGTACCTACTATATGCACCTGATTGCTAAAATTAAATGCCTTACTACTCTCAAGCACATAGAGATTATTCAACCGCAAAATTTAAAAGAAGGACACTTGAAGCCTCTGGTCACTTCTCCATATATGTATGTATGTATGTTAATAGTACCTAAATACAATTTAAAAGGAAATCTAGGTAAATTCATATTAATTTTACTTTGGAATGTTTTATTGCCAATCTCAAATGGAAATCATTAAAAAAATTTAAATAGGAATAATTAACGATAAAATAGTTATTAGAAAACACAGTTCATTCTAATTGGGTTTTGACGTCGGTATCCCATAATGACATGGTTTTGATTGATTTAAAACTGCATCCTAAAAGTTTACTACTTGTTTTTATTTTTAAATCTATAAAAGAATGGTTTTAATGTTTTTTAAATTCATTTTTTTTAATGAATTTGAACATAAAAAGTGATAACAGCATGTGTATGTGAAGCAAAGGCAACGCCTTTAAAATTCTATTTAAAAATCTTTAAGTGGTAGGGGTTAAGAAACCAAAACACTAGCGGAAAATTTTCTTTTCTGTTCTACAATGCCTAAAATCTTTTCAGTCTAGTCCATAATAGCTGTAGATAGAAGTGGCACAGCCAGAGTCGAATTCAGAATTTTGTTTGATCAATGAAAACGGACTATAACCCGGGAAAACAAAAATAAGAAAATCCTATTTTATTTTTCAAGAATTCCAAATACAAAATTAAAGAGGCGATTGCTTTACAATTTACTTAATTGGTCTTTCTAGTATAGTTGATGTATGTACATTGAATATGAAGTACCCTTAGCACTTAAAACACTCAAAGGCCTCGAAACCCAAATGAATTTAAATAAAAACTTGTTGGATTGTTTACCTACTATAATTTTGTGCGGTTTTTGTTTTTTATCTATTTTAGGCATTTCAAAAGAAAACTAATTTTATACATATTACTGGTTGAGAGCTTATATTTCCCCACAACGTTTTTTCGAAAAACTGAATAAATGTACTCGTAACTATTCCTATTTAAAAACAAAAAGCATATCAAAATAGCTGTTAATTTGTATCCCAAAACTAAGTGCTTGTAGAAGAACTTTTATGAATAATGCCGAATTGGGTTAAATTAATTTTTTTCTGGTAAAAGAACTTAAGCTTATTTTAAACTAGCTTTTACCGCGACTTCGCCCGCTCATTCCCTAAAGTTCGAAGTATATAAACTCCCTCTTTAAAACTTCTGCAACTCCGTTCGTCCGCTAACGGTCCATACGGTCCTTTTTATACCTCTCACGCAAGTCCTTTATTCTACTTGAAATTGCATAATATACCTATATAATCAGTACAGGCCTATACGGCAGCCCACGTTTGAAATTCTAATTATTACCGTTTCCAGGGTCCCATCTATCTCTATATAAAAATTCATTATAATTGAATCAGCTGTTTAGACGTGAAAGCGGAACAAACAAACTCACTTTCACATTTATAATATTAGTTATTTGATAATTTTACATGTTTTGTAAGCTTTTATTGACTTAATAACTACCCAGAGATGTTAAAATGGCAAAGCTACAAAATTGTTATTGATTTTTATTTTATGTTTTTACTAATAAAAATATAACTAAAAGAAATAAATAAACAGTGCTATTGAATGGTATTAATATTTTGCAACAGAGCCTTATTTAATGCTTATGTTCATAACGTACGTTCATAAATACATACATATGTACGTATCTATACATACATAATTATGTAGGTACTATAGGACAACTTTTGGATTCGTACAAAAAAAGTTGAGATTTTAATCAAACTTGTGTAAATTCAGAAAAGCATCATTGCAGATGATGCGATGAACAGAAAACCGCTTTAAAATTGTGAAATAGGCAGGAACAGGAAGTTAACTGCAACACGTTACTTAACTTCGTTAAAAATAAGTTGCTAGATAAGTTTCTTTCCACGGGGAAGAAAAAAAAAAACATTAATAAATGCATCAAATCCGCATAAATTTTTGCGTAACTTGTTCATTATTGCAAACTTGGATCAAGTGATGCGTAATCTTTAAAGAAATAAGAATCAAAAAAATTCTTATTGCGTTGTTGCTGATGCAAATGTAGGTTTGTTTCGTATCTTTTTCCTTTTAAAACTGTCAAATTTTGAAAGAGGGGAACATGCTACCAGAGTTAGGGCAATTTAAAAAAGTAAACAAACGCATTGAACCATGAACTACCTACACCACTTTTTGTAAGAAATGTCATTGTTGTGTATAAACGGTTTTGCCACCTTGCCATGATTATAATTCAATGCATTTCTTTCGTAAACCAAATCTACTGCTTGTAAATCGAGTCTACTGCACTTTTATTGCAGTGATAAGAATCAGATATCAAAAAGTGTAGGTCCCACCCTTTGGCACAAAAGAGTATTTTCCTAAAAAGTGACGACACTGAAATTTTACCACGTCTGTGAAGTTAGCAGAGCCACTTTCGCCCACGCAAATCGGACTTTGACTAGAATTTGCAGGTTTTTTGAATTTTTATTCCCGATTTTGCAGTTCGTCAAATAAGGGTATAACCGAGCGACCTGCTAACTTAACAGTGAAGTTAGCAGGTCACATAGTGTATATCTGTAACCAAGCATGCTAGGAACTTCCAATAAGGCTCCAAATTTGCAGTTTTTTTGTATTTCAACGATAGGCTAAGTTCAAAATTTGAAGTCCTCAATTTGAAGAATTGCCTTCAATATGAAGTAAGTTGTGTATCTCGGGATCCAAACATGCTAGTTTACATGCAGTAAAGTGCCTTTCACTAGAGCGGCAAATAGCGAATTGCGAGTGGTGGTGAGTTTTTACATTTCTTTCACATGAGGTCGCCGACAGACGCGAATTGTTATGAAAAATAAACCAGTAAAATGGTGTTTAAATAAATTTGAGGATAAATTCGAGCGATTTTTTCATTCGCAGATATGTGGAATGCGTCCTGATGTTGTGGATCGCGAATAAGTGTTTGGCAGTTCGCAAAAAATATCTCGTTTGGTCGTGTAGAAAATATAAAAATGCAAAAATTAAGAATTTAAACTGGTTTTTTTTAATTCATTTTTATTTTTCCAATTTCTTAAAACTATCTTAGAGCTAGACAAAGTTCATAAAAACTAGCCTACTTATCATTATCTTATAACTAACTTACTAGCCTACTTATCAATATCTTATAACTAACTTACTGGCCCTAATCGGGCGCTCTAAGCTAAACTATAATAACTTAATGCTGATGCCTTTCGGCCTAAGAACTATCTTAATACTAAAATTCATATCGGTTTTATTTTTCACCGAGAAGAATAGTTTTAGGCTATGTTTTCTTTTTAAAAATGTAGATAGGGTCGTTTATTAATTTTGTCGAAAAGTTAAAACAAGAATTTGTAGATACTTGCGCTTGGAATTGCCTAAACAAATTTATTCGAACTCGCAGTTCGCGACTCATGTGAAAGGCGGTTAAGACTCCAAATTTGCATTTCAAGAATAGGCTACTTCAAAATCTTGAAGTCCTTTTTTTGAAAAAAAAAATCATACTGACCTGAAGTAAAATATAATTCTTTTGGTTAATAATAAAGTTTTCAAAAGTCAAAGCTCTTACTAGTTTTCAATTAAAAACAGAGGCTTTCTGTTGGTAAAATGAATCTTAGTTTTTGAAAAATAAAAAAAAAGTACTTTTTTCAACTCTTTCAAAAACTGATACATTTTAGCATCTGGTTATTTTGTATTTTATTGTAAATTTAAAACCATATTGCATTTTGAAAACAAAAATTATACTTAACTACATAACAAGTTTTTAAAAAAAATAGTTTGAAATGCTTTAAATTTTTTTTTTTTCAAAATTTAGAGTTTGAAAACTATTTTTTTAAAAAGTTCGCTAGCATATCTTAATTTAAAATTCAAATTAAAGAAGAAATGTCTGGGTTTCCAAAAAGGTATAGCATGGTATTGTAAGTTTTACCATTCTTTTTAAATAATTTTTTGTCTGTTTAGTCGATTTGTTAGAAAATTGCTCCTCCCTCCTAAACGGGGGGAAGTAAACCCCCATCCGATACGATTTTGTTCTTGCTTTTTGGTGCACCTTATACCGATCAGCCTGTATAATCACCAGTACCCATAACTATACCAAATTCATCCAACTTCGACTTGGCCAAACCGCTGCCACCCTTGTCCTTGTCACACTACTTCTAATCTTCAACACTTGGTCTACAACTGCAACATAGAAGCTAAAAGCTCTTTAAGTTATTATTAGCCTGTAATTTACTACATGATTAATAAATAAAAATTATAACAATAAAAATCAAATTACACACAAAGCTAGCATCGCATTTTTTGTTCCGCGCTGAGTGTATTTATTTATTTAAATAAGATTGAACTATTTAAAGTTTTAGATTCTGTAAATATGTTGCTAAGATGATCTTCCAGCCCTCTTACCTATAGAAATTCTATAATTTTGATGAAATTGATTCTCCTAAACTCTCTTCTTTCATCGACATTTTTTCGCTTTAACTCCCTTCGTCACATGAAATATATATTATATTTTCTCTCACTGTAGAAATCAAGATGCATATGCTTATTTGACTGATTCAATCAGCAAACTAATTGAGGGATTGTGCTCATTGTTGGTTTATTAAATAAAGTGTAACCAACTAACAGGCAAAACATATTCTTTAAAGTAACCTGTACTATTATTTTAAATTTCGGAATATGCACCGAACACTATAAAGAAGCTTACATTTCTAAATAATACATTTTTACTTAAAATGATACGTTTCGTCAAGTTTCATGAGCTTAGGTTTATTTGGTAAAAACTAAAAAGTAATAAATATTAGAAATACAATTCCTGAACTGTATTTATAATTATTTTTAAATCAAAGAGAACTAACACAGCTAAACCAACATGTGACTGGTTTTTCAAAATTAAAAAATATTATAATTTATAATTAGTCAGGTGTACCTAATCTTTTAACATTTCGTATTATATAGAAATGGGATGTTTTAGCAGTAAAGATCGCTTAACAAAAGAAGATATGGATTTTTTAAAATCACACACTCGCTACGACGAAGCTACAATTAAAGAATGGTATAAAGGGTTCAAGGTATGAATTTTAATAAACAAAAATCTTTATTACATAATTGTAATTTTAATTCTATGTATTTATTATTGCAGCAAGATTGTCCAAATGGCCGATTAACACCAGCTAAGTTTGTCGATATGTATAAAATGTTTTTCCCATCAGGAAACGCAGAAGAATTTTGTGATCATGTTTTTCGAACGTTTGACATGGACAAAAATGGTTACATAGACTTTAAAGTAAATATACATTTTTATATTTATATATTTATATATATATATATATATATATTTCTTATTATTTATAAAATATTTAACCTAAGAGCCACTTGCACGAAACCAAAATATTATTAATTAAAACTCAGGACAGCTATTCTTGTTTATATAAATAAGTGAAGGCTTTTCGTTTTTATATCGCAGAAACAAAATTAAAAATAAATGCAAATTAGAATTATTTAATTTATCAAAATCAAGAATCAGAAACCAAGAATAAAATTTGAAAACTAACGCGTTCACTTGCTTCTCCATCAAAAATTAAAAAAAAATACGTGAGATCTATTCAGAATCTAAATTATATACATTAAAGTGGCCCTTAAATTGGACGTAGTCTTGGAAGTCCTTATTCGATTCAAAACATTGAAAAACAATTTCCCTAATTTTATCACCCACCGGGTTCTCAAAATTTAATTTTGAAAAATGTCTCAAAACAAAAATGACTGCTTTCTAAATCTTTTACAAGATCCACGATACCAATTTTGAACATAAAAAATCAAAAAAAAAATCCGACACCCCTAATACAAATGAGTAAGGACCTGTAGGTGAATGCACCTTGACATCGACATTTGGATTTTGGCTATTAAAAAATAATGTAGACACACACATAAAAAACTTTTGTGTTGTCAGCGAACAATGCTATAAATATGTCCAATTGAAATTATTGTAAAATTTAGCAAATGTGCCACTCTGGCAGACAACCGATATTGTCATGCCTTAATTATTCAATTGTTCTTTATTCTTAATGATAACAAATGTACAACTTTATATTGACTAAAATCTATCTATCTATGTCAAATACGGCCTTTTCTGGTCATTCCTTAATTTTATCTTCTGTTGTTAAAGTGGAACCCTTACGTCATGCAGCTATCCATGAGCAGAACTTCAATCGAAGAAACCCAAGCTTTCAGCTCTCGTTATGTGCATTAGGGGTGTCGGAATTTTTTAAATTTTTTTTTAAAGTATCGTAGATCTTATAAAGGATTTAGAAAGAAGTAATTTTTGTTCTGGGACATTTTCCAAAATTAAATTCTGAGACCCCGCGGCCGTTTTTGAGTAAAAATTTCAATTCGAAAATGTGGTCAGAAAAAGGATTTACATTTGCGTCGATATGTGCTCAAAACCCCTTAAGTGTTTGCCGCACAAAGTGAAATTGTCCTATCATGTACTTATTTAATAACATAAGCATAAGAAAAAAATGTTTTCTGAAAGGAGTAGTAGAACTTTTGAAAGCGATTTGTTACCTGTAAATGAAAATAGAATTATGTTGACTGGCCAAATAAAATAAACTTTTTTTGTTCCGTTTTGTTCTAGTTGATGCATCTTATTGTTAGCACAAGAGCCGACAGCAAATTTGAGGAGTTGATATTTAACCAAAATCTGATAATGAGGGTTTATTGGTACATGTATCGATATTTATATCAAATACCAAAGTTTGGCAGGTTATTTTCTCAGCCTTTGGTAGAGGTGGGGGTTAAAACCCACTTTTTTTCCTTTCTACGTGTTAGGGCCATTAATACTTAAATTCATTTTTAAAAAAAATTATGCTCTGTCATTTTCTTTAAGTCTGATGACTTTTATCTTGTTGATCCGATCAATAAGACGATAAGCTTTCTAAGCAAACCTGATCGGACGTTTTTTAGAGACTTACTTTTTTTGATTTTTGGTTTTGTTTGAAATTTTGTTTAAGTGATAATATTTTCATACAAGGGTTATCTATTCATCGGACCGTCATGATTGAGGTGTTTATGCTTAGGAAAAAACAGAGCATAATTGATTTTTATTAAATAAACTAAAGTGGTTACTACCCTGACAAATAAATAGAAGAACTGACTCTTTTCAACCCCCACCCATTTGAAAGGCTGACAGACTTTGATATTTGATATCACGATACATGTTTCGGTTATACATCCAGTCCCAAAATTTGCTGTCGGCTCTTAGACTAAATATATGTATGTATTCATATAAATTAGATCAAAAATAAGTTTCAGTTAGCTTCAAGCACTGAACCAACAAAACAAATAGTTTATTGTTAAACAACAAAAAATACAATTTATTTAACTAATAACGTTTTCTTTTTTCAAATAAGGAATTTCTTTTGGCAATCGATGTTACTTCAAGTGGAACACCTGAAGAAAAATTGAAATGGGCATTCCGAATGTATGATGTTGACGGCAACGGTGTTATTGATATTCAAGAGATGACAAAAATTGTACAGGTAATTTGTCCATAATTTGCTTTCCATGAAATTCAAAACTTAGCGCTATAAAAAGTACTGTCTACGTATGGTATACAATTGCAGATTGATTTTTCTTTTTTATTGTATTTCGTCGGCTTAGAGTGTAAAGCAGCTAACTCATATTTTGCATTTTTCACAAACAAATATTTTAAACAAAGTGTTCGCAATATTTGAATAAAACCAAAATTACATTAAATATTTTTCAACAGATTTGATAGATTTTTGTATTTTTTAGCAATTTTTGAAGTGGCCTATAATGGTAAAAAAAAAATTTGCAGTTAGGCGCTTTACACTCTAAGCCGACGATTTGTTTACAATTTGTGTCTGTGAAACTGTGGCGATCCAGGCTGTCATTTGTTCTGGTGTGTAATGGTGTTGGTAAAAGAGGGGTAAATCTGCCGAAAAATCCAGATCTGCAAAATTGATTTTTGATTAAACAGAAATTGAATTATTTACTATTGGAAACCTTTTATTGTCAAAATCTTCTTATTCGGCTCCCAATCCATGAAGGGTTGCAGCCCCAGACACGGCAGCCTTCCATTATAGATACTAGAAGTACCTCTTCGATCGGTTTTAAGATCTACTCATTGGTATTGTGTTGTTTCTGTTTTCTGTTTTCAAAAATTAGAGAAAAATCCTACGTTGAAATGAATTCATTAAATGTAATCCTTAATAATGTAACTATCCGTAATAAGGGGGTTGAAAAGAGCAAATTCTCCTATTTAATAATCAGGCTTATAACCACTTTAATTTATTTAAAAAAATATATGATGCCATGTTATTTTTCCTAAGCATAAACACTTCAGTCTTTACGGTCTGATTAATATAACTCAAGATATAGCCATTTTATACTTACCTTATCATCTCAATTTTGGAGATTTGAAACAAAAAAAAAAAGACAGAAATTTCTTGCACACAAATTCATAGATCGAGAATTTTTTTACTGACCCCTGTTTATGTTATTGATGAAACTATTTTTCAACAAAAAACGTCACTAACTTAAACATTTTTAATGAATGCATTTTCAAAAACTGCAAACGAAATAATATTCTTTATATTACAGGCAATATACGATATGCTAGGGGCTTGTTCTTCAAACCGTCCGGCGGACTCAGCTGAAGAAAGAGCAAAAAATATATTTGCTAAAATGGATGAAAATAACGATGGCCAACTAACTCAAGAAGAATTTTTAAAAGGATGTTTGCAAGATGAAGAACTATCAAAAATGCTAGCACCATAAAACTATTGCATAATAGTAATAATAATTAATAAGTCACAAAAATGCACAAATGCGAATCTTATCATATCAATGTTTGTGCGTATATTATTACATAGCTATCAACTTAAATATTTTTAATACATTTTGTAATGTATCATGTTTTTATACTATCTTTATATTCGATTTAATTGGGATACAAGTTTAAAAAAAAAAAAAAAACAAAAAATATTTTTGAACAAACATCATTTCAGGTATAATATATTTGAATTTGAATAGAAGAACGTATTCACCAAATTATGTAGAATTTTAAATTTCAAATGTATCAAACCTTGCACATCTTATTAAATTTATTTACTTAAGACTAAGCATAAGTACAAGTTTCAACAAAATCCCAACTAGTATTACGCTTATTTTCCAGACGTAGAAACAGCACGAGAGGACATAGCACATGAAGTTAAAGATTTTGTACAATGGCAATGGGTATTACCAAAAAAGCTGATTTAAATAAGATATCTCCAAAACACAAATAAAATATAAAACAAAAACCAATGTGGTAATCACGATTCGATTCAACAGGTTGTTATTATCTGAAAACGCACGATAACATAATTAAATATTAGAAAATAAAGATTGTTTTTCAAATTACAATACTATACCTGTTGCATCGAATCTTGGATAAAAAATGCAAAATTCCGGAAAGGCAAATGGTACAGATTTAGTGTCATAATTTCTTTAAGGTTTAGCAATTATGATTGTGTGAGTGAAGAAAAATATATGAAAAATTTAATGGAAAAAGTGCTTCCCCCTTGCATAATCGGGTTTCAATAAAAGGGTCCATAAATAAGACACATATGTTTTCACATCGAAGGTACAATAGACTAGACTAGCTGAAGTTAGTGATAGTATGCGATGCTAGCTATTAGTACTAATTAAAGGCCACCTATGTACATAAGTTGGGCCAAACAGTAGAAAGGCACAAAAATTAAAATTTCCGATAAGTTCTGCATCACTAATGCTAGTATCCACTTGTCTTTTGCAATAAATTGATTGATACCAAAGAAAGAGCAAAATAAGAATTGCTATACATACATGTGAGATGTGTTTGGTAACTTCAAACTTCTTGCAAATTTTTACAATTCTCAAAATCCATTAGAATCAAATCCGTAATACGAAACTGAATTCCGTACGCGCTCAAAAAATATGTTCTAAATTTATGACTAATAAATTTTAGGAAAATTAATTCTGAACCTCAAGTTAATTTTCGATTCTACCGAAAATTGAAAATCAAAAGTATTTTAAAACAACGAGAGTTTGGAAACGAAAGGATTCTTATAATATTGGTCGAAATTCACAACAGGAATCACAATACTAAAAATTCGCTTCTGAAATGCTTCGAATTCCTTATTAAACCGACTGCAACAATTAACAATTGCCGGAAGATGAAACAGTAAGTATGATTTAAAGGTTAAGGCTTAAGAATATTATATAGATTTTACTATCTGCAAACAACGATATCTTGTATTTAACAATAATTCCTGTGGCGTCAAAACCCATGTCTCTGGGATTATTAGGTAAAATATAGTTTGTATATTTTTCATAATGCTATTGGAATAAGCGCATAATGCGCATAAGTAAGGAAAAACCACGTGTTGAAAGTAATCCCATTGCATGGATCGTAGACAAATTCAAATCAACTGGTATCTTCAATGAGTTCGAGGAGCTTCTTTGTCTCAGTGTCAGTAGTCGCTATTGAATAGTTTTATGTATGTACAAAAAAATTAAGTTTGAAAAAAATCCGTCACCAATCGTTACCTTCGCTGAGTGATGGTATTATCTTGATAAAAGAAATGAATATAGCAAGGTGTTATGTAAAGAAGTATTTAATTATTTCAGATAGCATGTTTTTAATTTAATTTAATTTAATTCTTAATAGGTAATTCAACTTAAAAGTTCAAATAAGCTCAACTCCATTGCGTTTCGCCCAGGTATGATAGTTGGGCTCATCCGTTAGATGACTATCATACCCTTCTAAGACGCAAATTTGTATCGATGATTACCGACTAATATAAAAATCACAGCATTGGAGATACTGTGAATTTTATTATTCTAAGGGACTTTGGTTAATCAATGCTGTGATTTTTATATTAGTCGGTAATCATCGATACAAATTTGCGTCTTAGAAGGGTATGATAGTCATCTAACTGATGAGCCCAACTATAATACCTGGGCGAAACGCAATGGAGTTGAGCTAATTTGAACTTTTAACTTGAATTATAAATTCGGTCACTCCACTCAAACAGAAGAATTTTCCTTTTAAATTTTCTTCATATTCAATTATCTTAATAGTTAATATTTACAATGTGTTGCGGTCGATGGTCAAGAAAAGAAGGTAGTACCCAAACACTGTACACATATTAAGCCTTTAATCAAGCTCTCAACGCCTATACTTCTTTTTATACTATCACTCACACCTAATATCTGTTGTGTTCTCTCAGAATATAAACACTATTGTTTTGTTGACACATTGCCTGAAGCTTTTGTGTTATGTATATTTGTAGATTGCATTTGCCTTTTTCCGGTTCAGTAATGATTTCCCGAGAGTTCAGATAAATCGACGCTACCATCATTCTTTACTAAAATTGAATCCATGAAGATAACCATTTTTTTATCTAACAAAAAGTCATAAAAAGTTTTTAATCAATCAGGGGGGTCATTCCGTATTTCGATTATCGCCAGACGACAGTCTTGCTTCACGTAACATTGAAAATGAATATCGTTTTGGCGATAAAATATTTGATTTACGTATATCAATAATCGCTATCTTCAAAACGTAGAGCTTAGACGATAGCTAAAGAGGTATCGTCTTGTAATTGTTTGATTGGTCTAGAAGCAATGAATGAAAGGGTTTGTTAGGGTCAATCTAGACAAAAAAAAAACTTGTCAAAAACTTATTAAAAAATCATAGGAATGAAGTTAAACGTGAAAGCCACTATGCTTAAGGGGTGCCTACCTTATGTATGGTTTTTCAGAAAAAAAGCAACAAGCTAAGAAGTAAAAGTATATCTTTGCTAAAACTCATATATCTTATTCAATATTTAATAATTTTGATTGACATCACACGTTCATCTTGTTGACAATTTTGCACTTTTCAAATAACCAAAGAAGTGGAAATCGTAGAGGTTGAGGGATGTCATGGCAACCGCTATAAACCAGCACCGTGATTAAGAATTATGTCTTGCTGCATAATTATAACTCAAGGTGTCGATCGGATGTTTTTTGTATCTTCATATTCAACACAGTTCAGCTTGTAGGCCAAAATCGTATTTTTCAATGGGCACCCTGATTGGCCAGCTGCTTATTGCTATATTGTTGCGTACCGTAAAAATGAATTTATCCACTAAATTTCACTTTGATTAAATTTTAAGAATAATGTGACATTTCAAATAAAACGACAAGGATTTTTGTTTTTGACAGCAAAATTCATATAACAAAACGATATACGAGACGATAGCGATTGAGTTACGTCGTTTAAACGATTATCTTTTTAAAAATTACGCCCCAGTATAATAACATTGAAAATTCAAAAAAGTCCATTTATTAATTACAAAAAAGTACTCGTACGCCATGTAGTACATACGTACATGGCGCACAATCAAAGCCAAAAACTTTGGCATTACTTTTCTAGCATTTGATCTGTTATTGGAAAAGTGTTAATTAAATCAATTAACATAATGTATGTATAGTGATGAAAGAAAAATTCAATCAAGATTTTGGTAAGCGAGGATATTTCACAACAATGGAACAAACAAATCTGAAAACTTTCACAAAAAAGGCAGCATATCAAAAATGTATGGATCCATTATAAGGTATTGAATAGACCGGAAAATGAGAGGTATAAAGGAACAAGTACTTGCAAGGGTTTTGTTATTAATAATTATGTTTGTTTGGCCCTTAAGCATGCCCAAAACCGCAAATGATCCATCATTTTTGGTATAACTCGGAATTCGGAAACTAAGCCGAGTTTGACAATTTTAGAATTAAAACTTTTTGTTCAAAATTTAATTTTCTATCAAAATGAATGGCTAATAAAAATTAAGAAGGAAAAGTTAACAAAAATTA
The DNA here is from genome assembly GCA_946251815.1 of Dasysyrphus albostriatus. NCBI lineage: Eukaryota > Metazoa > Arthropoda > Insecta > Diptera > Syrphidae > Dasysyrphus > Dasysyrphus albostriatus. Next base: position 100,057,328 of record OX276336.1, read on the forward strand.
AAATTTGTTTTTCCAAATTGCGCATAACTTTTAAGGCTAAAGGGCTAAACATTTCATAACTTGGCGGTGAGTGAAGAAAAATAAGGGCAACTGGTACACTTCTGGTGAGTTTTTATTTTTATATTAGGCCAAGAAAAGTTCTGTCGAAATTCATAGTTGCTTTCAAAATTCAAATCGAAACTCACTATACAGGTTGATAGCGTCTTCGTTTGGTCATGCTGAAGCTTCTTCATCACCCAAATGCACAAACACAACCATCAGATTGTGTTAAAACTTATTCGTTTAATATCCCGGAGATAATAGAGTTCCGGAATAATAAACGAAGATGCCATCATAACACCACTTGAGACTGGTGCCTTTAAAAACTTCTACTTACGATTTCTTTCCAACAAATCAGCGCATTAAAATGAAAAATACAAAATTTGCCTGGTGGATATTATGATAATGATAAGCTTTATTAAAATAATTCAAAAATAAAAATGTTTTATATTTCAGATAACTCAAGAAATCATAAAATTAATGTTTTTTATATGATTTAACATAATAATAATTGGAGCAGTTAGCTAAGCTGTATTAGTATTCTTTTTTTTGGGTGTTAAACTTATATGTATACGATTATATCTTGAAGTCGGCTTTATCAACATTGTTTTATTTTAATTATTTTCCGCTAAAATTCATTCCAGTGGAGAAGACTAACATCTTCTTGTTTTTTTTAGATTTTTTACTGCCACCACTTTTGGATTCATTTTTATTTGGAGAGTTGTGTTTTTGGATTATAGCTTCTGCCAAAACATCTCCCAAATTTGGTGCTGGATGAAATTCTTCATTCAAAGAATCACTTTCACTGTAACGCTCTGATGTCATCCTTGGACGTGGCGCAGCAGGTTCTTTAACCCAAGTTGAATCTTTTGCTGTTCTTGGTGAGCACTTTCCCATTGTCGGCCATAACTCTGCTATAGGTGAATCAAGAGAGTTTGCAATTGATGAATAGGTACTGCGCTTTGATGCACCTGGTTGAGCTGATATATTGATAGGTTCTGTGGAAAATTGGTTAGGAGAACCGAAAAGAGTTTCCTCGAAGCCACACTATTAAAAAATATAATAGAATTAAATGCTTTCGATTATATTCCAAAAAAAACATACCGTTGGAAATTCATGGGAAGAAGTCAAATTAATGTTAGCGGTGCTTGAAAGAAGTTTTCCCATTTGTCTGTCGTTGATTGCATTTATTTTTAATTCACGTTTCTTTTCTTCTCTGTCTCTTCTAAGTCGTGCTTTTTTCCTTTGAAGAATGTCATCTATAAACATTAAACAAAAACAAGGACATTAAGAAAAGTATTTCAAATTATGTATTACCTTTAAACATATACAAAACGTCTTCAGATATAATAGGTGGCTCCAACTGAACTTCTACGACCTCAAAATGACATGTCAGTGGCAAGTGCCCCAAGCATGTAAACTTCCTTCGATGTTCTTCGTCCATTGAATGGTGCTCTTTTTGTAAAATTTTTGCATTTACTAGCAATGGAGCCTGATCAAGGGACCCATAGCAAGCTTGTAACATTTTCACATTCAATGGATGAAGGAATATATTTTGGCCATCCACAGATTGATAGAAATAGTAATATTTAGCATTTGGTTCTTCTTCTACTGTTTTGGGTATTTTTTCAGTGGATTCGCTAATTATGGCGTCTGCGTCAGGTTTATCCTTTAACAAACAATTGTCATTTTCCATTTTTGAAGTTATTTTCTTTTCCATGATCGTTTCGATTTCATTGTTTATCTCAAACTTTCTGGCTTTTAATAAATCTAAAGCTTGTTGAACGAATATAAATTCAGGACAATTTTGTTCACTTTCACAAAAAGCCAACTCATTTTGTTCTCTTTCAATAATCGAAATAACATCTGATCTATTCGCTACTAAGAATTTAGCAAATTTCGATTCTTCATCGCTATCAGACGAGAACATGTGAAGTTGTTGGTCCTCGCTAGCGTGTAAGCTGGTAAATTTTTCAATGGAAAGTGAACCCTTTTTGCGTTGCATCAATTGAAAACTTATGTTATTTCCAACAGAAAAATTGACTTGCTGGACAATGGTTGTGCTTTTCAAGTCATTTGTATGTACTGCTTCGTAGCAAATAGGACATTTACGCCATGTTTTATCAGATAATGCTAGATAATGAAGAATGCATGGCCAGCAGTATGCATGACCGCAACGAGTCAGTTTAGCAGCAAGAGGTGGATACAAACAGATGGGGCATTGCGGCTCCTCGGTTGTTTGAATATTGATTTGCTCAATTAGATCCCAATCGATTAGTGTATCTGGAGATGATGTAATCTTCTGTTTGGCCTTCCAGTTTACAACGAATTGGAAGCTAAGAGTAAAATAATAGATATTAATTAATTTATGCAAACAAAACATCAAAAATATATTATTTTAAAATGAAGTTATAAGAAAAATAAATAAACAAATAAATTCAGTGGCGCAACAGCTCATGGAGAACCAGGGCCTAGTGATTAAAAACTCTCAACCATTCTTGTGTGCGTTTTGTTGGCAGGAATGGAGGGACCTACAATTTTTTGCCGAGCCCAAACGCCTAGATGAGAAGCACTTATTCATGACAAGTATACTCTTGGAAAATTTGTCAGTTTCTCGCAAAAGGCAGTACATCGGGATAAATATTTCTGTTTTTAGGTGGCAGCGGCTGGGAGTCGAACCCAGACCTTCGACATGACAGTCCAACGCACTAACCATCATGCCACGCATGCCACGAGGTACTACTGTATCTGTGATAGTATGTTTAATATTTTGACTTTAAAATATCGATAGTTTGGTTCTAAAAACGTACTGAAGTGTTCAGATTCCTAACTTGGTTCAATGATTTATTGTCAACAATCAAGCCATTTGTTTCCACTTTGTATCCTGCTCAACTACATGCGGTGAAGAAAACAAAGAAGGAATTTATTAATCGGATAATACAATTTATTCCTGAACGATTGATGCACGGAAACGCGCTTCTACTTAGCATCAATTCGCATTAGCGCAATAAGGTCGACAGCCAGTAATGTTAGTTTAAAGACTTAGTGCAACAACTTTAGACGAAAAAACAATCAACAAAATCATTTGAATAAATATTTTCCTGTCACATCACATCTGTTGATGAAAGAAGGCTTTCATCAAACAATACCATTCGTAATATGCCCCTGAGCTTGTAAGGTAGTTTTTAAAACTGATTTAAATAAAAAGATTTACTATTCTAATGAAAATGTTCCCGCAAGTTAGAAAATAATTTTGCTTCGCTTTGAAAACCCAGAAAATATTCACAGCATAATAGCTAAATTTTGTATGTATTTGTAAATTACTTCCTTATAAAGCTTTTTAATCTGACAAAGTTTTTATGTTGGCACCTCTTATCTTCCCCGATATTTGGCACATTCACCTTTTTGGCACAAGAAATAAAAAAAAAATAATCCCATTGATTTTTCACCAAAAAAAAATAATATATTTTCGCTTACCAATCTATTAAACGGTAAATGTTAGACATTTTATTTTAATACAGTTTGTAGTTTATTTAACCTTCTAAAAGAAAATATATTTTTTTTTCATTTAGCAGTCATTAAAAAGATATTTTTTTATATAAACTGCACAAAAAATAAAAATAACGATATTTTGCGTTTTTCTCTAAGTGGCGAAGTTTTTGAAAACTAATTAATGCTGGATTTACACTTGTCTTTGAAATTGGCACACTTTGACAGATCATATTTTTCATATATTATCGAATTTTGATACTTTTAGCAACAGCTATTTTCATTTTTCATTATTCACTTCAGTTTATTTTTCTGAATTTTTTTTTGTTTTCAGGAATATTATCATCCTCTAAAATAGATGGAAGAAAGCTTATGTGTTGGGGTGGGTCACTCATTTTACAGTCATATTTTTTTCTTAACATTTTTTATATCAAAATCGGTCGAATTTTCAAAATCACATTCAATTTGCATTTCATCAGCTGTCAAATTAGTGTCATCGACAAAATTATTAAAATTATCATTGCGCCAAAAAATATTCCTTGTTAGTTAAAGACAAAGTAACATTTCGTGTGCCCGTTAAGCTTTTTCCACTTTTTTTTCAAATTTGATGTCTCATTGACAAACAGTGTCTGTAAGTTCAAAGACAACCAATTTTTGTGTATTTCTATTTGTAAAATGACGCAAAAATGCGTCTATCGTCAATTGGTAAATGACAAATGGAAGCCTAGCATAATACTCATTTTGTAGAAAATAATATTCTTTATAAGAACTATTATGAGCACTTTTTCGATACGAGGCCCCAATACAAAGTTATGGAGACATCAAAAACTATCTGTTTTCGAAAATGCTTGTTTTCTGGACCCAACATGGTGCGGGAAAATGCATTTCCATTTGGAACTTAAAACTTAAAATTTTATAAATGTGTTAAAATAAAATTTCTAAAATTTACCGTTTAAGAGGGGCAAGCGAAAAATCTTTACTTTACCTTTTGGAAATATTAATATCATTATACTTCACTTGTATTGAAAAAAGTGTTGATATTTTTTTAAGATTGCATTGCTATCTATTAACTGAGCATTAGGTTTGTTCGTTGAAGTTTACCCAGAGTTTTTTGACAACCCCAAGAATTGTCAAAAAAAAACCTTTCGGTTCTTAAAAAACACTAAACGGCTCCTAATTGTGTTGTTGAGATAAGCAAAAAACAAAATTTTATTTAAAAAAGAAACCACTGTTTCCATTTTCTATTTTTGTTTCCTATTATTTAGAGCTCCTGACACCTTGACATTTTATTCTTAACCTCAACTCACCCCAGCAAAAAACCTAGTTCTACTTCAGGGCAACCCTAGGTTTCAAAAAACACAGAATTGGCTCGTCAGGGTTAGTTCAAGGTATTCAAAAAAAGCTTTAGGGCGACCATAGGGTGGCTTCAGAGCTCAATGAACAAACCGGCTTATGAGGATGTATTTCAGGGTCTATTACATAAAGCAATCGAACGAAATCGGTTTGACTATTTCTATCTCTACCATATCTGTTGAGAAAAAAAGAGAAAAAGCTATTGTTTCTGTGTTACGTAATAGACCCCCGGTTTACTCGTTGAGTCTTAAGCCTGATGTAGCATGGACTTGATAGCGCAATTATATCTTGGAGTTATCATCTTTTCCGTAAGTTATATTTTATTTCGATTGATTGCTAACCCAACATGTGATACATGATTCGACTAAAATAATGTGACTGAGCTTCAACTAAAATTTCAGACTAATTGTGCGTTCAATGGCATTAATTTAGATTCTGTTATTGAACTTGATTGCAGCCTGTAAACAAAAATAAAACCATGATCTTACTTGGCTTGCAAGTATTGCTCCTTGTTGTACTTATGCTTCTTCACTTGTGAACGATTATTGTTGCCATTTTTACCAAACACATTTAATCCGCTGTAGTTGTCAAACTCTCTGGGACCATAATGGAAGTTTAGTAAATGATTTAAATTCTGCTTCTTGCTTCCAGCTACGTAAACAGAATTCAATTCATACTCATGATCTGCAGTTGTATTACTGCCTGATAATTCAAGAAACGATGTCTCCTCCCCCGTTGCTAGTCCGGCGCCGGCAGAAGGCACGTCTTCAAATGCCGAATGACCAGTAGCGAGCCCATAGTTTGGGCCGCTCCGAGCCTTAGGCCGTTTATCGACATTGGGCCTTGTCTTTGCTGGACCAACCTTGCTGTTGCGTTGACTGTCGTTCTTCGAAGCAGGACAATTGGGATTCTCTCTTCGACGTGAATTTTTTGGCCAAGGTTTATTTGAGTATAGTTCTGCATTCAAGTTTTTGAATTAGTTTTCTTTTATTTTATATAAAATAATAAAAAAAAAATACCTGAAGTCTTGCGTGAATCAGATGAAGACAGGGCCTTGCTGGAACCCTGTCGAGAATATTGTTGTTGTTGTTTTTTGTCCATTACTTGTTTGTTGGTTTAAAATCAAATTAAAATTTAAAGAAAAACTATTATTTACAAAATTATAAGCTACTGATGACGATGACGAATCCGACGAATCGTGGATTTTTCCTCCACATGGAGTTTTCACTTCGAATTCTTTGAGTTGATACATTTTATTGGGCCATGATTATTACGCACACAATACAAATTTATTCCTTTGTACCTCGATTTTAGATTTTCTGAGCAAAATGAGCAGAAGAAACTGGGAAACTTTTTTAAAATTGTTGGCGTTTTCACGCTGATCGACAGTTCTGTGTGTCGATTTGATGGAAATATCCAACGATTATCGAAAAAATCGAATTTAAAAAAATTGCAAAATCAGCCTCCGAGCTGATTTTAAAATAATGGCGACGACAGCTTGAAAAAATGAAGAATGTGAAAAATAAAATAATGGATGGAGATGGAGAACGAGAACAGAAAGGAAAAGAAAAATGAAATTGCAGAGATAATGAAAATGAAACGGAATCTGGGCGTATCGGTAGTGCAGTTTTTTACAGTAGAGGAGAGAAAAATAAAACATATACTACGTTTACATGTGGTGTTGAAGCCAGCTTGAAACTCGCTTTAACTCTTTGTATACCTGGGTCGAGTTGAAATGAGCCTGATTCGACTCGAGGAACGGAGTCGAGTCAAAATTTGTGATGAAAAACCTGGGTCGAGGAGTTGGTTTTACAGATCATGCATTATGGTCTGTTTATTTGCATGTTTGTGTACAAATATAGCTTTGTTTTAATATATAAGTGTAGTAAGTCCTTGCGTTAATTCAATTGAATTTGTTTTGAAATACATTTAGCCAGTTTATATTTCTGAGATCTCAGAGGACTCAGAACGCTCAGAAATATAAACAGGATTCCTCTCAAAAATTCCTCATTTTTCCCCTTAAAAAATGAGACTGAAATTTTTTGGATTCGCTTGCTCAATTATTTTTTGTCGCAGTAAATCACCTAAGAAGAAAAGAAAAAGGAAGTTGTTTTGACTTCTATGTGAGGAATGTTGTTTATATTTTACTCTCCTGCTCTGTCAAAAAATTGAGGAAAAATACTGAGCGCTCAAGAAATATAAACTGGCCAATTAATGCCATTAATTTTTCTAGAATCTCAATAGCATTTCAGCTCAACCCAAAATGGAGCACTCAACCCAAGTGACGAAAAATCAGGGTCGAATATTCACCCTTATTTCAACTCTAGCTCTCAAATCTGCTTGTAAACGTAGTAATAGTTGACATCTTTCATGCCGTGTTGTTAGCATTTTTGTTCTATTCCATTCCTATTGAATACAAAGTAATTTTTTATAAGCCTAGGGGCCCAATTCCACATGCGTGAGTTTTTTTGTGTACACAAGGAATCGTGTACACAACGATTTTAACTAATCCGCAAGAGTGAGTTTAACCTTTTTTACAGATAGCGTGTACAATATCAGTCAAATTTATTCACAATTCTTTTGGGGGTGTGAGAGTGTACACGGAAAATCATTTACGCTGGTGAAATTGGCCCTCAGAGGATAATAGGGCGAAAAAAATGACAAATCTTAGCAAATCCATCACAGAAAACAAATACAAACTATATGGATATTAATATAGCTTTGTTTTAATATATAAATATTGTAAGTGATTGTGTTAATTCAATTGAATATGTTCTGCATTGAAATAAATACATTAGTGCCATTCATTAGAATCCCATTACCATTTAAACTCAACTCAAAATGGAGCACTCAACCCAAGTGACGAAAAACCTGGGTCTTATATTAAACCCTATTTCAACTCGAGCTCTCAAACATAGAGTACCTATATTATCTAGAGTCGCGACTCGTACCACTCTTGCCTAAAACACCCGCAAATTTTATTTGAGCACATTAAGAGAAAACTCTCTTAAATTCCCTGTCCGTGAATACGTGTAATAGCTCTAAATGTGGCGTTTTCAATTTTTCGATTCAATTTGTTGTTGTTTTCAGTCCATGAGCCAAAATTCCATTAAGTTATCATTGTAATGGTGAGTTTCCATTTAAAAAGCATTGGGCAGCTAACACATGCTCAGCCATGTGGAGGAAATACTCACAGTGCAGTTTGTAGGGTGAAAGAGAAAAAGCCCTGAAGTCGGTTCTCTAGATAATATAGGTACTCTATCATTGACTTATTATATATGGACTGCTAGTCGTATGTTTTTTCCATACAAAAGCTCCATAGAAAAGGGTTCAGCTTCTCCTTAGCAACATTAGAGCTTCCGTCGAACATGCGGCGAACAAAACAACTATCCTAACGTCTCTGTATGTCGATCACTCTATCATACTTGTCAATCAAAGTCAAAATTTATTATTATTTTGATTGAAAAAGTTTGTGTCGTTTTATTTAATTAAAAAAGAAATAATTTAACAACAATCATGAAGCATTTTGACCTTAGAGGATAGGTATTTAAAATTCCTACTAATATCAAGCACCAAGCATCAACATGATACAAGGAATTGCAAAATGGTAAGTCAAAAACGAAGTCGAAAATCAAGTTATATATAAATAAAACGCCCTTCAAACTATCTTGTTTTTCTTCAGAATTCAGAGGGGTGGCAACTGACTAGCAAATCAAATGAAAAGAAGCAAATTTCCCCGAATAAAGGAAGCCCTTCTTCGTTTTTTTTCTTCGCCAAAGAAAAGGCGAATTTCTAAAAAAAACGTTACAAGTGTCAAGTCACCGAAGTTGCAATAAATCAAAATCATGGTTCATAGAAGAAAAGAGAGAAATCAAATATGTACTTAAGTCGATTAATATTCAAATAACACTTTTCAACACTTTTTAAAAAACTTGATTTATTTGTTTGTTGTTATTGTTTTTCAAACTAAAATAAAAACACAAAAGAAACACTCCATTCATTTGTCAAAAGTTACTCCATGTCTGCCGCCTTTTCGACGGCAGCGCTAGTGGCGTATAGTAATAGACTGAACAGAAGTGAAGTTGGCTCCTGGCAGTCCATATATAGTAGGTCAATGTACTCTATGCTCTCAAATCTGCATGTAAACGTAGTATATGCTCCACTCTTCATTGTGTTCACTGCATTATAAAAATGAAATTGGGTGCGTTCATCGGCAGAAATCTGAAAATTCAGTACTGAAACGTAACGTTGAACGCACAAAAAATCTGAAATTTCAGACAAATGTCATATATTTTATTTCTGCCATAATCTTGTGTTAACCTGCTGATTTTACTGAAAGTAATATAAGGAAGAACTTTTTTGTCGCATAATAAGTGACTCTGACGAAGAAGTTACTATGTAAGTTGACTGGAAAAAGCTTGTTCGTTGTTTTTACTTGGATTATAATACTTAAGAAAATAGTTGAAGCCACACTTTTCACTGGCAACCAAAAAATCTTAACAGTTATACTCCCAAATGCACGTATTATTCGCGTTTTTCCACCAAATGTAATTATTTTAAATAAAAATGGGGATAACTTTCACTTCTTGTTAAGGAAAAACTAACCCCGACGCCACACGGGCAAGTACTGGCAAGCAAGTTGCAATACAAACACATTTGTTCACTAACACATACAAACCCAAGCAACTTGCTCATCAACTGGCATGGAATTTTCGAAGCCAGTAGTGAAGCAAGTTGGGAGACAAGCAAGTGGAATGCAAGTGGGAAGCAAGTGGAAGGCAAGTGGAATGTAAACTACGAATTTGACAGGCAGTGTATGTAGCCAACTTGCTTGCCAGTACTTGCGCGTGTGGCCTCGGGGTAAAGCCAAAATGCCATGGAAAAACTACTTCTCAATCTTATTTTTTTATTTTATTCACTTACAAAAAAACAAAACTTAAAAAAACCAACAAGTCGTACCAAACCGACAACAGAACACAAAATAGCTGCATCTACTATTAAGTTCAGCTTCTATGTGCAGATTCTAATTTTTTGTCTTGTTTATTAGCTGTCATCTGAATTTTCAGATTTTTTTTGACAGCTGACCAATCAGAAGCCCCAAAAATTCAGATTTCTTGATCCTTGAACGCAGAGATTCTGAACTGAGCCGTCAAAGTGACAACATTTAATAAACACAGCTAATTAACATCTGTTTTCAAAAAATACAAACAAGTTTGAAGTTTAGAAAAATCAAAAATTTTATTCTTCATAGAGTAAAAGTATAGCTAACAGCAAAGTTAAAACAAAGTTTTTCAATTTAAAATAAATCTGAATTAAAACCAAATATACATTGATAAATAATGTCCAGTTATTACTTTGTTATAGTTGGCCATAATGATAACCCAGTCTTTGAAATGGAATTCTCAAACGTAAGCAAAGAGTTAAAGGTAAACAATCAATTTACTACATATTAATGTAGGTACATAAATCAATTTTAATATTTATAATGTTCAACAGAAAGAAGACAACAGGCATTTGAATCAATTTATTGCACACGCTGCCTTAGATTTAGTCGACGAGCATAAGTGGAAATCAGCAAACATGCATCTTAAATCCATAGACAAGTTCAATCAGTGGTTTGTAACTTCTTTTGTGACCGCAAGCCAAATAAGATTCATTATAGTGCATGACAACAAAAACGACGAAGGCATCAAAAATTTCTTCAACGAAATGTATGAAACCTACATCAAGCATTCCATGAATTCCTTTTACAAAATCAACACGCCCATCAAATCGGCAATGTTTGAAAAGAAAGCTCAACTTTTTGGTAGAAAGTACTTACTTTCTTAGTTTAATTGAGTTTTTTATTGTGATTATTGTAATTAAAACATATTATCTTCTTATAAGTATGTGTTTATAATAAATGGAGATAAAACTGGGGGAACAAAATCTGGTTAGGGTGCGTTTATGTTGGAGCTGCGTTAAACGATTCGATAAAAGATTCGAGCAACGATGAAATTTTAGCTTGAATCAAAAGTGTAGTGGTTTTGTATTGGAGCTTCGATAATTATTAACAGTGATGAAAGATTAAGCGAGTCTGAGCTTTAATAACATCAATGCTAAGGAAAATTGATGTTTTTATTGCTTACTGGCTTACACATGCTTATTCGTTTACATTCCGACCCTAAAAGTATCGACAAACTAAATTGTCTGTCTTTGACTCTAGGATTGAAAATTCTTTAATTTCAACACTTGCGGAAGGAGGAGAACTACTAAGCTACTTAAGTTTTGAACAAATTACAGCATTTTATTAAGTTTAAGGAAATAAGCTGAATATAGTTTAAAACACCTCTTCATGAAGGTGTCGCATTAGTTAATGATGTGATCAAATAATGCCAGACTAAGGTGCATTCTCATTCCTTAACATTGGAGGAACGTTCGCCTTTGGCACTTGGAATGCGGAATAGCTTTGGGGAAGAGCCAATACAACAGCTTTCAACATTCTTTTGGCCATACGACGTGAGTCAATTCATTCAGAGATCTAGAAACTACCTTATTGCATATCTTTTTTTCATATCATCATTTTAACTCAAAATAATTGTATGTATCCAATAAAATATCTACTTTATTCCAATTTTAGTAGCTTTAACATACCTTTACCAAAATTATAATCCCTTAGAAAGAACCCAACATACAGTTTCATATAAAATTGCGAAGTTGTATGACATTAGATTTTTTAACATTTTCCCTGCACAACGGACACTCATCCCGCTCATCAAGCCAATCTAGTATGCAATGCCAACAGAATAGATGTCCACAAGGTGTTAGACTTGTATTGATACGTGGCTCTAAGCACAAAATACATTGGGGTGATTCATGTGAAGGCTGCGTGTTTGAAAGTCGTGCGAGTTTTTGACTACTGCTATTGCTTTGGGTCGATTTTCGTTTGGATTCTTTCCACGCCTCAAATGAACCTAAAGCAAGGGTGATAGCCAGTTGAAGAAGAGTTACCCACCCAAGGATTCTATATCCGTACAACGAATGATCAGGCTGCATCCAATGCCTTATCAAAATATAATTTATGCCAGTGATTCTCTTTGAAATTTGGTACTTGTCCGAGTTTAGATAAAAGAGTGTTTTATGCAGGGCCTTAACATAGGATACTGAATTGCGCATGCATTGCAAAATATTCTTTAACCTTTCCCTAGCATCTGGGAGAATATCGTCATTTCTATCGATATTCTTCTCAAGCGTGTTTAGTACTTTTGTGTACAATGCTTCACCACCAAACTCTAGTATAATCGCAGATAGCCGAAGCTGAAAGAAGTTTCTGTTCAGTGTCAGTTACAATGCTTAATTTAAATCATGAGCTTACAATTTTCGATGGTGCAGATGTGTAACTGTAGTCGATTTGTATTATAGCAGTGTACTCTTCGCCTAGAGTTTGCATATCATTCAATGATGCAAATCCGTGGTAGAAGATTTCTGCAATCAATTTACAAACATTATTATACTTTATCCAATTTCGAGGTCCGGTCATTCGCAGTATATCGGATAGGTCTTCAGTCAACTCATTGGTATATGTAAGGTCTTTTTGTACTGTGCGAATTGTCTCAGGCTGCCTAGCTTTGGCATGTCGGAAGGCCATTATTTAAATTTAGTTTTCTACAGAGCGGCGACTTTTGAACAAATTATAGTTTTTTTTTGAACAACTTTATAAATATACTTTGTCGTGAGCAGATATTTTGTCATATCATGATAAAGAATAATCTTTTCGATTTTGTTCGACGTTGTGAAAACCAAAACAAAAACAGATATAAACTGTCAAAATGTTCAAAAGAATAAGCAAAGAGGAATTGAAAAAGCCGGTACTACAGTTTTTCTTGCTTAAAGCAAGGTACGCACTTGGTACATGGAAACGGAATAGAAATGAAATGGTTAAATAAAGGCCTTACTTCATTCAATTCACTTTTGTACAAAAGTGAACAAATGTTTCGTTTTTTTAATAAGCTAAACAATAAACTAAACTATCTTTTATCTTCAGTTTTACGAAGGTAAAAGTAAGAGCGTCCCTAGCTTTTACTTTTATATAAAAGTGAAACACAACTACATCTAAATAAACTGTTAAAAAGCTGCTTCATAGATGTCACTGACATCAATAATAATTTTTGAATAAGCCATTTCCGGGTTTGAATGCATTTAACTCAACCCAAATTTCATAATATTTTTCACAGGAAGGTGTCGAAGGTTAGAATATCACTTTTTGTATTTTTGTACAAAAGCTAAATGAGTGAATAATATGGATAAGAATTAAAATTTTTGGATTTTATAAATCCGAATTTTGTTGTTTAAATCAAATTCAAATCGAATAATATGGCGGTTAGTGATTTATTTCTAATTTTCTAGACTCGAAATAAATTTGTATGGTAAATCTTCAAGATTTGAAGAAGATAAGCTAAGACCTCGTGGCATAATGGTTAGTGCGTAGGACTGTCATGCCAAAGGTCTGGGTTCGATTCCCGGCCACTGCCACCTAAACACAAATGTTTTTTTCCGTGGTACTGCCTCTTGCGAGGGACTGACAAATCCTCCAAGAGTATACTTGTCATGAATAAGTGCTTCTCATCTAGCCGTTCGGACTCGGCAAAAAATTGTAGGTCCCCTCCATTCCTGCCAACAACACGCACACAGGAATGGTTGAGAGTTGTTAGTTACTAGGCCCTGGTTCTCCATGAGCTAATGCGCCACAAAATGTATTTTATTTATTTAAGCTTAGACCGAACTCGACGAACCTGCAGCCCAACTGAACTTCAAAATATTTTTTGTATGAAATTGTATGATAGCTACTTATATCGCTCTAGTTGACAACTTTACTGCGCGGCACCATGCGGCAAAGTTGATAATCTGACCAACTTTGCCGCGGCAAGTGCGGTATAGCAAGCGTCACGAAACGTTGTGTTTTGTCTGTGCGCTTTGCGTTTTTAATGTGCCATATCGTAAGTAGAGCCTATATTTTAGATATATTTCGTGCGAATGTTAAAAAGGAGCAATTATCAAAAAAGTACCATAGAGTGCGGTGCTGCGTATGTGTACAGCAGTTTCACTGAAGTGCAGTTCCGTCGATTGCGGTCTTACCTTTAAGGTAAATCTTATTAAATCTCATTAAACACCAAATAGCTTTATTAAATCTGAACTGAGATAAACCTTTGGTGGAAATATAGCATTTACGTGGGAAAAAATAATAGGTCTGTTCGTGTACTTCCCATAGCTACGAATTTTATTTTTTTATATAATCTTTGACAGAACTTTGGGCTAAATTAGTAGAAATTCGTAGTTTTTGGAGGTACGCGAACAGACATAATAAAGGAAATGTTATGTTTTACATTTTTGTAGGTAGGTATTTTTTTTAAATGAAGTAGGTTTATTCTAAATCATAAATTATTTATAGTGGGAGAACAATAATTATAGGTACTGTACAAAACAATGTTATTTCTTAAAATTTATCATTTTACAGATGATTAGTCATCAGCTGTTTTTAAATAAGGGATTACAACAACAAAAAGTTATCCGGATAACTGAGTATAAATATCGGAACGTGGACAATCACATTGGCGACCAAGGACGTAATACCATGTTTGATTGTTATCTCGAATATTTTTTTTTGCAGAAAAAAAAAATGGTTTGTAGTTGAACTTTTAAGAAAGAAAATTAACACAACCGATTACATTAAATTGTATATAATGTACATATAGCCATACATACATCCAATATTTATTTCAATATTCAAGTTAATACACAGAACTTTGTTGAATGATTCCTACATTTCTATTTAAAAAAAATATTTGTGAATAAAAATAGAATAACAGAAAAAAGAAATAAAATTAAACACAATTTTTCATCTTAATAAGGAAAATTACACAAATCACAAAAAAGTATATTATATAAAATATGTAACATAAAACAATATAGTATACATTACGGTCTACAAGCGGTGCGCCATGAGCAAATATAATTACTCGCATTTCTTACTGAGAGCGTCCACATTTATAATATGTTTATTGCCATGTATATATAAAATTTATATATACACACAACACATACTGCTTAACTCAATTTTTTCTTAACACACAATTATATTGAATATGTATACGATTATATTATATAATAATCAATAATTATTAATATCATACTTATTTAATAGTTTTAATAAAAAAATTTATTCTTGATTTAATTTTGAAATTATAATTTTTTCTTTTTTTTGTCTTAAAAACTACCATACACGTATCTGGTGTATTTATATAATATGTATTTTTTATATATTTATAAATGTGTTTACTGAAAGTGCTACTTTAACAATCTTACTGGTATTTTATACTCTTTTTTGTTTGTTTTTTTTTATTGTTTTATAGGTTTTATTAGACTTGAATGTAAATTAACGTTTTTGCGCACCTAGTCTATAATTTACAGACAAATATGACTATGCATCATCTCGACAATAATTTGAAAATGAAAAAAAAAAAATGCTTTTGTTTTTACTAGGATTTCATAAATTAAAATTATTATATACAAACAACAACAATAACTTAATGCTAAGACATCTACAAGTCAAATAGAAAAATAAACGGTATTCTTATTTCATTTGTCAAGTAATCCAACAGATGTAGTTATTACCAACTAGAAAATTATTGTATATTTACATTGCACAAGCTTTATGTCGTGCTGCGATCTCAATAGAGTTTTTTTCTGACTCGCCTTCGAGTCTCTAAATACTACTTAGATTTCTTATTAGCAGCGGTTCGCTTTTGTACAAGTCGATCCTTTAAGGTTTTGATAAGATTTTCAATATCTTCTATGTTGTAACTAAAAATGAGTTTGCATTGTTTGGCTTGAATGTTTCCTTTGTTAAGATTTTTAAGGGCATGTTGTAAACAGTAGATGTTTCCTTCATCGGTTTTCACCATGGATATATACAGGTTTGCTCGACATAAGTCGCATTCATGTTGAATAGATGCTATAGGCTGTTTTCTGGATTTAGTAGTTTTTTCTGCTGGAATTTTTTCTGTTGATGTAACACCTGCAGCCTGAAATCGTTTTAAAAATTAATTTTATGTTTAAATAAATTTTAAATCCACATAATGTAAGGTGTTTATTACTGGAGTGATGGTGATACAATTTTTTGATTCAACTAACGTTGAATATACAGGGTATCCGCCGGGAAGGTATACTACTTTGATTGTTCATAATTTTTGATTAAATAAAAGAGAATGGATCTTATATCGATAAATGTTTTATTTAATGTCGGCAATTATGTATAGAATACAATATCAGGTAAATATTCGCTTCTGTTAGTCTCACAAATGCGAGCTCTTTTGAGCACATTTTTCATTACATTCTCACACATTTTACGCGGTATTTCATCACGAATATTTTGTTTGAGTTGTTCAAGCGTTTCTCGTTTGTTTGCATAAACCTTGCTTTTCAGATATCCCCACAAAAAGAAGCCGTGGAGGCCAATCAACATCACCATTTGGTAAATAATGCTTGGGCCTATCACCTACAGACCCTCTTTCTTCGAAATCATTCACTACACGATAAATTTTGCGTTTTGAGGTTTCTCCCAAAAATTTCACGTAACTTTCTTATCGTCACAGTAATCGAAAATTGATTTTGATAAAATGTTTTAACGATTAAAACACGTTGGTTTATTGAATATTTTTCCATAATAAATTTGCCACGAATCTATTTCACGACTGCCAAATATGAGCTGTCAAGACCAATGTTTACCAAAAAAAAGTAGTATAAACATTCTCTATTTTTACCACATGTAAAAATACTCATTTGCTCACTTGCTGCATCCTTTGTTTATTGATTATAATTCAATGCTTTTCTGCACATGCCTTGTATCGTATTGAATTTCCGCGTTGTTATCGCATAATCAAAGTTATCACCATCGCTTTAGTTTGCTCGATGCTTATTGATGGCTAATGCTTATGCTCACGGCCATCAGCCGATTTAAGAAAACTACATACATATATATACGAACAATCGAGATCGGCAATCTTTTAAAAAATTTAAGGAAAAAGTTATCCACTGGTTCAGAAAGAAAAAATTTTCAAGGTTCTGTAGTTTAAGAAATTTGTTTGTTTTTATTTTTTAATATGCCTGGAGAAGAGTGCAGTCAATGTCAGACTCGAAATATCATTTTATTTCTGAATAATAAGCCAAATACACTACTGGATCGTGTTAACTTGCTACCAAACAGAGAATACACGAAGCCAATCATAGTTCCAACTCAAAATGAACCGTTATCGGTGAAAGGAAGCTGCATAAGACATATCTACAAAAAAGGCGATCCCATGTTCCAAGCATATTGTCTTGGCTAAAAGTCGTATATAAAATCCTATCTAACATACTGCGTGTGTCTTCTCTTCTTGAGTCAAGAAGTATCAGTGTGGCTTCTCACCCGGCAAATCGACAATATACCACATTTTCTAACATTGTTTCATCGACTTTGAAGATGGGCGAACTCTAGATCCCGGGAAAAATGATCCAATTATGTCAACAAGGAAATGTGACTTCTAGTTCGGAAACAGATATTGAGTAGGCAGTCTTTAGAACGTAAGACACTATCTTTGACTTATTCGTCGAACTACGTTCTTATAATTTGCATTAAGAACTTCTAAGCCAATTTAATAATCAATCTAGCACTCATATAGATCTTTACTTCAACTCAAAAATATTTTGGATTTGTAATTTAACAGCTGGGGAGCGTCAACTTCATAAAACAAGAATCTGCTCCTTTTAGTTTTCACACACAGTAGCTGCTTTGTTTTGTCACTTACCTTTAATTGTTCCCTGGCGGCAACTTCTTTTTCGAATACCTCGTTAATCATAGGCAACATTTGAGAAAGTACATCAGCCGTTACTCGCTGGTCAGATGCTAGAGCAAACAATAATTGTTCCAAAGAAAACATTGCTGGCTCACAGCTATCGTGAATATCCTGAAAATAAAAATGAACAACATATAAAACATACAAAATGTTTTTTCTTGTAAATTAACTCACTCTAAAATCATCTTTTCCCAATTCTAACCAAGAACTTGTAGCAAAATAGACACTTTCCGACACAACATAACCAGTTGAGACACTTGAAGTGTATGCCCTCGGGAAAATGACAACGTATTCTCCTGGTTTTTGTTCTATACGGCACAAAGACACGCCGCGGTCAGTTAACATATGCGGCGGTACCATGACTGTGTCGCAGGGTAGCCAAATTGTTTTGTTTTGAATGTGAGTTGGTATGAGTGAAGTAAGGGCTGATCGGAAGTTTGCACTTTGATCATCAGGAATCCCGTACCACAATTTACTCGCACCTGTGTGTAAATACTCAATCCATGATAGCCCGTGTGGATCTCGATACCAACAGCACGCACTAAATAGCATGCCAACGTGAAGAGTTGGAACAGTTACTCCCATCACTGGACCTAATGAACGCAGAACTGATCCAGCGTTGTTTGTTAAAACTTTAAGATTCCATGGATGACGAGCACACACAGATCCTTTACCTTTTGGTCCAGGAGAAGGAAAACCGTATCCCCAGCCACTGGAGTCAATCGATCCGGAATGAACACACACGTGACTGTCTCGCACTGCAACATGGCGCCAGAATTCAGCTTCGACTTCGGTCACAGAAGGCTCCGAGTTTTTAAACCACAAAGACATTGTGTTGCGAGCTATTCGGAAAAATTGGCTCAGGGGCATACTTCGACCCTTCACTATGCACTCCATGGAAACACCATCTACTTCTTCCTCAGACTCCTCGTCGTCTTCGCTCGATACTTCATCGTCCTCGTTGCTAACGCTCTCAGTGTTAACAAATCGGTCGGCGTTTCGCCTTGCTCTTGCCTCGCGCTTCGCCCAGTCAGCTTCAACTTCATCAAAGAGCTTTTGACGTTCGCTTGGCGACAGTGTATCGTACGGTAGGAGATACCTGCAGTATATATCATCGAGCTTTGTTACGCGATCCTGCGCTAACTTAGGAATGCACATTTCCTCAGCCACTCGAGTCCACTTTTTCTTTTCGATAACCTCTTTGAGGCCTCCTAACTCTTGAACGGTGTGATAAAGTCTAGGTAGATCAACTTCCATTCCTCCAATCCATGGCGGGTGATTCATCACAACACTTTGTGTGGCTAGATATTTCTTAATTGCACTCAGTTCCTTCGTACTTGGACCCCATCTGTGAAGCATTTTGTGAACATACTGATTGTACGCTGTGAAACGCATGTCGTCCGACACTCTGCACTCCGGTTTGAAGCTAGCAGGTGGTATGATTTTGCAGATGCCAAATCGAGCCGCTATCGGAGTGATCCTATCAATGAACTCCATGGGATCTAAAAATTCCTTTTCCGTTGGCCGGAATATTGGTGCTTCAACCATTTGGGTTGGATCATCATGACGAGGAAAAGCTGTATTATTGCACATTTTTATTGGGGTGTCGTCTTTGATCTTTTTGCTCGATTGGCCACGCGATTTATTAGAACCAGAGAAAAGTGATGAGTTCGAATTGACGCGTGTTAAAGCACCAGAGCCGGATGCATGATTCGGCTGCGCTGCACCCGATTCGTTTGACTTAAATCTAGGCTGAACCGTTCCGACAGGCACACTTTTCGAGCTACCCACTGAAGTTCCGGCTGTTGTATTTGCTGCCACGTTTTGTTGCGGCGCAGCAGCAACAGAAGCCGAACTACTTGTTGCAGGGACAAATATAGAAGGCGGCGTTATAGGCGCTACGATACTGGCATCCTTGTTATTTGTTTGCATAGAGGTTGAGCTTAGAAGGTTTTTCACTATTTCTGACACATTCATTGAATCCGGAAGCGGTTTTGAATTGGATCCCATCTGTGCTTTCGTAACTAAAGTCGCATGCATCACGACTTTCTGGTTGGGCCCTTCGGGACCCTCTCGGCCTAGTTTTACTGCCACTCCTTGTATCAAATCTGATTTGCCTTCACCACTTCCTCCAACTGCAGCTCCTTGAAGGGGTATGTAAAATGTATGAACATCTGAATCGGAATCTCCCAAATTAGTGTCACCAGGTTTGTCGGCAGACTCGGTGATTGGTTTAGTTTTTTCTGGGCTTCCCTTTATGGGCTTATTTTTCTCCATAGCCAATGCTACAGGAACATTTACTTGTGATTTATTTTCGTTTTTTTTCTCGACGGTGGCGGTGTTTTTAGGCAACGCGGTTTGATCAAGTTGATTGGAATCCTCGGTATGCGATTCGCGACGACTTTGCCTCCGAAATGGTTTGGATAAAGGAAGCTTTGTGTCGTCGTCTTCCTCTTTGTCAAAGGAATAAATACTTTTTTCGTTATCTGCCGAAAATGCACCAAAAGTGTAGGAAAATGGAGTTTTCTTTTTATGACTTGTGGTTGTGGACTCCTTCAGCTTTGAGTTGTAAACTGTCGTGCGTTTTGGAGTTTTAGATGCATTTGATGTGGCAGCCGTACCGGCTTTACTCGTGGGCGAATTAATTGTTGGGGCTTTTTTACTTTCATCTGCTTTTTTTAGCTGTCGCGGTGAAGATGTTGTAGCTGCAGTAGTTGTAGTTGCTGAGTTCGTCTGCTTGACACCCTTCTGAGGACCAGTCCCTTCCTTGGACACTTTATCCTGAACTTTCTTGACTTCTTTTTCCGGTTTGGTTTTGTCAATTTTCATTTTCTCCTTGGATTTGGTGACTGTATCATTTTTCTTATTCATAGTTGTAGTCTTTTGTGTCTGGTAGTCCTTGGCACCTTCTTTGAGGTCTTTGTTTCCTGCATCCGATGAGAAAGAACATTCTTCTGGTCTTTGATCATCTTTGGGTAACACAACAGGCGTAGCTTTTAATGAAGGGCCTTTACCTGACCAGGCGCTTTCACTTTTTCCCAAATCTCTGGTGGTTTTCGAAGAGGAACTAAATGAAGTGCTTTCTTTGTCATCCCTTGTTGGCGGAGGCGTAGTTGCATATATGTTTGGACGAAGATTGTCATCAAAATCATCGTCCAAGTCATCTTGAATCTCATCCGGATTTGAAGAACATTCTATCAACCATTTTTGAATTTGTTCATGTGTCATGTTTACTTTGGCTTTTCGCCTTTCTTTGCTAGAAAGCTGTTCGCCTAGATAAGATTCAGTTGGAACAACTGGCCCAAGTACGGGCTTATGGATTGAACCACACTTACCCAAGGTACACTTTGTGTTGTCGGGCCCAGAACTTTGTGCCAAACTGACACTGGCAATACCAAATATTTTGCCTGACTCTTCTTTGCTCGGCATCAGATTTGCAGCAAGAATGCTTCCGATTTCGTCCTTTAGCGGATCGGATGACGGTTGTGCATTAGATGATGTTGTTGATGGCACCATAGGAATCTTTGCATTCGAAGTACTAGGCGTTTTCGGAGTCGACATGTCAAATTTCACTGGAGACGGTGATGGAAAACTGCTACTTGGCCTTTGCATAGTTGACAGCGAAGAGGATCCATCCAGACAAACTATGCGTCGATCTATATTCCGGTCAAACTTTGGGGTGAGAAAGTTTGGATTGATTTTTGGAGACGGATATGCTTCGATCGGGGGTGGATATGTTGTTGGTGGAGTTTGGTATTTTATTGTTGGTTGAAGAGGAGGAATGGTAGTTTGAGCTGGAGGAGTTTTAAGAGTAGGGTGTCGGGGAATAAATGCAGGAGCCGGCAAAGGAGTGGGCATTTTTGGTTTATCATCTAACTTGAGTGCAGTGGAATTCACGTGAGTGGATATTGGTACATTGCATTGTAACGTAGGTGCTGGGGTTGTTATTGGCAGAAGGTTTAACATTTTTGGAGCTGGTCGTGGTTCTTTAGCCCGTTCTTCACTAAGCGTCATCGTTGGCATCCTCACTATCGGAGGATTATCAGATTTTTTTGAATAATCATCGGAGCCTTTTGTTAATTTGATAGCCAGTGGTTCGTCGTCCGAGTCACTAAAACTTTTTTCGAGTTTTCTCTTTGTCTCGTTGACCTCTTCATTGAGCAAGAAATCTTCATCATCTTCTTTTTCATTATCTTTAATTTCCTGTGGTTTGGGTTCTTCCCTTTTACGAAGCATTCCTTCTATTTGAGGAGGCTTGGTAGGTTTTTGTTTGGCAGCAGCTTTCGAAGAGGTGCTTTTTGGCGGACGACCCCTTTTAGCTGGAGGCTTTTCAATTTCTTTTTTTATTGGTGATGTTGGTTTTTGTTCACTCTTTTCAGCTGTGCTGTTGGCCTGATTTTGTAATTGTTTGTTTTGATCGACGTTCTTTTTTAGTTCTGTTTCCATTTTTTCCATTTCTTTAACATTGGGCAGATCTGGAAAACTACTTAGCGACAATTCATCGTCGTCAAACTCATCTAATTGCAATTTTTGCCCAATAATGCCCATATAAATAGTTGCAGCTTCTTTAGTCTTCCTAGTCGGTCGTGTGCTTCGAGGTTCAGGTTCTGTGATCTCAGGAACTTCAACTGTTGACTTTTTCTTTTGCCTAGTAACTGCTGCCGCTGCTGTTGTTGTTGTTTGTAACAATTTTAAATCATTTTCAGTATCTTGCTTCTGCATACTGGGCTGTTCATTTGAGTGTTTTGAACTTTTTTCGGATATTACACTTTGTGCTTCAGTTATCTTTTTTTTGGGCTTTCTTCCAGGTGTCTTTTTGATCTTCTCATGAAGAACCTTCTCGTCTTCTTGTCGTTCAGTCGTAACATTATTTATTTCTTCAATTTTGTTTGGCTTTTCAATTACTTTATTATCTTTTTCGTTTTCGACTGGTTTGTTTTTTGGTGAAATGTCATCTTTATTTTGAGACACATCTGAACCTTGGACAGGTTGTTTTTGTTGTTTTTTTGATGATGACTTCTTAGCTGGGCTTCCTTTTGAATTTTTAAGTTTGATAGCTTTAGCCAGTGGTTGTTCGTCCTCTGAAGAAAAGTCAAAAACATCTCTATTTGTGAAATTTTCTTCTTCTTGTTTATCAGTTACGGGTTCTGGAGGTGGTAAAGATTCTTTATTTTTAATTTCCTCGGGCTCTTTTTTCTTTTCCACTTCATTTTCTTCTTTTTGTTCTTTTTCTACTTTCTGTTCTTTTTTCTCTTTTTCACCTCTTTCGTCTTTTTCTTGTTTTTCTTCTGTTTCTTCATGACGTATAACCTTTACTGGCTCGAAAAATGCCCGTTGTCGTGTCATTCTTCCTCCACCTGTTGGCTCTGGTGACGGAACAAATATGGGAGCTTCTTTTTGGCGGGGTCTTTTTATTACGGGTTTTTCTTTGGCCTGTGTTGGTTTTGTTTGTGGGACGGGTTCTTCAGGACCTTGTTTTTCAATCGGTGGGCCTTGAACTTCGCGTGTAGAAACCGCTCCACTTGTCTCTTGCTTTTTCTTAGCTGAGTTTGAGGGTTTTCCTCGTTTGCCTTTTTGCTGTGGGGTTTTGTCAGATTTAATTAAATCTTGCGCCCCACAGTCTACAGATCCTGTTTCTATGTCATTTGCTTCAGATTCATTATCGTCTAGCTCTGCAAACGACTTCATGTTATCTTTGTTTCTGATGGAACGCCTATTACCGTCATTGGATTTGTTAAGTTTTTCCTTTGGAGGTCTACCGCGACGATTACCCTCAGGTAATTGTTCTGCCCTTTTTCTAACCGCGAATGCCATAACTTTTTCATCTTTTGCTTCCTCATTTTTCTTTGCTATTGATTTTTTGGTTTCAGTTTTTTTAACGCTTAGGGTCGATGTGGAGCTTTCATCAACGGTTGCACATTTGTCCTTCTTTTTGGTAGACGATGATCTTGTAGATTTTTGCACGTTTGTTTTCGTCGTTGGTGACGATTCTGTATCTTCGTTTGATTTTTCATTTGTATCTTGAGATTCATCTTTTGGAGCCTGTGATGTATTTTGATTTAAAAAATCTAAATGTGCAGGCAGTGCCGACGTTCCACGAAAGCAAAGGAATGTTAAAAAGTCTTCAGTTTTTGGCCTTTTGTTGGGCAAAATTTCTGTTGGTGGTTCACGATTTTCTTGAGTCGCAGAATTGCCCAATGATGTACTTACACCAGCTGCCGCTGTTGAAGATGATGCCAGGGCAGCACTGTATGATGATGCTGGTGCACTTTGTCCTTGTGCAAATTTTCTTTGTGCTTGCACTTTCGTCCTGCAATGGAAAATAAACAAAAATGACATACTCGTATTATGTACAATTGAGGAAAACTTTAATCAGAAAGCACTGATCTGAAAAATGCGGTCGAGGTTCTAACAAATGTAAATTACCTATAATATGAAGAAAATTTTAAATTTCAATTAATTGTTACCTTAAAACTTTTATGCGCTTGAGGTAGTAGATTAACCATCCCTTCTTACAACGTAAAAGTAGGCGCGGTATATTTTTTTGGTTGAGGCAACAAATATGCGTCTTGGGATTTTTTTAAATTAGTATTTCAACAAGTCAAAATAAATACTAAAACTTTGCTAATACATTTCTGTACAGAATTTATATTATGGAAAAAAAATGTATAAGCAATGGTTGGTCCGTTTTAACGATGAAGAATAATTTTAATCTTGTTGGAAACAAAGTTCATAGTTGGATTTTTGACAAAATCTTGATTTAGCATGAATTCAACTTAGCAAAAGTTGCATATTGAAGATGCACTAGTCAATAGTTTTTTGGCATATGGAACATTAAGAGCTATTTTGAATCAGTTATTATTTAAGTTATCATCTCAAATGACTTTTTGATAGCTTGCAAAAATTGATTCCAAGTATGCAAATGGAACGAAAGGTGATTGTTAGGTCTATAAATATACCCAATATGAGAAAATAACCATTGGAAGGTTTTATTTCTCCGAAAACATAATCGATTGTTCTTCAACCCATGGACTTTTACTTCAATAAATATCTTAGCCCCCATTTACGTATATTTTACGTACATATGCAGCACCTTCACCCACTATTCTTTTATCAAACAAATTTCAAACCAACGTCAATGGATTCCGCGAAATTTCGAAAGCGGTAAATAATTTGTTGTTTTAGAGTCCTTGTATGTTTTGTGTTTGGTAGGTAAAAAAAAAAAGAAAAAATCCAACATGACTGTTGATAAATAAAAAAAAAATACGAAAGGTGAAATACGGAAGATACATAGGTAGAAAATGTCAATGATTCAGATTTCAGCATGACGAAAACTGACTTAAAATGGATACAAAATAATTGAAAAACTGTTTTTTATTACGTTTGCCATTCACTTTAAAACTGTCGTAAGGACTTCTGTGGCGGACTTCAGTCGTACGCGACAGGTTTACCGTGAATGTCCTTGTTGTACATCGGACCGTGACACTAACGAAAGGTCGGAAGTCATAATGGTCGTATAGTGGATATCAGTTTTTGAGGCAGTCCGTGCGACGGAGCTACTTAGTCTACGAACAATCGTCAATTGACACGTTGTTTTAGAATTGTTTATACAAGATAAAATAAATAAAAAACAAATAGAAGAAACGACTCGTAATGAAGAAAATTTTACGAAAAATAAGTGTGTTTGTGGTCAGTACAAAGTTCATCGTATAGCAACAAGCAAATAAGAAGCTCAGCGTATGATGAGTTTGTTAAAAAAGGCCCAACATACTACCCTAACGTCAATAAAAAGTAGCGAACTTAAGATCAGCATTCAGAGGAGTTAAGAAAAGTATTTAGATACAAAAAAATACAGGAGTGGAAGTGATGATCTAGAGGGTGATTTTTTAGAGGTATATAACTTTAAGTTGGCAACACTATTTTGACTGGCGGCCATTTTGTCAGCTGTCAATGGATTAATTTTGAGCATAGATAAACCAATAAAGATGGCAATCCACAGCTGTCAGTTTGATTTGCCTACAAGCTGAAGCGAACAGCTGTAATGATTATATTTGCAAAGTATTAGTGAAAAGCAGTACAAGCCGCACACATAGAATCAACTAGTCACTCACCACTAGTGACAGCCGCACACATAGAAGCAACTAGTCACTGACCACAGTCTGTAAAGGAATGGTGAATTAATTTGTCGGTTATTTTTGAAACTCGTGGACATGTTCAAAGAGTATTAAAACCTGAAGAACGAAATTTAAAGTGCTTACTTAACCTTATATATCATCCAAATTAAAATTATGTGGAAGATTTGGAGCAACTTTAAATAAAAAAAGGTGTAGGTTACTGATTTAATACCCGTGACAAATAAGTGGTACGGATATTATAGTGTGTCATGTTCATGTTATAAACTACGAGAGCAAAATGGTAAAAGCATGGTTTCAAAACTTGAGTTTTTCTTGTTTACACGAGCATTGATTTTTTCGGGAAAGTGCTTCTCACTGGGAAACTTATGAAAATGATGCAGGAAGCTTGAATTTTGATTTAAGAAAAAATTTGTGTATTCTTTTTCACAAACCAACTGCTCTAGCAGGAATTTTTTTTTTACTTTTGTAATATTGCAAAAATAAAAAATAAAAATAAAATTTGGTTAAGGAAAAAATTTGTATATTCTTTTTCATAAAACAACTGCTCAAAGGGGAAATATTTTTACTTTGGTAATTTTCAAAAATGTGCCACTGTAATGTCGGTTCACGTACTCCCAAAAATACAAATTTCCACGAATTAAGCCCAGTTCTGTTAAAGCTCATATAAAATAAATAAAATTCGTAGTTATGGGAAGTACATGAACAGACTTGTAGTTAAGGCTTAATACGCAATCTAATACCACGTTCCCACGAAACCAATCTAGAGTTTTTATTGAGATTTCATCGAAATATTCATGAAATCTTGTTCCACATACTTGAAATATCAATAGTTTTTAACTACAAGCTCGAATTTCATTTTGGTGGGAACATATATTGACAAATTGTTTTTGTCTTTATTTTCATTGGTGTGTGGTGTTTACACGGGATTTTTTCTGCTATTACACGATAACTTTTGAGTCATTCCTTTTTTTTGAAACTAAATTAGTGCAAACTGTGAGATTAGATATTTGTCTCTTTCGTATTTATTTAAATTCACCGAATGTATGGGGAAATGTGAAGATTCGGACCGAAATGTCCGGTTCCACTCCTAAACCAAAGCGAATGCGGGGCGACGACGATTTTTTGTAGTTTTTTAGCATTGTGTATGTGTCATATTTTGAACTATTGTGAATGATTCAAATTGTCATTGGTTTGGGAGAGCCTTTAAAGGTTGTGTGCTTGCCATATTTTGTATCTTTACGAATGATTCGCTATGATTTCATGTTGGTTTGGGGTTGCCTTTATTTATTAGTTAAATCCACACCTAAATCCGTTGTTCTTTTTTTTAATTCATGCTTTATGAGTCCAATTGAATTAAAAGCTCCTTCAAACCAACACCAAATCATAGCAAATTATTCGCAATGATACAAAATATAATAGATAAACAATGCTTAGCAAAAATAAAAAACTTTCGTCAACTCTCTTCCATTTTGGAAATTAAAATTTATATTCATATTCGATTAATATACCTACTACCTACTCTTGTGCACTATTGAAGTAATAATTGAAAAGCCTACTACGCAAAAATGAAGCTACGAGTAGGACATGTGAAAATAGATTTAAATTTTCGTCACTTTGTTTTAAGCCTCACCCAAACCAACGCGAATGTGGAGCGATTCGCAGCGAATCATTCACAATAGTACAAAATATGACAATTACATAACGCTAAACAACAACAAAAATTCGTCGTCGCTCCGCATTCGCGTTGGTTTGGGAGAGCCTTTACGCTGCTACACACTAGTTTACGCCAAATACGTACCAATGTGAACCGGGCCCTACTTTGGTTTCTATTTGTTGAACACGCTCCGTGGTCAGAATTATTCACCTCGGTCTGTCAATTAGATGTCAAAACAAAACCAAATACAGGGTGTCCCCTATTTCATGCAGGATAATTTATGAAATAATATTTTTCGAAAAACAAATTGTTTAAGAGGGGCCGATTATTTCTCCCCTTTTAGATAGGAAATAAAAAAATATAAAAATTAATCAAAATTAAATCAATTTTTTTTGAATGAATGAAAATAACTTAAAAATACGACAATAGCTACGAGATCATGCTATAATTTCTTAAAATCCATTCTCAAATCAATTTTTCAAATTAAGTTGTTTCGTAATGATTTTTTAAAAAATAATATTCAAACTTTAAAGTAAAAAAAAGTTAATGTTTTTGTTAAAACTATTTAGTTTTTTTTACATTAGATGTCATGAAGTTTAAAAAAAATCAAAAATAGCTATTGTTGTTTTATTATATTCGATAGAGACGCGCATCTGGATTACCTTTTAACACGTGCAACAAAAACGATTTTGAAAATTCCTCAGTTATCTTTTTTGTACTTAAAGTTAATCCTATATCAATACCCGAATCCTGACAGAAGATAATTAAACCCACCTAATATCTACTTTAATGCTTCTAAAGTGGAAATTGAGAGTTTAGTGGAATTTAAACAACAAATTGAAGTTCCGGGTGTCAAATTGCAGAAAAACTTTTTTTTTATTTCGTACTTTCTTAACTATTTTTTTCCTTAGAATATATCCAACAATAATTTTAAAATTATTCTGGATGAAGAAAGGGCCACCCTGTATTATATGCAAGATGCATTGAAGATGAACGGAAATCTGAGTGATTGAAAACAATTTATAGATTAATTCTTTGTAGTTTATTATAATTGTGGATGAATATTAACTATTAATTACAATTGTTTGTATACATTAAACAATTTAACAACGATATTTTTGTTTTTAGCCGAAGAATTTTCAAAACTATTTTCCAATTTTCAAAAGAAAAAAAACTGAGCTGTCAAAACAAATAAATCTCACCGCGTTACATTGTTGTTGCAATTCACATCTATTCATCGTCAGGAAGTGAAAATACAAATACAACAATGTAAACAAATGGGTTTTGGAGGGTGAAACGTACGAAAGATTGGCTTCTTGGTAATTGATATTCTCTGGTTTGCTATGAGAAAGTCAACGCATTCATTGAGTTACCTCAATCCGTCGCATCCGGCAAACCTCATCGAATCCGTCGCCGCTTAATTATTCAGAAAAGCTAGTTTGGTTTGTTTTTGTCACTGTTTGGACGTGTTTAGATGAACTATTTTTAATAAAAAGCAATTAGTATTTGTTTTTGAGTTTCGAATAGTTTCAGACCGCTAGATTTAGTGCATATCGTCCCACAAGTGAAATATTGTACTATGGCCTGCACTAAATCTGGCGGTCAGAAACTGTTGAAAAAAGAACTAAAGAACAGAGGTTGATGTATGAAACTAGTTATTAAAACGAAAGAAAATATTTAAAAATTTGGAAGAGCTAGTAAGCTACTAAATATTTTTTCACAATTAGCTTATTAAAAATTCTAAAAAAATAAAACAAAATAAAAGATAATTCAAGAAATACAACTCTTTAACACAGAGAGTTGTAAAAGGTGTTCAAAGATGCGATTTCGATGGGAACTCAAATGCTCGCTCCATAACACTAGTTTATAAAATGTTGGGTCATGATAGGGTCCTTCGAAAAAATATATCGTCGTTGTTCAATGAAAGCTCTGTAACTCTGTTTTGTCACTTTTTGTAATTGTTTAAAGGCGATACCAATATACCATGCCCTGAGAAAAACCGCTGTTGGTTTTGAATCACCACCAAATTAAACTTATTAAAATTTTGAACCTAAGGTTTTTATGTTGCCTACAGACAAAATTAATTTTTGCAGCTGTAAAAAACTAAAAACTACGGTACCTGGCGTATAATCATTTTGAAAAAGACTATTTTTCCCTAAAAGTAAATAGGTATACAAATATTGGTGGACATAGTCTGGTCTGCATTTCGATAAAAAAAAAAATTAATAAAAACTACAACTAACTTTGCTTAATTATTTTCGACTTACTCGTTAAGAACATTTTGATCAAATTATGTAAAGCCTTTATAACAAGTTAGTAAAAATTATCCTGTTTATTTAATTCTTTTTATACTGAACTTATTTATTTATTTATAATACCCTTTGTTTTACAATAAACAAAAGGAATATTTCCTAAAAGAAATTATTATTTTCTCTAGCTTATTAATACTCATCCTTCATAACCTTCATAACACAACAGCAAGTCCAGGCGATTTGTATGTCCCTTTTATTTCTTGACACATTTATTGTTTTTACGTAGGTATTCATTCAACACATTTTACAAACCATGCGCCAATAGACTATATAGCAGACAATAATAAAAAACCCCAAAAGCAAATGTTAAATCGAACCCAATATTATCTATCCCCTCACTACACTACGATTTAAGAAAAACAAACGCAAAAAGTGGCTTTTCTTCTTAAATCGTTTCATTTCAAATTCTTTTAAATTTGTTCTTCTCCACATTCAATCCTTGATAGTCTACGAATACTTCTTTATTTTTTGGTGTCCGTTTTATCATCTTCTTCGAATTCTGTTTTCGAAGACCAGTAAGAACAAAGCATGAACACAATCATTTTGTCTATTTCCCTGACGTTTCACCCTCTTTGTCAATTAAGGGTTTCACATTTTTGAAATTCTGCTGATTTTTTTTTCAAATTGAAGTAGGTGTGTATGCCTCCGTTTAAAAATGTCTAATGTTAAAACTAGCCTTAACTAGCGAATAACTTTTTTCATAAAAATACTTCTCCGATATATGTATGCCTCGTCATTATTGGTCTTGGAGATAGAGCCAATTAAAATAAACGGGCTCTAAAATCTTAAAAGCTGTTATAGCCCTTTAACGTTCGCTTAAAAGGGAATGATTTAGCGAATTCCCATAATCACGATATAATATCGATTGCGAGCTTCCACATTCGCTTCAAAAATCAATAGTGCTTAAAATATTGCGAAAATAAGTCATAAACACATTTTAAAAGTTAAACAATTGCTAATTGGGAATTCGCAAAATCATTCGCTTTCAAGCAAACGTTCGATTCGGTATTCATAATGAGGGCCTAAAATGTAAAAGCCGTTAGCTTTTACGATTTCAGAGTCCGTTTCTTTTATTGGGCTATCTCTCCAAGACCAATAATGACGAGGCATATATATATCGGAACGGTATTTTTATGAACTAAAATAGTTACTATAAAATTAATTTCAAATCACTTTGTGAAAAAAGTTATTCGCTAGTTAAGGTTAGTTTAAAAATAAATAATAAAATAGAAAAATTTTTTACACGACCAAAAACCCTTATCGGTATTCGAAGTAGTTCGGTGTGTGTGTTAGGGGTTTGTGTGACATCCTGTATATTAGGGTGTCCGTTATAAAAAAAAAAAAAAAAAAAAAAAAAAAAAAAAAAATTATAAAATCAACAAAAATACAAAAAAAAAAATTATAAAAACCGGAAAATGCTGCTGTGGCTGTTCTAGTTTGTAAGTAGCTTATAAGTAGGTTGTAATTAGTTTTAAGTAACTTTAAGTAGTTTTAATTAGTTTTAATTAGCTTTAATTTAGTTTTATGTAGTTTGTAAGTTTTATATAAAACCAAAAAATAAAGACATAGATACCGAGTTTTTTTGTGAAATTCTTCTCGGTAAAAAATAAAACCGACCTGGATTTAGTATTAAGATAGTTCTTAGGCCGAAAGGCATTAGCATTAAGTTATTCTAGTTTAACTTAGAGCGCCCGACTGGGGCCAGTAAGTTAGTTTTAAGATATTGATAAGTAGGCTAGTTTTTATGAATTTTTGTCTAGCTTTAAGATAGTTCTAAGATAATTGAAAAATAAAAATGAATTTCAAAAAAAAAAAAAAAAAAAAAAAAAAAGGGTGTCCGTTATTCTCCCGTAATCCAACAAAAATTTGTCCGAGCTCATTTACGCTTGGCCTTTTCAAACCGAACCGAAATATCGATTTTGAGCAAACAAGATTTAAAAGTTTACTTGAATCGTTCACACCACACATAATCTAGATTCTGTCTGACATTTCAAAAGAATTTAAGTGCACATAGGAACTCTAATAAAAAAGATCCATTGCAATCAGTCACAGTCCCAGGACACAATTGCACATATATCACTTTTTCTTTGAATAAAACATAAAAAAGACCACTGAAAGACTGTTTACACTTTACTTATAAAAATAATATCTCTTTTTTTCTATTTTCTCTCTTCTATGGGCAAACTGTTATACGGGAGAGAAAAAATGAGTAATTAAGTTAGTATGATTGTGAATAGGCTAATTAGATTTTAAGAAGATTTGGTGGAAATCTACTAGATTACGAAATCTTTAAATGTATGGGAAATCTCGTTGATTTTGATGAGATTTTGGACTTTTGGCTCGAAATCTAGATTTTCATTCGGTGTGAAAAAGTTATCTATTCATACTTTCCCCATACAAATTTGTTTGGGATTTTCTCTCTTTTTACGTTTAATTTTTTTCCGTCAAATTACAGCAGCTATTCTAAATTTTTTAGTAGATATTTGTTCCTTAATACTCCCTTTAAAGGACGTTATTCAAAATATGTATTAACAAAATTTCTATATTAAATAATAATAAATAGTAATAATAATAATATTTCTGTATTAGTTCAATGAACTTTTCCAAAATCATTTACAATTTTACAATTCAGTACAGGTAAAATTAAATAAATAAAACAAAAAAAATTAGTACCATCATGAAATTTGGTGAAAACATTGCATGTATGAGAATTAAGAATCAAAAGAGTCAGTAAAAATAGTTCACATGGAAGGGTGTTTTTTTTACAGGGGGAGAGGGGGGGGGGAAGTTGTGGTGAATAAAACGGAAATATTTACCTTGGTACAACCTATAGCATATGACCATGTTTTTAAGGTAGTTTTTAATGCTGAATCAAATGACATAATAAGCAAATCAATGCGGCCTCTGTGAAGAAAGTTATTATCATTTTTATGTAAGGATGACTATGTCCGATGATATATTACCGAAATCTCAATTGATAGACTCTTCTGATTCTTCATTTTGTTAGTTCATAAAGCATGTTTACCAAGTTTCATGGTGGTACCATTTTTGTTATAAGTTTTATGGTAATAATCCCACTATAACCCTACCTGCTCAAAAAACACCTTTTCACCTCATATATTTTTATAAATTCTTCTGATCATTGTTTTTTATGACAAGTAAACACTTGATGCCAAGTTTCATCAATGGACCATTATTTCCAATTGGGTTTTGGTAATATTCAACTTTTATACTGAAAATATATATAAAATATAGTCATCCTTACATAAAAATAGTAATAACTTTTTTTCACGGAAACCGCATCAATTTGGTTTTTGTGTCATTTGATTCAGCATTAAAAACTACATACTTTAAAAACATGTGTCATATGCCTAAGTTGTACCAAGGTAAATTTGTCTGTTTGATAAACCACAACTGAACTGAACTGAAATATTTTTATAGACTTTTTTGATTCTTCATTCTCATGGTACATGAAACGTTTTCACCAAATTTCATGGTGGTACCAATTTTTTTTTTTTTTATTCGAAGGCCTTTCTGTACTTTTTTACCTGTACTAATTCGATTTCGGGAAATAACACAGCGACACCCTACTGTATATACTTACGTTTTCCGTTATTTATATAAGACAATTAATTATTTTTCAATTGTTTAAAATTTCTACTCCCCGTATTTTTCTTAACTTTGCTCCTACCGAAAATATGAATAAAAGTTTTTTGTAAGAAATTTAATAATCTTTCATTTTGTAGTGTACTTTTTTCCGCTAAAACGCTTAGTTTTCAAAATATTCACGAAAAATTACAAAAGAGGACCTTTAATACCCATTCCTGCCTAAAGCTTGCGGCCGTGGTCTGTGATGCATTTATTTTTCTTTCGTTGACTGGACTGTTTGAACAAGTCTAGGATCACGCCTTTTTAAGCTATTTTAGGGTTTTATATTATGGTTTCATTGATTTAACACAAAAGAATTGAGAAAGAGTGAAGAATGGGTTGAGGAAAAGCTCTTTGCGAGGTTGAGTTTTCTGATTAAAGATAAAATTTCTGAAAAAAATAATAGAATATCTTAGTCGATCTATAATTATTTGAGAAATAAACAAAAAAAAAAAAAAAAAAAACTGTGTAAATATAAAAGGATGCAAAAAAAAAACTTCAATCCGCGCAAAGTGATAGACGAACAATTCTTGAGTAAGGAAACTAATTTGAATATCGAAACAAACTTTGTTTTATGAAATTTTAAACAATATTTTTTTGCGGCATTAATTATTGTAAATTTGTAAGTTTTTCGGAGCTTACCACGTTAATATTAAAATTTTTTTTGTTAAATTCTTCTTCCTGTGAAATAACAACGCACCGGTATGGTTTAAGAACAAGACAAACAAACAACATCCATCAAACGTCAGTCTTATCCCTTGACCATTAAGAATGCAATTTCTTCGAAACTTCGGGAAAAAGAAATGTGTACAAATTTCTTAGTATGTCTGTTCGCGTATCTTCCAAAACTACGAATTAATCTTGATCTAGCCCAAAGTTCTGTCAAAGCTCATATAAAAAATGAGATTCGTAGAATTTCGTAGTTTTGGGAAGTACACGAACAGACATAATATTAAAGCGGTTAGTTCCGAAAAACTTATAAATTTACCAATTTTGTTTTGTTTGTTCTTTTAATTTTATTTTTCAATAAAAACTTATTTCTTTGTTCTCAAGAAAGACTAGGTCTGTTTGCTGTAAAACTACGAATTTCTACGAATTTAGCCCAAAGTTCTGTCAAAGCTCATATAAAAAAATCAAATTCGTAGAAATTCGAAGTTATGGGAAGTACACGAACAGACCTGCTACCTTACTCTAATCTGTTTACTTGGATTTTTATCATAACTGTGCAGATCTCAAATTCTCAGGTTATGGGCCCAGAATGAAATGTTAAAATTTCAGTAGATTGGATTGTTAGTAATAACAAGTCTCGAGAAACACTGACTAACTAAACTAACTTGCCACCTAGATAAATTCGAAGGTTGTAACTTTCTGTCGCGAAGAGCTAAGGGCTCTTGGCATGCAGCATAACATTAGATTCTGCTGGGTTCTTGGTCATATAGATCATATATTGATGTACAGAGAAACGAGAGAGCTGATGAGCTGTCGAGAACGGGATCGTCGCTTGAATCAAGTTAAGCCAAACAAACAAGTTCCTAATTAGTTTTTTCGTCTCCGGTTGTGTCATATACAAATATAAAATTAAATAAATAAATAAATAATTGAAAAATTGAAAAATATTTGTGTTTTACAGTGTTCGAAATGTGGTTTAATTAAAGTATTAAAAATGTAATTGCACTAACAGTTGAAATATTTTTTTAAATTCTTCTGAGTAAATTTGTCTTTTTGGATATTTTCTTCACTATATAGTCCAATATTGTTTTTCATTACAATCTGAAAGATTTGATTTTAAAATCTAAAATTGCGGTCTTGAATGAAACATCTGGGCATATTTTTGAGTAAATTCAGTTTACACACATAGCATACATACTCGCATACACACAATAATGCCATATGGCGTCGGCACAAATAATGCAAAACAAACAATTTGCCCTATTTCGATTTTTCGTTTGACAAGAGAATATTTGCATGTATGGGTGAATGTAGATCGAATCTCTCAAACTAGAAAGATTATCTTAAGTCTTCAGATCTTATCTCTTTTTGAATAAAATATGAACAAATGGAAAATGTGCTTATCTTTTCGAGAAATATCAAATCTTTTCAAAAATGAAAAACGACATATGTAAGTGTGTATTAAATGATAATTTATTTTTATGACAATACCCAAATAATTTCCAGATTTTCATTATCAACTTTAATATTTGTCACACTATCACTTGTGGCATTCTTCCCAATAACAATCATTTTTGTTTTTGACACATTTAGTTTTAGTTTATTTGCTTTTAGCCAAATACTAAAGTTATCCAAATCGAACTGCATTTTAGAGATTGCTTCTTCTAAGTCGTTACAACTAACATACAACAACGCATCATTTGCAAATAAGGCGTATTCACTTTTGCTTATTACATTGCCAATGCCATTACTCATTAATATAAACGTTAAAAAGAAACGTGCCAAGTATGGACCCCTGTTGTACACCAATGTCAATTGATATTTCATCGGATAAGGTGTTGCTAACTTTTGTCTTTTGCGTTCGACCCGATAGATTTGAAATCATGCAAGACAGTGATTTTTCACGCACTCCATAACTTTCACTATGTTTTTCAAATATTATTCTTCTGTCGACTGTCTCAAAAGTTCACTTTAAGTCAAGTCAAGTTATTTTCGTTTTCGCATCGAATTGCTGCTTCCAATTTGCTATGGCCATATTAAGTGCACCGTCACAAGAATGCTATTTCCTCAACCCCGACTTTTTATTAATTATTAACTTATGTAAGTCAAAAAATAATTCCAGTTGGAAGTGAACAACTTTTTCAAGTACCTTCTCATAGAGAGGGTGGGCATTGGTTGGTTTAAAATCTTCACATTTAATTGAATTTTTAACTTTGAGGTTTGGAGAAATTTGAGAAACTTTCCAGGAGGTGGGAAAAACGTCGTCGCGCAACGATTGATTGATTATTTTGATTACAAGGCAGCTATCATATTATTCATATCTTTGAAAATAGATAGTTCGGATCACGTTTATATTTTAAATTGTCAAGTACTTTCTTTTTCTTTATATCAGAGAACTCTATTCTCGAAAAATAAAAGGAGCAGAATTTCTTACGATCTGGTTAATAAAAGGGACATATGGGATCGAAGCACTTATATCATGCTGCCTACAAACAATTTGTTGAACTTATTTGCTAAAAGGTTATTGTCACTGTAAGTTATATTTTCGAAAGCAACTTTGGAAATCTGCGATTGCTTTTGTTTAATAGCTCTCCACATTGACTTTTGATCAACTGAAGTACTAATTTTAACTTTTATAAAATCACTTTTAGCTTTGTTCTCTTTTGAACTGGTTCCTTAAAAATTTATAATTATTCCAGTCACTTGTACTATTTGTTAATCTTGCTCTATTATATCCGACTATTTTTTTTACACTCTGAGATGATTATTAAACCATTCATGTTCATCCTCACGTACTGATTTTGTTTTAAGGAAGGAGTTTACTGTTTCTTTGAGTATATTTTGGAAGATCGAAGCCATTTGATTTGAATCCCTTCAATAACATTTATATGTATTATGAATATTGCTCAAAATTAAACAGGATATTGCTAACAAAATATTAGAAAAAAACAATGAGAGACGTATTCTGCTTGAAACATGTGGCACAACTAGAAAGTTATGACCAAATTTCAATAAGCAGAGGACAGACAAATTAAGGCAAATGAACAATAAACATCTCCATTCCCTTGTCATTTTCAGCATAATCACCGGACACAACCTTGAGATAACACAAAATGAAAATGAGGCTCAGTACTGGCGACATTTGTATACCTTACACTTTCTTTGTAACTGCCCAGCACTCTTACATTTACGAAAGAAACACCTAGGGATAATTTCTATGATGACTTTGAGAAACTTTCTAGAACTTCGGCTAATAGCCTTCTGAACTTCATCAACGCCTCTAAATGGCTTGACTGCTAACAGAACACAGGTTGTTACATTAAGTGGAATACAACTTCCTAGGATTTTACATCGGATCTACATAGATCAAATGTCGTTTTTCATTAAAATCTGAAAGATTTGATTTTAAAATCTATAAATTGCCTTGAATGAAACATCTGGGCATAGTTTTGAGTAGCATAGCATAGCATACATACACGCATACACATAAAATTGTCGTATGGTGTCGGCACAAATAGAACAAAACAAACAAATTTCCCTATTTCGATTTGACATGTGAGAAAAGAATGCTTGCATGAATGGGTGCATGCAGATCAAATCTCTCAAACTACAAAGATTTCATTTTTCGTCTTCAAATCCCATCTTTTTTTTATTAAAACATGAAAAAATAGTGCAAATCTTTTCCCAAAAAAGTCAAATCTTTTCAACAATGAAAAACATCATAAGTGTAACGGTAACCGGATCAACTGTCAGCTCTTCTACCTAACTTGATAGCCTAACTCCAAAAGTAATAAGCCTGTACTCTGGAGAACATTATAACCAAAAAAATAAAAATGGCTGACGATGAAAAGATTGTTTTCTCCAAAGTTTGACGGAACAAATATGTATTAGTCAATGAAAGTTTCGACTTGATTTGTTATTGCAAGAAAATCTTTGAAAAAGATTTGTCGATGATGATTTGAACTCATTGAACTAACTTACATTATAGAAAAACCTACTGCAAAAAAAATGTATATTAGACTATTGAGCATGTTTCAGTGAAGAAGGTTTTAATTCAAATAAAAAAGTGGTTTCCCTTACTTATTCTATTTTTGGAAAAGTTTTACTTTAGTTGCACTTTTTCTCGTAAACGCTACCACTATGTGCTGGCAGACTAACGTACCTATTCTTTATCACCTTTCTCCGGTATACTTGTAACATTAATATCGTCTAGTTGCCTTTCATGCCAAAAATATGTTAGATATATAAGTATTTTACTAGCGTATTAAGTAGCTTAGGGTTACACTTATCAGTTTGTAATTTAAAAAATAGTTTTTATATATAATCTAATATTTCAGTCTCACAAATTCTAAAATAGGTACTTCTTTTTAAGGTTTATGTTTTAATCATGGACAGGCATTTGAAAAAAAATCATACTCCATTTTTAGTGTTTGTTTAGATTCGGAAATGTTTTTGTAGTACATACATAAATCATGACGTAAAAGCTTAATAAGTGTAAAAGTCGGGTTCAATTTCTAAGGTAAAAACAGACGTCATATAAAAATACGCAAAAGTGTTCGGCTCTGACATCACGTAAATATGTAGTACCAAATATGTCGCAAATTCTGTTTCTACATCAGTATCCGCAAATTAACAAACAAGGTGTTCACAAAATATGAAATAAGTGACCCAAAAGCTGCAAATGCATTTGCGATCAAGGTGCTTGCACATCATGGTTGTGGTCTATATGAAGGGTTTCCAGACGATGTGCTACAAAGTCCGCATTTAACCTAATTCCAACCATACGCAGGTTTGCGAACAAAAAATAATATCCATGTCATATTGGAGACAAAAATTAAATGAATTAAGTCTGGTATAAAGTAATTCTATTTTTTTAAGTATTTTTAACCAATATTATAGTCTCTGAGAAAGAATAATGTTAGACATTGGCCAATTTTTGGTATTGGTTAGTAACTAGTTGAGGAGTGAAGTCATTTTGCTTGTAATAAAATTCAGTAATTTATATACCTTCTATAGCTTTGCTTATTTTATTCATTGAGAGGTTTTTGAGGAAAGTTGAAGGAAAGGTTCATTGTTGATGTTTGTTTTTAACAATGAAAGCGAGTTTTATCAAAACAAATAGAAGTTTTTTTTTCAATTTTATTCTAGTGATAAAATCACGAGTCCTTTGAGTCAGTGCTTTTTTATTGAAAACGTTTTTAACCTTATCGAATAAGTATTTTAAGCCAACAAAACAAAAATGATTCTAGAAAATTAATGACTAAGGCCATAATATACGTCATATAAATAGAAGCAAATATTTTGAGTTTATGCGGAAGATCATTTTATTTGAATTAAAGGCGTTTGTGTACTACTTTCGGGCTATTGACCTTTGAATGTACAAAAGATGCACTCAGCGCGGCCAGGAAGGAACCTATTTAATACAAAATCAAAGTAAATATCAACTTACGCTTTAGAAAAGATTATTCCAAGACAAATACAAAATTATTAGTGGAACTATAATGTAATGTAGATGCCTTACTAAACAATTTGTAATTCGATCTACCTCCATTTTTTTCGAGTATTGGGAGAGTTTATTCATTATCCGGGCAAAAAATTTTCTAGCTTCGCTATTTACAATACACATATTAAAAAAAAAAAAAACTGTAAAATTCGTAGAAATTCAGTTTGAGACAGCTTAACAGTTGTCTCTAATAGGTACATCGGTTTTACAAAGTAGGTTAATAGTAACAAAAAGAATATCCTCTGCAACTTTTAACTTATGATTTTGTTTGTCTAGCAGGCTTTTTTATTACGAGGTAACAGTACCTTATCGATAAAATCAAATTTTGTTTTAACAAATGTCACACAAATTTTTTACTCAGCACATATCTATGAGATGCACATCATTCAATAGTTTTTAATCGGAAAGATTTTTATCCAACTCAATTTGTTTTTACCAAGAGTT
This sequence comes from Dasysyrphus albostriatus, assembly GCA_946251815.1. NCBI lineage: Eukaryota > Metazoa > Arthropoda > Insecta > Diptera > Syrphidae > Dasysyrphus > Dasysyrphus albostriatus. The sequence goes on from OX276336.1 coordinate 100,097,443, forward strand.
GCTTTGATAGCCGGGTTACTATTTCATTTGTGTTTCTTACAGGAAATACATTCAGAAGTATACTATTACCATTAGTAATTTATTAATTGACTTTGAAAATCCCTTCACTTTATCACTTGTGAAAATATAATATAAAAAACAAATCGATATCCTGCAACTTTAATAGAATTGCCATTACTTTCAGGGCAAACATAAGACATCTAACCAAATGATCAAAATGGAATTGCAAGTTCTTTTGTTAGTATAAATTACTACCTACCCTTGTCCATAGTATATTTTTGAAGTTAGATGGATAAGAGCAGTAGTAGAGTAAAATAAATAGGTACCTATATAAATTTATTCATAACACTGAAGTGCAACCCACATCGGACGTTGATTAAATAAGATTTTGGAGCAAAATGCATGTAGGTTGGTACCTACTGAAGAAGATACAATTTTGCGAATAATTGTAATAACAACCATTGTGGCAAGTTTCTACAAGCAAAGGATTTTGCTTAAACTTCTCCATGAATCATTTGAAGCGGTGAAGCAGGAAGAGCGCCGAAATGTCACCAATTATTTAGCTTCCTAATAGACACACCCTCCACAAATATTTTAAATAAACTTTTAATTTATGTTATAACAAATAGGTAATGTGCCTCTGTGGGCTCCTCGTCCTTCTTGCCACCTCCATGCCACCCGCTATAAATGGGGATTCATATAATTCGAATACGAAAACGCATACCGCACCTCACCGCGCGCCTAATGACAAATACGAGACATTTTTGTAAGCAGCAAGAAGAGAAGAGATTTCGAATTGGTTTGGGGGCGCTACACAAATCAAAGTGTTCTTTTTTGCAATCAGATTTTTTTTCTTACCTTTTTGGCATTTCTGGTGACGATTCAATGAGCGGGGACTCCTTGCGCTTTCTTTTGGAGTCTTTGGAAACCACCATTTTGCTGGGAACTTATAATCTCGACAAATGACCAAAATAAAAATATTTTCACTTCAGAAAATAACAAAAAATACAAAAAAAAAAACACACAGAACTCGGTCGGAACTTCAATTTTCCTGCAAAATATTTTTTTCTTCTTCGTAAGTTTTTTTTTTCACGGTTACATTTTCACCAGAATGCACAAAGTAATCGAGTTAAATTATATTTAAATGGGTAGCGACCCATTTTGGAGAGAGTTTAATGAAGTTTTTATGAATAAATTTTCTTAATTTTAATGCAAATTTTAACATTTATTTTGGAAAAATTAACACGACGACATCACTTGGCGAGATTTTTTTTCTATTCTTCGTCTTCGCCGCTATTGCTTTCTTTGCCACTTTATCGAACAGTGGTGCTCAAACTGTTGGCTGTTGGTGTTTGGCTTTGTTCGTAGAGTAAAATTAAAGATTGTTTTTAAGGTAGGTGTAACATTTTCCATGGTGAACTATTGATGTGCATTTCATTTGAATTAAAAAAGAATATTTTATTAAGTATGGTAGTTTAACATGTTTCTTCATCTTCTGCATTTAGAAATTTCAAGAAAAGTAGAACGGGATAGGTATGTACATACAGATTATATGCCAAAATATGACTTTCTATCACTTTTAAGGCCGTGTGCCAATTCGATAAAATTCTGGTTAAGTTAAATTTTATCTCTTAAGGGCTCAGTAAAATTTAAAGTTTTTGCTGTACCAATTAGTTTTTTTAAAACACACATTTAATATGAGTTTTGTTGTTGCATTTTCCAGTAATGGCAGTGCGCCAAACAAGCAATAATTAAGTTTGCAAAATTAATTAAGAGTGCCTTTCACATGAGCTGCGGATTGCAAAGTGCAGTTTGCGAAAAGTCCCGAATTTTGACAACAACACGCGAATTTTCATACAAAATAAAGGCTCTCCTAAACCAACGTGAATTCGCAGCGACGACGAATTTTTGTTGTTGTTTAGCGTTGTGTATTTGTCATATTTTGTACTATTGTAAATGATTCGCTACGAATCGCTCCGCATTCGCCTTTGAAGGCTCTCCCAAACCAACGCGAATTCGCGGCGACGGCGAATTTTTGTTGTTGTTTAGCGTTGTGTATTTGTCATATTTTTTTCTATTGTGAATGATTCGCTGCGAATCGCTCCGCATTCGCGTTGGTTGAATCATTCACGATAGAAAAAAATATGACAAATACACAACGCTAAACAACAACAAAAATTAGTCGTCGCTGCGGATTCGCGTTGGTTTGGGAGAGCCTTAATACTTAAACCGAGTCGAAGCACTTACTGCTTCCTTACGCCACGTCAAACTTATCCTTGTTTATATAAAAGTTACTAACCGCTCCACCAATCTCAGATATACAGTTCAATGCATTAAATTTGAATCAAACCGACGAATTTAGTTGTTGTTTAGCATTGTGTATTTGTCATATTTTATACTATTGTGAATGATTCGCTGCTAATCACACTGCATTAACCTTAGTTTGGGAGAGCCTCTCTGAAAAATGAAGGATCATCTGAGAACTATTTTCAATGAATTTTATTGATTCTTTTCAATAAAAAATTGATCACATGTCATCCAAACAAACGGCGGAGGTAAATTTGAATTTTAAAAGGAGATCAGTCAAGGCGAAAGCGGAGCGATTCGCAGCGAATCATTCACAATAGTACAAAATAGGATAAATACACAACGCTTAACCACAACAAAAATTGTCATCGCTACTCATTCGCGTTGGCTTGGGAGAGCCTTCAAAGTGCTGCAAACATTTTAGCTTGAAAATGATAAATTGAAAAGAACCCCGAGACCCATTTAAAAAAAAATAAAAATTTATTGAATATTTTTTTATGTTTGAATTTCATTACTTTCATTTTACTTTCATTTATTACAATCATTGACCTACTTTATACTGAAAGGAGCTTACTTCACTTCTGTTCAGCTTATTACTATACGCCACTTGCACTGCCGTCGAAAAGGCGGAAGACATGGGTAAATTTTGATGGTTGATTTAGAAAACGATAAACAAGGAAATGAAATAATAAATAAAATGAAGAAACTGAATTAGTTGATATAGTGATAAATTAAACTGGTTTTTAAATTTAAAAATAAAAGTAATTGGAGAAATTTGTTGTCCAAGTGAATATAGAAGGTTAAAGGTCCCGATTGCACAAATATGCCCATCGCACGTTTTTTAAGCAAAAATGCATTTTGGGAATCCTCCCTGGATTTAATCATCGGTGTTTAACACCCATGTTATGCACTCGTTTAATCCAGATTAAATCTGAAATCCAGATTTAAAGTAATTTGAATCAGAAAACTATATCCGATTCCATATTATTCATTCGTTAAATTGTATGTTTTTATTTTTTTTAAATGTTTTTTTGTAATAAATAATATTAGCTAAAATTTGAGTGTTTGCATTTGATAAACCCGATTGAAAAAGTTGGATTTAAAAATCACTTTAATCCAATTTAAGCCCATAGTGAATAATATGATGGTAAAATTAATCATCAAATTTTAAAAGTGCAAGTGAGATGGTAATAAAGGAAATATGAATACACAATAAACATAAAGGATAGAAAAGCAGATTCCCCATTTTGGTGTTTTTTTCATTATTATTTTCTTTTTTCAGAGAAACTATATATGAAACTTGCATTTCCAGGATTTTTTTCTCATGTTTGTGTGCTGCAAATGGAAACCATCAATAATTAACATAATTTGTTTTTCAACACAGTGATTTGAAACTGTATGAACCACCATTTTGAAATCTTTTCGTGTAATGGAAACACCAAATAGATTTATTAAATATGCGCTGGGATAAACTTTAGATAGAAATATTGCATAAAAATGATTTATTTTGAGAGCACCTTTAAAAATGCAAATGATGTTTCCTTTTTTATGAAGTGGAAGACGGAATATTTCATGTGAAAAGGATTGAATTCAGCCATGAATGAATCCTTTAGCGCCCTTTAAGAAAGCATAGGTTAGTTCGATTCGTTAAATTATTTTTCCTAGGAATATTTAGCAAGATTAATTTTTAATCTTCAAGATTTACGAAATAAATTTGTATGGTAAATCTTCGAGATTTAAAGAAGATTTGTGGTAAATCTTATTAAATCTCAGGTAAGAGTTAGGTGGAAATGTATGGTATTAGGCATTAACCGACTATACAAAAAATGTATTTATTCACATTTCATTTCACATGCAAAACAATTGACAGCAATTGTTTTTTTTTGTATCAATCTGTTAACCGATCATGTAAAAAATAATTTCATATTTCACCTCAATCATTTTTGAAATGCGAAAATATTTACATAGTTGTTTTTTTTTTGCCCATGGGAACTGTACAGAAGTGAAAAATGTTTGGTCTTTTTCAATAATCTAATCAGTTATATCGTTAATCAAAGTTAGAGTGTTCCTAACTTTTACTTTTGTAGAAAAGTGAAACACAACTAAATCTAAATAAACTGTTTGAAAGATGATTCATAGATGTCACTTCATTCGAAAATAGTTGCTGAACTTTTCCGTGTTTGAAAGCATTCAGCTCAACTCAAAATTTATAAATTTTTTCGCAGGCAGGTTACGCTAGCATATATGTATATGTATTTTTCACTTTTGTAAAAAAATGAAATGAAGTAGTTAGGCCTTAAACTACGCTTTCGTTACAATAATCCTCTCATATGAAAGGAGCGAAGTATTTTTCTTGGATAGATATCTGAATGCGGCCATTCTTGTTATCACTGAATGTACCCAAATATTAGCACTGAATACATACTTTCTATGTTCTTTTCTTAAAACGCGCCATCCATGCTCCATTTTGACAGAAAAAAAAACAATTGTCATTCATCTTTGCACTTTAAAAATTCCTGACCAATAGATTTTGGAACATTTCTTTAAATAAGTTCATTAAATCAGCAACTAATCAAGGTAATGGCTGAAAACGCTGGAAATTGGTGCTTAATTGAAAGCGATCCTGGTGTATTCACTGAATTAATTAGAGAATTTGGTAAGTGCTCAAAGTTTTTGTTTTATACAAACTCAAAAGCCGGCAACGCGTCTTGTGTACTCGTATTTCGACAAAGTTCAAACCATCTTCCTTTTCAGGTGTCGAAGGAGTTCAAGTCGAAGAGATTTGGAGTTTGGATGCAGATTCTTTCAAGAATCTCGAACCTATACATGGACTTATCTTTCTCTTCAAATGGGTACAGGACGATGAACCGTCGGGCTCCATTGTTACAGATAATCGAACTGAAAAGATTTTCTTTGCCAAACAAGTCATAAACAATGCATGTGCCACTCAAGCTATTTTAAGTATTTTGCTCAATTGCAATGACGAGGATATTAAACTTGGAGATACATTGACCAATTTTAAGGTGAGCGTACGATTAAATAGAGGGATAGATATAATTGTGGCATGTTCTGCATAGAATAGTGAACAAAAATATTTGATAATGTAAACATTTAGTAAAATTGCAAAAGAATTAAGCTTATAAAGGAAGTCTTTGCTTTATTCTGTGTAATTTTTTTGAAAGAAATTTGTTATAGTTTAGCTTATATCCAGAGATAGAATTTGTGCTAGTATGTTGCCCCTAACACTGTAAAGAACTTTTATTTTTTTTTGACGCACAGTATACACTGTACGGGAGAGCTGAAGACAGTCCAAACCAATGAAATACTGAATAGGTATATAAATAAATTTATAATAGGTAAAATATCATCAATTTTTCTTGTAATTGAAATAAAATAAGTGAGTCCTAACATATTAGAAATTAGATGATCTGAATGGATGTGTATCTAGATTCAATCAAAATTAAATTATATTCAATGAATGGGTTTTGAAAAATAATTGGGTATTCATGCAACGAAGTAAAGCCATCATAAATGTATTATTTATGAGAAAGTTACATATTTTAAAATTTTCCCACATTTACGATGGTTTTGTTTTGTTGCATTAACACCCTTATTGTTTTTTAACAAAATACACTATTCATTGAAACAATGAAAAACCCTTTACTATCCAACGTTTACATTGTTTTACTACGTTGCAGTAATATTGTGAGGTCTGCATAAAATACCAGTTAAGCACTACATTCAATTTTAATCAATTTCGATGTACGTACTGGTCGCTAAACTGATATCAGCATACCAGAATGGTGGATAAAATCCACGGAATGATATTGGGTGAACGGGCGAAAGTGCGCGTTGAAGAGGCGGCAAACTTATATGGATCAGTGGTTTCGGTTTTGGAGGAATATTTGAATATGAAAAAGCTGTCGGCAAAATGGGTGTTGCATTCGCTCATAATTGACAACAAGCGCTAACTTTTGACAACTTCAAACGAGTGTTTGGCTATGTTCAATCACTATCTAAACGAGTTTTGGCGCCTTGAGCAAAACATGGACTTACCACAACGCAATAGCACCGATAAAATTCCCTTTGCTAAATATAAGCCAAGAAACATACAGTTTTGAATTACTATCCTATGGTGGCTGTTCTGATATTTGGTCAAATTGAGTCCTTACTGATTGAAAACGGCCAACAGCCAACTGTGTGAAATTTCTACAATTCCGATTTTTTTTTGTTTAGCTCCCATTCTCAACTTTGTTCTTTTCTCTTTCTCTATTTTTTATCAACTAAATATATTCCCGATATATTCACAAATTCAAAGGTCTAATATATGCTGATGATTACTTTTTATTACAAAACAGATTATTGATAAAATGCATTAATTACTTACTTCTTATTTAAGTTTAGGCTACGTAGTTTGTTGTGGGCCAGCTTCTTCCAGCCAACCTAGCTAGTTTGTTGTCCCTGTTTCTTACCACCTGAGTTGTCATCTTTTTCTATAGCTCCATCCTCCAGGGGTATCATACCTTAAGGCTATGGCTGTCTTTAGTAATGTTATGTCGTAAACTTCTATATCTCTTCTTGTTGCAGGGTATACAAGGTCTTGTTTTCATTGACCGTATAACCCATCTATTTGGCTTTTCTCCAAATTACTAGCAATAGCGCGTTTGCATGATAGTTTTGCACTATTCTCTCAACAACGGTGTTTAATCAGTCACATTACAGCACATCACCTTGTCTAAAACCTTTTTAAACATAAATTGTATTGGTGAGGCCTGCGTTTTTTATCGTCTTCTTATACAAACGGACGAGTTTGGCAGGGATACCACAACTAGAATTATATAGCTCGTCTATAAAGATGCTGTCATATGTGACTTTGAAATACATAGTTCATCTAACACAACAGTCCATTTCACACATTTTTTCTTATTTATTTATTCGCGAAGAAGTCAACAATAAAAAAAAAATTCCAATAGCGAAACAAAGATCCCATCGAGATAACCGTCAGGGGCCATTAATTCAGTGTTAATTTGTGTGTAAAAATAATATTAAAATATCATTTATTTTCAGGAATTTTGTCAATGCTTCGATCCATATAACAAAGGACTAACATTAAGTAATGCCTCCCAAATTCGCACCGTTCATAATTCTTTTGCAAGGCAAACACTTTTCGAATTAGATTCTAAAAATCAAAACAAAGATGAAGATGTCTTTCATTTCATTGGTTACATCCCGATTGATGGTCGTCTCTATGAATTAGATGGTTTGAAAGAAGGTCCAATCGATTTAGGAGCAATTGAAACGTCACAAAATTGGATTGATGTTGTCCGTCCTATCATCGAGAAGAGAATGCAAAAATACAGCGAGGGTGAAATTCATTTCAATCTGATGGCAATTGTTTCGGATAGACAAATGATTTATCAGAAGCAAATTGATAAACTACTCACAGCCGACGAAAATGCCATGGACACTGATGATAAGCAAACAGAAGTAGCCCGACTTAGATCATTGATTGAAGATGAAATTGTTAAGCGTAAGCGTTATAGGGTAAGCTTAGATAAATAATGTAAATTCAGATTAATTAAGTTATTTAAAAATTTTTTTTTGTTTTCTAAGATCGAAAACATCCGACGCAAGCATAACTACTTGCCGTTCATTGTTGAACTCTTAAAAATGCTCGGCGAACAAGGCCAATTAACTCCACTTTATGAGAAAGCCAAGCAAAGGGCTTTGGAAAGAGAGACCACAACCGTTACTAAAACAAAATCATAAATGCATTTATTTATTTAGGTATTTATATTTGATGTATTGCATGAAGTATTCATGATAAACAAGTCCTTTTATTAAACGTTAAAAAGTTGAATTATTTGTTTTTTGAGACCGGTGTATATTTAGATAATGTATACATGTATATGTTTATGGTAAGCTTTTCACACTTTTATTTCATAAGAACTCTTACAGAATTTGTCTACAATGTCTAGTTTTGCCATCCCTCCCAAACTTATCCGTTTGTGCAGGATGAGGATGGAGAATGCACGCTGCTCCATCAAGGTCAGAAAAGACTTCACCGATACCTTTCATATCAAAAAAGTTTTTAGGCAAGACGAAGCGCAGTCATGCGACTTCTTCAACATCTTTTTTGAAACAATATTGCAAAACTCTTGATGTCAAAAAAGCTCTCAGGCGATGCGCTGTTATGCGGATTCTTTATTCTCTAACATCGTTCTTGAAACAATTGTTTGAAAATCTCACGCTAGCACTATAGGCACAATTGCCAGTTCTCCGAGGCATACGCCGACAATATCGGAAGAACAAAAAGCCCTGATAGCATTATCGCTTTTGTATGATTATTTGTGAAGGAAGCCAAGATGATGGTTTTGACGGTTAATGAAAAGAAATACTTATTGCTTTCAAGAAGAAAAAATAGCCAAGACCGATGTCTTGGGCAGAATCTATATAGCTATAATTTCGAGGTGGTTGCAGGTTATGTCTGCTTAGGCTCTACTATCAACTCAGTGCTGAGATTAAACGAAGAATAACTCTTGCCAATCGCTGCTTCTTTTTCGCTAAAAATGCAATTGAGCCTCCTGTCGAGTATCGTGTCCCTTACTATCCCCGCCCGTATGGCTTATACATAGGAACGTAAAACGTTAAATGAAACTCCTGCAGGTGATTTTGATTCCGTCCGAATAACTGGATTATAAGAGAAGAACGAACTGTACTGTACATCCACATCGCCCTAACCAAAAAAGTGAAAAGCCATCCCGGTAGGTCTTTGAATCTACCATCGACCGATGCGATGGCGCAGTAGAGAAGGACAGCGGAACAGGTGGTGCCCTTTAGAATAAGAAGACCTCAAACAAGTAGGCGTGTGAAACTGGTCAACTAGACACAGAGCCGGTTGGAAGAAACTTGTAGATAGAGGCCCAGGTCGACATTAGACAGTCGCGCCAAATTAAATAATCCTGAAATAAATGAAATGGAGCTACACGACATTTTTGATCAAAAAATCGGCGTCGTATGGCACATAACTCTTGAGACAACGACTTGCCTGAGAAATTTCCTGGATATGTGATTTCTTGAAATGCAGACTTTTAACTAGTCCACCATCGATTTATTGTCTCAGAAGAAAATATCAGAGCTGTTATTCGTGATATACATCCGCTACTATGCAAAAACACCATGCAAAATTGAATAGCCAATTTCGAAAAGGTCCTATCTCTGAAATTTAAAATGTTCGGATAGTGAAAAATAATGAAAAAAAAATTCTTTTCTAAGTTTAAAATTTAAAAAATTACTTTTGAACATGGCAATAACAGTATAAATACTAAAGATGTACTTTTCTTTAGCATTTTATGTGCAGGGAAGCAGGAAGGTTGATGTGAAAAAAAATTATTTGTCAAAAAATTCGAGAAAGGAATGACTATCTGTGGGAAGATAAAATGTGCTGTTAACTTGTTATAAGCATTTACTGTGGCCAACAAAAGTCTACGTACTACCACGATTGAAACCAATACAGAAAAAGGTAATGATAAAGCTTTGTTTTAAATGTCTTATTATTACCATAACAATAAATAATAAAAATAGATTGAAAAACAAACTTTATAACCTTTTCCCATATAGGTTTCAACCTCCCTATGTTTGGAAAATCGTGGTCGTACGTAGTCTGTTGTACATATACTAATTTGGTTTAGTGTGAGCTGAACGAAACAAACAGTTTGAATTTCTGAAATGATATTTTGTTCAATGGCCCTCTATCATAAGTCACCAATTCAACTACTCCTATGGAATCTATACCGGCGCACAATGGGGCCAATCCTGTGATTTTGGGAAAAACTTCTAAGCGGTATAGTTTTGTATGTAGTTTTACTCTTTGTATCAAGTATAGTAATAACTAAAAAGTAAAAACGACTTCTTGAAGACGAAAAAGTGGATTAGATTGATACAAAATTATTTTCAAAGAACCAATGTAAAACTTTCAGATTCCGTTGAGCTTTCAGTGAAAAGAAACAGAAAATCTTCTCATCATTAAAGAAGATATGGGACTCATAGTACATAAAAGACACACTTGACACTTGCTCTGTCACACAGAAGCAGAAACGCAAGTGTATGCTCAAGTATTAAGAGAAAAACCACATAGGAGTGGCTCAAAAATAATGTTTCGAGCTTCATTTCACCGGATGATTGGGCAGCTAGTATATCTAGACCTCAACCAATTAAAAAAGTACAAGCTGTGGTCCATTTAAGGGGTAATGTACAGCTATAATCAACACTGAAATACTGAGTCACAGAAGTTATCCCTTGCCCATGCCATGGACAATTTATGAATAGATAAGATGCGTACTGTGATCGATGACTGGGGGATTCCCTGCGAGGGAGTCCCAGCTCGTTCCTTTTAGAAATTGGCGTTCATTTCGAATGATCTCTCTATAAAATGTAGCTAATAGCTTAACCAATAAATTTGTAAAAAAATGTGTTCAAATACATATATGTAAGCGTATAAGGAGACCAATTTTTATTGAAAGCGCTCTTCTTGATGTGTATCACAAATAAAAAATATTTCACTCACTTATAGGAATGATTTTTAAGATAGAGTTTGTGAGTTTCGAGAAAAACTGCAAGTAAATGACCAAGTAATAATAAATTAAATCATTTCATAGGGTTCATAAAAACACCACTGGATTTATTGATATTATTTCTATTGACATGAATAAATATATTTTATAATTTGTTTGACACTTGTTTATTTTGCGTTTATTCATTTTTTTGTTATATAATATATATATATATATAATTTACATTGTTATATTATAATAATCGTATTGTAAAGTAGGAATTACATGTTAATCTTTTATTTGTTGCTGTTATTTATTGTAAGTGTTGTTATTGCTATTTTATGCAAAGACAAACATTTTCAGTTTAATGATTTTTGTATTTTTATTTTTTTGTGAATTTTCTATAATAATATCTATATAATAATAATTAAACGTATGATGTATATATAGTTTTATCAGTATTTGATTTATTTTTTCACTTGTTGCTCTTTATACAAAACAAAACAATACAAAATTTCTTAAGCATTCATAATGTTGTAACAACCGAAAAATTAATTGAAACTGAATTTGGAGCGTTCAAATATAAAAGAGTGTGCATAATTAAGGCCCAGCTTACTGACTGAATTATATATAAAAAATAAAGGAAACCAAAAATTGTCTTATTTGTAGCTTTTTGTTTGCGAATACCAAATAGATTTTCCCAATACGAGAGATTTTAAAAGGCAATCGGGTGGAAGACGTACATATGAAAGTGAATTATGAAGAAATTGATTAATCTTTGTGTAGATATGCATATACCTTCTTTGCGAAGATTGCAGATTGAGGCGAATTTATGTAATAAGGTGGATATAAAACTACGAGTAAATCATTCCAATAGAAATCGAATTTTAAGCTCACTCAAAATTTCGTATTCTGCATTTCGATCGGGTTCGAAAAATTCACTTCGAACTTTCAGAAGTTTGGGAAGATATTTGAATTTTTGAATATGATTCGATCCCCTTATTATTGACCAAACAAGATTTGTGTATATATATTTAGATAAATAGGGGATACGGCCTTAAGGACTGCCGCAGATTTGGAGATTTTCAATAGAAAATTGATATTTGGATTTGTACGACCTGAAGGTCGTTGAAAATCTCTAAGAACCTTGCGTCCGTTTCAATATTAATTGAAAAAAGTTTCATAGTCATTTGAACCTTAATAGTGTTTGTTCAGCCCGAAGAAAACTTTCGTGTGGCATTATATGATGGTTCACCTTCTGAAAAGAAGAGAAAAATGATTCTGGACTTGAAGAAAGAATCCAAGCCGGAGGCATAGACACATGCACATAATTAAAACTTCAGAATTGTCAAATGTAAATTTTTTGTTATTTCATTTTGTAATTGCGACCGTGCATTATAATAAAATTTGGTGTTCAAATAAAACAATTATGAAAAAATGGATCAAACATTTCATCCTCTATTATCATTAGGTTTTTTCGATGTTCTCTGTCCCCAGGGCCCACTGGGGAATGTCATTCAAATGGTTTTCATTTCACATCACATTTAAGAAAAACTGGATAGACCAAACATTTCATCTAAACTATTGCAGTCCCATTCGAACGTTCGACTCGGCGAGTCGCAATCCATAATAGGTGCGCTTTAAACAAATTTCGAAAAGTGTTCCGAGACATGAACCTTCCATGCTAGGACGCATGTAAAGCTGATGTTTTTGAGTTGGGCAACGTAATTGGGAACGTGAATGAATGATGCTAGAAAGTTTCCATTGGAATTTATTTGTCAGTTCATAGCTTTTTTTGGTTGGGAGGAATTTATTCTGGGCGAACAAAATATTTCGAGGGAAATAAATTTGCCCCAAGATTGCTAATAGGGGCCAATTGTTTGGGTTTGTTTTGTAAATTTCTTTGCTAGACTAATTGCAAGGGATTCAAATTAAAATGTTTTAAAATTCATTGATCACAAAAACAAATACGCCCTTAAAAATCAATCATGTTTAATTCGAGTTCGTAATATAAAGCGGGAGATATACTTTCAACAGATTGACAGAAAATCTGCTGTTCCGGTGTGTTGAGTGCATCCCAGCAACCGAAGACGGCCACACAGCTGTTCCAGAGGCTAAACTATGTAACTCGCTTCTACAATAAAAATGTTTCACTAATTCTTAAGTAAGCGCCCAAAATTGGAAAAAGTACAAAACTTAACCTCGGGCTGACCCAGATTTTCTAGAAAACTCGGACAATAGTGGCCAAAAAAAAAAGAAATAAAATAAATATCATAAAATCTATTAAATTTATAAATACTTTATTGTTAATTTTAAATGTTACATTTTTCTGTGGTGTGAATATTTATAAAGTTGGAAGAGATTTGTTTATACTATGTATTTTATTATATATGAAGCAAATCAGTCTAACAAAGCAAAAATTAAATAGATACAGGTATATGTAGGTATTGAACAAAAATTTGAAATTATAAATATATTCTAGAAAATAAGCTTTACAAATAAAACAATGTCATAAAAACTTATATTTAAATAAATTGTAATAATAATCTAACTATTTTGCAATAATCTTGATTTAAATTGACAAAAGTATTAGTAACAAAAAACAATATACATACATAACAAAACAATTATTTAATTTGAACTTTTATTAAAGTCTTGGTTCTTTTGTTAAAATTAAATGCTTCAAATTAAATGAAGCCAAGTTGTTAGATTCAAAATGGTATTTTATAAAACTAAAACAGATCTTATTATGCATTTTAATTGAGTACGAGCATTGAAAGAAATATTTTAATGGAGAATTCATAAATTGAGATAAGATTGTTTTTGTCTTCATTATGTATGACAAATAACAATAGAATACCCAACAACTATTAATATCGTTTCTTGCACAGTAAAAACAATTGAAATTCTTAAATAACTTAAAGGCTTACATTACGTACCAACTATACCACAAAATTCCATACTCGTATATTTAACATTATTCTATGATCCCACTGGATTTAAATCTCGGATTTGAGCCCAAATCTTCACATATCCTATACAGTTTTGAGATTTTAAAACGCAAAATTTTGTTGCAATCTCAATGAAATCTTAGTTTCCATGCGAGCTTTCATACTTCCGAGCTTTTTTACTTGCGCTATATATCAAGTTAGCATTTGAATTTTTTATCAGATCATTACGATGATAGCGAAGATGAAAAAAGTGGGCCTCACAATTCTTTCGGCCTATCCGTCTGTCTGTTGGACTGCAGCCTAAACAGATAGATAGATTTTCATAAAACTTGCTACATAGTGGGGTGATTCTGCCAACACGTTTTTGTTTAATTGTTTTAGAACTAAAAATAACTGTACCTGCCATAAATATTTTTTATAAACAATTTTACAAAATCTCAAAAATTTACAAAAATGGAACCGTTTTTTTTCTTTTCTTATATTAATAGCTCCAATATTTTTAAGATTTTTAAAAAAACCTAAATTTTTTTTGAATATCAAATTTTTGAAAACTACATCGTCGATATTTATAAAACTCGGTATTTATTTAAATTATTTTAAGAATAAAATTTAATTTTATGAGAAAAAAAACGGTACCTTTTATACAAAAGTTAAAAAACCTTAAAAATTATGATGGCGTTCGGTTTTTTTATCTCAAACTCTCAAAGAAGTTATTTTAGCTAATTTAAATATCGTATTTCATGCTTCTAAGCATTTTTCTCTCATAATTCTCATACTTTTAAATCTAATTTTTTTAAACTCTCAGCGCTTTGAACATAACAGCAAGTACGTGCGACAAAGGCGTGCATTTTATTTTATTTGAACACACGAGGTGAAAATCTTTTCGATAATAATAATATGGGTGACGATATGTAATGGGTTCGAATCGTCAATAAGTATTTTACAATGCCTTCGCGTTGCAAGGGGCGTTTCGCCAACTTTCGATTTTCTTCATTTTCGAGTAAAATCTAAACTGAAACATCAATTTTCTAAATCAAATCAAAACTTTTTCACGATACACCTAACAAACCATTTTTCTAGGACGGTGTAAGACAAGGAACTCAAACCTGCAAAATGCACTATTATCTTTAAAAAACAAAATGTTTTACTAAGAAAGAATGCATTTTACAGGTACTCAACCATTGAGAGAATAAAAAAAGTAAAAATCAAAACTTGTTTGGCTGTTCAGAGCGAATTCGCCTAAGGTGTTGGTCGTGTTGCTGGTTGAAAACCGCTTCCCCTATCATATTTTAGATAGATACAGAGACTGCAATCGTCAAAACGACAATCACTTATTTTAACGATCGTTTTAGTCTTACGCGATTCGGGTCCAGAACAGACAGTTAATTTTTAAAATGAATTGAATTGAAATCTTTTTCAATCAGCATGGATTTAATTATCATTAACGTATTCAAATTCCGTATGAAATCAGATCAACTCTGTACATGAATTACACTTGCTAGACATTCCATAGATTTGGAGGGTAAGAGGTGACTTCGGAAGTGATCTTTTGAATGTATGGACAAATGAATTTCCGGATGGAGGTCATTATAACCGTTTAAGGAGGTAATTGAAAGCCGTTGTTGATCTCAGAACTGAAGTATTTAAATGGATTTAATTTTTGCAACTGGAGGTATGGACTGCCTTCAACAATTGACCTCAATAGCTTCCTAGCTTCCGCTTGGGATACATCTCAACAATAAATACAAAGGATGTCAAGTTGCAAAAACTTTGCCGTTAGAAATACCTACCTACTAAATATTACGCCTGTTTGGCACCGTGAAATTTTTACGAAGTTTCCCAAACTTGGGTTTTTTCTCCCATCGTTTCTGGCAACAAATTATGAAAATATGACACAAACGAATGAAAAACAGAGGGTACTGGTGCCCTTTGCACAAGTTTTTTGTTTATTTAAGAGAAGTTCAGGCGAAGCTTCTACTTGATGCTTCATACTAGCTTTAAAAATTGCGGGTGAAATATTTTCCATGAGAAACTCACAATAAAGCTGATTGTATGATACTAATCTTAAAAGGCGATTTGCCAATTAAAATCGAGTTAAGCATCCTACTTTCTCCTAACAAATCGTTAAATTAAATGCTGTTGCTAGGCAAAACTGGAAATTTTGCCTAATAATATAGCTTAAACAATGTCTATTAAAATTCTCCAACATCTTGCAACACCTATTTCATCATTTTAGTATCGTGCTAACACCATAATGCCACTTTCGATATTTAAAAATGTCCAAATAGGTGTGATTATGAATTGACGTCGCAATCATCTGCTTTTGTTCGGAGAACAGCAAGAAAAATTAGTTAATTTGATTGTTTTTATTAGTTTTTCTACTTTTAAAGTTTTGTGTTCCTCAAAAACAAAATTCGTTGTTGAAACATAACTTCATTTTAAAATTTTCAGTCTCAGACGCTGTTTGGATTGAGACCCTCATGGTAGTTTCTGAACGAGAGTAGTTGATGGTCAAGGATGTCGTGAGACATGAACAAAATATAAACACCGAACTCATATGAGACTCATTTGTTGTTTCAATAAGCAAAGCATTGAAGTTGTTGTTTGTTCTATGTGTTTTGAGGCACCTCAAATGCAGACACGATGAGAGTCACCAGTTCGGACTCAATTTTCCTAGTCTAAAAAAAAGGCTTTTACGTCCAATATACCAACTTCGATAAAAAATCACCTTTTATTTTGGGTTTTCAATTTCACATTTACCCAATGTAAGGAAGACGGGAAGGCTACAAATTTTAAAATTTATGGAGTGTGCGCTAAATTTTGAGCTAATTTGAATTAAAAAATATCTTCCATTTATTCCCAAGCAATTAAAAACAGCAGAATTTAAATCCTACAAAATGGTAATTTTGACAATTGTGGGTGAACGGGAGAGTGATATATTACTATTGGGTATAGCGCGAACCAATTCAATTGGCTCCTCAAATTTCTCAGAGTATTTCTTAAATTTTAAAAAAAGCATACAAAAATACGAAAAAAAAATTGAAAAAAATGCACCTCTCAGTATTGCTTTCATCACCGCAGCTTCGATGCGAATGAAGGTGTATTTCAATTGTTATTCACTCCTTAAAATACTAACGCACTATACTTGTCCTCTTGAATCATATCTCTGACCGTGGGCCAAGTGATTTGGTTCGAGCTGTAGCCATGAGCTAGTTTGTTATTTGGACACTGTTTAAGTTTCGTGCAGTTCTCTTTAATTAAAAAATTGGTTTAGTACGAACTGTTAAAAAATTAGGAAATTATAAAGTATGTAGTATCATTCTAATATCTTAAAATTAGGTTGCTGTGTGCCATAGCTTTTATTTAATACAAAAATCAATCATTATCATCTGTTACAAATAATCGAACGATAATTTATTAAACTTGAATTTCCATTAGATTTAGATTTAAAGTAGTGAATAGAAGCAGTTTTCAACTTTGGATATGAATCGACTCCAAGTTGGCCAGCAAGTTGAAAATTAGTAAATAAAATATATGACGAAAAATCTACGTTGTTTTTTGATTATTTTTTGATTAATAAACGATTTATTTTATTCTATAAAAACATGATAAAGTAACATAAAATACATAATTGGTTTTGTATCACCTCCTAAAACATGTATGTAAAATCATTTCTATATTATTAAGACCAAACGTCTAAAAAACTTTGTTAATCTCTGAAGTTTTGTAACTGAAACTAAAATAAATCTTAAAATAATCTATTTCTTTTTTAAGATATTATCTCTTCAGTGTAAATTTTATTTATCGTATAGCAATATATTATTAAACTAATAAAAAATACTGTGTGTACGAACTGTTCGGAAGTTTGTTGTTAGAAAGGCAATAAAGCATTAAATTAGTGAAGCAAAAAAAAAACTTTTGTCAATTTGTTTTGTATCGATAGTTTTTTTAGTTATTGAACGCTCCATAAATAATTGAATTGTAAATAATGTATGTATGTAAAATTTAAATACACAGTAAATTGAATCCTACTTAACAAACAATTTATTTTCATTTTTTTTATAAAACAATACAACACAAGCAAATAAAGTGCAAGTAATACGGTTCTTCTAGTGCAGCAGTAAATGGATTGCATTTTTTTATAACTATACAATTTATTTTATATATTCGTTTTAAAAACGAAATATTAATCTCCATTGATATCTAAATATATTTAAATAAAATTAATGTTTTACCTCTGTTTTTGCATTGCTGAATATATGTGATGAATTATATAAGTCGAATTTAAATAATTATCTAAGGTTCAGAGGGCGATGGCAAATACAGTTTGAAGTTTATTAGGTACTAACATAAACGAAATTATCCTATTTTAAACATAATACAAATACAATCATTCTCAATAATAAAATATAACATGCAAACTTGTAAAACAATTTAATACAAACAAAAAAATAAAAGAAGCAAGAACCAATTTTCACTTGTTTAAGGAAAGGTATTTTTTTTATTGTCCTTCAAGACTATTCACTAATTTAAGAAAAAATATTTTCAAAAAATAAAACAGTGACTTATGATGAAATAAAAAATGAATATGCTTGAAATTTGTTTTAATATTTTGTTGGTCCATCATTATTAATGTAACACTTTTGTTTAGTTAAATTAGAATACGAATTTATTTCCAAACAGTGTGCTAAAATGTTACTAATAAAACATAAATAAATACATTTGGTGGCGCAACAGCTCGTGGAGAACCAGGGCCTAGTGAACTTGTAACTGTGAGCCATTCCTGTGTGCGTGTTCTTATCAGAAATGGAGGGGACCTACAATTTTTTGCCGAGTCCAAACGGCTAGAGGAGGAGCACTTCTTCATGACAAGTATACTCTTGGAGGATTTGTCAGTTTCTCGCAAGAGGCAGTTGGTAATCGAAACCAGACCTTCGGCATGACATTCCAACATTAATAAAACATATCGAATTTACAACATGAAAGAACTGAACTGAACTGATTTTTTTTATAAAAGTTGTGACGAGCAAAAACCTTTCCTATAGAAGATTTAAAGGGTACCATTTTTGAGTGTGTATGGATATGAATGCGTATGTGTAGATACCGTTTGAGATACAGATGTGCCACTTTATGTGATGATAAATAACGATCGGTAGATAATATATGCTAAATATCTAAAAAAGTCAATTTTTTCAGATAGGCCACTTCGGTAGATAATATATGCTAAATATCTCAAATTTTCAATTTTTGCAGATACGCCACTTCGTGTTTGGAGCGACGATATGTATGTACATTGAAATATGTTCCAAAGAAGAAGAGCTTCTGTACAAAAATTCTGTAAAAACCTTTACATTTGGACTTAAAATTCAGCGGCGATAAATAGCAAATGGGAAACGTTTAAGCAACTCTTTGATTATTAAATTTTCACAAAGAATACTATTCTACTTTTAATGACGCCAGTTGTTCCAAGAATCATTTGAATGAATATATATTTTTGGGGTATAAATACACTGCGACCTCGAGATCTATTGTGCACCCATCGAGAAAAGGATAAAATTGCTCATTCTACTGCTCATACTCAAAATTATTTTTGAGAATTTGGAGCACGTATAGAGAGTGTTATATGTTCTATCTGGTGACTTCTCAGGTGCCTATGTTTTTAATGAACAAGTTCATCAAATTTACCTAATATGTGATTCGGTGTCTCCTCATGACTGCTGCACAACCTGCAATTGACAATATCCGCTAGGCCAAGAATTCATTCTTTAGCGCTTTTATTCCTCAAGTAGTTTGTTTAAATGGCTAAGGCCGAAAAGGTATTTCTGTTGCTGGATAATGAGAATGAACAATCCCATTCCATCTTGATGGATTTGGTTACAAGAATTTCAAAAAGACATTGTTGAGCTCGATAGGCTATTTGGACAAGGAAAAAGTAATTGAAGGTAATTAAAGTAAATTAAAGTAGTTTTGGTAGAAAAGACGCAAGCCGACAGCTCTTAGAGCTCTAAGTCCTAGAGGTTTTTAACTTTCAATCTTTCCTACGATTAATTTGTTAGTTAGCATGAATGGTGGTAACTCACAATTTGTAGCCAAATCCAAATAGCTAAAATGAGAGGCACTTTTTCATGATAAGATATGCTTCTGGAGGATCGGGACTTCCTCGCAAGAGGCAATACCCTTGATTGTTTGCTTTGTTCTCGGTGGGATAGTCTGTCCAAAAGAATGGTAATTGCGCTAAATTTGTGTCAAGGCAAAAAATTGATGTTTCAATATATTTTTTTTAATGATTATGGTTTAATTTGTGTAAAACATACTACTATGTTCTTAAAATGTAAAATGAACATAAATTATATATATAATATGAAAACAACTGATAATGGAGATTTCTATTATCTCGAATTTTCAATAAATCAATAATATAAATATATTTTGTATGTATTCCTAATTCCGAATTATTGATTCGGACACAACTGAAGTTTTATTCTAAATCTTTAAACAAGTGAAAAACAAGGTGAATATTTACCCTTCAGTTGGTAAAATTCTATTTTTAAATTTAAAAACATAATCATATAAATTTTCTTTCCTTCTGTAAACAGGTTTTCACAAATTGGTAAATGATCTTGAAAGTACATATAATTATCTTACAATTAGAAAAAAAAAAAAAAAACATAAAACAAATACCTATTCTTAAACAAATAAAACGAATTGTATATAAATATACGAGATATAAAAATGCCATTAAATGTATTAATGTATATAAATTTAGAATAGTGATTGCGTTAGCGGTTAATCAACAATTTCATTATATTAAAAATAAAAATACTTTGCGCGCGCCTTATAGGCCTCCTTTTTAACGATGGTGTCAATGTTAAATGTGTAATGGTTGGATTTGATAATGATAGCGAGTGTGTTTTGTTATTATTATTGTTTATATAACTTACGTAATGTAAAATAAATATTTGTGTTTTTTTGTTATTTTTTTGTCATTTTGCTCGTTTGATTTCTTACAATTTTATTTCATATAACTTACTATTAGCATTAATTTCAAAGACACAACAGTTTCTGGTCCAGTCCCAGGAAATACTTTTTTTATCGGGCAACAAAAATTAGCTACCCATACTTATTTAGCACACTGCAATCAATCAAATCAACTCTGTTATTGAACTCAATTGTTAAGATGCTATACTTTCTCGGTGCGCCTGTTTTGATGCCTCGGTACTTTCTCTGTGCACTGTAAATAGTTTAATTCATATTTTCACTTTTATTTAAAGCTTACAAGTTGATCAGATGGGCGTATTGTGATGTTTACCTGCAGCATGCATACGGTTATATAGATTTTTCTTCTTTTTCTTTAGAATAACATCTAAATTGTATCCATCTGCTGTAATTCTGAAAATAAAAATAAAATAAAATGTACAATAATTTTTTGTCATACTTATGTACATATATTGAGAATATTAATCTTTAGTCAAAACCGTAATTTGGCTTAAAATAGATTCAATTCGATTGAGATCACAGATAAAATATTAAGGATAAGAAACACGAATAAAATTCACCAAGAAGTATTTTATTTCTTTTTTGTATTGATGTCAAATTCGTAAACACTTTATCTTCAGCTGAGAATAACTTGGTCGCATGCCCAAAAATATAAATATATTAATATTTTGCATGTACTGCATTTTTCATTTACAAATATCATTGACTGAGTGAGTATTTGAGATAAATATATATATGTAGTAAAATAATGCAGAAAATACTGAAGAAAACATTAGAGTAAGCTTACTTGTCTGTTTTTCCACATAAATCGACCCTTAACATCTCTGATTTTTTGATTTTTTGTCGGATGATATTTTAAAGAAAAATTATGTTGTATAGTTTAAAGGGTTTATGGACTGTTTTTTTTTTTTAGTTTTGTGGCTTCTAGATACGGTACAGGGAAATAGTTTCAAGGAATTTCACCTCTGAATAGGAATTCCATCCACTTCCAAGTGTCTATCTTTCTCACATTACAAAAAAAAAGTAAATTCCAACAGAAGAATTATATCACTTCACTAGAGGATGTAATTCCTACTTCGTGTGAGAAATGATTATTAATGATAAAATCCCGATTTTTGTACGAAGAAAAAAGTAAAACTTAAATTACATCAAAAAATTAACCAAAAGTGTTTATGCATTCATGATCGTTGTGAATATTTTCTAAATTTGTCAAAGTTTTTAATCATAAAATATATTTTAGTAATTCTTTTAACGGCGACTGAACAAATTTCAATTCCCCTTTTCTATTGCAAATGAGCCACGAAATTATTATTAATTGTGTAATTTATTACACAATAGTACATTTATTACACATTAATACATTTATTACATATTAAATAATTGACTCTTGGCCTTGACATTAGTTTCGACTTTTTATTTTATTTGCTCCAGAGAAATTCGGTTCAGTTCAGACCTTAATTTATATACTACTATCCATTAAATTTTATTTAAATGGTGACTTTAAATTTAATGGAGAGCGAAAAGATTAAAGATTATGACTTAGTGCTTTTGGGTTTTTGATCACGAAAATTTTTAACAAAAGGGCAGATTTGTTTTAAGACATCAAGTCTTAATATTCCTTGCCTAGCCGATTTGTAGGCAGGTTGAAAGCAAACTTGTACTTTAGATATGGCCTTTTTTTTACTAGTTTGCTTCGATTTCGTCACTCAGTAGAGTTGAGTCAAAATACATAATTATATATATTATGCGAAAACTATTCTTGTTTTTAAACGTAATCGTAATAAAACTCAAACTCGAAAACTCAATTTTTCGAAGCATGTGCTTTATTTGGTATGAACAATGCACTCGAAAAGGCTCTACATAATTGAGCAGCTATGTACAATAGGGTGGTCCTTGTATTGAAATTCCGAGATGGATAGGGAACAAATGGTTTTAAATAGACAAAAATTCCTATTTTTTTCGGAGTTTTATTTCACCTCCTTCGCCGACATCTTTTCACTTTAAGTTACTAAAACGTAGCTTAGGGCTATTGTTATAACACGCGAAAAAAATCGTATCAAACTCATAAACTTTATACAACAATATCTTTATTTGAAGAGCATATTAGAGAATGGATTTGTGACTTTTAAAAAAGTTAAAGCATGGCATTTTAAGTGTTCCCTTTTATCTAAATAATTTTTTGTTAGAAAATTAACCCTCCTAAACGGGGGGAAATACACGCCTCTGATACGATATTATTCTCGTCTGAGTCTAATCTATACGTTCTGATACTTTGTTTGCGTGTTATAAGAATCACCCTAAGCCTATTGATATTGACTTAAAATGAAAAGAGGGAGATGAAGGGGATGAAATAAAAATCTGGATCGAATGAGAGCTATCCAAGACTATTTCCAAATTAAGGACCAGCCTAATGTACATATGTGATGAGAACCTTCTCAGAGTTAAGCACCTGCTTCATTGGAACCTATTAATAAACTGAAGCATATGCTCTATCGAGAGAAGCACCTGCTCCTCATTTGTAAGTTAGATCAGTTGGTTGCTCAACGTTGAAGTAAAAAGCGTTTTTTCTTCACAAATGGGAGATTTTATACCAATTTTGAACGCCAAGGTTAAATTTTATAAGAGAAAAAGACAAGAATTTGATAAAAAATATTATCACGGTATTCTATATAATTTCAGCACAGAAAATGTGGATTTCTAAAGAAACCATTTTCTTTTGTTTTGATAATTTAGGTTCGGTAAATGTGAGATAAAGGTGTTCAAAAGTGGACTCGGGTATGACATTTTAGTACATCAGTCCACGGTATTGTAAAACTCTTTTAAATTGCTGAAGAACTGCAGATTGTAAAGCAAAAATAGATGCAATTTATCGTACTCACTTTCATCAGTAGTAAATCAATAGAAAAGGATTTCATTTTCAAAGCATTAATATTCGGGTGAAAGGCAATGCCATAAAGTCTCATATATGTATGTACATATGCAAATAAAATCATTCAATGGAATTAAGCTAGTGCCTCTACACTTACAAGACACCAAAATCCCATAGAAAAGCATGTTTTGGTTTCTATTACAAAAACCTTCTTGACCAATTCAAATATTTGGCTTAGTTAATTTAAAAGATAGTGAAATCTCAACAAGTTTGATTTTAGCACTGAATATTTTCCTATCTAATTTATGATTAAGACATTTTTCTTTTAATTCAATTCTATTCTATTCAAAATGTCAATGAATTTCTTCCACGTTCAACGGTTGGGAAGTTATAAAATTCCAGTTCCTCCCAACTTTTTTATATACAATTTGTATGAAAAAAAAAAAACAAAATGGCCGTGAGGGACCTCTAAATGTAAAAAAATGTCGGCTCATTTTTGTATGGAAATTTGTTTGATTTTTTGCGCAAAAAAACATTACGAAAATAAAACAAAAGCTCCAAAAAAAATATGGGGACTATTCTCCATCCATTGGAAAAATATACATAATTCGTTTACGCAATTTCGTTGCAGACATTCAAGCGCAAATGACGCAGAACGTTCTGGGGGTCAATTCTCGATCTGTGAAACTGTGAAATGAAAACAAAGTTATCATTTCAGTTCTCACAGAATTTTATCATTTTATCACTTCACTAATACGCTCAAGGTGATTTCCGAACTCGTTTCGTTATACCGGAAATAGTCGACAAGTCCACGATCTAATATTGGACGATCGGGGAGTGATGGTGAGAGTACTCGAGAAGACTACAGGCTCGTCACACAGCTCGGTAATTTAGATTTGGCACAAATATTTGGACATGAAAAAGATGGCTGCCGCCTTTGCATTCGATCGATAACAAACGAAGCCGTTTAATTATTTCAATGAAGTATTTGGGCATCTTCAACCCTAATCTAAGAGAGTTCTTGCGCTGATTTGTAATACACCAGAGACCAAAGAAGAGTCTTAACAGTAGACTTCTCCAGGTGAATCCAAGCCAAAGAGGGCTTATCGGAAAACACGGTGACCGTGAAATTTTTTTTGGAATGCGGGAGGTGTCATCCATATCGATTTTTCGATTTTTTTTATCGGTGCTCATTATACTGACCTGTTGAAGCGATTCAACGTTGTTTTAAAATAAAAAAAACATAATTTGGCGCGGAAAAATAATCTTTTTCAACAAGACAAAGATTTTGCGTACAAGTCCGCAGTCGCAATAGGAAAATTGCGTGAATTAAGATACGAGTTATTACCCCTACCAGCTTATTCTACGGGTTTGGCTTTGGCCTCCTGCGACTGTTTCTTATTTCTCAATAAAAAAAATTCAAGAAACAAGTGCATATTTTGAAGCTTTCGAAAAAGAACAAAAATTTTTTTAAGGGAATAGAAAATTGAAAAAAAACATTGGATGGAGTGTATCGAGCAAAATGAAGATTACATCGAGAAGAGAAGAAAAAAGTTTTGTTTCCAAATATATATTTCAGATTTCAATAATAATTACACGTGTACTGCTAAATACACGCATTAGGAGACTCTACTATAAATCTTGCCTATAGTTTTCGAGGTCGCAGAACTTTTAAAAAACAAAATTCTTTAGCGTCTTTTGAGCCTAGGGAACTTAATGTCAACAATGTATAAAGTTGACAACATAATTAAAACAAACAAAATAAGAAAGATGACTCCTAAAGTATTTTTGTTTGCACCAAATGAAGCACCTATTACGATAGAAATGTTCACAATTTAAATTAATATTTCCCTGGAGTCAACGTTGTAAATAACAAATAAAGGCTGATAGCGGATTATAATTTTGTATTATTTTCGCTCTTTAATCGGAGCATACTCGTTATTTAATGGTACTCACTTTTCAATTCGATTAAGACCAAGCACATCCTTGAAAGCTAAATATATCTTATTCAATGTGAGGTTCGGTAGACCCTGCCCCAAATATCTAACAAACTTAAGTTGTTCCGATTTTGGTAGTCCGCTCTCATGGAAATCCAAAAAGGGTCTATGATCTGTGATCTTATATTCCTGTGGATGTAAATATGAGAACAACAATAATTTTAAATGTCCATAAATGGAAACAAAAAAATGTCATAATATAAAATTGAGGTCAATTATAGTTTTCTTATGTAACCATCAAATGTTATTTTTGTTTGTATATGTTTGATTGCGTTGCTCACATTGCAAAATTTGATGAAATTTTCGATGACTATGTATTTTTCGTAATAGGTTACACTTTGATTGCTCTGAATACCGAACTGTTTAAGGAGTTCCTGTTTTTTAGGTGGCAATCGGGCTATGTGCGTACAGACACCATCTTCGATCCTATGGGTTTCGTGAACATCAAAGTTTTCATGAAACACTAATCGTTCTAAAGCTTTAGGCATTTCTGATTTCACAACAACTGAGCTGTTGGTGGTGGTGTTATTGCCGTTGTTAGTGGGGAACTCTACACCATCATTAGATGCACTTGTTGTTGTAAGACTCTTAAGATCTGCAAGAATATATGAAAGGAATGGAATTTGCACTTATTTTACTGATTTTTTAAATTTCCTCCAACTACTATATTGTCAGTATTTTTTGTAATATACATAGGTACAAGAAAAAACTTTATAAAAATTACAGTATAAACAATTATATTACAAGAACGAAATTAATTGAAGAACATGCGAAATAAATAGGTGCAAAACATAAAAGAAATTCATATAAGTGTGAAAACAGATATTCAGTAGTTGAAAAATATTATACAAACATGACAAGTTAAAAAAAAATTATATAAAATCACGATTTGTTAAGAAAATATATATTTTGTACATGTTGTGTAAAAAATGTATGCTTGCTTTGTTTTTGATTGAAAGACATACTTTAAAAAAGTTTTTCAGATCAAGTGAGATTTGAAAAAAGATGCATCCGATAGTCTATTATTATTTAGTTCTAAAAATTGTAATTTATACCCTACGGTATTAAAAAATTATTGTGAGCTTTTTTGGAGCTAATTTTTTTAAATGAAAGAGCCTAGAACCCAACTCACGGCAAAATATTTATTTCTTATAAAATAATTTTCCCAGTCCAAGTATTAAAGCGGAGCTTTTCCGCGCCGTAGCCCTGCCCAAAACTCAAACTTTTGTTGTTTCCAAGAAAAATAATGTTCGACAAATGTTGGTCACCACCAACATCATATTCCCGTACCAGTCATTCAAATATTAAAAGACATTGGGAGGAAGATAAAATGTGTAGATAGATAGATAGATAGATTCTTCTTCTTTATTTCTTATAAGAAATGATACAATTTTTTGTTGGTATATAATACGGACATGGCCATACTGCCGTCTGCCAGTTAAAGTGAAAGCCTTTAAGCAAATAATGTGAAAATGATTGAAAAAGAGTGAAAATGAGCGTAAAATTGGTTGATAAAATGTGTAAAGAAGCCTACACACCTTTTTTGATGATCTAGTTACCAAACAGATAATATAAATTTTGTTGAAAAATTACCCAAATGAATCTGTCGTGACCTTGCAAAAAAAGCTATTAAAAAACAAATCGTAAAATTTAATCTTTTTTTTTTGCAAGTTTCCTATAAATAAGGTGTAAAAAATCAGTATGACCTTGATTTTTTTTTTAATTCATTAAAAAATGATGGCCCTCATAAATAGCGAATCGAACTTAAAACGTTGCGAATCCGATTATTTTGTATCATCATTAGCGACTAGCGCAGATTAAGTTCGCTTCAATTTTCAAAACTTTAGCGGATTTAATTATCACCGGATTATAAATAGCGAACATTCGCTAAACTAACCACTCTAAGCGTCATATCCTAAAGCATTTAAATAATAAAAAAAGTATAATTTGGAGCCATTTGCAATAGAACTTTAGAGTGTTCCGAACTGAATAAAACCAGTCATTTGCCAACTTTTTTTGTGCATATAAAGGGTTTTTCAACAGAGACGCTACAAATGTAGAGCGACAGGGACAGCAAACGATGCCATATTTCTTGACGCTCTTTTGACATTTCTCTTCAGGAAGGTTTGCCATTTCATGATGGAAAGATATACGAGCCAACAACGAGTCGAAATTATTAAAATTAACTACCCAAATTCGGAGTCAGTTGCCTCAGCGTTAAGAGCGCTAAGTCCAATTTATGGTCGTCTTAATCGTCCTAGCAGATCAACAATTGAGCGTCTAGTGGAAAAATTTGAATACACAGGCACAGTACAAAATGTTTCCGTGCCAGTGAGACAAAGAAGTTCCCGTAGTGTCGACATATTGCTGCCGCTGAGGCTTCAGTTGCAAAATGCCCAAATGTGTCTCTCACACGTCGTTCTCAAGCGTTGGGCATCTCTGTGACGTCGTTGTGGCGAATTTTGCGAAAAGATCTTGGCCTACATCCTTACAAGATTAAATTGACGCAAGAACTGAAGCCGCTTGACCACCAGAAGCGTCGTATGTTCGTGAATTGGGCTGAGCAACAACTTGAAAATGATTCGGATTTTCATCGAAAAATCATCTTCAGCGATGAGGCTCATTTCTGGCTGAATGGCTTCGTCAATAAACAAAATATGCGGTGTTGGTCAGGCAGCAATCCACACGTACTCCATGGGTCATCATTGCATCCCGAAAACATAACGTTTTGATGTGGTTTATGGGCCGGCGGCGTCATTGGGCCGTACTTCTTCCGTGATGATCAAGACCGGCACGTCACTGTGAATGGGGATCGCTACCGTTCAATTATAACCGAATATTTTTGGCCCCAATTGGATGACATGGATTTGGAGGACATGTGGTTCCAACAGGACGGCGCCACAAGCCACACAGCGAATGTCACAATCAATTAATTGGAAACCAAGATTGGAGAACGTGTTATCTCATGAAATGGTCCAGTCGCTTGGCCGCCTCGTTCGTGCGATTTGACGCCGTTAGACTATTTCCTGTGGGGCTACGTCAAGTCTATGGTCTATGCCAACAAGCCAGCGACAATTGATGAACTTCGGCCGATTTATGCATGAAAACCGTCGAAAATTAGGTTCAGCGTCTGGACTTCTGCAAGCGTGTCCGTAGTGGCCATGCAAAAGAAATCGAGTTTCATACATAATGGCATCGAACGTACTTTCACAGAAATAAAGAATTTCATTGATATCCAAAACCGTTTTTGTTTTATTTAAAAAAACTTTTGTAGCGCTCTTATTGCAAAACCCGATATTTAGGACCAGTGGACGTATTATATATGGACTGCTAGTTACCAATCTGATGTTGGTTCCGACGACACTAGACCTCAACACTGCAACTAGTGGTAAAAAAATGAAGCTACTCAATTTTGACATTTGTATATCTGATTACTGTTGCAAGATTTAAAATTTTGTAATGCTTAGGCCCAGTTCACACGGTAAAGCACCACACTTTTTTTTCGCATTCGGTTTTTATCGAAAGCGTAGGTTCACACAGTATATTTTTATTCGTTTAAAAATTGAACAGATGCCAGTATATATTCACATTGACTTCATATGAAGTAGATTTATTTAATTTTTGTAAATTATTGTTTATTGAAAGACGATACAACGACATGTGAATAGTTCTTTGTTAAATCATGATGTTATCTCGAATAATAGAAATATCTAATACAAGAAATCTCGAAATAAAAATAAAAATATCGAATCCAAATATCTCGAACGCATGAAAATCTAGAATGTATAAAAATGATGACGAAATCTAGAAAAATAAAAATAGAGCAATAACAATTCATTTCAATTAATTTTTTTGGACACGATGATGTCATGTCAATATGACACTTAATAATAAAACTCGGCTTTCTACGTCTTTATACCTCCTATGAACAAGTTAAAGCTTACTCCGCCTGTATTCCTCTTGTATTTTAAAAAATAAGTTTTCAGGATAAGTGCAGAGGCGTTGTAAGGTCAAAGTTATTTTACTCCGTCGCTAAAACTAGTTTAAAATTGAGGCTGTTTATGTTCAGTGTATCAAATTATTGATTTTTCTGGACAAAACATAAATAAAAACATAATTTAACACATGAAATAAAAAAAATATATTTCATTTAACAAAAATAAATAAAAAATAAATTTTGTGGCGCAACAGCTCATGGAGAACCAGGGCCTAGTGACTAACAACTCTCAACCATTCCTGTGTGCGTGTTGTTAGCAGGAGTGGAGGGGACCTACAATTTTTTGCCTAGTCTGAACGGCTAGATGAGAAGCACTTATTTATGACAAGTATACTCTTGGAGGATTTGTCAGTTCCTCGCAAGAGACGGAAAAAAATATTTCTGTTTATAGGTGGCAATGCCCGGGAATCGAACCCAGACCTTTGGCATGACAGTCCTACGCACTAACTATTATGCCACGAGGCACTACTACTACTTTCATTTAACACAACATGAAAAATATACGAAAACTAACAAAAATACAAGTTATATAGAATTGTAAACTAGTTAAAGTGTCTCGAGACATGCCAACAGTGTGACAGTGTTACAGAGTGTCGGGTAATTGCATCTTTTTGAGAACTCATTTCTTTTATTTTGCCTTTAATTGTTAACAATTCTTATTTCAAAATATGTGACCTCTAAAAATAGAAGCAAATAAAAACACTTAAATGGTACTTGCGTCGTTTGTTAATACCGTATTAACACGACTGGAAAACTGGCACTACAAATTTTTAAATTATAAAGCCCGTAAATTTGTTCTTCATTTTATTTCTCATTGAATCAATCAAAGTGGCAGCTGAGCAAAAAAGTAATACAAAATGCTTTTTAAGAAAGGGATAGCATTTCCCCTTATTTGGTTTTCACAATTACAACGTGTCCGAAAAGTGAATAAACATCATAAACTAGTGTTTTCCAGTGTATGCTTAGTTTTGCGATTGAGTGTGCCTTGAAATTATTTTTCATTTTTAATTTTGAAATGTGAAGTAAAAACCTGCCAGATCCTGACAAATACAGGGTGTTCACCGAGAAGGTATACAACTTTGTTTATAATTTTTGATTAAATGAAAGAGAATGGATCTTATATTGATAAATGCTTTATTTAATGTCTACAATTATGTATGGAATACAATATCAGGTAAATGTCCGCCTCTGTTATTCTCATAAATGCGAGACCTTTTGAGCACATTTTTCATTACATTCTCACAAATTTCACGCGGTATTTCATTAATTTCATTACGAATATTTTGCTTGAGTTGCTCAAGCTCATCTGGGTTGTTTAAATCTTGCTTTTCAGATTTCCCCACAGAAAGAAGTCCGGAGCAGTAAAATTAGGCGACCGTGGAGGCCAATCAACATCACAATTTTTTGAAATAACTTGTTGTGGAGAAAGGCCTCGCAGTAATTCCATTGTAATCCTGGCTGTATGCAATGTGGCACCGTCTTGTTTATACCACAAGTTTATCAAGCCCAAAGCATGCAGTTGTCGCGTTAAAAAGTTTTCAATCATATCACGATATCACTCCCCATTCACAGTTACCGTTAAGCCGTTTTCATTTTCAAAGAAGTAAGCTCCAACGATTCCTCCTGATCCTTTTCTTCCTATCTTGCAGCACGTTGTGTCCATGCTTGGGCCTGCAGACCCTCTTTCTTCAAAATCATTCACAACACGATAAATAGTGCGTTTTGTTTGCACATTGCTTCTCCCAAAAATTTCACGTAACTTCGATGATTGATTTTGATAAAATGTTTTAATGATTAAAACACGTTGATTATTCGAATGTTTTTCCATACAAAATTTGCCACGAGTCTACTTTACGACTGCCAAATATGAACTTTCAAGACTAATTTTTACCAAAATGTCGGCAAAACAAAGTAATAATGTACCTTCCCGGTGGATACCCTGTATTATTTGAAATCACATTTTATAAAAGTATTGTTTAATATAAATTTTGTACACATTTTTGATGACATTTGCCATATGAGCTTAAATTATTATAATTATAATTTGATTCGGATTGATTGTAAAAACTAGAAAGGGATAGCATTATTTGAGACGTACTGTCTCATAGCTGTTCCGATGAAGTGCAGTTCTGACGAGTGTGGTCTTACCTTTATTCTACATCTTGCACTTATAATCCCATTATGGCAGCGCTGTCACTGATAGAAATGTACAAATTACCATAGATGTTGTACATTTTTATGGATGAAATTTCAAATAAACTTTACTATTTGAAAATTTTAAAAAAGATGGCACGAGCTTCTACGTAAAATTTGTTTGTAGTTAATTTTTTTTCCTGAAGTGGCGTGTTGAGGGCTAGCTTCGCGAAGCTTATTTTGGCGATATTTTTTTTACAGCTATTGTATGAAACTGACATTAGACTAGTAGTCCATAAATATACGTCCATGTTTAGGACGTTTCTAAACGTCCATGAAAAACTTAGCCATGCCTTGAAATTCTCCTCGAATTTAATTTGATTTAAAAACCTGTCTACTTTTTCGTTTCGATTAACTCATTTCTGATACAATTATTATGTATATACGAGTATAAGAAACTCGATGACTAAAGTACCAACAAATAATTGAATAGATAATATTAAAAGTACATACTCTTTAAAAAATCCATATTTATTGGTTTAATATCTAATAATACATATATGTATGTATGTAGTTCCAATTTTAAACGAATTAAAGATAAATATTTAAAATTCTTTGTTTCACCGTTCACAAATAGAACAAAACCCATTTCACATTGCTTGCAAAAAAACATAAATTTATTAAAAAAAACCATCCAAAGCGTTTCTATATTTAGCTTAAAGATGATTCATTTTCTATCACTCTTATATCGAGAAAAAATTTATGTCTACACTTTCCTCATCAACCATCTGCAAGAAATGCAATTATAAATATGTAGGTAACTAATTAATAATTTATTCTGATGCTTTGTGTATGCATGGTGTACTGTACGTGTATGCACCTACATACACACATGTATACATTATTGTGATGAAGATGACATAATATTAATCTTTATTGACAGCTCGTAATATTTAAACAAAATTATAACATTTATGAAGTTAGAATTATTTTAATATTTTTTCTTCTGGCAATAATTAAACATAAATAAACATAGTGTATGTAAATATATATAAAGATATAGATACATACATACATACATACATACATATATATGAGTCAGTTAGGTTAAAATGGCAGAAGTCTATTTTCATAAGTGTCTCAAATTTTATGATTTAAACATGATCGAGAGAGCGCGTTTCAACGTCGCATTCGACATCTGCTTTGCTCTGTAATGGCAATGCATAAAACCTGTCACACAGATCGCATTTTGAACGCTGCATTAGGACGCAGCGGTGAAACACGACATTGTATGGAATTACAGATTATTTAAGAGTTCATTATTGACAAAGTATGGAGGTTAACTTATTTAAATTTTTCAGGACCCAAATCGAGTAAGACTAAAAAATAAGTGGTTTTCGCTTTGACGATTGCTCTCTTTATATTTATCTAAAGATATTATAGAGACAGCAATTGTCAAAACGACTATCACCACCTTAGGCTATTCCGCCCCTGGATTGATTAATGGAAAAACTAATCAAACTGGTAAAAAATTACCCAGGCTTGTACGATATGGATGATGAATCTAATAAAATAAAGCACAAACACTTTAGAATATTAGAAAAATGTCAAAACTTGAAATTGCTGAAAATGCAAGATTTGCTTTGACAGAATAAAATCGATTTCGTAAAAAAAAAAAACATCTTGCAACTTGCTCATCAACTGGCATGGAATTTTTGAAGCCAGTAGTAAAGCAAGTAGGGAGACAAGCAAGTGGAATAGAATTGGAAAGCAAGTGGAATGCATGTGGAAAGCAACCTGCTTTGGCGAACCTGCTTGGCAGGTGACCTTGGGGTTACTTAAATATTATTCCCTAGAAAAATATAATTTACAGTGCTTTGGCGCTGTAAGTTTTATTAGTTGTCGGTATACATCGATTGAAAATAATGCGCCTTAGAAGGGTACAACAGCATCTAACTGATGAGCCAAACTGTTGTACCTGGGCGAAACGCGTGCAAAATCTTTATTATGTGAAATAATGTTCTTAAGGGTGAGATACCAAGTCTGTTCGTGTACTCCACAAAACTACCAAATTCTACCCAAATCTACCAAATTTAGCCCAAATCTGTTCGCGTACGCAAAAATTGTGTAGTTTTTGGCAGAAGAGAACGCTCGCGACAGAGTAAAAATTTCCCCTTCCTGACAATTTTTGCCAAATTCTACCCAAGAAATTTCTTGGGGCAGAAATTGTCAGTTCTGTGTTCTGAGTTGGGAACAACAACACAAAAACAAAATGGCTATTTTGTTTACTTTTTGTTTTTTTGGTAAAGTGTTTTTCTATTCGTGTCTGTTGGTATTTTTGATATTTAGTAAATTTATTGATCTATTTTTAAAATAAAAAATGTGACTTAATTGTGAATTTCATGTTCTTGTTTATTGTGAAGTGCTTTATGGTTAACAAAAAACTGATATTTCATAGCAAAAAAACAATTTTTTAAAAATAAAGAAATTTTATTTTAAGTGCGGTTAATTTTTTTTTAATATTTGAAATGCTAAGTTTGTGATAAGTAAATTAGTACATTATTAATAACAAATTTTTCTTGATTTTATAGGAGATTTTTTGCTTACTTTTAGTTGACGTTAAAAAAGTGGTACAAATTTTAGTTCTGTGCGTTCGCGTACTTTTGTACAATTTTACTACTCTCGGAGAGAATTGCATCTCCACTCCTCAAATTTTGACAGACTGCCAAATTAAGCCCAGAAAGTACACGAAAAAACCTACTGTGACGTTAAAAACGCTCTCTGTTTGACAAACGCTTAAATTTGAAATTGTTGTTGTATTTCACACGAAAATTATTTCTTAAGCCTAGTTTAAACATCCATGCGAAGTGTAGTTTTCATATAAAAAAAATACTTTTTTTCCTAGGCGTGAGAAACTGTCGAAAATTATATGCAATTATTTTGGCGACAAAGAGGAACAAATTTTCCTTGAAACAAATGAAACTCATCGGGCTTTTTCAACCCAAATTTTAGGACGAAAACTATTTTTTTTATAATCCTTTGGTGCATGAATTACTGATGTTTCATTTCAAATTTGATTTCAATTCGCTTTGAAGTATAAACTAAGCTTTAAGCACAAGAAAATATACAGAAATGATAAACAAAATAAAAAAGTTATTTTCAATATATGAATTCATATTATTTCAAGATAGCACTGGTCTGCTAAATCTAACTTTTTTTAGGTACATTTTATGGTGTTTCATCTTCTATTGTTAAAATTTGTATACTTTAGTACACAATTAATAAAATTAAAAATTATTCGCAACGCGTTTCGGAATAAATTCCATCGTAAATTTTAAATATTTTTATTTCCTATAATTTTTTTTAGGTAGGTCACAGGAACAGGAACTTTTGATCGTATGATTCGTATCATTCGACTAGAATCCAGTACCCACGCTCCGTAACTATCGCTCGATAAAATTGATCGAGAAACGATGAAAATAAAAACAAAAGGCATGAGTTTTGTTGCATTTTTCTTATACTATTCCAAATTTTTCACATTCCAAAGGAATGTAACAGAAGGTCAGATTCAGACTGTTGTCCCGATACTGATACGCTCTCGATATGTTCAGGTATTTTTAAAAAAGATTGAATGAGTGGAGCGAAATTGAATCAGAACCAGTGGCGTTGGGGGCTATAGGAACTGAAGCCCACCCTCAATTTAATTTCTTAAAACCTTTTCACTAAAACAACTTGATTAAACAAAAAAAAAACAAGTAAAAGAATGGAATAGGCAGCGTTCAAAAAATTTAATATTTTTGTCGCGTATGATGCAAACTTACGAGATATTTGATAAAACGTGTTTGCTTAGAAGCCGACTAAATCTCGCGTTCTCCATTCCTTCAACTTGGATTTACAATCGGGAAACATCCCTGAACATTTTCCAACAAAAGAAATCAGTTCAGTAGAAAATTAAGATGTGAATCTATTTTTTTTTTGCTCTGGCTCTCTGGACTTTGATAGCTTAAACCAAAAGAATACTTTAGAAGGATGATAGAAACTTGTGCATTAAAAAAGAACAGAGTTCTCAACTAAGTCAACTCGTTTAGATTTTAGAAGAAATGTTTTTGAAGCGCCAAAACATTTCATCACGACTTCGCCTGAAGCCGTTTTCCATTGTAAAACACAATAAAATACAGAAACACCAACTAAAGTGGCTTGTAGATGAACTATGCGACCAGCGAATGTGAATAAATCTTTTTTAATTAATTTCAAGCTCGTTAACGGCCGAATAAATTGCTCATGTGAATGAAACGTCAAAATTTGCCACCATTTGCAATTAGTAGTTCGCTGGTCTTGTCTCTTGTGCAAGGCAGATTTCACAAGAGCTGCGACCATCAGCGAATGCGAATAAATTTGTTTGAGCAATTCAAATATCAACTAATTTACATATGCATGTTTAAACAATTTTAAAAGGAAAACATAACCTTAAATTAGTTTAAATTGTAAAATCTAGCGTTTTATATTTTCTATCCGATCAAAAAAATATTTTCAGTGAACTATCAAACGTAATTTGCAATCGACAAGCCACAACATTAGGACACATTCCACACAGAAGCGAATGAAAAATTCGTTAAAAATTCAACCTCCCATTTTTCTTACCATCCATTTTACTTGTTTATATTGATGGCAATTTGCATCTGGAGACCAACAAATTACTCATGTGAAAGAAATGTCGAAATTCACGACCATTCGGAATTTACTATTGGCAGCTTATATGCAATGCACTATAAACTTGGCCCCAGGACGCCAAGATCATTCGAATGGTCTTCATTGTCCATTTATATTAAAATTAGCTATTATAAAAGAATAGCTGATCAATTTACAAAAAAATGAGTTTTTAAATACCAATAAATCTACCAATAGTAGATAATTATAAATTCCATAAGTCTCATGAGTCCGGTGTTTATATTTTCTTCGCTCCTCACGACAGCCCAGACCACGCAGCACGCACCCACAAGCTGCCAAACTCAATCTTCCTAGTTTAAACAACATCCTCCTTTACCTGAACGATATTTTAATTTTTTGAGTTACTGCCTGAACAGAATGGAGACGGAGCTGTAACTGGAATAGCTGTTAAAATGTTAAATACACACAAATCCAAAGATACGAACACAACACGACGCAGCTGGACAAGTTGGCCAACTTTTAACTTTTGCATGCAGCTTTTTTGACGTTTCAAAATTGTGAGTGCACCCGAGTGTTTGCATGGGGGTTGAATAGAGTTTCAAACTCTTTTCAATTTCTGATAAAGACGTAAAGTAATTTAAGCTTCCATTTTATCATTATCCATTTTTATTTTTGTATTGAATTAAATTAGCACAGCACATTGTGGGCAAGTAGAATTTGACAGCTATTCCAGTTACAGCACTCTATTCTGGTCAGGCAGTTAATGGCGATTTAAGCAGTTTTAATTGCTTCGATCTTGAACGTCATAACAAAATGTTGAAAGATCCATGAAATAACACAAATAATATCCTCAAACAAACTTACATGTTTTGGCTTCCAAGACAAAAAAACGTACTTACATCATGTGTTGTTAATTACCTAACCTCGAAATTTGGAGTTTTCCTTCGCCAAATATATCGATTATGTGCTGCAAGAAATAACAACTACTGGGACCCGAGAGAAAAAGGTTAAGACTGTCACCAATGGGCAACAAAGGGTTGTAACAGGTTTCTGCTACGAAGGCAAGGAATAAGAGAGAGAGGGAAGGTGTGGTAAAACGTTAATGAACGCTTCCAATCCAAGAAATATAAAAGCTATTGAAACTAAGAGTTAACAGAAGGAGGATACACTTGAGGTGGCGCCAAAATGAGCAGAATAGTTAAATTACTCCCATCCAACAATTATGAAATTATTCATAATTATGTGTGATAGGTTAGTTTAGTTTATTATTTGGGTCTAAATGATCAGTAGAGATAGAAGCAATTAATTGAAACAACCAATTCGTATTTTACTCTTCGTTTTGCATGGCTTATTTCCAGCTTCCTCAGAGGTTCATATAATATATTTAGCTTTAAAAACAATTATAAAATAGTTTGTATAAGAATGAATATCATTGAATTAACCCTAAGCTGTGAATATTTCAAAATTTAATGTGTCAAAACCTTGAAAGCTACAATTTAACACAAAAATAGACTTAGGACACTTTAAACGTAACATATTCACATAAATATACAAATATAGATATCAATTACTATTGGCTTAACTAACGATTAGTTTATGATTGATATGGGACTTATGTATATAAAAATACTAAAAGAAATAAACCCAAATGGTTTAATAATATATTTAGTTGACGATTTCTTCCTGTCGATTCTGGTTTGCATTTTTCAGTTTGAGGGCTCTGTAGTTTGTGGTGAATTTGTATTTGGGGTAATTGTGTTGCCTGTGTGAGAGAAAACAATTGCATTTCATATCTGCTATTTATAATTTTTAGGTTCGCTACTACACCATAACCGAATTGATTTATGTATTATTAAAAAACGACTACATAATTTTCAATTAACTACGCACACCTTTATGCGAATATCACATTGGGGTTTGTCTATTTTATTAGTACTATCACTAATTGAATGGGGTTGATGGAAATGCAATAGGGGATCTTGATTATGATTAAACAAATACGAAATCAAAATAGCATATAAATTGTTGTATACATTGTAGAAGACGAGCGTAGAGGAAAACTACAGTTTAATAATATTTAATGAAGTTTAGTGTTGTCAGTATATTAAAGGAATAGAAGAACTAATACTTGTTTCTCAAGGGCGATAAAAAAAAAACATTCAAGGACAAATTCAATGGTAATACATTTAATTGAAATCTTTTACTAATACATACATATAGGACTACATATATGTTCTAACCAAGAGTTTGAGTAAACGAATCTTAACCATAACTATCTTGTTGATTTTGAAGCAAGTGCTAAGATATTTTTAGATTAACAATAACTTTACTTCGTCAATGAATTAACTTCAAAATTTTATCTAAAACTAGGCGAATTAAATGGCACGCAAGCTCTTCGAAACAGCAAAGGGAACCTAGTCACCGAAGCACAGGGAATTGTAGACGTTTTAAGCAGAGTTTCCAGCAGCTGCTCAATGGACATTTTGTAGAGGAAGCGACAGGAGAACAAAGAACTCCATATGCCAAATCTACAAAAAAGGCCATCCTATGTCCTGCAAAATGAGATCACATTCGTTTGGAGTGGCATTTTTTGACGACCTCAACGAACTTTCTGAAATGGAAATCATTTTTTGACGACCTCAACGAACTTTCTGAAATGAAAATCAAAAACTTGATTTCCTTTCTTAACGCGACGAAATGGATCTAAGACAAAATCGGTTGATTCTGTATAAACATGCCTCTGCTGGGTTTCATGATGCTCAATGACAGCGATCATCGGTTGGATCCTTCGCGCTCCAGTCGTTCTGCTGAGCTCGGCATATCGAAGCTGGCTTTGGGCAGGATGCGATCCAATCGACTGAGTGTCTTAAGTTCCGCCTCTTGACGTTGGTGCTAGCCCAAAATATACTAAAACCATATTCCAAATCCGTTCTAACTCAAATCAAAGAACTCTGGGCTCATGGTGGAAGCAGATCTCCACTGGAAACAACCTCCGGTCATTCCGAGTGGACATACGGAGGCCCAGGTGGAAATCTCGCATTCAATCATGTATCTGGAAGACCACCGAAGGAATCAAGTCAAACGCGTTATGGTATCAAAACGGTGCAATTCAGCGCTAATTGGGTACTGATGGGCGAGTGTTACACCCGTGCCACCATTTCTACCTACCTACCTACCATGTCCTGCAAAAACTACCGAGGAATATCCCTGCTTAATGTTGCATACAAGATCCTATCCAACGTACTATGTGAGCGTCTTAAGCCCTTCTGCAACACTATGACCGGCACGTACCAGTGTGGTTCCAGGCCAGGCAGATCAACGATAGACCAAATCCTTCAACCTAGTCCTGGAGCAGATAATTCGTAAGAGTGGTGTCAACCTGGAAGTCACTATCTTCAAAAGGTCTACGCAACTGCTTGGCTATGCGGACAACATCGACATCATCGGCCGCTCCAAGCGAGCTGTACTAGAAGCATTCACAGCTATTGATGAACAGGCGAAACGTGTTGGGCTTCAGTCAAGGAGTTCACCTACCTCGGAACATACATCAACCCCACGAATGAAACCTTAGTGGAAATCCGACGAAGAATTACCCTAGCGAACCGCGAATTGATACTGGGAAAAATTCTTCGGCGGATATTTGGTCCAATATGCGAGGAAGGCGAATGGAGAAGATTCAAACGGGAATTATACGAGCTGTACCAAGATGTGGATGTAGTCCAAAGAGCCAAAACACGTCGACTGCACTGGCTAGGCCACATCGAGCGAATGGGCAATCACAGCCCTCAAGTTCGAGACGACCAGGAAGACCGAACATCTGCTACAGGGACCAGGCGGTTTCAGACGCAAGAACGCTTGGTCTCGATGACTTGGAGGGAGCGTGCGAGGGACCGGGCAGAGACCCTCCATGGATCGGGAGCCGGATAAATAAGTAAGTAATTAAATAGCTAGTAGCTTTGCCTGGATCTCAGAAGACAAAATTTATAAAATGCATATGAAAGTTTTATAATTGATTTTAAAATATTCGTGCAGATAAATACTTGCAGGGAGCAATGACACCAGAAAAGTATTCTATATCTTGCTGCAAGCGACTTTTTACTTCCTCGCAAGCAAACTAACTACAAATAGTTTAAGGTCGTCACAACATGCAAGCAAGTACTTGCTGCAAGTAGTTTATTAGTACTGCTGTGCAAGTTGTTTTTTCATATGAAGTCTTGGTCTAAGTGCACATTATTAAGAGATATGCGAAAAAAAATATAAAAATAAACATTTCAATTAAATACTCGTAATTATTGAAATCAATTGAACACATATCTTATTACTATAGGATATCGTAAAAATAGACAAAAACAGGAATCCAAGGAAGTAATTCAAAATATTATTTTAGAATGCCTTAAGCGCCTTTTTAAGTTATTAAGACTCAGACCCTACCCCCACTTTATTTGTGTGGGGGGTAAAATATTAAAAGAAACAGACCCTTAGATCTATTTAGGAATTCTTAGGGTTTGCTCTAAGATTGTACTGCCATATAAATCCAGACGGCATAATTTATCTTCTACGTAGAACGTAAATGCCATTGCTCAATTTGGTCAAGAGGCGGACATTTACCTGATTTTGTATTTAATACATAATTGAAGACATTAAATAAAACATTTATCAATATAAGATCCATTCTTTTACATTTAATCAAAAATTATAAACAAACCAAGAAGCATACCTTCCCGGCGGACACCCTGTATATATCTGGGCAAGCACTTGTGGCAAGTCATTTCAAGTAATTTACTTGCGTGCAAGCTTTTTCTGGTCGTCACATAAGTTTTGCAAGTTTTACTTGCTGCAAGTGTACTACTGTAAGCATGATCAACCTTTTGGTATTAGAATTTTACTATTTTTAAATCAAACAGCAATCTGCCATAAATCATATCATAAAATTGTAGTTTTGAACTTTTACGCTAGAATATCTCGAAAGTACTGACGTAATTTAATAATTTTGGGGTAGGATTCGAATTAAAGGTATCAAAAACTTTCGGAAGATTACTGATTTGAGATAAAGAAAATATTAAATTCTGTCTTTCAACTATTGAAGGCTGGCTTGGTTGTAGAGCTTCCTCTTCACCCAATTTTGCAATACATTTCGATTGCTTTTTAAGTTTGAGGTTTTCAGATGAAGATATATTATTTTCATACATCTTGTCTAAGCAACGCAAAAGTAAAATTATGCTCAAACGTACTCCATTTTGTAATCTTTGGTTTTTTCAAACGACACATTTTCTCAAGAATTCGAAGAAGTACGTTAACATATATTTTTAAAAAGCTTTTTCTGGTACAGGTTGATTTTTTTTTTAAATTTACGGAGTTAAGTATATTAGTTAACTTTCTAGCATTTAATTACTGTAGATCGAACGTTAAAAAATAGATTTTTCTCCTAGGCTTTTTTCTGCAAAAAAAAGTCACTTTTCTCAAAAACTATAAGACATTTAACTTCCTGGTTTTTGGAGTTCAACTCACATTTAATTATAGCATTGTATAGTTATAACCACAAGTACAACGCCTGGAAAAATTTAAGAAAACAAATCAGTTTTCATTTAAAAAACCTGAAAATTTAATAATAGCAAAAAAATTAAGTAAAGGGCGTTTTTTTAGACGTTTGGTTTTCAATCTGGCAATACTTTTTTCGGAGTTGGTCTATTTGACAGCTGGCACTTGATTTAGGCTCAGTTTGGTTTGCCATTTCATAATGAATAGATTCACTCCTGAACAAAGTTTGCAGATCGTGCAAATTTATTACCAAAATGATAGTTCAGTTCGCGACAGCCAACGAAACAAAAACTTTGTGGAGTTATGTGAAGTCGCTTGTCTACGCTGATAAGCCCTAGACGATTAACGCCTTTGAAGAGAATATTCGGCGCGTTATTGCTGACAATTAAGTCTAATTCTCAGAAAATTGCCCCTCCCCATCCGAATACGGCGAAATAGACACCCCTCCTCTCAAAATTTTGTCTTGTTTTGATCCAATCTACTTGTTTTGTTAATTATTTATGTTTACAGTATACATATGTACTGTGTATTTTTTAACTTTTGTACAAACCTAACTAATAACCATGAAATAAAAAGGAGAAAACATGTTTGTTATGTATTCTTGATCGATTCTTAGATAAATAAAATAATTCGGTCCACCAAATCCAATCCATGATTTGATTGCAGTTTTTCCAAATGCAAGTTTTTACTGCCCTGAGTTTTCTTTTCTTATTCATTAAAACAAAATTTATTATTACAGCTGTTCGAGACCAAAAAACACATTATCAGCTAAAATGGAAAAATTCACTATTACATATGCATCTCGTCTCTAAAGACGCCGTCATATGGAGCCTTAAGAAATGGATGCGAGTTTTTGGGTATCGGTTTAAATTTTCTGAGGTTTTCCCAAGTGAATATTAAACAAAGACTTCAAGCGCTCGCATAATACAGCAGAATGAAGTCTTTTTTTAGGGAGACTGATGCCTCTGTGGTTTTTGCAGTTCAAAGGGTCTTCTTGTTGATTTACGTACATTATTTTGTATGTAGGATGTATTTTCCTAGCTTGGCATTAAAATTACATAAGACAATAAAAACGTCATAGCTTTGTCACGACTTATGTATATGGCTCGGTGAGTGTGTGTATCTAGGCGCATACCATTGTATTACTTAGATGACGGTGGACTATTAAGGAGCCTCACATTCCCCTCGGGTAGTTCTTTAATTCGTTTTCGTTAATGCAGGTCATGTAAATCCGTCCATATCCGAGATGCTTATTTATTTAACAACAAAATTAAGACTTGATTAATATAGTGAAAGTATTAAGATTATTCACCAGAGCAATATTATTTAAATTATGTATTATAAAATAATAAGATGAAAGATCTTATTATTTGTTCATTTTGTTCGAAAAATTGTATTAAATGTATTAAATATGATATAATTCAACATAAAATTTAGGAGCTTTTATTTATTAACATGAAAAGTATGAAACCAAAAAACAAAATGTTAAAAAAGAGCCAAAATCTCCTATACGTAGTCGTGCCATAAATTCTGGTACATAGAAAACACCCAATAAAAATATAACTGATAATTCTTTATTAAATATTTTTGGTATAGCAATAGTATCATATTTCATCAAGTTCATTCAAATTGCACCCTCTACACAGGCTTTGAGTCTGTACGCCTAATAGTGTACCTAATTACACGGCACTTAAATCGGTATAATTGGCCACCGGTCTCTGCAGACATAATTTTAAACTTTTTTGATTATTGTGCAGTTTATGAGAAGCCATGAGCTCCAATCTGGACCATTTGACTTAATAAGGCGGACTAAAATCAGGACTTCTGGAGGGCCATTCGCCAGATCTGATTTACCCAAAATCATGCTGCTCGAACCACCCTCCTGACCTCCTGGTTTGAATCCCACTTAAACATCAAAAAGGCCTCTCTGGACCCTAGCAATCTTATTCTTAGCTACATGAGATTCCGTTGCATGGAATTAATCATTTAATTTGTTGTTAAACGCATTTTTCGATGTTTTTTGTTGGCGTAACGAGAAAGTAAAGCTTTTGATCATTCTAAGCTTATTTTTCTAAGAACATATTTTAATTAATACCCTGTTGCACGATGGAAGGCTCTCATCCTAGGGTAATTTTGAATGAGTGACAACATCGATCCTTTGCTTATTCTTGTCTCCTAGGCCATCACTTTCTGCTGCCACAAGGGTTTTCTTCGAGTGCGAGCCACCACTGTTCTCACCACCCTGCCCGTATCCACACTCTTTTAGATCTCCTTTCAAGACTTTTTTGTCTTCGAGGAAGTTTTCCTGAACCGTTTTATTTTGTCCCACTCGAAAATATGACTAAAGTGCCTTTCACATGAGCTGCGAATTGCGAATGGTCGCATTTTGACATTTCTTTCACATGAGTGGTCGCTGACAGACGCAAATTGTTATGAAAAATAAAATAGTAAAATGGGTGCTTACAAAAATTCAAGCGAATTTTTCATTCGCAGATATGTGCAATGCGTGTCTCATTTTTTCGCTGTGTTTTCTTTTTAAAAAT
The DNA here is from genome assembly GCA_946251815.1 of Dasysyrphus albostriatus. Lineage (NCBI taxonomy): Eukaryota > Metazoa > Arthropoda > Insecta > Diptera > Syrphidae > Dasysyrphus > Dasysyrphus albostriatus. The sequence goes on from OX276336.1 coordinate 100,141,994, forward strand.
AAATATAGGAATTTGTTGATATTCACGCTTGGAATTGCCTAAACAAATTAATTCGCAGTTCGCGGCTCATGTGAAAGGCACTTTAAACATAGAGAATTGAGAGCATAAAGTAAACGAATTCGATATTCCTGACTTAATAAGTTTTTTCATTGAGTTCTCTGATCTTTGACGCTTTGTGCTGCGTTAAATGCAATGAATCAAAATTCAAACTGAGCTCTATTTTAAAGCTTTGTTCATTAATTATTATAAATTTTATAATAAGTGATTGCCAGCGAGCTCTTAAGAAATATTCACTAAGAAATGTTTGTAACAGAACTTAAGTCACAACTACATATACAAAAATAGAGAAAACATTAAATAATTTAATATTAAACCTGCATAAACCTAGAAGTTGGCGTACTTTTCTCGTCCAGTCCAGTGACTGTTATTATCAGATGGTTAAATTTCTATGCAATTTTGAAGTATCGGAATTACAAAAAAACATACACTTGCGGTCATTAAAACCGCACCACAGGTTCTCAGAGAATGCCTAATTAAACTAAGATTCAACGTTCTTTTTGCAAAATTTATGAACGGTATTTCCCATAGCGTCATTTGGCTTCATATGATAATAAGTCAATATAAGTGAAATGGCCGGTAGATAGCAACAACTTTGATTATGGTAGAGGTCTCTTTTCGTCTGATTGCGTTAAAATAGGATGTTCTCATTCAACCGTCGCGTCGCTTTGGCTGATGGTATGAAAAGTTGGCTTAAATAGCTTTATTCAAATAGTAACCTTATCACTAAATGCAAGTTTTTTTTTAAAGAGGTATTAACCGCCTACATAGAACCGGTTTTTATTCCACGATATTTGCTTGATTGAGGGAGTTCTTTTACTGTAAACTTACGCTTTTTTAATGGTCATTCGTTTTTCACAATTTAGTAGAGCACGTGGGTATTGCTAGTTTCAGTTTTAATTTTTCAAAAACAAAAGAAAACATTTTGAAATAATTATGGAATCACAAGCTAGCATTACATTCACATCTTATTTTTTGATTTTGAGTATACATTGTGGTTGATATAATTTAGTGAATCCACTGTCTGAAAAGCAATAAAAAAGTACACTTATGTGTCAAATTGGGCTTCGTGATTAGTGTCCTGTTATTGCTGAGATTGTCATCTTTCATGTCAACATCAAAAAAGTTGCACATCTTAGCACTTTTTTCAGTAAAACCTACTTATTGAATTGTAAAATATGCAGAATATTCGCAAACGCATTTTAGGTTGACCAACATGTTCTCTGGTTTCTTGTCAACAAGATTTTTTTACTTCACAGCTGCACCGCAGATGATGTTTTCGAACATGTGACTTGAGAAGTTCACGTTAAAGAACATTCTGCAAATGTATTTTTGACACAGATGACGTTTTCGAAAACGGCCTTCGATTCTCTGCGCTTCTAAGTTGGTGGAAAAAGTAACCGACGACGCAAGACAAAATGACGAATACTATACAAGATGGTTTTAATTCAAATAAACTTTTCTGAACCTATTCAGCTTTCACCAGATGAAACTGTATCTACAGGGTGTCCACTGGGAAGGTATACTACTTTGTTTTGCCGCCATTTTGGCAAAAATTAGTCTTGACAGTTCATATTTGGCAGACGTGAAGTAGACTCGTGGCAAATTTATTATGGAAAAATATTTTAATCGTTAAAACATTTGTCACGATGAGAAAGTTACGTGAAATTTTTGGGAGAAACAACAAAACGCACTATTTATCGTGTAGTGAATGATTTCGAGGAAAGAGGGTCTGTAGGTGATAGGCCCAAGCATGGACAACAACGTACTGCAAGATCGGCTGAAAACATTACTGCTGCTCAAGGAAGTGTTTAAAACAATGCATCAACCTCGACGCCGTGCTCAGGAGCTTGGTCTTCAAAGAACATTTTTGAAAACTTTTTAACGCCACATGCATGCTTTGGGCTTGATTAGCATGTGGTATCAACAAGACGGTGCCAAATCACGTACAGCCAGAATTTCAATGGAATTACTGCGAGGCCTCTTTCCACAACAAGTTATTTCAAGAAATGGTGGCCTCCACGGTCGCCTGATTTGACTGCTCCTGACTTCTTTTTGTGGGGATATCTGAAAAGCAAGGTTTATGCAAACAAACCAGAAACGCTTGAGCAACTCAAACAAAATATTCATATTTCATTTAATCAAAAATTATAAACAAACAAAGTAGTATATCTTCCCGGCGGACAACCTGTATGTTCTAAGATGCCCAATTTACAACTCAATAATAAGAAGTAAGGCAAACAAGATTTCCTTTCGGCCAGGATTAAACATATAAGTTTTACTTATTACTTATGTATGTAAGTCTTACAGAAGTAACTTACAAGAGGCTTTACATTTAGGATGAACTTACAATAAGAATTAGTTTTGAAAGTTTGAAAACTTAACACTGCCGTTTGACTAAGCTGTGAGTTGGAAAAAACGTATTTCTACTTGTAAGCTTTTTACTTTCAGTTTTACCGAAAGTTGCTTCCTACATGTGTAACCTTGCCCTTATACTGTGTAATATACATATATTTTTTTTTTAACTATTTCGTAATGTTATTATGTATATATAATTGAATATTCGTTTCTCAAAAAAAATATTTTTTCATTAAATTTAAAAATTATATTAAGATAAACTCAAATTGTTTGTGTTTATTTATTAATTATCTTTGCGCATTTAATCATAGCATGTTGCTTAATTTATCTTTTATTTGAGTTTATTTACATAAAAACAAGATAAAAATAATTTTTGGCAACTTTTCATACCCACAGCCACACTGTGCGTCGGCTTATAAAGGAAAAAGAAAATTTGAATACACTGGATAGGAAAAAAGGATCGGGACGCAAACGCAAAACAAACCATACGATGGGAAGTCTATTACGAATTTAGATAGAAGCAATTAACTACTACGGAGAACTCAATAAAAACATAATTTGATTCAAAATGGATAATCAATAATTTTTAATATGGTGGAGTTTTTTAGACACATAGTGTAGGCCATTTGAAGTTTGGCATAGCTCAAATATTGATAACTTTGAACAAAGTATAACAAGTGATAAATAAGATATAGACCATTCCTCAATTTCAAATAAAAGCACATTATTTGTAGTATTAGAGTTCATTGTAATACGTCTCGTAGCAAATCAATGAGCGACATAATTTTCCTTAGAACAAGAATTTGAGAAGAAAATTATGGTTTCTCGGCCAAAATCGATTTATGACCTCAACATTATGTTCGAGCGGTTCATACCACTTCACAAAATTCAATGAAAAGTACTTGAGATACATTTTGATAATTTCTCATATTGTTAAACACTAATAAGAATACAGAGCAGGTATTTCAATAAAAATAGCTAGGTATTACCAAATAAAATAAAAATACATATTATATAAAAACATACAAACCATATTAAAAAAATTCATTTTTTTAAATAGGTACTATGTATGTACGAACAAAATAATTTGAGTATATTTATCCCGTTTTTATAAACTCATCAAATCAAATAATTTGGCCAGATATATTGGTAAACTGCCTCTGTGTTGTGTTGAAGGCGTTTTGACGATTTTTTGAGTTAATAGCAATTTTGAGTTTTGCAAACGAAATTTGTCCGACGACAGTGATTTTTAAGTATTTTTAATATAAGTTAATTTGAACATCGCAATATAAATTAAAAACAGTTTTACTATTCACTCATTCAACTTTGGACGATAGTAAAATCTTTAAAATAACTATAGAATCTTCTAAGCATATCAATTATAAGATCGATCATAAGGTATAATTTAGCAAAAAACAAAATAAAACTAGAAAATTCATCAAACATCAACCTACTTTGTCTACCCCAAGAAAGTCATGCATTAAGAAATGTTTGCTTTTTTTAAGTTTGAAAGGAACCAAAATTGAAAACCTTATCTAAGCAATACAAAAATACATGCATTTAATTAATATACAAAATATAATTTTAACTCACCAGCAGTTGCTTTCGATAAGAAGCTTTTAGTCTTATCCAAAATATATTGTAAATTATATCCATCTTTTTCATATCTAAAAACAAATAAATTTGAACAGAATTAAAAATTAGAACAATAAAAAAAAGTTATAAAAAAAAACCTACGTCTCAGTTCGCTTGGTGCAAAATAGATTTTTGAAATTACTATAAATGCAAAATAGTGTAAACGATGGCAGCCCTTGACCCAAGTACCTTGCAAATTTAATTTGCTCCGGCTTATTCATGCCACTCTGGTTAAGGGCCAGAAACGGTCGATGATCAGTCACATCATATTGCTGCAAAAAGAAATCCATTAAAATTAAACTAAAAAATCAAAATTTAATTAAGAAATAAAAAAAAAATCGTCATTTTTAAACTTAAAACGCATTTTCCACATGAATATACTTTGAAAATCGATATTTTGTGTGAACATGTATCTCGAGTCTCACATGAAATATGAAACATACAAATTTCATTTCATGTTTACATAATTCTCAAGACGTATGTATGTAGAGCAATGCTTAATGTGGCTTAAGGAGGGTGGTGTGCCGAGTTATGTGGGGTAGTGTGGGATGGGATTGTTGTTGGGATGATGGAGTAGAGTGAGAATGGGATTGGGAACTGGGGTGGTGGTGTATTTATAATATGAATAGGTAGGTAGGTGGGGGTTGAGATTGAAATAAAGAGAAAGAGTAGGTATTTCATATATAAATTTTTCATTATGCATTCATTTTCTACATACTTTGCAAAATTTGATAAAGTTCTCCACCACTATCGATTTATCAGCTAAAGTCATTTGTCCCGTAAATCTAACTCCCAGCTGCTTAAGGGTGTCCTTCTTCTTTACAGGCAGCTTGTTCATATGCTGGAAGATGCCCTCTTCGACCTTGTGTGCCGGATGAACGTCAAAGTTATCCTTAATACTAAAATTCACCAACGGTTTGGAAGCATTGCTTTGATTATTGTTGTTGTTAGAGTTATCGCTGCCCGCCGACTCCGATGAGATATTCGAATTACTGGCATTCAGATGCACTCCAGCAAAGGCGCCCATTGGGTCACAGGAAGACTCATTTGAATTGTTGCTGGTCTGATGTTGAAGATCGAACAAATTGTGCTTGGAATCGTGGTCGAAAGTGTCGATTTCCAGCGAGGAACGGTTCAATGGAGTTGCAGTGGCAGCTGCCGCAGCCAAAGGTGTACCAGTGCGATGGCTATGTGGTGTCATTGATGTACTACTATCTAAATCGATTAAATTACTATTGGAGCAAGGTGTTGCCGGGGCAGGAGTAGAATTCGATTGTGAATCTTCTCCATAATCACCAGAATGGCGCAGATACTTGAGGAATTCAAACGAACCATCGAAGTGATGATTGTGATGTTGTTGTTGAGTGGTGCTGGAAGTGGGTTGTGGCGGTGCCGCTTGTTGCGACGAGTGTGGGTGATGATGATGATGGTGATTGCTACTGTGATCTGCAGAAGTATGACCACTACTAGCAGGAGTATTGCCAGATGCCGTAGCCTGGTTGCTTTGGGAGCTGCTCCAGCGTGGCGTTGGTTGTTGATGACTGAATGTCTGTGAGTTGCCTTGCTGTTGCGGATGTACAGGATGTTGCTGCTGCTGCTGATGGTGGTGATGATGATGATGATAACCATGGTGATGGCTGTTAACACCCGAGTAGATTTGTTGATTCCCTAAATGCTGCTGTTGTTGTTGTGGATTCTCACCGTTCACATACATCGGACTATCACCATTCATACCAAGACTGGTAGAGCTGTTGCTATAGCTACCATTGCTGCTCCCATTTGCAGCAAAGCCTTGAAAATCATCAAAGGACTGCACCTTGTTCTCTCCATTACTCAGATATTTAGCGAATTCCGATGGATCATTCAAGGAGTCAAGGAAGAATGAACTGAAATTGCTCGAGATACACGACATTTTAACGTGGTGTCGTTGTCGTTTTGCGCCCCCCACTTAACAACAAATTTGGGCCGAATTTCAAAGAATCATTAAAAAAAAAAAAAAAAACAACTACGACTTCACAATTTACAGACAAAATACAAAGAAAAAAAACACTTAAAACATTAACACTCTCCTCTAGCAATTCTAGGATAGGTGGATCCCTGCAGTAGCAGGTTATTTTTGGTGTTCAAGAAATTTCCCTTGGAGCGCAGAGAAATAGAAATCCAAATCTTCTTGTCGTCGACAAAACGAATTCGCCTTTCTTGCTGCTGTGCTGCTTAGCTGCTGACCTCTTCTTCTTCTTCTTCTTTTCTTCCTTTTATGCGAACCAAAGCAAGCACAAATATCAAGTTTTTCCGATATTTTACTTTTCTTGTTCCTTTTTGATCAACAATTTTTTCTTTCAACTTTATTGGTTCGCTTTCTTTTCGATTGGCCTTTTGAACAGCAGTGCAGTGCAACTTTTATTATTTTATTTGCTGAATTTTATGAATAGAAATTTATTTAAAATTTAACCCCACATATGCTTCCCTTCTTTTGGTTTTCCTTTCTTTTCCACCTCACAAATGCACCGTCGCCGCCGTCGACGTCGTCGTCTTGCAACACAGACACACTTCTCCTCGTCGTCGTCGTCGCGTAGCGCGTACCGAACCAAATTTTGATTTGTTTCTCTAGCGTTTTTTTGTCGTTTGTTCACTCCTTGCTGTTGGCCTGGCCTGGCCGTAGTTGCTTCTACGACGGTCGAGTTGGTTGTTTCCTCCTTGTGTGTGGATCTGTGGAAGAACTCTTTTCTCTTTTTTTGTTTCTTTTGGTAGTGGCCTCCTCTTCTCGTGTTCTTTTCTTTGGCTTTTCTTCGCTTGGTGCAGCAGCTTCCTTCCAAGTATTTTGTCTTTCTCTTTGCGTATGCTTCAATTTTTTTTTCGAGATTGAGACAAGACGAGTAGGTAATTTTTTCTTCTGATTTTTTCTTTACTAATTTCTACTTTCTTTGAGAAGAGGATAATACTGTATGGTTAACGTGTAATCATAATTCAATTTACACCTAATTTTTCAATTAATCTTAATTATAAAACTTAATTAGGAAACAATTTTGTTCGAATCTCCGACGCGAGAGAGAACGAAAGCGAAACAGTTTATTTTCAACTACCCGAACCCGTAGCCGTGTATAGAAAACGTCGCGCACTTATACTCTGATACAAAAACACCCGATGAAATATTCTATATTGCATACACTCACATCGAATACCATGTCGGTGTGTAAAAGAAATCGAATGTAGAAATGAGGGGGGATCTGATATGCCAAAAATGGCTGGGGAAAATAGAAAAAATAGGGGTGTGACAAAAACAAAACGTGCGAGATGAAGTCTACGTTTACAAATGTACTAGAGCGACAGTCTGTTATTAAACGTTAATACAGGGTGACTAATATAATATGCGGTGTACAAAATTTATGAGATAGAAATATACTTCGCTGGGTAAATAAAATTCGCATTAGGGAGTATTCTATTCTTGGGAAGTTGACCAGATTCGCGCTGGATTTCCTTTCGCTTTATTTCTTTTCAATAATAGGATTTTTCATTGGTTAAATAAATAAATTTTTTTTAATTGCATCTATCAAAAGCTGATTTTGAAAATATTTGCATTCCATCTACCTATCTTTTTATTTAAAATTAATTTTGCAGATCCAGATTTTTCGTAGATTAATAACCACTCATAACACCCCGACTCCACAGAACATACAGATGCCCAACATCACAACCACAATCCAATCAATAAACAGTAGATTTTTTCTCGCTGGGTAAATTATGTCATGCCGTTTCAATTCTCTCTCACCACTACTTCTATATTTTGCAACAATATTCAATTCAAATTAAAAGAACAAGATCACGTAAATAAATAACAACTTTTGCAGCAATATTTACCTCCAGATATAACGAAAATCAGCCAAGAAAATCACACACACGTGAAATCTCAAATCTCATGGCCAAGCTTTATGTGCTGTTCAAAAGTTAGTTTTCTTCGACATGTCGTCGACAAGACATAGATTTTTCTGCCTCCATTGGTTTTTTTCTCGATAGGTTCAGAGTCCGTGCATGGCTCATGCGTAGTGGAGCCGGCATATAAAACTAATTCGAAAACAGTTTTGAGCTATCAGTTTGCAAATATGGTTTTGGTTTATTTATTTTATTTCGGCTGTGAAAATTGTTTCCAAAACATGCAGGAAATAGATATTATAAAAGGTGTATGCTTTTTCTTGCCCCAATGTGCTTGGATGAAAAAATGACGTTGGGGCTAAGCAATTTAACCCTTCGGTCTTAGCTAAGCCCAAAGAATTTTCGTGACTTAGCTCCTTTAGCTCAGATAAAAATTATGTTACGGGCACAAATTTCATAATTGTTATCGTCGCTTAGTCGACATTGGTTCTTTTGGTTCGATTCCCCTGGGCTTGAAAAAAAACACCTAATAATTCTAAATAATAATAACTAAAGAACGGAAGGCAGCTGTGTTTTAAATGAATCATACATAAGCCAAAAAAGTGAAAAAGTACAAAAGTGAACATTTTCAAACTCATTTTGGGATAGTTTTTCTCACTGGAAAATTTATAAAAATGATGCAGAAATCTCAAATTTTTGTTAAAGAAAAAAATTTGTATATTGTTTTTCACAATTTTTCCTTTTGTAATTTTGCAAAAAGTAGCGAATGTAGTTAAGGCTTAACTCTACGAAAAGTTTACCAAGGGATGCAATTTTTTAGGAATAAGCCATATTTTATTATCCACATGATCTGATCTGGATCAGATCATGATTGATAAAACGGACAGGATCTGAGTGACAGGCGTGTCTTGTAGAAAAAAGGGTGTAAAATAGAAATGTTTCGTTTATTGTTAGATAGAAGGAGGTAAGACCAAAATGCAGAGCATCTCGATAACATCAAGATTATAGTAAAACATAGAAATCAAGATCAAGATTAAAGTAAAGACGAACATGCTCATCTTGATTATGGCAATGTATTTTGTATGCACATATTCATGTTTGTGTGTGTGTGCATGTTTTGTTATAACTTTTTGGCCTGATTGAAAACAAAAATATCAAAGAAGTGAAGTGTCAGAAGAAAACAGCAGTAATATGAAAAGTGTAAATATATTTGTTTAAAACCTTAAACAATGACTCACTACGAAGGAGCTCCAATTGAAGATGCCCGTGCAAAGCAATTATTGAACAGACGTGAAAACCCGAAAAATGTTGTTAAATTAAATTAGTTATTGAATGAAAATACAAATTATTACCAACCGAAGCTTAATCTACAAATAAAATAAAAATAACAAAAACATTATGTTTTTGATAGCCAAACAAATTATAGCACAGGATTCCTCAAAAAATTCTGTCAAATTACAGACGAACAAAAATTTTGACTTTTTGACACACGCCAATTATTTAAGGCGTTGGTTTGCAGAAACAAATAATGTTTTGAATAAAGTTTTTCATGCACCTGAATTTTTCATTAAATTTTGCGATTTGAAAAGCTAAAATCGAGTCAATAATTGTTGAAGTTCAGGGTTGACCCAGGTATTCCTTACAACTCCAAGAATTGCAACCAGAAACTTGGTTTTCGGTTTTCAAAAAACACCAAACGGCTCTCAATTGTGTTGTTTAGAGAAGCAACAAACAAAATTTTATTAAAAATTAAAAAAAGAAGCCACAGTTTCCATTTTCTATTTCTATTTATTATTTTTAAATTAAATTTGTATATTCTTTGAATTTCCAATTCGAAAACAAAAGAATTACCTGCAGCACGTGACACCACAACAACAAAATGCTTCAGAGCTCCTGCCACTTTCAGATTTGTTTCTTAACCTCAACTCGCTCCAGCAAAAAACCTAGTTCTACTTGAAGGCGAGTAGTGTAGAGTAATTAGGAACAAACCTAATTTAATTAAATTATCTGTAGCACGTGCTTCAAAAAAAAGTTTATTTTTTACCTAAACTTCCTCCACCAAAATAAAACAAGATTTACTTCAGGGCGACTCTGGGTCTTGAAACTCAAAATTAACTAGCCAGGGTGACTTTAGAGCTCAACGAACAAACCTCTTGTGCATTGCTTGTACACTGACGGTTCGAATACTTTCAAAACTATGAACATATCTTTTTATTTCTCTTCGAAGTTCGAAGATGGATGACACATGTCAAATATTTTTTTTCTGCGAATCCAAAAGATAAAAAGAAATACATTTTGGTTTGGAGCGCCAACTCAGATTTTCTGCAATTTTATATAATTTACCAAATAAAATATTGTCAAAACTTAATTATGAATTTCATTGTTGAAAATAAAAGTGAATCATCAGGTAGAACTGGCCGCTTAAAACATTCAGAAACCGGAACTTCAGTTCAGACGCCTCTACTTTTACAATGCACAAAGGTGAGTAATCAAGTAACACATGCCTGTCTGCATTTTGATTCTGTTTACATTTTACACCTGTTTGTTTTTTTTAAGGGAGGAAGTATTCCACATCTAAGCCAGGAAGTTTTCAGTTACCTAACACAAGACGCGCCTATTCTCCTTCTATCCTTATCAAACGTAACCTACATGGCTGAGGCTTTGAAACTCTTCCAAAAAGGCATATCTACTTTCGTTGGTTATCCGAATTCATTGAACATCTTGACTGTAAGAGATGTTTGTGAAACAACACCATCTGGATTCAATGACAAGGATATCGTGCCATTATTTACACGACGAGGGAAGGAACCTTTAACTTCCCAACAGTGAGAATGATAAGAATAATATTAATTCATTGATTATTTAATGAATTTCAATAGGTACATGGAACTAGTAGAAGCTATTTCTCCAGACATTTACATCGGCCTCTACGACGCCGACACCAATGAAGACAGTTCAAAAAAGAGAATTCAAAAGTCCGTAGATCGAACTGAAATGTTCTTTAACTATTGCTACGCAAAGCACACAAGTTCAACCAACCTATCAAGGAAATCGATTTTCGGTAAATAGCACAGTCTCACCCTGAAAAGGTAGGTAGGTCTGCCTACTTATCTATCCATCAGTTTAAATGAAATTTTCGTAAAAGATTAAGACAACAGGAAAAGACGATTCTTGTTTAAGGAGTCTATTCGGTATTATTTATTAGTCGTTTGCCGTTGAAGATGGCAAAGTACTCATGAGTGCTTTAAAAACTTTTTGTCAATGAAACGCATTAAACTGCCTTCCCATGTAAAATGTGTCTGTCTACTCGCACATGCTAGCATGTGTAGTTGATAGTACTAGACTAGGGTTTTCTTTGCTTTGCTTTGCCACCTCCAACGGGAAATGGCTATAATATGTAGTTTACTCAATTTCTTTAAAACAAATGTCATATGTCTCTAGGAGCAAAATATTACGGATTCTTCATGAATTGTTCCTTTTATGATAATAGTTGAGTCGGTGAAGCAGCCACTTGCAATCTGGAGAACTTAAAACCCACTCGGAATCTACATTTGTGTTAACAAAAAATCAAAAAGGTTTCTTATGCTGAAAAGTTAGCGGAGGGGCATAATGAGTTTAATTTAAACTTTTAGGAATTCTAGCCCATTTGTATTGAGTGCCATCTTTCTTAATTCAAAAAATAAGATTATTTTCCATACTCCCTCCATTATAGAGGTACTTTAACGAATAGCATTAATTTTTTTCCCGCCCAATTCTAAGCCCATATTTCTATTACTTTTTGAATTTTCTTCTCATTTAACGATGAAATTTTGTAATAAAGCATTACTCTTTGATTTTACCTGCCCGAAGTGGACGTATAAGCTAGTAAATAAGAAAACAAGTGACCTATTTATTTCAAAACACAAGTTTGCGCCCATACAAAAGGAATAGAATCCCTCTTAATATTGGACAATAAAACGCTTATTCAACTACTATTTAATAAAATATATTAATTTTTTCAGCTCCAATTGTTGGTGGGTTCAATAAATTCTCCAGATCCTTGTGCATTAAAAAATTAAAAGAAAAATCCCAAATTGCTGGTTACGTATTGGATGGATTCCACAGCAATGGTCTCAGTGCTACAACAGTTACTTGCAAATCCCTGCTGGAAGTCGTAGAACACTGTGTAACTGAGCTTGATGAGGATAAGCCAAAGGTTATGTTGGGTGCCTATACCCCATTGGTAGTGGCTGAATTAGTTCGAAAGGGAATTGATATATTTGACACATCGTATGCTTATGTAGCTACATCAAATTTCAAAGCGCTTACTTTTAACTTCAATAGGACAAAGTTGGGGCCAACTAAACCTATGCTAGAACTTTCAGACATTGCGTAGGCAAATTAATTTGTACCCAATATGAATAAACTCATTAAAAATTTATGTTCACAGATTAAAAGAAGATTTTACTCCATTACTTGACGATTGCAAGTGTGAAGCATGTAAACAGCACACGAGAGCGTATATACACCACTTGTACAACACCAAAGAGCTCCTCGGACCTATTCTACTGATGATGTGAGTCAAAATCGGCATTCATTTAATTTTGCAAAAACTATTAATAAATCAATACATTTTTTTTTTTCAGTCACAACCTTCACCACTATATGGAGTACTTTAAAACTCTAAGAACAGCTGTCGTGGAAGACTCATTACCAAATCTTATTGATTTATTAAGATTTCAAGGAACAGATAAAGAAATCGATTACACAATTACAGAACTACCAAAGCTTATAAATAAAGGTGACGAAAAAAGAGCGATGTTCAAAGAAATGGCAACAACCCAATGATATTGAAAGTTTTCTATATCTACAAATGTTTACATAAGTTTAACGTTAAAGATCCGGTTTTTTAAAATATAATTTTTTACTTTGTTATTCGGATAAACAGAAACTTTTATATTAAAAAATGAATAAACTGAACAATCCGATTGTTGAGTGGAAAATATATTTTCTATTAGTTTTATGTTCATATTCCCTTATATAACAGAGCTACATACACCGCATTTTGTATACAATTAATATTTTTTAAAGTTTCTCAATGGAACTTTTGTTGCATTTAAAGGATAATTAAAAGTCGAGTTCTACCTTATACATTTATTTTCCATAATCTTCTGTTTATTCGAAACAAACAATTTAAGGAATTTCATGTAATGGTCGTAATTTTATAGTTCATTTAAATATTTGTATATTAGAGTATACACATTCCCGCTTTCCTTTTGTATTTTTTCTAACACTCGTTCCTCTGTAAGGTTGTTGAATAAATCGCTATCTGAAAAAAAGAGGAACAAAAACGAATCAAAAATATAAATTTTATGTACATACATATGTACATAGTATTTCAATAAATGAGGTTGCAAACATGAAGAAAATAAGTATTTTTAGTTTTAAAGAATGAAACTAAAATGGTCAATTCACGTTAAGACTGCTGGAAAATTGACATTTATCATATTTATTCCATACTTTATTTATTTATCATATAACTGTTTCTTAGAATGCAATGTATAATAAAGTTAGTTAAACTCTTACCTCCAACAGCAATATAACCGCTAAATTCACAAAATGCTGCATTCAGTGCCGTTATATCTTTGATTTTGTAATGCTTTTCTCGAGCATAGACAAACAATTTAAGTTTATCGCCTTTTTGTGTTCTGTCGGGTGTTATAAATATGTTATGTGGTATATTTTGATCACACATAAATTTAACCAGTTCATAAATAGTCTTAACAATCGACTCTTTATTTTTATGATCGATTAAATAGCAAATTGCTTCAGTTGGCATTGAATTGTGCAATTTGTATGCACCACTTTTGCCAATAGCTTCAAGTTCCTTGGAGATAATAGAATAACAGTTAGTTGTTATGATTTTATTTTGTAGGTATATGAAAACATAATTACCTACCACGTTGTCAATATACAAATCAAAATCCAGAAATATTAAATGAAGATGCAAATGATTAACAGATGCCAATGCTCCAGGGCTATTGTAACCAATTCGGAAACCTTTTTCATCTGCCGATAATAGGAATTTTATGCAAAATTCTAAAGTTTTCTCGGTGATTAGCTGGGGCTGGGAATTTTCTAAATCAGGACATATTAATGAATGATAAACGGTCAGAGGGCTCTGGTTGATAATAAATGAAATAACAATATCTTCGAAAGGAATATCCAGGAGTTTTTCACTTGGTTTGATTTTATTGAAATTGAATTTGTTGTGATCAAATTCTGAGAAAAGTGATGGGATAACTTGAGGAATACGACGTAGCTTCGTTCGATCGGGATTTAACTAAAAACAAAAAATTAACGTTAGATTTTCTTAGGGGAAGTAAGTAATAACAGGAAGTATGTTTGGTAACTGACATCAATTTGATGGACAAAAAAGTCCACACAAGAGCTGGGTACGCGATATTCAGAGGAAAGGTCTGAATTCAAAAGAAAGGTCTGAATAGTCAAAGATTGGATAGTTAGTTAGGAGGGCGTCAAAAAAATCCTTCCAGACTTTTTTATTCGATGTCACGATGCAAACACCTACAGACCCTCCTAATCATTTTGTAATTATCCGTTCAACCCAAAAATATGCTGACGGCTCTGGAAGGACTGCATAGGAAGGTTTTCCAAATAAGCTTGAGTTTTAGTTAATCGTTTGTGATCTGCTTTTGAAGGCAATCGATTTTCCAAACACTAGTTGCTCACGAATTATTAAGGATGTATACCCCGGTGAACATTCTCTCTGTTTTGAAGTCAAAAACAAGTGAGTTGGAACTGACCAATGCACATCGGCCGTGTTGGTTTAGTAACATACCTCCGTATAAAATTTACATTTTCCTGGTAAACTCTTTCGACTAAGAACGTTTAAATTATATTTAAAAACACCAGGTTGATTGTTCAAATCTGCCCACTTAAGTTTTAATTGATGGTATTCCGACATATTAAATAATTTGGTTAGTGAAAATGCATTTGAAAATACAATTTTCTAGCTAGGTACTTCTATTTTGTTTTGGAGTTGAAAAGGCCACTTCCTGTTTTTGGTTGAATTTACATTTTGACACTAGCAAGCATTCGTTCAAATTCGCTTTGTTTGATTATTTATTTTTTGGATTTTATAAAGTCCGTTCGTGTACTCGCCCACAAACTGGCAAATTCTATCAATAGCCGTTTTCCTTTGGAAATGGCAAAGTGCCCTATTACACGACGACTCTAGAGTCATGACTTTTTCGAAATTCAATGAGTGTGACCGGGAAAAAAACATCTGAACTCACCTTCACACTCATTGAATTTCGAAAAAAGTCATGGCTCTAAGGTCGTCGTAAAATAGGGCACAAAGTACTCATGATTAGATAAAAACCTTATCTAGTACCACAGTACACAAATAAGAAGTACGATAAAACGGCACTGCCAAGCTACAATTCTCATTGTGTGCGCAGCTATAGTTGCAGAAAATGAGCACTGGATAAGTTTGTTTTGTTGTAATCTCTTGTGAAAACATAATTGATGATAAAACAATTGTTGTCAAAAAAGAAATCTTAAGCTATCCCAAAAATGTTATGATGCGAGGCAATCCTATGAAAATATGATTTTACAGTAAAATGTAACCAATCTGGGAAGGCAGAAAATTTCGTGTTATTCATGCCGACGGGATGAGAAAGAAGATCAATTTTCGAAAACGAAATGAACGCTGCTGCTCAAAGCCTCTCCTGCGATTTGACGTTTCACGTGCGTTTGATCTTTTTTCTTGAAATGTTGTTGGAAAAAATCCAAATAGTGTTGAGAGCTGAAAGGGTGGTAAAATAATGGCCCTGCGGGAACAAAATTTACTAATTGGTGATTAAATTTTGGTTGTGATCAGAGATAGGTTCCTGTAATGGCGGGATATCACGGAAGTCAATATGTTGCAACAAGCAAAATAAAATTCGTGCTGATTATAATATAATAGGTCTGTTCGTGTACTTCCCATAACTACAAATTTCTACGAATTTTATTTTTTTATGAGCTTTGACAGGCTAAATTCGTAGAAATTCGTAGTTTTGCGAGGCACGCGAACAGACATTTTAACTTCTCTTATTTAATAATAAGGGTTTTCATACGTTTTTCATTCAGCGTAAACTCATCGTAAATGTTGTAAAGTTTAAAACTTCGTAATTTCTGTCACAATTTGTATGGAAAATTTGACAGATTTACGAAGTTTACAACTTTACTACGTTTACGACGACTTTACGCTGGTGCATGAATACCCCTAATGGCCTATGTAAGTTCTCTCCAGGTATAGCTTACCAAATCCCAAAAATTGGACTTTATATAATTCAAATTGTTAGTTGGTATTGCAAAAACGATAGATAGGTTAGATTAAATTAGGTTTATGGGCTTGCTGCCGTCACACTTAGATCAATGTAGATCTATTGTGATATCCTAGGGATTGTGACCCGAAGAAAAGAAAACCTATATTCCATGAAAATCCAGTCCGTGGCGGTTGTTGATGAGTTTTAGCAGACTATAGCCTGAAAGGTCGGTGAGTATTTCTTAGTCATTGAAGAAATGTCTGTCGTTGCACAATTACCTGGTTCACCCCCACTTGAAACATCATCCCTCCATCACCGTGTATGCGCCCGTTCATTTGGCCAGGAAAAAAAACGGTAGATAGTCAAAAATATACATGAAACCAAAAACAACAACAACAACAAAAACTGAGTATAACAGTTTAAAATATATTACATTTTATTTTTTTATATTTTAAATAAAAACATATTTTTTCTAATTTTTTTTTTTAATGGAAAGAAACTTGATGATCCTGAAAGAATGTTTTAAAGAAAGAGTAGTATGTTAACATTTTAGGCTTTTATCAAAAACTGTTCCTCTAGTTTTTTCTTCGGAGTATAGGGATTATGTGCAGGATCAGCGTTCAAGCTAAACAAAAAATAGAAACAGAAATCATATATTTACTTGAATACAATAAATGAAATAAAAACAGTAAGATGAACTTAGATTCATAATTGAATTTTATTAAGACACTATTAATACGAATGAGTATACAACAATATTAGTATTAAATATTAATATTGGTTGTTGCTACTTACCTGTAATAATTAATTGCCTCAGCACAGTTGACATTATACCACCAGTCGCAGGCAAATTCCTTTTGATTGAAAATTGTTCCATTGGTGCAGAGGAAGGAAGCTCCTTGGTGACCTTCTCTTCCATCATGGCATACATGATACGCCTTTAGTTTAAAACAAATTAAAATTGGTATTCAAATTAATTTTTGACGAAAATGAATTTTCGAAGCAAAAATATTCAAACGGTTATGTGCTTTAACTTAGCAATGAAATAATATGATAAGTAAAGAGGTGCACAAGTTTTTGGAAAGTTAAAAACTAGATATAGTTATGCATTACTTTAGATCACAAGAACCTACTCCCACATACATTGCAAACTGAAAAGTGTGAAACAGTACTAAACAAACTAATTGTTTCCTTTGTGTTTTGTACAAAATTTTGGAAGTAGGACATCAGAGGTATGAAGTTTAATGCAAATCTTTAAATCTATTTTTAGAATTGATTACAGAGAAAGCTAAAATTAAAGTTAGTTTATCATCTTCCTGCTAAGTCTGACTGAAACCTGAGATTTTTGTTTGTAAAACCCATATTTGTTGTTCCTAAGGTTACATAATAAAATAACGACCAGAGGGGTTTAAATAGCTTTGTATTTGCCTATCAATAATAGAATACAAAAAATTGCTAATAAGAAGTATGGCTTAGTCACCAAAATGTTTTTCTTATACTTACTTGACATCCAGTTTCAACGTTGGCATACATCCCAGGTGCAGCTGGTACAGATCCGCAGTCAAAGTTTGTGTGTGGTACTTCATGATAAAGTGGATAATCGACACCTGGTACTCCAGGAATTTTACTCAAGTCCTGTTTCTTCTCTCTTCTTCGTTCTTCATAATCTTTTTCAGGGTGAAATAAGCTTCCAAATGTCTATAACAAAAAAAAGAACAAATTGTAAATTTTAAAGCTAATAAGGTTTTCAGTTGAGTTGAATGTACATTATTAGTTAATACAACGATTAGTCAATAAGCCAACTATTTTTAAAGCTGGGATGCTTTCAAAAGCTTCTTAAAAGGGGCATACATTTTTATCTTTGAACATCAGAGACTCAAAATTTGTTTTCATGTAACATTTATGCTTGACTTAGTCCAAACAAACTATATGTCTCTTCGAATTTAGCCCATAGTTCTGTCAAAGCTTATATACAAAAATAAAATTAATTAAAAAAATCTTAGTTTTGGGAAGTAGGCTATCAGACATTATAGTGTATAGACAGCATAGGTAATTGTAATAGTTTTGATTATTATGAAGTTGAGTTCTCTCAAAAATTACTTAACTGATTTTCAGAAATTTTCACAAATTGTGTTTTTAGTGAGTGTCAGTTGTATGGAAACAAATTAAAAGTAGCTTAAAAAATATGTACATAAGTCAAATTGAAGCAAAAAACTTTCTTTGACCTTTATGGTGATTAACTGAAATTCTTGCTGACACACGCTTTTCCATCATCATCGCAAATATTGCTGGAACACTTTGTGTGTGTTCTCTACCATCGTTATTTAAAAGTTTGACCAAAATCCCAAGTTAATTTTGTACATCTTTTGTGTTACTTATGTACCTATGTATAGTTGTAAGCCCATACATAGACGTATATGTACATATTTGCAGGTAAAAACCATACAAATAGAAGTACAAAGTACGTATACGCCATAGTGGCTATAAAATGTTAATCAACCTTAAATAAGCAAAGTTCTAAGTTTTCATCAAATTAAGGAATCTAGCGATGTATTATATATAAATTGGGAGCTTAACAACCATAATTAAAATTCCTCGATACTTAGCAGACTGCATAGATTTCGTTTGTGGTGGACATTTGGAATAATTTTCCAAATTCTCCCTTACGACTTCTTGCAACTTTATTTACACCGCGTTGTTAGTATTTTATTCAAGGGTGTGTGCTGAATTTCGGTTAAGGAGAGGGGAGCAAACTGATTCAAAAGTTCAGTTAGGGGGGGGGGGGGGGTCAACCTCTTAAGATAGTTTTGGGTTAGAAATCTTGTCTTAAAATGCTTTCAAAAGAAGATAAATTCTTTATTGTATGAAATATATAGCCATTAAGGAGGGGCAAGAATTCCTGCCCCCTTTGCGTACGCCCTTCATTTTAGTTAGTGAGCTTTACTTTTCAACCGACAATATGTAATATACATATTTTTGAACATAAATGTAAGTATATATGGTTGAAAACAGCTATTAGATTCAAAATAGCTCTTTATGGCCTTTAGTCCAACAAATTGGCGTTTCATCCGGTTTACTCACTTGGACCTTCTTATGTTAGTATATATGTACATATTTATGATATCAATTAATTGTATCTACATTACGTACATACGAGGTGTGTTCGATAGGTCAGTGACTTTTCATAAAGGAAGCGCTCGTATCCAATGCAACGAACAGTTACGAAACGCTTTAAAAATGTTTTCAATTAAGAATGAAAAATTCTAAACACTGTTATGAAATTTGAAACTGATTCCATTTTGCATCCTTTTTTTCAGCAAACGTGGCAGTGTTCAAATGGTGATACAGAAAAAAGAATGAAGCTCTTATGAAATGCCTGTAATGTTAACTATCACCTTAGCCTTGACTCGAAGATCGTTCAACACAATTTCATCTATCTTTTGACCATTCTTCCCGACATGTGAAAATTTGGATACCCTAGTTTTCACCGTTTTGCTAGCTCACTCGACCCCCATGAAACTTGTGTCTCATCTCATTTGAAAGAACAAAATCTTCGGAATATTTTAAAAACCTTTCTATGTTTTACGTGATGGCTTTACCACCCAAAAAGGAGTGGTTTATCAAAAAATATGAAATTATTTGTTTTCCATTAAGGTGGAAAAACTTAGACAAAAGGGATATCAATCACTGTAAAAGCCAACATTTTTGACAGATCTATTCGATTTTGTTTGTGTATTGCTAAAAAAAACATTTATTCCGGGACAAATAATCATTAATAAAACCCGAAGACTACTCGTATGAAAAATCAATGACTTGACGAACAGCCCTCATACATTACGCCCATTAGGCCTTCTTGATTATTTGAACTAATAAATGCGATATAAACCTAGCTTGCAGTTCCCATCCACACAAAAAATCTATGCAAATATTCTCGCATGTCAAAAATAATTGAGGTGAAATGCAAAATTAATTGTTTGCATGATTGGTTTACAGTTTCATGCAAAAAAAAAAACCATAGCTGTCATGGAATGTCATGCAAAACAATGAACCGGCAATTGTTTTGCATGCGAAAAAAAGTGTGGTGAATAAAATATTTTTTTCTATGGTCGGTTTACACATAAAAAAAAATATATATTCACCTCAAGACATTATTTGCAAGCAATGGTTTTTGCATCCAAAAATAATTATTTTCTATTTTTAGGCCTATTTTTTATTTATTTAGGGTAAAATAATGACCCAATGGGTGGATTAGGCCAAGGCAAAAGTTTTTCGGCTTGAATATTATTCAATATGGTGCCAAAAACAGGTGAAAAATCATTTTGAAAATTTCGATTTTTTTTAGCAAGGGAACTGTAAACTATGCTATAAGGAAGTAAAAATATAAAAATGATTGCCATTCAATGATTGAAACCTTACCTTTTCTAAATCTTCAGAATCTATCCATGTTATTATTTAGGATCACAAAAGCAAGCTCGTGCAAATTATTAATGCATTTGATTTGTATGAGTAAACTACTCATAGCACCCAGCCAAAGCGTACTAGCAAGCACAATTTATTCCTAGAAAAGTATTCATCTTCCAAAATGATTATTTATAGATACCTAATTACAAATAATTATCAATATTACGAGGGCGGGTCAATAAGTCCGTGACTTTTTGAATTTCTGACCTCTTTACTGAAACAGCAACACTGCTCCTGTCAACAGACATCTGTCAGTTGACTCCTGTCAAAATTTAAACTTGCTGCGTCAGTTAGTTTGTGTTTGACAGCTATTTTTATCAGACTACTCACTAATTTGAGGAGAAAATGGAAAAAAGTGAATTTCGTGTGCTTATTAAGCATTATTTCTTGCGAAAAAAAACGATTACCGAGACCAAGGCTAGGCTTGTTAAAACTTATGGGGACTCTGCACCATCGATTTCAATGGTAAAAAAAAGTGGTTTACTGAATTTCGTTGTGGCCGTACAAGCACTGAAGATGCCGAACGTCCTGGACGCCCAGTTGAGGTCTCTACACCCGAAACAATCGAAAAAATTCACGATATGGTGTTGGCCGATCGAAGATTGAAAGTGCGAGAGATTGTGGAAGCCGTAGGGATCTCGCATGGCTCAGTGGTTTCAATTTTGAATGATCACTTGGGCATGAGAAAGCTTTCCGCAAGATGGGTGCCGCGTTCGCTCACAGTCGACCACAAACGCAATCGTGTAACAACTTCACAGGAAGGTTTGGCGTTGCTTAATCGCAATATGGAGGAGTTTTTGCGCCGTTTTGTAACCGTGGACGAAACATGGATCCATCACAACACACCAGAGACCAAACAACAGTCAAAACAGTGGGTTTCTAAGGGTGAATCGGGTCCAAAGAAGGCCAAGGTGGGTTTGTCAATCAATAAAGTTATGGCGACTGTTTTTTGGGATGCACGCGGGATAATCCACATTGACTACCTTCAAAAGGGAAGAACAATCAATGGGGAATATTATGCCAACTTATTGGACCGATTCAATGACGATTTGAAAAAAAACCGACCTCATTTGGCCAAGAAAAAAGTTCTTTTCCACCAAGACAATGCAAGGGTGCACACATGTGCAGTTGCCATGGCAAAAATCCAAGAATTGGGCTATGAATTGCTCCCTCATCCACCCTATTCTCCAGATTTGGCTCCGAGCGACTACTTCTTGTTCCCAAACCTGAAGAAATGGCTTGGTGGAAAAAGATTTGACTCCAATGATGAAGTCATCTCGCAAACAAAGGCCTATTTTGAGGACCTCGACAAATCATTTTTTTTTGGAAGGGATACAAAAATTGGAGAAGCGTTGGACAAAGTGTATAGAGCTCAAGGGAGACTACGTTGAAAAATAAAATTATTTTTTTATCAAAAAATCTGTTTTATTCCAAAAGTCATGGACTTATTGACTCGTCCTCGTATATTTTTTAACATATTTAATAGCTTCATTTTCAAAGCACAAAGCTGGAAATAAATATTGCACATTCTTTTTTTTGGTGATTATTTAATGCAATGTTTATTGGAAAAACTATATTTGTTTAAACTAAAAGTTTTAAACCATTGTGAATCGAGTAAAACCACCTGTATTAGCTTTTGTTTGAAATATAAAGGTCGGCAATGATATGGGATGATATAAATATATATACATATAAGGGTGTTAGTCAACAAATCAATATTGCGAACTAATAAAAAAGTATTCTACTTTTAAACAAAGTTAACAAATAATCATTGATTTTACCTTTGAGGGTCACGGTGGTTAAGCAGAACAACAAATGCAAATTAATTACCAATATAATGGTTCGGTTCGGGCGATGCATCTCGAAACAATCAATTAATTGACGGAAACTTATGGTGAGGCGCCGAATATTCTCTTCCAAGGCGTCAATCGTCTCGGGCTTATCTGCGTAGACAAGCAACTTCACATAACCCACAGCCCATACAACGACGTGGGATAATGCGCTCAAATTTCCTTCAATACATTGATTGTTTCGCGATGCGCCCCGCGAACCAAACCATTATTTTTTGAAGGACAAACATCCAAACAAAAGCACTTTCATCGCTATTGCTGACATACGGCCCCAAATGCTGCAAAAAGTGGTCGAAAATTGGTCCTCTCGGCTGGAATTCGTGGCAGCCACTTGCCCGAAATCATTTTCAAACATAATGGCAAAGCCTTGTCTTTATAATAAAGTAAATCCTTGGTCATAACATTAAACTATATGCGTTTTATTTCTTTTTGAAATCCACACGTCTAAAAAAACACCCTTTACATACATATTTTAATTACTTATATTATCAACTTTGAATAAAAATAAATGGGAATAAATTTTTAGGTGGAAAATGTAAGATACAATTGAAAAAATAATTGAAAAAAGTCAGGGAATTATATGGTAGCTTTTTAAAGTTTTATGGTGTAATTCAACTTCAATTTTTTCTCTTTTACAGTACCACTTCGTTCTGCCAAATGATCATATATTTATTATCACATATCACCTTGTCCAGAATTACTTTTAAAATTTATATCTTATGATTTCCTTTCACGCCAGAATTATGTTGCTAGCTCTTGTACTATAAAATTATTTTTCAATCAAATCTTGAAATTTGAGTGATTTGTACACTGTACACCAAATTTAGTTCAAATTTAAGAATGATTGAAGGACAAACATCCAAACAAAAGCACTTTCACATTATGTATAGTATCAGTAGCGTTTGAAAAAATTGATAAAAGTAAAAGGCTATCAAGGGGCATATCATGAACATAGACTTATAAAGTCTTAACTTTTTAACAATCGAAAGGTCACACAAAAATGTAAAAGATTTAAACTTAAAAAGCAATTACGTGCAAGCAATTGTAAATTTATATTTTTTCCTTTCAAAGAGAATAAATTATTTGGACCAAAGGTGTAACTCATAGAATTGATATCTCTTTATTAAATATCAAACTATAAATACCCATTGTTATAATAATTGAGGCTTGCATTTCCAAAAATAAACTTTAAATCTTTTCTGTCGTGAGTAGACACACACAATAGCCCCCTTTTAACTTTTAAATGTTGCAAAAATCCATTGATTACTCTTAAAGACATTTTTGTTTATGATTTCTTCTACCTTGCTTGTTTTATGTAAAATGAATAAATTACAAACAACTTATTTCTGTTAGTTAGTCGGCATTTGAAAGCCTTTATATTTTATATAATTTTATTGTTGCATTTTGCTATTTACGTTTATGAATGAAAACTCAGATTTGGGGAGCACTTTGTCAATAAAGAAAAATTATTCTTCAATGAAAAAAATCTCCATATATTATCTATACCAGGTATAAAACTATTACATAATCGATGTAATACGAGGTGTAGTTGTATATTCATTTTCTCATAGAAACCGGTTCAAATGAAAATGAAAATAATAAAACGAAAAACGAATTATAGTTAAACCATAACTGTAGCAACTACATAATGCGTCTACATTTAACGGTAGGTATTCGTCTCTTTACAGATCTTCATAATGGTAAAAGGAGTTCACCCAGTTTTATTCACTTTTATTTTCAGTTACGCTTGCGGTGGTGGTGCGCACCTTTAGACCAAAGAAGAAAAAGATTTAAAGCCTATGGCAATAATTCTTTGCTGCAGGAATTTTAGGTCAAAAGAGATTGGCGCAATTATTATGTTACATATTTTTAAAACATTTTTCATTTTGTATTTTCTGTTTGTTTTTTTTTAACTTTTATGATCTGACGGACGTGACGATTTTGTCTTTCAGTTGTTAATAATTAATAGATGGTATAATGGTACAATAAGTGTATAAGGTGTTGTGGGGTCGATCCACTCCATCTCCAATCAATATGATTCCTCTGCAAGCGTGGGTTTTCATTGCATAATAAACAGTTTGTCAACAAAACTTGTGTTCACTAAAGTGCTGTCCAACAAAAGTTGAATGTAAAAGTACCAAAGTTTAACAGCCTGATAATTATAACCCTCATTAAAACTTTTACACTCAGATTTTGTTGCTCCAGCCTTTAATATTGATACGTGTGCCAAAATTATTTTCAAAAATTTTATTATAAATTTATTTTTGGTATTTATTTAAGTATAAAACAACACAGATCTTGAGTTTGTATTTATTGAAGAAATACTAGTATTTTTATTTTATTGCGTAAATTTGGTTGTTTTTAAAAAATATTTTTTTTTAAACATTTGTTAGTTCACATAGCCCATAAAAAAACACAAAAGAAAACTTAAAAAATAAAACAAAAATTCACCTAATAAAAATACAAAACTGTTGAATCTTTTAACTACTCGATAATTTTTCAATTAGGTTCGATACCAACTTTAAGGGATTTAAAGTTGTCTAAAGGTCTTTTACTTTAAAATACTTACTTGAATCTCAACGCAGGCTACAAATCCAATTGCAAGTAATAATCCAAGTGCGAATAATATTTTAGACTCCATACTCGATTATGTATAAGAAAGAAATTATAAAGTTTAAAGTTTTGTGGTTTGCAACGCAAGACTGCGAACTCAAAGAAGCACTATGGCCAACTGCTGCTGAGGCTAGATGTTTTAATTTCAGGCAAGAGACACATATTAAGGTAATAAGAAGTGGAAATAATCATTGTGGGGGATAATGTACATATTCGTTGGTGTGCTGCTGTTTGTCTAAACCAGATAGTATTCGTATCTATGATTTAATTTTTTTTTATGAAATAAAAATGCTTTCGCTATATGCCAATATTGAACTATACAAAAGTCAATGAACGGGTTGTAGACAAAAAAACAATTCTTGGACACTGAAATTTTAAACCTAAGAAATTGTGTCAATTTGGATGAATTTAGTTTTTGTATTTTAAAATCAGGAATATTTTGGTGGGGGCTACTAGTTTGTGCAAAAGTAAACAAGGGGGGGTGTTGCCTATTCGAAAATCTATTTCCAAAACGGGGATAGTTAGTGAATTCATTGTATTTGATAGATTTTTATAAATAAAGGGATTTTCAAACGGGACGCTACAAAAATAGAGCGATAGGGACAGCAAACGACGCCATATTTTTTTCCGCTCTTTTGAAATTTCTCTTCAGTAAGGTTTGCCATTCTATGATGGAAAGATATACGAGCCAACAACGTTAAGAGCGCTACGTCCAATTTATGGTCGTCATAATCGTCCTAGCAGATCAACAATTGAGCGTCTAGTGGAAAAATTTTAATCCACAGGTACAGTACAAAATGTTCCCGTGCCAGTGAGACAAAGAAGTGCTTGTAGTGCCGAGAATATTGCTGCCACTGAGGCTTCAATTGCAGAAAGCCCAAATGTGTCTCTCACACGTTGTTCTCAAGCGTTGGGCATCTCTGTGACGTCGTTGTGGCGAATTTTGCGAAAAGATCTTGGCCTACATCCTTACAAGATTAAATTAATGCAAGAACTGAAGCCGCTTGACCACCAGAAGCGTCGTATGTTCGTGAATTGGGCTTAGCAACAACTTGAAAACGATTCGGATTTTCATCGAAAAATCATCTTCAACGATGAGGCTCATTTCTGGCTGAATGGCTTCGTCAATAAACAAAATATGCGGTATTGGTCAGGCAGCAATCCCACGTACTCCATGAGTCATCATTGCATCCTGAAAAAATCACGGTTTGGTGTGGTTTATGGGCCAGCGGCGTCATTGGGCCGTACTTCTTCAGTGATGATCAAGACCGGCACGTTACTGGGAATGGGGGTCGCTACCGTTCAATGATAACCGAATATTTTTGGCCCCAATTGGATGATATGGACTTGAAGGACATGTGGTTCCAACAGGACGGCGCGCGCCACAAGCCACACAGCAAATGTCACAATCAATTTATGGGAAACCAAGTTTTGAGAACGTGTTATCGCAAGAAATGGTCCAGTCGCTTGGCCGCCTCGGTCGTGCGATTTGACGCCGTTAGACTATTTCCTGTGAGGCTACGTCAAGTCTATGGTCTTTGCCAACAAGCCAGCGACGATTGATGAACTTTGTACGAATATCGAACGCGAAATTGCAGCAGTATCGGCCGATTTATGCTTGAAAACCGTCGAACAACCCGATATATGTTGCACGCATACTGTACTGTACTATAATTTTTTTAAGAATCCCAGAAGTACCGACTAAATTGGGCCAGTTTGAAAACAGTTTGATTTCCCAGATTGGGGGTGTCTGGTGACGAGAGAGTTGTTCTCATTTTTGGTCTTAGAAAAAGAGCTATGAGTGGTTGATGAATAGCATACAAATATTGTTAGGGTTATGAGCCTCATAGACTTAAGAGCCGTTTATGAGTGCTTGATGAATATCGCCCTTTAAGTTTGAGTTTTTAAGCCACATTTAAACTTCTTTCTTTGTCCTATATGAAAATGTCAAACAATTCTATCCTTCAAAATATAGTGATTATGTATTGCCCTTTTTCATCTGATTTCGATTTTTTTCAATGGGGCATGACCAACTTTAGCTATATTGTCCCGTTAACATATCGAGGTAGTCAAGGAGTTCACCTACCTCGGAACAAACATCAACCCCACGAATGACACCTTAGTGGAAATCCGACGAAGAATTACCCTAGCGAACCGCTGCTACTTCGGTTTGGACAAACAAATAAAACTCCTCTCCCGGAAGACAAAGTGCACGCTATACAAAACGCTAATTTTACCAGTTCTACTCTACGGCGCCGAGTGCTGGACGATAAGTACAAAAGGCGAATTGATACTGGGCACTTTCGAAAGAAAAATTCTTGGGCGGATATTTAGTCCAATATGCGAGGAGGGCGAATGGAGGAGAAGATTAAATCGTGAATTATACGAGCTGTACCAAGATGTGGATATAGTCCCAAGAGCTAAAACATGTCGACTACACTGGCTCGGCCACATCGATCGAATGGACAACAACGCTCCAGCCAAAAAAATCTTCGAGACGACCAGGAAGACTGAACCTCCACTACAGGGATCAGGCAGTTTCCGACGCAAGAACGCTTGGTCTCGGTGACTGGAGGGAGCGTGCGAGGGACCGCAACCGATGGAAGACCGCAATATCTCAGGCAGAGACTCCCATGGATCGGGAGCCGGATAAGTAAGTAAGTGAGTAACATGTATTGATCGCCTTTTTAGGCTCTTTATTACTTATGTAAATCATTTGAGCTCTATTATCAACGCAAGGTGGATCCAAGGGGTGTCAAGTATTTCAGAACTCAATACTAAGTACTTATTGCACTCAAAAATTAATTTAATTTTTATTTGCAGGAAGCTTTTAAAAAACAAAATATGGAAAAGTTTCTGCCAGGGTTCTAGGTATAGAAGTGCATGCCTCAGACAAATGGAAGTAAAACGCGATCAAAAATCGCTTCTGTTTGCCGAATGCTTAAAGTTGTGCTCATAATGGTGACAAATGGGAACATCTAAAAATTGATCCGTCCTTGAAATTTTGAAATTTTCTCCCACATCTCAGTCTTAGAACAATATTTTTGCGGAATTCTTCACCCATATCGTACAGCATGGATATTGGATTTCTCCATAAATTTTAATTAGTTAACCTTCAAACTGGGTCAGTCATGAAATTTGAAAGAATCTGCTATTTTATACAATTGCGAATTTCACCACTGAGTCTCAACGCCGCGTTGAATACAGCGCAGTTTTAGGCATTGCCATACAAAACAACGCAGATGTCAAATTCAGCGTTGAAAAACGCGATCTGTTTGACTGAGCTTTTCTTTGTCTGTCTGTCTGTCAGGTGGGAAACAGGTCTTGTGTTTTGGGATCTTGTCATCGCAAAATATTTGCGAAACATCATCGCAAAATATTTGCGAAACAAGTAGTTTGGTAAAGTGGCATTTAATTGGTCAGTAATTTATTTGGGAAGTTTATATTTCTTGAGTGCTCAGTATTTTTCTTAAATTTAAATTTAAAAATTACAGGGCAGGAGAATTAAATATCAACAGTATTCCTCACATACAAGTCAAAACAACTCTATTTTTCTTTTCTTCTTATGTAATTTCAACAAGAAATAATTGAGTAAGCAAATCCAAAGAAAATCAATCTCAGTTTTAAAGGGAAAAGTGAGGAATTTTGTAGAGGAATCCTGTTTATATTTCTGAGGGCTCTGAGTCCTCTGAGATCTCAGAAATATAAACTGGCTAATTGGTAAAAAAGGTCAATTATGGGGTTTTATTTTGGTAAATTCAGATTCTGATCTAAAAATTATTTTTTTTTCGTCGCGAATGGTATACGATTACAGATTGATTCCTTTTTTTACTGTATTGGTATAAAATTTGTGTCTGTGAAAACTAATGACTGTCAATTGTTCTGGTGTGTTATAAAGAGGGGTAAATCTCCCGAAAAATACAGATCTGCAAAATTGTTTTTCGATTAAAAAAAATTGATTTTTTCACCATTGGAAAGCTTTTATTGTCAAAATCTGTGTTTTGAAAAATCACAAGGGGAAAAAAAAACAATTTTTGTTACCAAAAGAAAGCCTCATTAGTGTTAGAAATTGTTCAGTAATAGAAAACTTGTAATCAAAGATTGAAATTTTCAATGTCAGTTGCGATTTTTATAGCACTTCATTTGTGGGATATTCGCAAAAAATTTGCACCATCTGGAAGGCTTGGAGTGGAAAAAAATCCCGCATATCAAAATCTCGTCGTTGATAGACTGAATCCTTTTTGGGTGTTGTGACGAATCCAACCATTTTTTTATATAAAAATGGTTGGGAGTACTTGGTAAAATCATATTAATGGTGGCCTAAGCCACCAGATATATAACTCCATTTTGAATGTTGAGGAAATACAAAAAATTATTTTAAAAATAAAAAAAAATAAAAAATATACTCAAAAACTTAATTTTTCTTGAGAACAAAATAAATTGATTGAAAAATAAATACATTTGTTTTTGGAGTTGTCTAGAAGCTTCGTTTTCTTCATCGTACACCTACAAATCATGGAACCAACTGTTGTTTTAACATTGAAAATGTTTATAGGGTCGTTTTGGATAAATTATGGTGTTACTAAAATGAATAAAGTGAATAAATGTGTATATGAGATGAACGCTAGCGTCAGAGAATATCAATTACCAAGAAGCCAATCCTTGGCTGTCATCCGGCTTTGCCTACAAACTGAAACACGCACACATAGACAGTTGGGCTAAGTCCACCACTAGGTTTTTGCACACATTGACAGTTGGGATCAACCCACCACTGATTTATTCGCACACATAGACAGTTGGGATCAACCCACCACGAATATGTCGGTTATTTTTGAAAATCTTCAGTTATTTTCAAATTCACTTGGGCTGCAATGGGCTTGTTCAAAAAGTATACAAAAAAGAGAAATTATAAAGGGTGATTTTTTTGAGGTTAGGATTTTCATGCATTAGTATTTGACAGATCACGCGGGATTTCAGACGTGGTGTCAAAGAGAAAGATGCTCAGTATGCTTTGACATTTCATCATGAATAGACTTACTAACGAGCAACGCTTGCAAATCATTGAATTTTATTACCAAAATCAGTGTTCGGTTCGAAATGTGTTTCGCGCTTTACGTCCGATTTATGGTCTACATAATCGACCAAGTGAGCAAACAATTAATGCGATTGTGACCAAGTTTCGCACTCAGTTTACTTTATTGGACATTAAACCAACCACACGAATGCGTACAGTGCGTACAGAAGAGAATATTGCGTCTGTTTCTGAGAGTGTTGCTGAAGACCGTGAAATGTCGATTCGTCGCCGTTCGAAGCAATTGGGTTTGTGTTATTCGACCACATGGAAGATTTTACGCAAAGATCTTGGTGTAAAACCGTATAAAATACAGCTCGTGCAAGAACTGAAGCCGAACGATCTGCCACAACGTCGAATTTTCAGTGAATGGGCCCTAGAAAAGTTGGCAGAAAATCCGCTTTTTTATCGACAAATTTTGTTCAGCGATGAGGCTCATTTCTGGTTGAATGGCTACGTAAATAAGCAAAATTGCCGCATTTGGAGTGAAGAGCAACCAGAAGCCGTTCAAGAACTGCCCATGCATCCCGAAAAATGCACTGTTTGGTGTGGTTTGTACGCTGGTGGAATCATTGGACAGTATTTTTTCAAAGATGCTGTTGGACGCAACGTTACGGTGAATGGCGATCGCTATCGTTCAATGCTAACAAACTTTTTGTTGCCAAAAATGGAAGAACTGAACTTGGTTGACATGTGGTTTCAACAAGATGGCGCTACATGCCACACAGCTCGCGATTCTATGGCCATTTTGAGGGAAAACTTCGGAGAACAATTCATCTCAAGGAATGGACCGGTAAGTTGGCCACCAAGATCATGCGATTTGACGCCTTTAGACTATTTTTTGTGGGGCTACGTCAAGTTTAAAGTCTATACAAACAAGCCAGCAACTATTCCAGCTTTGGAAGACAACATTTCCGAAGAAATTCGGGCTATTCCGGCCGAAATGCTCGAAAAAGTTACCCAAAATTGGACTTTCCGAATAGACCACCTAAGACGCAGCCGCGGTCAACATTTAAATGAAATTATCTTCAAAAAGTAAATGTCATGGACCAATCTAACGTTTCAAATAAAGAATCGATGAGATTTTGCAAATTTTATGCGTTTTTTTCTTAAAAAAAGTTCTCAAGCTCTTAAAAAATCACCCTTTATATCAAGTGCTCACCGGACCTTATGAGAATAAGTTGTGGTTTTTTTTCAAAATGTAAATTGTAGTCGCTTTTTACTGATTCTTGCCTGTCTGGAAAATAAATATCTTTAATTACTTTCTTTTCGATAAACAATTTGTTTTTTCTGTTTATTTTTTCTTTTCAACTCCCAAAATATATAAAGAAATGTAGAAAATGTACTCTTTTCTTGACGGAAAATAACTGACGGTGAGTAAGAAGAAATTTTTAAATAATTATGCGAAATGAAAAAAGATATTCACAAACTAGAATTTTGGCATATATACTACGCTTGCATGTGTTGTTAAACCAGCTTGAAGCTCGCGTCATTTTTTGTAAGCCTGGGTTGAGTCGAAATGAGCTTGATTTGACTAGATCTCGTTCGAGGAGCGGAGTCGAGTCAAAATTTGTGACGAAAAACCTGGATCAAAGAGATGGTCTTACAGATATTGCATTATGGTCTGTTTATTTGCTTCTTTGTGAGCAAATATAGTTTTGCTTTAATAATCGTCGAGCATCAGCTAACCAGCTGTAATTAATTAGTTAAAATTACTGAATATTGGATTAAATAACTCTACAATGAGCCCTATAGTTTTTAATCAATTGGTTATTAATAATAATAATATTAATATAATGCATATTTAAACGTTTTCATAAGAGCCCAAATGAGGTAATTTTGCAAACTACAGAAAAAGTGTTTTCATCTGTAATTTGGTATTCTTTTGACAGCTCATTTCATTTTTTGAGTTTCAACCCTGCCTGTAAATCACTTTTTGTTGTTAATTTTTTAATTCAGCTTTAACATTTTCGTTCAAAATCTTTTCAGAGCTATTCAAAATGTGCCCAATTCGGTGTGTTCGTTAGGTTTTGACTTAATTTCCTAGAAAATTGTGTGCAAGTTTGGTTGAAATTATCTCATTTCGAAATTTGAATTTGTGTGGAAAATGAGATGATTTCGTATCAAATTTGAAAATTTTCAACGAAATTTCCTCATTTGGTCTAACGAAAACGTAGTATTAAGGCTCTCCAAAACCAACACGAATACCGATTGATTCGCAGTGAATTATTCACAATAGTACAAAATATGACAAAAACATAGACAATACTTAACAACAACAAAAATTGATCGTCACTCCTTGTTGGCGTTGGCTTGGGAGAGCTTTTAGTTTGTTTTACTTTCTATTTTGATTGTACTAGTAAACATGGTCACGCTAGGAGCTACTAGCCGTTTTCATATATCTATTATTTCTCATTACTGTAAGCCAAAATGCTTTAGGTTTGTATTTATTAATTAATCTATTATATCTATCTATTTATTTATTTAACGATATGTGTTCGTATTAATTGAACAGGGTTATTGTTTTGATCCATAGCTCCGCACTTTTAGCTCACTGATTTTGTGGTTTAACTGAGGGTGGTTCAAGCATGTAATTGACTTTTATAACTTACATGAAACCTAAATCATCATTAAAACCAAGTTAATCTACAGAAATTGATGGATTAAAAATTTTGAACCACGGAGCATTGTTTAGCCCCGACGTCGTTTTTTTCGTCCAAGCCCATTCAGACAAGGAAAAAACACACCTAATGTGAACCTGGCCCTAGTTGGGTTTCTATTTGTTGAACACGTCCCGTGGTCAAAATTATTCACCTCGGTCTGTCAATAAGATGTCAAAACAAAACAAAATACATGGTGTTCCCTATTTCATGCAGGATAATTTATGAAATGATTTAAAAAAAAAATCGTACGGGGAGGGGGGGTTACTTATCCGCTTTTAGATAAGAGTAGTAACTTTCTTAAAAAAAAAATTGAAAATCAACGGCACAATGTTATGCTCTTTATTTTTGTTTAATTAACTTTTTTGAATTTTACGACCAAATTTATTTAAAATAAAAATAACTAAAAAATAAGACAACAGCTAAAAGGTCATGCTAAAATTTCTTAGAACCATTATCGAATCAATTTTTCTAATTAAGTTGTTTCGTAATCATTTAAAAAAAAAAAATAATTATACAACTTAAAACTTAAAAAAAGTTAGTGTATTTGTTAAAACTATTTCATTTCTTTTATAGTATGAAGTTAAATTTCAGTAATAAGTATTCAATACTCCTATTAAACACTCAAAACCAAATGCTTAGATGTTATGAAGTTTAAAAAAAATAAATTAAAAATAGCTATTGCTGTTTTATTATCTGCAAAAGAGGGCTGGATTTACTTTTGGCACGTGCTACGAAAACGATTTTGAAAACTCCTAATTATTTCTTTTTTGTACTAAAGTTTAATTCAGATCAAAACCCGAATCCCGACAGAAGATAATAAAACCCACCTGATATCAACTTTAATACTTATAAATTGGAAATTGACAGTTTAGTGGAGTTTAAACAAAAAAATTAAAGTTCTGGTGTCAGGTTGCAGAAAAAGTATTCTTTTATTTCTTATTTTTCTTAACTATTTTTTTGCTTAGAATATATCCAACAATAATTTTAAAATTATTCTGGATGAAGAAAGGGCCACCCTGTATATTATGCAAGATGCATTGAAGATATTTGGAAATCTGTGTGATTGAAGACATTTTATGGATTCATTTTTTGTATTTTATTATAATCGTGGATGAATATTAACTGACAATTACAATTACTTGTGTACTTTAAATTAATTAAACAATTTCACATCGATGTTTTTGCTATCAGCCGAAGTAAAATTCTCAAAATTTTTTTGCCAATTTTCAAAGAAAAAAAAAACTGAGCTGTCAAAACAAATAAATCTCACCGCGTTACATTGTTGTTGCAATTCACATCTATTCATCGACACGAAGTGAAATTACAAATACAACAATGTAAACAAATGGGTTTTGGAGGGTGAAACGTACGAAAGATTGGCTTCTTGGTAATTGATATTCTCTGGCTAGCGTATACGGGGGGTACGATCGAATTTTTGGTTGGTGTTACCAGAATGAATAAAGTGAACAGATGAACGTTGGCGTATACGGAGGGTGCGATTGAATTTTTGGTTGGTGTTACTAAAATGAACAAAGTATAGAGATGAATGCTAGCGTATAGAGAGGGTACAATTGAATTTTTGGTTGGTGTTACTAAATTGAATAAATGAATTTTAATTCTATATTTCTATAATTAAAAAGTGCAGTCAGCAGTTAATTGTGCAGCTTAAACTATAAGTGTTGGCAGTTTAAAAAAAAAATTATGTTTTTTTTTTAATTCAAACTTTAAGTAGGGCTTTTATGTGAAATGGTCGAAAAACCAAAAATCTAAATGAGTTGTGCTAGAGTTACAACTTTTTTTCTTTATCAATAGTTACGTTTAATATAACAATTTCGTTTATATTTTTTGAAATTCCAAAAAATCTGCAAAATGAGATATTAAAGGTTGTAACTTCAGAATTTAAAAATAGATGGTTCATAAATTATTTACTAGACATTAGGGTTAGATCTGAATGTAATAAATTTTATAGTTTAAGAAAGATAATAAATAACTGATTGATTTTCGTTTCAGGAAATTACGAGTATTATAATATTTTTATTTATATTTTTAAATTTTTTTATATAAACTAATTTCTATCGATCGATTTTTGGCAGTTATATTTTTTATCTTTTTAACTATTCCAATTAAAAATTTCTAATTCATACAGGTAATAGATTACACAAATCTACATATAGTATGTAAAATTTGTAATATTTAAAAGCATCTGAGATGACATAATTACATATTACTGTTCATTAACATACCACCTAATAACTCATTGGTCTGTGCACCTATACAATTAGTTTTTTTTTTATTCGCAAATTCAATAATTGACAATTAATTTGATGTATCATACGTAGCCGTAGGTTCTTGATAAGCCTCACAAATCTAAAATACAATTTGATTAAAAAGTGGTACTAATATTCAATCAATATTCCTATAGTTCATCGTCATCGTTGATTTGCAAGTTTGTGTTACGAGAATCAGCCCAAATAAGAAGAACACAAATATTTCCCATAGTGCCACAGTTCATTCAAAATGTCTCTCTCTCTCTGTTTATTATGTTTTTTGATTTGTTTCATTATTTGTCTCTCTGTCAGTGAATTACTGAAGAAAATGACTTTTCATTCAAGTTCAGTATTCATGTTCACTCGTTCAATGTTCTTGTTGCTTGTTCACTGTTTGTTCAGATGTTCAGTCGTGTAGATGCTTCGATGGGGGTAGTTTGCTCTGCTGCTCGGATATTATTTTTTTCTGGTAATACCTACCTAGTTAAATTCATAGAATGCGATTTGATGCGTTTGGTTATAACGGGTGATTTTTTAGCTGGTTTGGTTTTGGCAACACTGATTTTGACAGATGACGTGTGTTTAGTACCTTGTGTCACTGTCAAACAGCTTCAGTTTAGTTTGCAATTTAACCATGGATCGTCTTACAAATGAACAACGCTTGCAAATTATTGAATTGAATGGGCTCTTGGAAAGCTGGCCGAGGATCCGCTTTTTTATCGAAAAATTGTGTTCAGCGATGAGGCTCATTTTTGGTTGAATGGGTACGTAAATAAGCATAATTGCCGCATTTGGAGTGAAGATCAGCCAGAAGCATTGCAACAGCTACCAATGCATCCCGAAAAAGCCACTGTTTGGTGCGGTTTATGGGCCGGCGGCATTATTGGGCCATATTTCTTCAAAGATGATGCGAATCGCAGCGTTACTGTCAATGGTGAACGCTACCGAGCGATGATAACAAACTTTTTTTTGCCCGAAATGGAAGTTCTTGACTTGCATGATATGTGGTTTCAACAAGACGGTGCCACATGCCACACAGCACGCGAAACAATGGCGCAATTGCGAGGCGAGTTTGGTGAACAGTTAATTTCACGTTTCGGGCCGGTCAATTGGCCGCCTAGATCGTGCGATTTGACACCATTAGATTATTTTTTGTGGGGGTATGTCAAGGCTAATGTCTATAGGGACAAGCCCGCTTCGATTGACGCACTGGAAGCCAACATCCATGCATTCATTCGTGAGATACCGGCCGATATGTGTGAAAGAGTATGCCAAAATTGGACTCAGCGGATGGGCTACCTGAGACGCAGCCGCGGTCAACATTTGCATGAAATTATCTTTAAACATTAAATTGCAAGGTTCAAACTATCGATTCAAATAAATATTTCATTCATTTTTTCGAATTTTTGTGTTTTTTTTTTTTAAAGTTCTAAACCTCTTAAAAAATCACCCGTTAGTTCGGCATGACATTCGCTCTCGGCCTGTCGATCAGAAGCAATATGGCGCATTTCTATGTTCGAAATGCATCTCGGCAGAGTGTTTATTTTCTTTCGCGCTTCGATCCCTTACAGCTGGTGAGAATTTCGTAGGAATTCCCTGTAATGGCTGACGAAGCCTTTCGTTTTTGTACGCCTTTGAGAATATATGTGGGAAAAACTGCATCTGACCAGAGAACAGAGTCTTGGACAACGCACAGTATTTGAACTTATTGCTTCGGTTTCGGTGCCAGGCGATTCAACTTTTAAAAGAAATTCTTCAACTTGGTTGAGAGATTCAATGCGGTGGATTAATTTGTTGGATTTTTGTCTGTCTCCAGTCCAAAAATTTGGTAGGGTGTCCTTAGCCGTCAACAAATTTGGTATACCTGACCCAAAACCAGCCAAACCATCAAAATAAATACAGCTACTTCAATAAAACTAGTTTTATACATTCAAAACGAGAAACTCGTTTCAAAACCTAAACTAGTTTTATCTCCAGAAATGAAAAATACCGATTTTTTTTTTGAACTAGTTTTGACAAATTTTTATAGAACTCGAAACAAAACTAGTTTTACCTAAAACTAGTTTTGTTTCTAGTTTTACAAATTCTCAATGTAAGTGTTTTGAAAAAAAAAAATTGTTTTTTATTTCAAACTAATTTTTTTTCAAAACTTTGTGAAATTAAGCATTATGTCTGTTTTCAAAATTAAATGAAAACCGGATGCTAAAATCTATCTTAGTTTTTGAGTAAAAAAAAAATGTTAAAGTACTTTTTTTTTTTTGGACTCAGCGGATGGGCTACCTGAGACGCAGCCGCGGTCAACATTTGCATGAAATTATCTTTAAACATTAAATTGCAAGGTTCAAACTATCGATTCAAATAAATATTTCATTCATTTTTTCGAATTTTTTGTGTTTTTTTTTTTAAAGTTCTAAACCTCTTAAAAAATCACCCGTTAGATACTTTAGTAGGCAGAAGGGTAAGATGCCTTATGGGATATGTTTGGTTAGTAGGTAGGTACTTTAGTAAGTTAAGTAGGATGCTTGTGAGATTCGTTGTTTTTGTTTTTATTTTGTTAATTATTTTACTTTTGAGTTTTATTTAGGTATAATTAAACGGATTAACGAAGAAAATAAAGATATGAAATAAAAAAACAAGAGGAAATAAAAATATACATAGGTCAATGAAATCTGAAAACTAAAACGTAAACCGCTTTATTTATTAGATTTTTTATAAAGTTGACTAGTAAGACAGTTGTTTTAGAAATCCTTAATAGTTGAAAATATGCCTTATGGATATAGTGAAATAAAACGTCAGCTTAGAAAAATCTTCGACAGCCGAAGCCTTTGCCCAAGTTAGACAAATTTAGGACAGCAGTAAACAAAGTTTATTAATAAATTTTTGGAGTTGGACGGATGTCTATACTTATAGACAAAGCTTATAAATTCGACTGAAAATGTATTTTCTAATTTTGAAAATGCGACAAACGCCCCCATTGGGATAGTTATTCAAAATAGACTTGTTGAATAGACTAAAAGTCGATTTATTGTTATTGCAAATTTCAATTGGTAAATACTTTTATATTTGACTATTATGATCGACTTTTGTCCATTCAAATTCTTCGGAATAGACTTGCAAGAAGCCCCAAAATTAAAGAAAAAAAAAAAACACAAAATTGGGACAAATTGAATTTTGCGGAGACGTTACACTCACCAGCATTTAATGTTTGTTTGAAGGCATGTATTTAGAAGAAAATTAAATTTAAGTTAAAGGATTTAGGAAAAATAAATACAGATACAGATAAAAAAAAACAAAGAATGAGGGTTGAAATTTTGAATTTTTGGTTGGTGTTACAAAAAAGCAAAAGAAAAAAGAAAAAGTGTGTTACCAGACAAGGATAATAAATAATATGAAACTAGGAGACAAGTGGCAGAAAATATAGGTCAATAAATTGACAAAAGGAAAATATTAAATCTCTTTTGTATTTTTGAAAAAAAAAAAACTAGAAAGGAAATATGACAAATAATATTTTGTTGAGTTACGTCTCAATCCAACCAACATTGAATATTGTATTTTTGGAAAATCAAATTTTAGCTAGTGTTAACAAAAACGAGATATTGAAAAGGAAAAAACCAATACATAACAAAATAACAAAACAAAAAATAGCAATACATGTCAACATCCATTTGTCTGTAGTCAAAATTTTGTTGATGTTAGAACAAAGGGAATATGAAATACTTAACCGAATTTTTAAAAGAAAAAGTAAGCGAAACTTATGCAATAGTATAAATAAATAAATAAATTTGGTTGCACAACAGCTCGTGAAGAACCAAGGCCTAGTGACTTACAACTCTCAACCATTCCTGTGTGCGTATTTTTGGCAGGAAAGGAAGGGACCTACAATTTTTTGCCGAGTCCGAACGGCTAGATGAGAAGCACTTATTCATGACAAGTATACTCTTGGAGGATTTGTCAGTTCCTCGCAAGAGGCAGTACCTCGCGAAAAAAACATTTCTGTTTTTAGGTGGCAGCGGCTGGGAATCGAACCCAGACCTTTGGCATGACAGTTCTATGCACTAACCATCATGCCACGAGGTACCACTATGCAATAGTATAGCCTTATTTTAAGTTTTGTATCATCTTCGTATATTTGGGTATTTGATAATTTATTTTATTCAGTTTTGTTTGTATGAAGCAATAAAAAGTTCAGATGATAAAATTTTTGTTGAGACAATGTCTCAAGAATGATCAAAATAGGGAATGATGAAATGGCTTCTAATTCCTTAAGTGTTTTTAAAGCTGTAGAAAAAAAAATCTATTTATGCGCTACTATGTGCAAGTAAAAGTAGAAATGCGAGTGCAAGTATGCTAATTAAGTTTGGCTAAAATCTTTTTTAAATTTTTTTTAGTTCAATATAATATAAGGCTCCTTTCATAATTTTTCGTGAAACAAAGCGTATTAGCAGAAAAGTGTATATGTACATTACACGATGAAAGAAAATTAAATTTTGTGAAGATTTTTTTTCTATATTTTCGATAGAAGCAAGATTAAGAAAGATACATGGAGTGGAAATGTCTAGCGTTTGAAAAACAATATCATTACTCGTATCTTACACTTAGATAACCAATATTTTTCACCAATTTACCCAGAAATAACGCAAAAAGTAATTATAAAAAATTGTTGTAGTGTCAAATCAGAAAGTGGGTCTACAAGAATAAATATTTAACACCAGTTCTTACACGTATAAATGCTGCATGCTTATTAAAAACTTTGTCACCGAGGGACAATAAAGAATCAGGAAATCAAATTTTTTTTTCAAAAATGTATGCAGCATATAGTATCGGTTTCTTTCGGAGATCTCAATACTCAATTCATGTTGTATTGACAGCTCCGTTTTTCTCTGGCTCTATTGCTCATATTTAACAATGATCCTATCTAGAACTTCCTTCTAATGCAATAAATTGCTTTGTAGAGGGCAGTACATTCAACTTTTCATATTCGTTTTAAAATTCATGTCGGATGTCGACTTTTAACGGCAGTGATTGACAAGCTCATTAAATTTTGATCTGAACAGAACTATCAAATGAAAATCAAAAGCATTGAACACCTTAAGAAAGATACATGGAGTGGAAAACACACCTAATGTTGTCTTCTGTCATTAATTTAGAACTCACCCACCCCCATATCCATGAGTAGCACTTGCATTTATAGGTTAGTAAATATAGCAATTTTACTATACTGATCAAATGGAAAGTAAGATGACCGACTGGATTGCACTTACTTGCTCTTAAGTTCAAGTTGCTTGGAATTAAGAACTTTTAAAATATGAAAGTAATTATATGAAGGTTATTATAAAAAAAAATATGAAAATATAAAAAAAGCATTTAAATTGTTCTTTTAAATGCATAAGCAACTAGTTAAAAAACTCAAAACAAGTATGCCATTTGATTACTTAAAAAAATATGAATATGTGCAAAAAAAATTTAAATCGTTGGAGCAGTTTTCTTAAAAATTAATTTTCTATATATAAAATTTTAATTACATTTTTAAAAAAGTTTTGCTATGCCAGTTTTGAGTATGTATTAAAATTAAATTTTTCAACTCAGTTTCAAAAAAATTCATCGACTCATTTTTGGAATATTAAAACAAACATTTTTAATATTTTTTTAAAAATCCAAAATTTATTTTTTCAAAATTTTGACATGCAATATTATTAATTTTGTTAAGAATTTTGGCTGATATCGTTTAAGCCGTTAAGGAGAAAATCGAAAATTTAAAAACCGCTATATGGTAGGTACCGTTAATAACGGTTTTCGGTACTTACAATAATACACTGATTTTTTTTTATCAAAATCGTTAGAGCCTTTTTTGAGACAAATAAGCTTTTCATATAGGTTTTAGATAAAAATAGCGGCAGGCTGAAATTTTGCAGGTCATTTTGAGGGTAGGTATACAACTTAAATCTAAGTTGGCGAACTGCTATCCCTTGCAGAGGTGGTGTCACGCCCACTTTTCTTCAATCTTGGTTTATAAAGAAACGGCTGCACCGATATGGATGAAATTTTCATATTCAAAGGAAAAATCAGAAAAATTGTTAACGTAAAATCCGCCCACTGCCACGCCCACATTTCTCATTCCTTTGAATTTTGGAAACGGATCCAACGATTTCCTAGAAATTTTCAGAAATTATTCTGATGGACGAGAAAAAACTAGCAAATTGGCTTAAGTGAAATCCGAACAATGATGCCACTCCATTTCTCTTATTCCTTTGTTTTTCGGGAACGGCTTCAACATTTTCGAGTTTGTTCTTATAGGCGATAAAAAATTGGCAAAGTGGTTTTGGAAAAATTACCACGCCCACTTTTCTTTTATCTACCTTGATTTTTCAGAAACTGATTTGGATTACATTTTGAGAATTTGTTCATAATAGTGACATTCAAATTTAGGAAGCACTTTTAGTTTGGTGAAATTTACTGATTTGATGTTACTGATTCTAAATACCCTCATTTAGCTCTTGTTTAACAGTAGGTTTGTTCGATGTTCGCTTCCCCAGAGCACACTGGGGAGTGTCATTCAAATGTCAACAAAATGGTGGTTGCTTGGGTTTTGATTTCACATCGATGACTTTAGTTGGAATTGAACAAAGATAAATTGATTGAATTTGCGTATGAATCGACTCCTGAAAGCCACCATAAGCTGTAATGATTTCTTTGGAAAAATGATGATTATTTACAAAAAAAAATTAAATTAATTTTTATTATTATTTTTTGTTTGCAAAAAGCATTTTTT
The DNA here is from genome assembly GCA_946251815.1 of Dasysyrphus albostriatus. Taxonomy (NCBI): domain Eukaryota; kingdom Metazoa; phylum Arthropoda; class Insecta; order Diptera; family Syrphidae; genus Dasysyrphus; species Dasysyrphus albostriatus. The sequence continues at coordinate 100,183,920 of OX276336.1, forward strand.
CTAAAAGCACAGACCTAAGCCATAGGAAGTTTATACAGATAATTCTCGTTTATCTCAGCTTCATGAATTTCACTTATATATTAAATACAAAATGTTAACAAAAATATTTTTATCAAATTCACGATCTCCTTGTAATATCTGAATTTTAAGATTTGTAAATAGGTCTTGGACTGTCCAGTTGAAAACCATTGAATAAGTTGTTGAATTCATTGAAAAGCTGAAACAAACAAACATGATGTTGTGTTACATCAAATTTTATAAAGGATATACTTACGTGATGGGAATGGCCATAATTTGTATTAGTAAAATGATTATTTGATAGAATACCCAAAGGATCGTTCAATAGTTTGAGAGGTTGTGGCTTGATAATTTCTAATTTGTCCGATCCGAGTGATGAGGTTTTGCTGTATGGCGATAAGTATAAAAATGCTGCAATTAGAAAGTGTTGAAAATCTACATTATTTTGAAAACGTTACATACATTTTTTCTTAGTTTTTAATTTAGGCTGAAGCTTGGGTTGATTGAGAAGAGGATTTTGTATATGAAGTTGTCTGTAGACAGGGTAAGCTGGCATTACTGATGGTGTTCGTTCGGGATAGTCATGGATCTGTGGAACTAAATATGTTGTCTCAACTGATGGTGGGGAATCATAAAAGTATCGTCCTTCATTTGGGATGTACCTTCCATCTGAACTCAAAGCTACTTTGTATACAGTTCTAGACTGTTTGTTAAGAAATGGATAAACCTGATAAAAATAAAATCAATCGCATCGTGGGAACGTTATCACTTAATAAGAAGTAGCAACAAAAATTAAAAAAAAAAATACTTGTGGATTACGCTGTTGCAAAACAATTCCGTCTGGTATGGCAATACCTTCCTTTTGCAAATGATTCAGAAAGAGGCGATCCGTCTGAAAGGCTGTATCAGGAATTTTCCCACCTGCATGAGGAAGAACTTGTTCACGGTATATCTGTCTTTTCTGAAAGAAATTTGAAATTTTAATGCATGAGGCAAAAATTGAATTGTTATTTATTTTTCTATGTATGTACATAAATAATTTACAAAATAAGTTTTTTAATCATACAGATAGAAGACTCCAGGGTAGCAAGACCATAGCTTGAACGAACAAGATGCAAAAAGAAATAAATAAGTGTTCAAAATCACAGTATTTATATAAAGTGTAAAAACTGTATATTTTGAAATTGAACATGAATACTAACGTGTTGCTGAACATTTACATATTCAAATCCTACCAAAATCTCAGAGTCCTCAGCAAATTAAGTCTCGTGAACAGGATTCCTCAGCAAATATTCTGTCAAATTATAAAGAAAAAAATATTGGATTCTATTGCTCATCTCATTTTCCTCAACACGCCAAATATCATTAGAGTTTTTACTTTTGTTCAGTTCTGCGGAAATATCAAAATAAGTGTCAAATGTCAAATGTCAATATTCCGTTCAAAGTAATTTTTTATTTCGGACACTTTTAATTTTGACAACCTGCGCAGTTATTATCTCTAAGGTTTGTGTAGGTACTGTGCATCAATGGTTGTTTTCGAAAACTTCAAATCAAAGTCAATTTAATCGTCAAATGATCGACAGGTACTGCAACCGTCAAATAAGCAATTGCACAAAATCAATTTGATTGGCTTTTATGAACATGATCTTTGGCTTTTTGATAATCTATTTGTCAACTGGATTTTTTACTGCACAACTGCACCGCAAATGATGTTTTCGAATATTTGACTTTAGCAAGCTGCATTATCGAACATAATGCTAATGAAGTAACATTTATGTATATTTGCGTTTTCGAACAGAAAACTTTGGCAGTTTGCGTTTAAGAACATTCTGCTAATGCATTTTTGACGCAGATGAAGTTTTCGGAAATATTGAATTATATAATTTTAAAAGTTATGATTATTATTAATTTCCCGATTGTTAAATTAAAAATTCGGTTTATAGTAAAACGTTTTCATAAGAAAGGGTAATTATGGACTATGTACAATGATTGAGCAGAAACTCACAAAATATGTTTGTAATAAAGTGAAAAGGAAATGAACACACATTAAATTTTTTCAAGTTTTCCGATCTATGCCACTGAACAACAAAACCTCAAAATAAGCTTCTTTCGTTGAGCTTAACCCTTTTTTGTTCAATTTTTTTAAACTATCATGCAGGAAACCTATTATGCAAGAAAACTCTCATGCAAGGAAACTATCACCCAAGAAACTATCATATGAGAAAACTATCACGTGAGAAATATATCATGTGAAAAACTTATCACGCGGGACAACGATCACGTCAGAAAACTATCACGTGTGAAATATACCATGTGATAAAACTATTATAATATTTTTGTTTTTGTTAATAAACTTGGTGTGAAAATTTTTTTCACAAATTTATACTCATGAGGCGCTATTAGAATAGGAATGTCCTCTTTTGTTGCTGTAGGGACAAAAAGTCACTAAAATCATTTATCAGTAATAAGAAAATTTTTATAATACAGGGTGGCGCACGAATCGTGCTACAAAAATAAAACGTAATAACTTTTTTTCTGTGTGAGTAATCGGCTTATTTTTTTTTTTATTTTGTAGGTTACTATTTAGATTTATAAAAATGGATGCTTGGAATACGGAGAAAAGAATTTGGATAGTGCAACGGTACCATGCTTTGCAGTCCGTCATTTCCGTCCAAAGGGAATTTAGGCGGGAGTTTGGCGGTAATCCTCCGAGTAGATGGACCATTATGAGGTTTGTGAACATGTTTGCCGAATCTGGAAGCATCACACGAAGGCCGTACCATCGAGATGCCAATGTTCGGGTTCAGCATACAATCGCAGCAGTAGCATCTGCAATACAGGCCAATCCGAGCGTTTCGACCCGAAACTTATCGGGGCAAATTGGAGTTAGTAGACGGTCATTACAACGGATACTTCATGACGATTTAAACTTGTTTCCGTACAAAGTCCAAATTACTAGCAAGTTAACCCTCAGGATTTGCCTGTTCGCCTGGAATTTTACCAAAAAATGATATCAATGGCCGAAGAAGACAACACATTGATCAATTGTTAGTTCATGTCTGATGAGGCCCATTTTGATCTTAACGGCAATGTAAACAAGCAAAATTGCCGTATATGGAATGAGTATAATCCAGAAATGCTCCATGAGACGGAACTGCACCCAGAACGAGTCACTGTGTGGTGCGCAGTTTCATCAAGGTGTATTGTCGGGCCGTACTTCTTTGAAGAAAACGGTGTAACCGTTACTGTCGATGGGGACCGTTATTTAAATATTTTGAAGGAGTTTTTTTACCCAGAACTGCGCCGAAGACGTATACCATTCAACAGCGTTTGGTTTCAGCAAGATGGAGCAACTGCACATATAGCCAGACCAGTTATGGCGGAGCTAAACAAAAAATTCGCAAACAAATTAATTTCTAGGAACTCCACTCTTCGCTGGCCCCCAAGGTCACCTGACCTGACTGCACCAGACTTCTTTTTATGGGGTTATGTCAAGCAAGAGGTGTATAAAACGAAGCCCAGGAATTTAACTGAATTAAAGCAGTCCATAACGACAATAATTGAGGCGATCCCAACTTCAACTCTTCAGGCCGCAATGAATAATTTTTTGATCAGGTGCCGCATATGCGTGGGAGAGCGTGGAGGTCATTTGCGGTCTATAATCTTTAAAAACAACTAACTATTTAAAGTAAAATTTAATTTTCTAACCAATAAAAAAAATAAATGAAATACATCGATTAAAAAAAAAGTTATTTGAATTTCTTATTGTAGCACAATTGGTGCGCCACCCTGTACAAATTCTTAATACTGCTGAAATAAATAAGCAAAGAATAAGACTTAGCATTAAGAATTGGACTAGTTGATTTAAAATATCCTTTTAATGGTATTTAATCCATAGAAGTTGAACTTTAATACAAATTGAAATGATTATTTTGAATTAATTATCAGTTATGTTGTGGACTAAGCTTAATGATAATGATTCGTTTTAAGTAGTTTTACATGTCTGATCACAAATTTCACTCTGATAACGGTATCGAAAATCGACCAAAGCCTACAAAATACAATGTAAAATCTGAATAATATACATACATACACATACAACTTGTAACGTGTGTTTTGTTATTCCTTAGAACAAAACTCAATGAAGAGGAAATACTTTAATATACTCATTTCAAAAAAACTAATACAAAAAACATACAAACAATTATGCATTAGCATTTTAAAGTTTACAAAAAAAAAAACAAAAGAAAATTCCTTCTCCTGGAACCGTGTGACCGAATCGTTGATGTTCTCGCTGAGCAGTGTGGGATTAAGTCTATAGCTAAAGCACTTTAAAATTATGGTGATGCGCCCTTCTAATGGACTTTTTTACTCACAAGTAAAACCCGTTATAATAGTGAGAGACCAGCATTTTTTTCAACAAATAAGAAGTCAGTGTGCTTTGACCACAGTCCACAAGTTGAAGGTATTATATCGCGCAGGTTGTCTAAAATAAGAACTGTCAGAAAGAATCCAAGATGGCCGTTCTTGTGATTTATCAGTCGTATTAAAACAATAACAAACATGAAAAAAATAATTTACATAACACTAAAAACAATAGCTTTAGTGTTAAAGTAATAAAATAATAATTATAAGCATTAAATAGCTCGAAACAATCTTATTTTTTTATCAAGTAACACACATAACATACAACAAATTCAGTCACACATTACGGGATCCACCATTTATCACTGATTTTGACATCTGCCCAAAACTGAACAAAAATGAAAACGTTTATGATATAACCTTTAATATGTGTACTGTCTATTTTGACCCTGTCTAGATTTTGTCTTTGCACTATGAGGGTGAGGAGTTCTGTCCTTCTCATCGATCTCAATAAAAAAAACCTTCGCCATGGTATAATGAAAAGTCACACTCTACCTAAACAGGATCTTTATGTCTGAAAGGTAGAAATAAAAATTTCTTCGAAACTTAAGCTAGAACTATAATGCTCAGAGGGGCACATAAGTGGTCAGAAGTAAACTTTGCTTTTGGATGTGAAACCCCATCTCGAACACACCTCACTCAAGTAAAACTGACATTTGGTGAATTAAGAATGTCAAAAGAGATAGGTGATAATTAAAGTGCCCTTCCAACCATTATAGTCCTACCTGCACGACTGACTGTTTTAACATTAAGAATTTTCAGTTTGTAGCAAATCTTAAATTGGTACAACTTGCTACCTACTGTCAAAAATTCTCATAGGTTTTAACAGATTCGCACGATGTAGCAAGTTTACAAACAGACATAATAAGGGTATTCATGCAACGTCGTAAGTTTACAAATTGTGTAAAATGATAAGCTTACGCAAAGTTTGCATGAACGACCTTTTTTATACATTTGATTAAGTGCTAGGTAATTCAATCAGAATAAGATTCACAGTGACGTTTGGATAAGTTTAACCAGGTTGGCATACACAATTTGACAGTTCATTAACCAAAAGATATACTTATCAAATTTGTAAACTTATCTAATATACTATATGCAATTGGGAAATAGATACATATATGAAAGTATCTATAGGCTTTCAATTTGTATTAAATAGCATTATTCATGCGGATACAGTGTAAAGTACACAGTGTAGTTACACTGGAAATAAATTTAATCAATTCTTCGATGATAATGCCCTTCGACGGGCATTGTGGCCCATCAAATACTTATCCAGTTAACTACCTAATGCGACCATGTAGTAAAGTATCTTTTACTTTATTAATATTCTCTGCTATTCTTGGTTCCATCCATTGCATATACACATTTTACTTCCGATATAGGTAGGTACTATAGGGCAAGTTTTGGATGCGTGCAAAAAAACAATCAAACATGTCATTACGATGATGGAGACCACCAACAAAATGAGTGGCAAAATTCTGTCTGTTTGTACCGTATCTACAGGCTTAACCAAATCTTCTTCAAATTTTGAGGTTAAGGCTTTTTGGTGATTCTCCAGAGGGAATTGTTTTTTTTTTTAGCTACAGAAAATACTTTAATAATATAGTGTACTTTTTTCTTAAAAAATTCTATAGAAACTTTTATGAAAAAGCTACTATAAAATGTAAATAATATTGCATAGCAAAATTTGAAAAAAAGAAGTTTTGGATTTTTAAAAAAATATTAAAGTTTTGTTTGAAAATTCAATATTTCACAAGCAGGCTGATAATTTTTTTTGAAACTTCGTTTAAATGTATATTAATTAATACTCCAACCTGGGATATAAATTTTTGTAAAAGCTAACAAAATTGTATACATTAAAAATTGGTTTTTAAGAAAACCGGTCCAAAGATTTTAAATTTGTTGTTGTCATATATGTATTCATATTTTTCTGAGTAATCAAATGACATATGTACTTGTTTTTGAGCACTAATTGCAAGTTATTTAATAATATAATATAATATTTAATGATAATAAATAATATTTATAATTATTAAAAGAACGATTTAAATGCTTTTTTTATAATAACTTGCATATTTCAAAAGTTCTTATTCCAAGCAACTTGAACATAAGAACAAGTATGAACAGTCGTGCATTTTATTTAATGCAATTTAAGATCTATGATAAGAAAAAAAAAATATTACTGCAAGGTGACATAAAAACCAACATTTTTCTTCATGAAAATTATCCTATCAGCAAAGGCAAAAAAAGTAGGAAAATTTGATTTGAAAGGCAAAAAAAGAAATGAATACATGTTTTAAGGAATGGGAGAAAAGTTCATAAGTCGAGTTCCAGTCAATAAAGTTCAGCTCCGAATTTTAAGGTTTCGTTTTTGCAAAATGTTTGTTTTTATTTACTTATATTATTTAAATTTAGAAGCCTTGTCAAAAAGGCTCGTAAAAATTTTTAATTTTAAAATTAAAATAAAGATTTCGATGATATTTTTTTTTTCTCGTAGCTTATTTAAATTTTAAATATTAAATACACCTTAAACCTCCTTCAAAATGAAAAAATAGATAGGTAAAATTGGGTAACAGGGTAATATAGGGTGATCCGCATTAGATACGAAGAAATGCTAGAGCACGTGAGTAGGTTAAACCAAAAATCGTTAAGGATTGTGGGACGGGTTGTCTTTTTGTAGGCGGTAGGGGAAATTTTTAATAAAAGTGGACAAAATATTGTAAAAATGCAATGGAAAGGCGTATGATACTAGAAGCAGTTTTTTCTTAAAGCCAAAAATCAATGTGAAGTCCTGTGCCCAATTGAGATATATTGAAAAAGGGGTTTCCCAAAATTAATGCAAGATTTGAATTTGCTGCCAATTGTGTATAATAGTTGTTGGTAGCCATGTAAAAGAAGGTTAGTAATGGAGCATAACATACGTCTGTGAAGTAAGCAGGGCATATTTTCACCCACGCAAATGGGACTTTGACAGGAATTTGCAGTTTTTTTGCATTTCCATTCCCGATTTTGCAGTTCACCAAATCACTCGATTGAGTGACTTCACTGTGAAGTTAGCAGGTCACATAGTGTATCTGAGGAACCAAGCATGCTAGGAACTTGCAGTAAGGCTCCAAATTAGCAGTTTTTTTTATATTTTAAGAATAGGCTACTTCAAAATTTAGAAGTCCTTATTTTTGAAAATTAATTTTTCAAAAACTATTCACTACAGACCACTTCATTTGTAATGCAAATAAAAGAATAAATTTCTGGCTTTTCAAATAGTTATAGCATTGTAAGTTTAACCGTTGTTTTTTTAATAATTATCTTTCAATTTTAAGTCAAGTCTTGGTTCAATTCCCAGCCGCTGCCACCTAAAAACAGAAATGTTTTTTTCGTGAGGTACTACCTCTTGCGAGGAACTGACAAATCCTCCAAGAGTATACTTGTCATGAATAAGTGCTTCTCATCTAGCCGTTCGGACTCGGCAAAAAATTGTAGGTCCCCTCCATTCCTGCCAAAAATACGCAGACAGGAATAGTTGAGAGTTGTAAGTCACTAGGCCATGGTTCTTGACGAGTTGTTGTGCCACCAAATTTAATTTAATTTAACTCAACTTTCTACCTCTAGCTTTTTGGTGAATTAGGTATTAAGTATATAATATCCGTCCGTCAATGAAATACATCATCTATCGGAAACGTGCCACTGCTCATAAGAGTGTGGTGGAATACTCCAGGCAGTCTATTCAGTCAACGTAGAACTCTTTTAATCTATGACAAACAACATAGGGTTTCAGCAAAACAGCCCTAAACGTGTCACACAACTGATGCCACAAATGACATTCTACATAAATGATTTGAGCAAAGGCTATTGGCCACCAAGATCATGTGTTTTAACCTGGTAGACTTTTTCCTTTGGGTTTTTTCTAAAGTTGCTGGGCTATGCTATTAAGCCTTCAAAGTCAATTTAACCCAAGCCATCGTTAAAATTCAGTTCGATCTATGCGGTAGAGTCATTAGGAAATTGTATCTCCAAGATCTTTGAAACCGTGGGTACATAATGATGATCGCATACATTAGCCTTTCAAGTAACAAAATAATTGCGCTAAGACCTCACGCACAGCTTATTAAATTCCATTTCAACATCGACCCGCCTTTATTGAAAACCCCTTTATATCTTATTTTTTTTTTTTTTGAGGATCTACGAATCACACAATAGGAAATCATAATTAGGTTTTTAAACATAAGGTAACATTAAAAGTCACAATCATTTACCAATTAAATAACTTAATGTACAAATAGTCATTACAAAATTATTATATAACGTCATACAAACCTTAACAATTCGTCCTGATGTTGAAATCAAAGAAACTGCTATAAAAACAATCAGAATCGATAGTACGTTTGATGTCATATTAACGTGCACTTTTCTTAAATAGTTAGTCTTTACTTTCTGTTGTAAAAGTGAATGGAATTTAATTTGCTGCAAAATATCTTTCACCCTTAACCTTCACTTTCCGATCGGTTTATTTTGTTGAACAAAAAAATTATTATTTTTATAAAAATTAATTCAAGTTTTTATAGGTGCATGGAAAACTTGATAATAGTCAATTGTTTTACTTTGAAAAAAAAAAATTATTAAATATGAAAGCAAGACACTTAAATGATAGTAGCAGCGTGGGATGCGCACAAGAACTTTATAAAATAAGTACCTGCAGATGATTCGTTGATACTACAACACAACACAAGACAACACGACGCGACTACCCGATAGCAAAACAATAACTGAGCAAATATCAAGCAAAGATGGTAGGAGTTTGTGCAATGTCAAACTCCGGACGCGATGCTTTGTATCTTTTTACCAAAGCAATCGAATAAATCCATCCGATTGGCATACCAAAGAATTAAGCAATCCCACCAGCGCAGCGCAATACAATATCCACTCTAAAACAAAGATCAGCACACATCATGCATATATGCTAGCATCATTGAGACCATGTCTGGTGCTAAGACCATCATCAGCATCATGACACGAAGTGGCAAACGCTTAGATCTAACGATCTTCATCAATCTCATGTGATTTGTCGAGGGAAAAGGCTTTGTATTTTAACTTAAAGAGCCTAAGATTGCACGAAAAGCGGGGTAGTTCTTCACCTCTTGTGTCATATGACAATGATCGCATTTGGAGCGGTTTTGAGTGCATATTGTTTATGTGGTTTGCTGACATAGAAATGTTTTTTTTTTTTTATTTCGAATTAATGAATTCAACTTCGATTACACGCATAGCATAAGTCTGAATTGAATTGCAGGATTGTGTCGTAAGAATTTGTTTTTCAACCTAAGAACTGGGTCGAACTCGAAAAAATATGCACACTTTATCTGCACTGCATTGGTGGTACACTTTATTTGAATTAAAATGAACTGCCTTATCCTTATTAGAAATACTGGAAATGTGGTTGGAGGTGCAGTGATGTACGCAGCGAAAAAGTTTGCCTAAGGGCGCATATTTACTATGTTCTTGTTCATATATCCTGGGGGGTTATTCATGGAGTTAATATTAAGTGCTATGAAAAACTTCGCAACTTAAGTTGCTGCTATTAATAATGACAATGAAACAGTGCATCAAAAATATATGAATGTAACTTTGAAGGTAAACGAGATAGCCAAAATTGCTTTTTATCCCTTCCTAGATAAGCTCTTCGGATCACATATCACGGGATCTGAGACCATTTGAGTGTATGTATAGTTCGCCATGTCCGACTGTTTCAAAATACCGTTTTTCACTTTGAATTTTGAATTTTTTAAACGGTCTGGCAGGGCGAGCTATGCACTGAAATGATCTTGGATTCTGTGATATGTGATCCGAGAAGTTATCTAGGGAGGAGTGAAAACCAATTTTGGCTAACGCGATTACCTTCGAAGTTGTATTCGTATTTTTTTTTTGATGTACGAGTACTCTTCATTCACAAAGGCTCCAGTTGTGGACTGTAAGACTGCGATTTTTTAAATAACTTTAAATGAAGCTTTCGACGCCTAAACTTCTTTTTTAATTGGATTTAAAAATAAACATCCCACAAAAATGACCAAGAGCATCGAATAACAGATGTTGTGGAAAAGCCACATAAAAAAGTATTCTCAGCTCTACACTTAGATGTTGCTCAAGCTTTGTGGACCTCTCCAGGCAGCACTACGAAAAATTAAAGTCCTATAGGTACCAGAGATATGAAAAAATGCAATTATTTTATAGTAGGTATTGCAATCAATTGATAAAAAAGACTTATTTTAAAGTATTTTTATTTCACTTCAGTACTAAAGCTTCAAAAAGTATTTCCCATTCAATTTTGAAGTCTTTAGAAATGCAATCATTTAAACCAGTCAAAAGACTAAAAGTAAAAAGAACGCAATACTAAAGACTGCTTGAAGTCATGAAGTCTTTCAAAAGTCTTTTACAAAGAATGCATCCTTCAAGTCGTTTATCGTCCTACAAGGGAAGTTAATAGACTGCTTTGACGTATTTTTTTAACTGTTTAAAGTCTTTTGAATGCTTAAAGTCTTTTATCTTCATGACGTCTTTTTACTACTTGGATTCTTTTCCTTTTTTTTCTATTTGAAGGCTTTAATTACTATTCTATATAATTCTAGAGGAATTGAAATTAATCAAAAAATTAAAAAAAAAAATGTTAAGTTAAAAGACTTAATGCAGTTAAAAGGCTTCAAGCAGTGAAAAGACTTCAAGCAGTTAAAAGACTTCAAAGCAATTTATTAACTACAGTCATAAGACTGCAATCAAAATACTTAAAGAATGCATTCTTTGTAAAAATGTCTTAAAAGACTTCTGACTTCAAGCAGTCATTAATATTACATTCTTTTTAATTTTAGTCTTTTGATTGGTTTAAATGAGTGCATTCCTAAAGATTGAATGCGAACTAATTGTTGAAGTAAAAATACTTACAAGAAGTAAATAACTGCATTCACAACGGAAAGTTTAATAACTGAGATTTCAATGATTGAAATACAAAAGTAATGCATTCTTTCACAACTCTGACCGTTACGAACCAAATATTTAGAGTACGGCTCGACCAAAAAAATTTGAAACTATAGAAAATTGTAGCCAGTGTACCACAAGGAAGTGTCCTAGAACCAACCCTAGGCCCGTATTACGAATAACGCCTATCGTTCAAAATCCATTGTAATCGTTACATTACGATTACGTTTTACGTTAGTCGTTCTTTGAAAACGAGTTTCGATTTAGTATTTACCTGGCAATATTTTCAAGTATCCATTATCGTTCATCATAATCGGTCAATGTCATGCCTATCGTTTCCTTGAGTATCGTTTTTTTGCCTTTGTATGCTTAAATGTGGTCTTACTCTAAATGCTACGGCAGCTCCAGATCTACGATTTTTTTCTAACTGTGGTATTTAAGAGAACCATGATGGGCCCTATTAAGATTGTCAGTAATCAAATCCAAATCGATAGTTTGAGGTACATATTTTGTATTTTAAATGATGAAATGATGAAACAATTTTAATTTTGTTTTTGTGGCTTTATTTAGTCAGGGTATCAAATCTGTAAAAGCATTTTGCTACAACTTTTAAAGAGCAAAAATATGGTGAAATGACCTTTTAACATTACTACCTTCCTTATATTTTCTTTAAAAATTTCTAACTTTTTCGTTTTTGTAGTCTATTCTTCTGAATGGCAACCCTTTCTTTGTACTGAGTTATTACTTAGTTTTTATTTTGTGGAATAATTTTTGTTTGACCTGTGCAAGGTAATGCTTACTTACTTACTTTACTTAAGATGGCGCTCACAGTCCAGGATGGACTACGGCCTCAACCAACAAGCCCCTCCAGCCAGCTCGGTCCCTAGCTAACTGCCTCCAGTTACGCACTCCAAGTTGGTTGAGGTCGCTCTCCACTTGTGTGCGCCACCTTAGGTGGGGTCTTCCTCTGCTGCGCAGACCATCAGGGGTGGATTCGAAGACTCGTCGGGCTGGTGCGTAGGTGTCCATTCGCTCCACGTGACCCAGCCATCTCAGCCGCTGTATTTTCAGCTTTTTGACCAGGTCGACGTCGCTGTATAGCCCGTAGAGCTCATTATTAAATCTTCTCCTCCATACTCCATCGATACAAACTGGACCGAAGATCACCCGAAGAATTTTCCTTTCAAAGCACCCAAGTAGACTCTCATCCGTTTTGGACAGAGTCCATGCTTCTGCCCCGTACAGCAGGACCGGGATGATAAGGGTCTTATATAAAGTCTCCTTGGTTCTTTGAGAGAGGGCTTTACTACTCAAATGCCTTCTTAGCCCGAAGAAACAGCGATTGGCCAGAGTAATTCTTCGTTTGATTTCTGCACTGATGTCATTTTGCGATGTAATAGTGGAGCCCAGGTAGACAAAGTCCTTGACAACTTCGAAGTTGTACCTATCCATCGTGACGTTTTGCCCGAGTCGCCGATGTTGAGATTCCTTTCTCGATGATAGCATATACTTCGTCTTGTCCTCATTAACAGCCAAACCCATTTTCGCCGCCTCCGCTTCAATACTTGCAAACGCGCCGGTAACAGCTCGCTTCGTTCTTCCCATGATGTCAATATCATCTGCATAAGCAAGTAGCTGAACGGACTTTTGAAAAATTGTACCTCGGTTGTTGACTTGCGAGTTGCGTACAATTGCTTCAAGTACGATGTTAAAGAGGTTGCATGATAATGCATCGCCCTGCCTCAAACCTGGAAACTCCTGGGTTTTTTCCAAAATCTGTCGGAGTGTGAACATTTGGTCGACGGTTGATTTGCCGGGCCTAAAACCACACTGATAGGGGCCGATCAGATCGTTGACAAATGGTTTTAAGCGATCACACAGTAAAGATGACAGAATTTTGTATGCGACGTTGAGGAGACTTATACCTCTGTAGTTGGAACAATTCAGAGCATCTCCTTTCTTGTGGATGGGGCACACTATACCGAGGTTCCATTCATCGGGCATACTTTCTTCCGACCAAATTTTGAAGATAAGTTGGTGTATACTCCTAACCAAGTCATCTCCCCCTGCTTTGAATAGCTCGGCTGGCAGGCCATCTGCACCAGCAGCCTTGAACGCCTTAAGCTTAGCTATCGTTAACCGCACTTCATTTAGGTCTGGTGGACGGAAATTTTGGCCATCGTCGTCCAGGTTGAATGGATTATTCAACCATTATGCTACCATTCATATAAGAAAATTGGTACAAAATAAGTATTTTTGCAAGAAATAATTTTATTAAATAAACGATTCCACGGCATCCATGGTACTGAAATTTAGACAGTTTATGTGACCTTACTTCACTATGCTGATGAGAAAAATAATTTTCAGAAAAATTTTAACAAATGCCGTTAAAGAAATACAAAATTCTGATTATCAACCAAAAACATGTCATAACATGCTTAAAAAATACAACCACGGTACGGACAAGTAAATTTGTGAGGCACTTTCTTTCGAATGAAATATACACTTTTAGTACAACAACGTTAAAAAAATAAAACGACAGTTGTAAACTATGCATAAATAGTGCTTCTTTAAGAAAACCACCATTGAAACGTCTTGAAACTAAAAGAATATGGCGATGGCGGTTTAGGGGGACATCTTCTGACAATATTCACTCATTTTTATTTTATTCAGAAATAAGTATTTTGACTTATTTTTTGCAAATAATTTTAAGCAAATATTGGTATCAAATTTTTCTAAGGCCAACATTTCTGTTCAATGAAGTATTTCATTAGAAAATAGTAGGTTTAATTGGAAAAACAAGGAACGGACATGCCACGGCACTGACATTTCTACTACACTCTCCCAAGCCATATGGAATAAGAAGCAAATTTAGTCTTGATATCAAATGTAGATTGTAGTAAATTAGCTATTTACCTACATAGCTCAAACCAAACATATATACGAACATTTTATATAAAATAACAAAAAAAAGCATTGTACACAAGGAATTACAGTTGGCACGGAATCACCCATATCATTCTATTTCATTGTGTCGGCAATTCTGTGTTTTGTAAGGCAAATGAATTTGAATGAATTTGGCGCCCCTGGAGTCTACCGCCCGGGGCACAGGTCCGAGTTTGCCCCCATAGATCTTAAGGTGCCGTGACACCGGGCAAGTAAAGTTCTTGCAAATTTGGATTTCGATGATTTCGTGCAAGTACTTGCAGAGAGCGTAGTACCTCGTAGCATGATGGTTAGTGGGTAGGACTGTCATGCCAAAGGTCTCGGTTCGATTCCCAGCCACTGTTACCACCTAAAAACAGAAATGTTTTTTTCCGAGGTTACTGCCTCTTGCAAGGAAATGACAAGTCCTATAAGAGTATTACTTGTCATGAATAAGTGCTTCTCACCTAGCCGTTCGGACTCGGCAAAAAATTGTAGGTCCCCTCCATTCCTGCCAAAAATACGCACACGAAATGGTTGAGAGTTATAAGTCACTAGGCCTTGGTTCTCCACGTGATATTGTGCCACCAAATTTATTTATTTACTTGCAGAGAGCAGTCACACCAGGCAAGTAAATTGCTTGCTGAACGACTTTTTACTCGCTCGCAAGTAAAATTGCTGTAAGTACTTTTAAGGTCGTCACACAGGGCTCTGCCGAATCTAATTAAATTCTTGAGAGTTGTTTTAACAACTGAAAGAAAGACTTTCATGCTACGTTTCATTTTTCTTTAATTACTTTCATATTTTTAAAAGATCTGAAGTTCCAAGCATGTTGAATTATAACATAAACAGCTACCATCATGCATTAAAACGCTACTTAAGATTCTGTTCTATATAGCAACGTTTGAAACAATACAAAGCGGCTGATCGATAAAATTATTTGGGTGTGACCAGACCATTTTGGGAACGTGGTGCTGAAAATCCGTTCTTGTGATGAGACTGATGAGAGACTTCCAGACAGATGGAGACGATTTTGGCGGTTAGTTTGATCGAAAATCATATGTTCGCTTGCATGCAAATAAAAAACTTGCTTGTGCAAATCGTGCAAGTGGCAAGTACTTGCGGCAAGTGGGTCGTCACACCAGGCAATCATTTTACTTGCTGCAAGCATTTAACTTGCACGATGTGACGGCACCTTTAGGCTGTGTTACGGAAAGAAATTTAAACTTCCCCCAATGTGATTTTAAAATTTAAAAAGAAAAATCATTTGTTGATTTTTCATAGATTGGTCCTGATTTACCGCTGGTTTTAGTACTACTTGGTACAGATTCTTACCATGTGTCTTTTGAAGATTTTCACTGAATGAAAAATATAATAATAATAATTAAAATTATTGTTACAAAAATGTTACAAATGAAACTTTATTGTTATCTTTTTATTGAGAAGTGGCCTTTATTCAACTACTTTAACAATTTTGTTCTAATAAACATAAACCTACTACATGTTTTATTTAAGTTTTATTTAAACAATTTCATAATATCACCTAAGGCACTCTTCGATCCAAATATTAGTGCAAATATTCCAAAACATAAGATGAAAATATTCTTCCACAATATCCAATTGAATTTTCCAAAACCAGTGTCTAAATTCATTACAGTCTCAATGAGAATCTAAAAAAAAACAACAACAAAAAAATACAAATATTTGTAAATTTGTATATCATTTTACAATAAATTTTATATATCATTTTGCTTTACAGGCATTATTAGTCCAAGAATAGAAAAGCAGAAAGCACCAATAAGGCCCATGAATGGAGCAATTGAAGGCACAGCTATTGCAAGCCCCACTGCTGCGATTACAAGGAGAGTTCTGGAAAGTTTAATACAAGTTTGTTAGAAGTTTGAATTTTTTTTTTAATTTATTGTTCTCACAAAATTGTGCAAGTTTGAAGTTGATTTCCGAAATAATCTTCGAAATTGCACAATTTCCAATACCATGACCGACGTTATTTCAAAATTATCTCAATTTTACTTTTGTTTAATTTTTTTTTCTTCATTGAAGTACATTTGACTCAAGTGTTTATTATATTTAAAATTCAACATAAGACTATTATACTTTGCTTCATCAAATTACCTTATAATGTAGTTACCAAGGAGTGAGCCATTTAAAACATATTCTTTTACACTGTTCCATAAGATTTCCAAGCAAACTGTGAACTGCAATCCAAAAGTACAAAACATTGCTAAGGCAATCAGCAGATTCACCAGCTGTGCGGGCCTAAAAAAAAAATATATCAAAACAATTTTCAAACTTAAATCAAACATTATATACAACTCATCAACTGGCAAATTTAAAGTAATTGTTTCTGCAGTGTCTTCGCCATAACGCAAATAACCAAGGAACCCCATTAATATGCAAAGAACTGTCACTCCCGACATTCCCTGAGTTAGTATACCAAAAGGACCTAGAAAATGTGTTGGTGTTCTCATACTATTCTCCAGAGGCATCATTACTCCAATAGCTTCCAAAGCAAATATTGTAATAGCAAAAAAAGCCGGCAATGTATGAAAGCGAATGAAACTTCTGTCCTCCATGGGCTGAATGTCAATTAACAAATAATAACATGTTATAGCAAGACCGAGTCCTACAAACAAGTTGGCAATCAAAGAAATAGGAGCCAAGCGCTTCAGATCGGGCACCCATGTTAGAAGAATAAATGGAAGTAGTAAGCTTCCGATTAGAAGTCGATCATTGAAAATTTCTTTTGTCCAGTGCTCGAGTACCTAATAGGGGAACAAAATTAAATCAATTAAATGTAAAATGATGATGAGTTGAAAATTTACCTGCTGTAAGTTCTTAGCAATTATGACAGCGTAGACGGAACAAGTACCAAAATACGTAAGAAACAATCCAAAAAGAACCAGCATCTTCATACTCACAGCACATTTTTGAGCCCATTTTGGACCTCTCATAAATGCTCCCTCTGATACTTCAGCAAATGTCATTTTGGATCTTTGTTCCGCATAATACAGCCTATGTGCGCAACTAACCTATTTTTATATACAAAAATTTAGAAATAAAAAAATAATAATATTCATAACACCATAATCTACATACTCGTAATATTAAACAAAATTTTTGATGGGACAAACACATGAGTATAATAAAAGTGCATAAAGCAAGCTCTAAATTGCTCTTGATTTTGAACCTACTATTTTTGTATGTCAAAATGTGGTACTTGTTCTTTTTTTGGTAAGTTGCGGAAATGCCTCCAGACGTCAAATGTGTTTAAAAAAAAACGATTATTAAAAGAAAGTTTTTGAGTAAACGCACCTTTTTTTAAATGTAAGTATTGCCGATTTTTCGAATAATCCTTTTTTTTAGACCAAAAAGTGGGACTTTCCACTTTTTTTGTAATCTTTAATATTTTGAACCTGTGCGAATACCCAAAACTTTTCTTTTGAGGTATCAATTTTTATTGTTTAAACAAAAGGTGTGTCTACTCAACATTTATAGGCGTTTTCGCAACTTTTTTCATGTTCAAAATAATAAAAATGATCAAAGAATTGGTGGAAGTGGTTCCACTCCTTGTGTTGATCTTAAATTCATCCGGAGGAGCGTCTTCTCAAAACCTTTCTTTTAAGACATCAATTGTTAGCAGCTTTATGGAGTTGGTGTATAACCAAAATCAGATATAACAGATACATTTATCATGATACAAAAGTCTGTCCGGTTTTTTTCGGCCTTTGGTGGAGGTGGGGTGGTGTTGGAGGGTTAAAACCAGTTTGGTTTCCTATTCATATGATAGAGTCATTAACATTTTAATTCATTTTTAAAAAACAGGAAATGATGCTCTGCCATTTTCCCTAAGTCCGATAAAAAGGACCCATAATTTCAGCTTTTTAAACAAACCTTATCGGTGTTTTTGGGGAAACTTTATTCGTTTATATTTTGTTTTGCTGGAAACCTCCAAAAAATTGGTGATAAAGCTCACGTAGGGTGGCGCACGAATCGTGCTACAAAAATAAAAAGTAATAACTTTTTTTCTGTGTGAGTAATCGGCTTATTTTTTTTTTTATTTTGTAGGTTACTATTTAGATTTATAAAAATGGATGCTTGGGATACGGAGAAAAGAATTTCGATAGTGCAACGGTACCATGCTTTGCAGTCCGTCATTTCCGTCCAAAGGGAATTTAGGCGGGAGTTTGGCGGTAATCCTCCGAGTAGATGGACCATTATGAGGTTTGTAAACATGTTTGCCGAATCTGGAAGCATCGTACGAAGGCCGTACCATCGAGATGCCAATGTTCGGGTTCAGGATACAATCGCAGCAGTAGCATCTGCAATACAGGCCAATCCGAGCGTTTCGACCCGAAACTTATCGGGGCAAATTGGAGTTAGTAGACGGTCATTACAACGGATACTTCATGACGATTTAAGCTTGTTTCCGTACAAAGTCCAAATTACTAGCAAGTTAAACCCTCAGGATTTGCCTGTTCGCCTGGAATTTTGCCAAAAAATGATATCAATGGCCGAAGAAGATAACACATTGATCAATTGTTTGTTTATGTCTGATGAGGCCAATTTTGATCTTAACGGCAATGTAAACAAGCAAAATTGCCGTATATGGAATGGGTCTAATCCAGAAATGCTCCATGAGACGGAACTGCACCCAGAACGAGTCACTGTGTGGTGCGCAGTTTCATCAAGGTGTATTGTCGGGCCGTACTTCTTTGAAGAAAACGGTGTAACCGTTACTGTCAATGGGGACCGTTATTTAAAGATGTTGAAGGAGTTTTTTTTTTACCCAGCACTGCGCCGAAGACGTATACCATTCAACAGCGTTTGGTTTCAGCAAGATGGAGCAACTGCACATATAGCCAGACCAGTTATGGCGGAGCTAAACAAAAAATTCGCAAACAAATTAATTTCTAGGAACTCCACTCTTCGCTGGCCCCCAAGGTCACCTGACCTGACTGCACCAGACTTCTTTTTATGGGGTTATGTCAAGCAAGAGGTGTATAAAACGAAGCCCAGGAATTTAACTGAATTAAAGCAGTCCATAACGACAATAATTGAGGCAATCCCAACTTCAACTCTTCAGGCCGCAATGAATAATTTTTTGATCAGGTGCCGCATATGCGTGGGAGAGCGTGGAGGTCATTTGCGGTCTATAATCTTTAAAAACAACTAACTATTTAAAATAAAATTTAATTTTCTAACCAATAAAAAAAAAAAAATAAATGAGATACATCGATTAAAAAAAAAGTTATTTGAATTTCTTATTGTAGCACAATTGGTGCGCCACCCTGTAGAATGGTTATATCTTCAGTTCTGTTAATCGGACCGTCAAGATTGTGGTGTTTATGCTTAGAAAAAATAATAGCGCATCGTATCCTGTTTTTTTTTAAATATGAATTACAGAGGTAATAATTCTGAAAATAAAGGGAACCTAGCTCTTTTAAACCCCCAACCCCTCCCAAAGGCTGGAAACAAAACCTGCCAGACTTCGTTATTCGATATCACGATACATATACCTACATATATGTTTAATCCATCATACACCAATATTGGTTATACATCTACTCCAAAAATTTGCTGCTTTTTGAATAAAAGTAACTCTGAATCTGAATCAAACAGGGTTGCCAATATCAGGTGCTAAGGCTAGTACGCTGCTAAATTGAAACGAAATAAATACAACGAAATAAAAGCGGAAAAATATTTATTGACAGTTTCTAAAATTTCAAAAAATAAAATAAATGCAAATGCAAAAAAATCAAAAGCAGCCTTGCTGTAAAGAAAAAAACAACGAAAATAAACATGAAAAAAAAAACACTAATATCATTTTTTCGCACACAATAAATGGCCTGGGATCTTTGATTGTGTGCAAAAATAGAGTAGACTTCTTTAAATAATCTGCTACAATAATCAATTACATTAAAAAAATATTGTCCATGTGGCCTCATGTTATGATGTTTCTTGAAAAAAGTGTTAAGAATTACGACTTTACTCAGATACATGAACACTACGACCACGAGTGAATGATTTGTACATTTATTTTATTTTTATAATATTGTTAAATAATAGTATTAAGAGATGAACAATTTTCTTACTATAATTTTTTTTTTTAATATTTTAGTACCAAAATGATAAAATATTTATTTCCTCCAAAGTTAGACTTTCTCTGAAATCAAAAAAAAAAAAAAAAAAATATGAGAACATAGGTGGGCAATGACATAAAAAAGTTGTCTATTAAATGTTATTTTCAAAGTGATACAACACGTTTTGGAGTCAACAACAATAACCAGTAAAATTGGCTATCAATCTTCCGAAGTAGATTTTTACGATTTCATCAAATTAAAACTAAGTAACAGTGAATAGCAAATTAATGTGTTTTTAAAAGAAGCATTGGCAAATATTGAGCGTTAAGGTATTTTCGCCTTGATCGAAGCCAACATTAGGTTTATTTGGTACGTAAAATGTAAATGTAAATGTAACGCATGAGAAAACCAAGTTTTGGACCACTTGGGGAAAATTTAATTTACAAAACATACATATTCATTTGGCTATCTGCTCAAACCTTGGTCTGGTTTTCCGGTCATGGTCGTAGTGTTCAAGTATCTGAGTAAAGTCGTAATTCTTAAAACTTTTTTCAATAACCATCATAACATTGAGGCTACATGGACAATATTTTCTTTTATATTTTTTACTGAATGGTCTTAAGGCCAGCTACATCTGGTTGCAAGGTTATCCATTATTTACAGGACACTCTGTATATGTGATGAGAAAGTAACTTCTATAAATTTGTTGATGATGATATTTGTTTATAAATATAAATAACCTGTTACTTATAAAAAATATATGCTTTTTTTCAGTAGTACATCTAATTCTTCATCATTTCTTACTGTTGTGCCTGAAAGCTATCCGCATCTACACTTCAAGTCCCTCTTAATGGTAATTTGTAAAATTATTA
This sequence comes from Dasysyrphus albostriatus, assembly GCA_946251815.1. Taxonomy (NCBI): domain Eukaryota; kingdom Metazoa; phylum Arthropoda; class Insecta; order Diptera; family Syrphidae; genus Dasysyrphus; species Dasysyrphus albostriatus. The sequence continues at coordinate 100,205,227 of OX276336.1, forward strand.
CATTTTATAATATATCTGTTCGCGTACCTCCCAAAACTACGAATGTCTACGAATTTAGCCCAAAGTTCTGTCAAAGCTTATATAAAAAAAATAAAATTCGTACAAATTCGTAGTTATGGGAAGTACATGAACAGACCTATTATTGAATCAAAAATATTTATAAAAATTTAGGGCCAGTTAAAAATGCTCCATTTAATGTTTCAGATAGATATTCGACACATAACGATATCTAGCAGATAAAATTTACTGTTATTTTATTTCTATTTCATTATTAATGTCTCGGATAAACTAACCGGTGGATAAATTTACTGTTTGAGAACAACATAAAACATCAAAAACATATGTACTGTCGTTTTAATTTAAAATGTCACTGCTTTTTAATATTTAAACTCAGTATGAACCACGAAGGATCAATTCAAGGCGAAATTCAAAATATTTTGACAGCATAGCAGTAAAGCATCTTCCGAGGAACAGTACAAGCACCATTGCAAAAAAAAATATTCTCTTGTTTAAGAAGAGAATAATGAATAAATGAAGAATTTTATGAACTTTTCAATCATGAGCAATCCCATTTTGAGTATTATACAGAAAAATATTCATATGTGTGCATATTATTTGTCTGCGCAGTAAAAAGTAAGTTATGTCTTTTTTTCTTTAAAGTATAATTTGGTGCCTGTACTGTTCTTCCACTCACCGATTCAACTCTTTTGCAGTTCTTTTTCATTACAGTTTATCTAAAAGCTATTGATTGACAGTAGGGAGTAATGTTTTCGTTCTTTTTCTGTTTAACGATTTTAAGAAGGATTAAATTTGTCAGAATAGGTAAATGTTTGAAGCCATTTTGGTTAAACGTTGGAAGTCTGTAATATTTGTGTAAAGTTTGGGATGCTTAGTTTTCATACTTGATTAGATACAATCGAAAGATCTTAATTTTCTTCGGAAAAGAAAATTAATTTTTCGAACACTATTTTTTACAAAGTAAGACGATTTTGTGATAAAAAGTGATTATTTAGTAAGAAATAATAGATATGTATATAAATTATAATTTTACTTACCAGAATATAAGCGCAATGTGTACAAATAGCAGCTGTGAAAATTGTAGTAAAAATACCAAAGAACAATCCAGAGTACATAAATGCTATTGGCATCGACAGAATACCCGTGCCTAGTGCAGCTTTTAATAAATGAGTTAGCGTTTGGCAGTCACTAAATATAAATAAAAACTGTAGTTAGAAATAATTGTTAAATTATGATTTAAAATGATTTTCTAATTTAAGAATTGTAAGACTTTTAATTAGTTTAGTTTTCTGGGTTTCAAGATCTAAATAATTTTAAAAAAATATTGAATGCAATTCTTAAACAAAATTCCACAGGTTATCGGGATATCAAATACCAAATTCCAAAGTCTGGTTTTTTTGTCAGCCTTTGGGAGGGGTGGGAGGTTAAAATCCACTTGGTTTCCTATCTACGTGGTAGAGTCACAAAAACTTCAATTCACTTTTAAAAAATAGGAAATGATGCTTTGTCATTTTTCCGAAGTTCAAAGTCATTTATCTTCATGATACGATTAATAAGGCCATGATTTTAGCCTTTAAGCAAACCTTATCGGACTTTTTTATGAAGACTTTACTTTGTTAATTTTTTGTTTGTTTCAAATCTCCAAAAAAAGGATGATTAGATTTGAATAAAATGAGTTTTTCCTAAATTCTATTAATCGGACCGTCACGACTAAGGTGTTTATGCTTAGGCATAAATGACAGAGCATCATATATGTACAATATTATGTGTTCTTTTACTTTAAACTTCTGTGATATTTAGTCCAAACTTGTGTCAAAAATTCCTAGAAATGCACAGAAAATCACAGAAATTCAAAGTAAAGGAACAGACCTTATTTTTAATAGATTTAAGTTGCTATAACACTTAAAATTAAATAGAGGAACTGGCTCTTTTTAACTCGACGCCCCTCCCAAAGGCTGAAAACGAAACCTGCCAGGCTTTGGTATTTCATATCACGTCCACTACCAACATTTTCTTTAATTTTTGAAAATATGGTATTGAGCTTCTGATAACAAAAAATGACTTTTGGAGACCTATTCTGCTAAGTGGTCCCAACTGCGAAATAAGCGGCGATAAGAAAATTATTGATAACTTCACTTTTAAAATGAAATAAAATGTTAAAATCGTCAAACGGTATTTTTTTCAATTGGAAGTCATATTTTGAGATTTTTTGTAAAGGGTCGTTTTCTATGGAATCACCCATATTTGCAAGTTTAATATGTATAGTCGCACTATTTTGTTCAGCCAGTTATTTATTTCGATAAGGGAAATTAGTTTCAAAGAAATGGCAAGCTCTGACCATCTTATGTCAAATTTTCATCTTAAATCGGATTTTACTTACGTCATTGCATTTTCCATGATCAAGTTTTCTGCAAATGGATCAAATCCTCCGGCACTTTGTTCCATATTTGCCATAATGATCTTTTAAAAGTATTATAATTAGGTAATATAGTAATAAAAATAATATCACATTTTCTTACATTTATTTAAATGCAGATATGAGAAGTTTTTGAATTTTATAAGACTTCCGATTAATGTTAGTTGGATTTTTGCAAAATAAAAATACAATGTTAAGAAAGAAAAAAAAAATAAATAAAAAATATATTCTATACAAACTTCAAATAGAATTTTTGACTTGTGAAACTTTTTTAAGTTAAACATTATGTGAGTGGAATATGAAAAATGAGTTTACATACTTTACGATGCGGTTTTCGATTTTCTGATCGATGCACGACTTTTTTTTCGATTATCGATTGTCGTTTATATTTAATTGTCGATTGAAATTTTTCGATGGTTAATTTCCGACCGATGCCCAAGATCATGGTAGTTTCGGGACAAGAGAAGTGGCGGGTCAGGAATGTCGTGAGGCATGAACAAAATTAAGCACCAGACTCCTGAGACTCATTTGTTGTTGTTTTAATGTGCAAAGCATTGAAGTTGTTGTTTTTTCTATCTGTTTTGAGGCACCACAAATTTTCTGGACTCAATTTTCTCAATCCAAACAGGCTCTAAGGAACACAATTTGTATTTGTGGAATTGAAACGGTAGTACAAATGAACTTTGAAATTGAAGATATTGGTTAGGGTATTATTCATAATATAGCATTTTTCATTCAATTACGTTACACAATCCCAAACACAGAAACCAATTGATACAATCGACAAATTTCGATTCGATTGCTACTCGACAACCGCAATCGGGCCCTCAGTCAAAATATTAGGGGAATTCACGATCTGGTGCAACATTTATGTAGAATTGTTCAACTTATGTACATATACTATGCACAGTACTAAAAGAGAAGGTATTGTACTCCGGAGGTTGTCAAAATTGAAAGTGTCAGAGATAAAAAATGTCTGTCAACGTGAGGACTTACACACAACAAAAAAATTAAAAATTAAATTTTTAGAAATAAATAATGCCTGCGAACGTGAAGAAAAACTACCGGTACATAACAAACCTCTAACTATATTATCTTTTATATTTATATCGTCCCCCGATTGCAAGAACTAGGTAACTAAATTTTCAATTTTTGAAATATCTCGGCAAAAACGGTATTATTTGGTGCAATTTTGAAGACTTTTCGTCCAATTTTTGTCTACCAAAGAAAAATATAAGTTATTTCTGAAGTTTGAGAAACATAAAAATTAAACTTCCAGTCGTTCTATAGTAGCTAGGTATTTATGAACATTGCTATCTCCAATCAGAGTACGATATGTTATATGCATAATATGTATGTTAAATGTACTATGTATGTATGTTTATTAAAATATGAGTTATTCTCGCAATATTAAACGATAAAGAAAAGCACTTTTAATAACATTTTATATCTTGTTGACCTGAATAAGAAAAGTCATAAATACACTGTGGCGTATACTTACTTTTCTGTGCACAACGAATTATTCAACCTTCAATACGGTCGTCGTTTTAACAAAACGATAGGCTTCTTGAAGCGGCAATTGGCGTTCATTTAAACGAATATGATAATAATGCTGAAGAGCGGAGGGATTTTTGTTCAATAAAAACGACCTACCTAATTAGATATAGGCCACCTCAATAACATTCCAAGAAAAATACACGTAATAGACTTTAGTGCCTAAGCTCTAATTTACATAATTTAGTTTTTAAAAGTGTGTCTTTTTTCGAAGTTTTTGCAGATTGCGTCAATCTGTGTTTGCATTTTTTGAACACATAAATCATACTATAGGGTTCCCTAATAAGAGGCGACATTACATACATTAGATTCGTTGTTTTACGATAAAAAAGTCAGTCAACACCTGTGAATTAACTGAAATGTTTACACCAACGCCGTTTTCGAAAAAAAAAATACTGCACAATGACATCACCTGCCTGAAAACTTCACCAACTTGTCACTTTTTGGGGAAAGATGTTGTTTCATACACATATACATATATACGAATTCCATGCATTGAATATTAGTGTCAATGTTTATTTTGAGGGGTAATATGTAGGAAAAAGGGATCAAATTTTATTGCGTCCGACTTTCTGTCACAGAATCTTCAATTATCGCTTTTGCGAATTCGAACGTTTTAATTGTAGAATCAATTACATAGTTGGGCCCAAGTTACCCCGATTTAACCGAACATGCATCCTTTACAATTCAAAAATAAGCTCCCACTTTTTCCTATAATAATAATAATAATAATAATAATAATAATAATAATAAAACAAAAGTTATAATTTTCTTTTTTGAGTGTTTTTTTTTATTTAATTCAGCTTTTTAAACAAAAAACTCAATTTTTGTAAAAATGTGGACAGTTAATAGCTCGGTGTATTTGTTATTATTTTGTTGTTGGATTCTTACAAATAAATGCAGCCACATTGCTTATAAAAATAGCTTTTATTTTATAAAAAAATACAATTTCTTTTAAAATAAAATTATAATGATCGTTTTTGTTGTATAACATGTGTAACTAGCATGCTTTACTTTTTCTGTTTTTCCTTTCTAAATAAATTAAAATACAATAGTGAGTTCCTATTAAACGCAAGTTTAAAATCTATAGGACACCAATATCTTAAAGGTATAAAGGTACTATTATATATTTTAAAATGTTTTTTTTTTTTTTTAATTTAATTTAACTTAAACTCATTACAATTAAGTTTGTTTTAAGCTTTATTTTAACATATTATCATGTAATATTTCTGTTCTTTTATTTATTAGGAATTTCTATAATTTAAATTTTTAAACACGTTTAATGGTTCAATAAGCATTGTGCTTTTTTAATTGTTATTTTTTTATATTTGTTTTATTTATTATTATTTTGAGGCACTTTAAATAATAATATTATTGTTTTTTTTTTTAATTTTTCAATTAGCTACATTAAAATACAAATTTTTAGTTATTAATCTGCCTGTGTTTTTATTTTCTTCATAGCACAGTCAAAGGGTTTATATTTTTTTACAAAAAATATGTTTACAAATCAATTCTAGTCAATAATTCTACAAATAAAACTGGCCCTAGTAATTTTTTTCCGTTAAAGTCTCAGAGTTATTCAGATTTTAAGATTTAACATAAATACTGAATACTTTCGCCATAAGCAGATCCTTTTTTCTATCCGTGTGGATCAAAGCTATCAAATTATTTGATACTTGTTTATTGATTTAGTTGAAACAATCCAATCGGAAAGAAAAATTGGTTTACTTGTTTCCTTAAACGAAAAATAAAACGGAACTAAACAAAAATGAATGCGGTTAGTATTAAACTTGGTCCAAAAATATCAGACCATACAGGTACATTAAAAAAGTTAACCTGGAGTTTGTATGCATGCACTTATAATTTTTGTACTTAAAATGTACATTGTAAATTATTGTTTATTATTAACAGTAAAAAAAAAAAAAAATCAAATTCATCATAACAAAAACAAGCGACAAGGCATATACAATCTCAATTGAATCGATTTTTCGTGTTGGTTTATATATTTTTTTAATTAAAATTTGAGATCAAGTTTAAGATGGTATTAGCGAGTTGTAAGTTATAAATTTAATGAAATTAAACGCTCTATATTATTCATATTCTATCGTATACAAAAAGAAATTGCACAATGTGTTTTCGAATAAAATTCATTACTTGGACATTATGTCAAATTTTTAAGCTCAACCGGTCCACCCTCATTATTATCGCACATATTGAAGAAATATAAAATAAGGTAGATTGAAAAAGATATAATCATTTTATTAAAATATATCCTTGTCTGGATTGCACGAACTTGCTCTTATGTATCAAGTCTATAAAGCGCCATTGAAGGTATAAATAAATCCGCCCGATTTCAGAATTTTTATTAATTAGCAGCGGAGGTAATCAGTCTCAATATTGACATTTTTATTATGAGAGAAATTTCTAAATTGAGTCCAATTCCCTTCACAGCTCATTCATCGGATTCTGTAATCGGGGTGATTATTTTTTAATGTGACAAACGACTAAACATTTTTTTTTATGTAAAATTTTGGAATGCAATACTATTTTAAATTGTTAGAAATACATGTCTTAAGATTGGAACAAAAAAATTTTGAGTCATTCAAAAAATGTATTTCCGTTCAGTGATGTTCTTTCCAAGAACCTGAAACATAGTTTTATTTCAATTAATCAAAATCATTCGAGTCATTGCTGTATGGCAGCTATTCAATTTGGATGAGATGAATATACCCTCTGGGGGATAACATAGAAACGGTCTATACCAAACTGAAAGCAAATCAAATTTTTAAACTCTAGCTTGCCCTTTAAATTGAAAAAGTGTTGTCATGTAGTATGTGCCTACAAGGAGGAAATTCTAAATAACAGACGTACCAAAAGTACTAGTAAACAAGATTGGGAAGTAACTGAAGCAAATCGAACTTCATAGTGTTTAATTTTCATTACACATATTGCTTGTCTCACACTTGCATTACAAGATACAATTTTGCCTTTAATTTGACTTAGGATATAAAACTTCAAGAAAGTTTTTGTTTCATTCAATCACTTACTTCAGTGACAATTAAAACTAGATTCAATTTGTACCCACTGTCATTGTGTTCATATTGCCACGGTTAAAAAGTTTATTCTATAAAATTTTTCATGCTACCTTAAATTATATTTCGAATGATATTTTATATTAAAAGACATAATTTACTAAAAAGAGTGTCTAAATTTTATTGAAAATTTTTTTTCGAGGCTGTTTAGTACATATGTATATACAAAATCGGCAGTGTAACATGCTTCACCAAAATAATAGTAATATATAGGACAAAGTTTATTAATATAAATTTTACTGTGTATAAAGTTCAAAAATGTTTATGGTAGACTGAAAAAAGTTACACTTAAATATCATAGTAAATTATCTAACAAAAAAAAAACTAAGTATATAATTAGAATAGTGAGCACATACAAAATTCTGAAAATATTCAATTTAAAATATGTCTAAAAAAATGTGGGGAAGACAATTCATACTATATTAAAATATGATATTAACAAAATTTAACTAATTGTTAACTAAAAATTGTTTATTTGTTTACCTATACAATTTATTGAAGTTTTTAATATTTTTTAACAATAGATCCCCGTTAACAACATTAACTTACGATAATTTTTTTTTTTTACAACTCGCCTTGCCCTTGCAAAGCACTTAGAATTTGCTAAATAAATTTGTTTGCATACAAAAAACAATAAATAAAATTAAACAAAATATAATGTAGGCCCTGTGAAGGAATTAAAAAGTTAATGTCTTTTTGTTTTCCTTTTTCTTTTTTTAAATAATTAAAAAAAAATATACAATGTCTATCACTTATTGTATATTTTTAAAATCTGTGTTATAGCACTTTTCGATCCAAATACTAGAGCAAACACTCCAAACAGGAAAATAAATATATTTTTGATGAGGATCCAGTTCATGGTACCAAAACCAGTATCAAGACATATTATGGTTTCAATTGCAGCCTTTTAAATATGTAAATAAAGAAATAATTACAAATAATCATGTTATTAGGAAAATAAAAATATACTTACGGGCATTATAAGACCAAGGATTGAGAAGCAAAAAGCACCAATCAGACCCATGAATGGAGAAATTGTTGGAACAGCAATTGCCAATACAATAGAAGCAACAACCAAAGCAGTTCTGTAAAAAAATATTAAGACAAATATTAATAATTAAATTTCATAATAGAAAACAGGAGTATAATGTGCCTGAATGGGAAACTAAAATGTTTACCAACTTTGCACACAAATTCTATTTTCGCTATGGGTTTAAACAGAAAAATAGTGGTTACAAGAAACAATTTCAGGTTAACCAAACATATCTAATAATGTGAACAAAAGATCAAGGATCGAGTTGGATCAGGGTTGCATTTTCGACCCAAATTTTTCGTCAAGCTCACTTCAATACCACATGTTAACATAGTATATGTCCGGATTATCAACATTTTTGAAAAAAAAAAAAAATTAATGAAGCTCAATCTATAGGTTAGGTTGAGTCCTGATGTCATTCTGGGGTGGGCCCCAGTCCATTTTGTCTCACCGTGGCATTAGGGTTGTCAAGAAAAACCTTGGGCAAACCTTGCTAAACTTCAACGAACGAAACTTATTTTATGGCGACGACATGTTAAAGAAAATAACATTTTCAAGTGGTGTTTAAAGATTGCTATTTTTCCGGTGCTTAAATGGTGAGGAAAAACATAGAATTAGGGAAATCGTTTTTTAAGGTTTTTTTCTGACATTTTGTGATGTTATAACCTTTTCGATTGGTGTTAGAATTAATGTTCTTGCTCTAAAAAGGATAAAAAAATTTGTTATGCATTTTGATTTTAAAATCGAAACTAGAAGCATTCACATATTAATCGAATCGTTCTTCCGGACTACCAATCGAAAAGGCCATTATCCTGTTAAGATTATAATTTTTTACTACGCGTGCCATGAAGACGGTTTTATGGGTGAAATCAGAAAGCAGCCACAATTTGAACAGATTCTTAAGAAGCCACGAAATGAAACGCTATGACATAATTTGCCTTTCGACAAAAATTTTTGTTGATTCGATTACTTTTATGAAACTGGTTTGTATGCTATATGGAGTCGGGGTGTTAAAAATATCAATTCGACGCTTTCTCTCTCGGAGACAAGCTTAAATATTTCGGATCCTTTTTTTTAAATTGAGATGTAGACACTAAAATTGGGCTTATACCTTTAACTTAAATTTGCCCATCCAGGAGTAACAACTAGACGTAGAACTTTCTTACTGTGCGAAAAGATCACAGTAGTTGCAATTATTTTCAAGTTTGAAGTGATTGTGAACAAATAAAGTAGGGGTTAGGGAAATTGTTAGAAAAATTATTAGTGTCGGAAGAACCTGGTGACCAGTAAAAACACCTTCGCTTGAATAATGAAAACTTTGGAGGCTAGACAAACTGAAATCATGGGAGGGTATTCTTATTTCGTCATACAATAAACTTCAAAGATGTTTATTATTGAATGATTAACTTTGTTCCGACTGCAAGTTGTTAGTTGATATTATTTTTTTCCTATGTTCTATTTCTGTGTTTTTTTTAAATGGTTTTCGATTATTATTTTTTGAAATACATACCTTAAAACATAATTAGCCAGGAGAGGTCTTTTTGTGAAATTATCCTTAATACCATCCCATGCGATTTCCAGGCAAACAGTAAATTGTAGTCCAAAAGTACAATACACTCCCAAGGCGATCAACACCTTCACAACTTGGGCAGGCCTGAAAGTTAAATTATAAAATACAAAATTGTTATGAGGAATAATCATATACGTGTATAGGTACATTAGACATTTAAGGACTGTTTGTTAACGTGAAATTTCTTGCAATGCTAATTTTCAACATTTGTTTGTCAGAAACCATAGGAAAAAATCCAAGTTTGGAAAACATTGTGAAAATTTCACGTAGCAAACAGGCATTTTATTCGGCAAAACTAGGTACTTACCATTCTTCAACTGGTAAGTTAAGAGTTATACTTTCGTCAGTCTTATCTCCAAATCTCAAATATCCAAGAAATCCGAGTAATATGTAAATAATGGTAACACCTGACATGCCCTTAGAAAGAACACCAAAAACTCCAACAAAATTCTTTGGTGTCTTCATACTGTTTTCGAGTGGCATTATAACTCCGATAGCCTCCATTGCAAAAATTGTTATGGCAAAGAACGAGGGTAACGTAGATAGCTGCACGTATTCTCTTTCTTTAACTGGAGGCAATCCAATTATCAAATAATAGAAAGTTATAGCAAGACCACATCCCATAAATACATTTGCAGCCATTGATACTGGAGCCAAACTTTTTAAATTAGGAATCCATGTTAGCAGAATTAATGGAACAATTAAAATTGCAATTAGAATTTTCAAATCGATTTTACTTTCAGTATAGTGCTCGATTATCTAGAAAGAAATAAATACATTGATTAGTCTTGCATCTTAAGAATGGTTGTTTTACTTACTTGTTGGAAGTTACTAGCAACGATAACTGCATATACAGAACATGTACCAAAGTATGTTAGAAACAATCCAAAGAGAATAATAATTCTAGAAGGTACAGCAAATGCTCGTACCCACTTTGGCCCCAGCATAAATGTTTTTTCTGATATTTCGGCGAAGCTCATTTTTGATTTTTGTTCTTTGTAATATAATTTGTGTCCACATTTAACCTAAAAGAAAAAAAGCAATATTTTATTAATCTATAAGTTATATTGTAGTTTTAAATGGTAAATGGTATTGAATAACTTAATCCATCATCAAGGTGATATATTTTCAACAATTTGTTGTATGGATTCGCAGTAAATTTTTTTAAAGTTTCTGTTTCACAAATTAGTTAAAACTCAATTCAGACGTTTATGAGAAAAAAAACCTACCGTAGATATCGTGGACAACAATTTTGATATATTTTGTGCGGTGAATTGACAAAAGTTAAACTAAAAACTAAATGATACATTACGTACAAGAAAAAATAAATAGTTTGAGCTACATATTTGGGGAAAAACCTATTCGTAAAAGAATATTGTTTTCATCTACTCATGAGTAGGTACTTTGCCAACTCTAAAGGAACGCAGCTGATATATCAGTAGGGTCAATCAATTTGGCATTCTAAAGCTCTGATCCAAATGTTTTTTTGACCGTCAAACGTTTGTTCACTGAGCCTTCAAGTCACCCTGGGGCCCAATTCCGCAAGAATGAGTTTTTTCAGTGTACACAGAAAATCGTGCACACATCAATTTTTGTGATTCCGCAAGAGTGAGTTTTAAGTATTTAACAAATATCGTTTGCACAATCAGTCCAATTTATTCAAACTTGTGTTGGATGTGAATGGAATGTCTACACAGAAAATCATTCACACTTGCGGAATTGGGCCCCAGCAGTCACCAATTTAGAAAATCTGAACTCATCCTAGCAAATTCTGCGTTTTTTTGAGATCTGAACTCGCCTTGAAGTTGGTCTAGGATTTGTTCTATTGTGAGTTGAGGTAACGAATAAAGTGACATGAGTTGTGAAGTAATTGTTATGTTGAGAGTTTGCATGATGCAGAGGTAATTGTTTGTTTTTGAAATAGAATTAGAAAAAGAATACACAATTCAGTTGAGCCAGGATATAAGGCCCTAAAGAAAAAATTAAATAAGGCTCCAAAAAAAATGCACAGAAGACAACAACAAAGAAACATTCTCAATTTTTGGGGGATTTTCTCATTTTTTGGATTTTTTAATGAAATAAGACAACATAGATTTAGAGCTTTTTTTTATTTCGGCAGGGTCTTAGTTAATAGGGTCATAGTTTCATTATGAAAAAATACCTCAGTTTGAAGCCATATTTCCGGGGCTTAATTTCGCAAAGCCGTTCTTTATTTGATACCGGTAGAATTCGAAAAATGTTCAACTGTTGAAAAATCACAGAATGTACTAAAAAATCAATGAAAGATATATAATGGTATATGCGAAAACTTCTGGTTTCGATTCTGAAATCGAATCTGGCAAAATTAAAATATATATTGCCAAAATTTGAAGATTGGGAATGAAACTCTCTCAAGAATGAAGCCAGTGCGAAGAATTATTGCAGTCTGTATTTCCACCACACTATTGTGCCAATACCAATACACTCTCGCTAATAAAATATTTGTACATACGAATCAATGAAAGGATCGAAATTGTATCAGGTATCGATGATTTGAATATACTCATTGTTTCTGGTGCAAAAATATTTTATCGTATCGAAACTTTATCGATATTAGAACTATAATTTGACTCTGGCTTAAAAATTCTTAGACAGAAATTTTACAATAGATTTGAAGAATTTTAATTTTTTTTTATAAGAATCTACGAGCCTTTTGAGTACCGAAACAAGTTTTAAAACTAAAATTCTTAAAAAAAATTAACAATACATAAACAATCCTAAAAAAACAACATGAACTGACACTGAGGTTTATAGAAGAATTATTTATAAAGAATTGTAAGCGACATATATGGAAATTTTTAACATAACTTACCAGAACATACGCGCAATGTGTGCAAATAAAAGCTGTGAACATTGTTGTAAATATGCCAAAAAACAGTCCTGCATACATAAAAGCAATCGGCATAGACAGAATTCCAGTTCCCAAAGCGGCTTTCAGCAAATGTGTAAGTGTTTCGTTGTCACTAAAGAAAACAATAATTCATTTTAGCTAAATTTCAATAAATAAAATAAAAAACTTTTCAAGGTCATACTTACGTTGTTGCACTCTCCATTGTGAGACGTTCTGCAAAGGGATCGTATCCTTTTTCACCTCCTTGTTCAGGATCGGCCATTTTGTATCTAAATTAGTCAATATTATTTAAAAAATATCCTTTTTTTTATATTCAAAAACAATCTGTTGCGAAAGCTCTTGATGAACCTAACTAACCTAAACTTTAAACCCAACTAATTCTAAAAATGTCGTAAAAAAAGAAATTAAAAAAAATTACTAAACTATATACGAAGTCTACTAAGTCAGCAAAATTCTCAATTTTGCACGTATGTAAATGCATTTAGTGCAATTCGAAATTTTATTGCATCAGAGAAAAGGGTCATAACAAAAACCAAAATAAAATAATTATTTATGCTTCTTTTCAGAAGGTGTAGCATGTATAGTGCGGAAATATGAGTATAAGTTTGGTATTTTACGTTTTTGTTTTTGTTTATTTTTTTTTACTTGAAACCTTTATGAGTAAGATGCAAAAGAATGCCAGCTAGATTAAAATTTTTTGGAATGTTGTTTTGACGATAGGTCATATTGCTACGTTTGCAGAGTTTATGTTCAGTTCATTGTTACAATTAAATTATATACAAAAATGTTTATGCCTTATTGAGTTGGCTCCAATTTCTTGTAATGTTTTGGTTTTTCATCCCGTCCGAAGCGCGATGGATAAAAAAAGCTAAAAGAATTGGTGGAGGTGTCAAGTCAAATTAGATAACCGTTAAGTTTCCCTTGTCACCTTTTCAAACACTGAAGCATATTCAAGGCAGAATTTTAAGCGATAAAAGAAGTCCGTTCTGGGTTAAAAAAAAGTGTGATATCAAATATCCTTATCTTCTCAGACAGTGAAGGCAATATTAAATCTCTGGAATCTTTCTCTATAAGCTCTATGACAGCCCTCAGGTGTAGATCATCACTTATGGAAATGATACTTGGATGCAGCAATTCAACGTTTGCATCTGTTGAGTGCCGGTCAATAAGACATTCCACAAAATTGTAAAGCTGACCAATTCATCAAAAGTGGAACAACACAACAACATTTCCTATTTTATTGAACGGGTACATATGTGTCAACTTATCAAATTAAAAACGCATTTTATGTCCTTTAAAATTTGAAAGTTCTTTTCTTTGACTACAAGAGGTTAACACTCGTACAAGAAAATTGTTAAAGAAAGGTTTCTTTTTTTTCAGCTTCAGGTGCTGGATTTATGATTTTTTCTTTTGGTTAATTCGATCTGCCGTCTCTCTTCGAATATCTGAAAAGGGTTGTTGATGGTGCTCTTCGACATCACGAAGATGTAAGATGATAGTGTTCACGAGGTTTGAAATCAAATATTATTTCATGTGGGCTCGGTCTGGTTGCAGAAAAAGTCATCACCATTTACAGTACAAATTTCCTAAAAGCATCCGATATATCCAGCATGTGACAGTTCCCTTTCATGCTTCTGGGAAAAGGCAAAAGGAATTAGCTGAATTAGCTCTATTTGGCTAAAGTCAAGCTCTCCTTCAGTTTTGCTACCAGGTTTCTTATGATAACAGCACTCAAGGCTTAGGCGTAGTCCCTCATCTTCATCTAATATCATTTTTGGATCTTCTCAACTGTTTTCTCCAAGCTTAAAGGTCCAATCAAGCCATCCGTTCTTTAACAACCCGCTAATTTTCAAGACAGTATTCTTTTTGGATATGTTTCTCGACATTTGGGTTACTCAACTTGGTGAATAATTGTTGCTGATTCTGATCCTGCAACTGCATGATCAGCAACCAATGCAGTGAATTTATTTCGACGTTCACTATTCGCAGCGACGTGGTGTCCATTTCTGTAAGTCTAGTCTCATTTAGCTGTTGGCTTTGCAAATCTACATCGTTCAGCTACCACTCATATGTTCCTTTGAGAAGTCGAATTCCTGTAAGCGCAGGGACCAGCAAGCTATATTTATTCCTTCTTATGCATTGTGGTTTTATGTGAGGCACAATCTGTTATAAACTTAAAAGTCTTACCTAGCAGATAGAATTTAAAACATTCCAAGAATTCGACGATGGCGAGCTTTTCAAGCTCATAACTATGAAATTAGCTTTTTGTGTCGCTGGTTGTTCTGTTATAATAAGCAACAGGTTTCAAAACTTCATCGTTAGCCTGCATTAGAATTTCTGCTAGCCCATGAGAATTGACAGAGATTAGTATTGATCGTAAGCAATTCTTTTAATGTTTGGAAGGAGGTTTTCTGTTCATCTGTCCATTGAAATATGCTTTCATTTTTTCAAAAATCAAAAGGTTAGTCAAAGGTCAGGCAACTAAAGCAAAATTATTAACAAACTTTCGAAAATAACTACAAAGCCCCTGGAACCTCTCGTACTTTGTCCGAGTGCTTAAAATTTTTGACAGCGTTCGTTTAAATCATCCCACGATAAATTACCCGACGAGTTATCATATGCCCGATGTACTCAATCTGCTCTTGTAGAAAAAAAACATTTTTTTAAATTGCTTTTTTTTCTCAAACCTTCCAGTGTTCTCTTCAACTTATTGAGACCTTACAGTATTGCTGCCTATGTCGTACATATAAATTTTAAAATCCACACCGATTTCAGATTCCAACTTCGCCATCAAATCCGGATAATCGTCTCTTATTGGAATTTGGTAAAAATCGCTGTTGAGGTCAAATGAGGTGAAATAAATAAATGAGCTTGTCTTTTGTAATTCCTCTTTCATGTTTGGTGTCGAGCAGATTTCTGTCAGTGTGTGTGAGTTAAGCAATCGAAAATCCACACATAGACGATGACCACCGTTTTTCCTTTGGACTTACAAAACTGGGCTAGCATAAGATTTTGATGGCACCAATCTAGAACTATCAGCTGCACATGCCCAAATATGCAAGTTTGTACATTTTATATGGAAAAGCAGTTTGATGTGTTCCAATGAAAAAAGCTAGAAAAGAACTCATGAGTACTTTACCACCAAAAAACGGCTATAGAGAAAAGGAACGGACCACTATTCTATTTGATTGAATGGAAAACGATATTAGCCGTTTGCCTTTGGAGGTGGCAAAGAACTTGTGAGAAGATGGAAACCCTTATCTAGTACTATCAACTGCAAATGCTCTCATGGGCGAGTAGATCAATTTTACATGGGTGAGCAGTTTCATGTGTTTCATTGAAAAAAGCTGCCGAAGTACTTGCAAGTACTTCTCCACCTCCAAAGGAAAACGCCTATTAATTTGGTCAAACGAGATTTGTGCAAGCAGGACGACTGCATGTTGTGACTATGTAAGTCAAAGAATAACGATTATTTAACGATCAAATTGATGTTAATTTGACGTTTTCGAAAACGACAGCAGCTACAAATTCTTAAAAAAAATTAAACAAATCGTTTAAATAACATTTGTTGAGAATTTCAAAAAACATATGTATCTAGGTAGATATAATAGATTTACAGAAATTTACGATAAATAATTGTGCCATTTTTGTTATCTTTCGCCGCCACAAAGTGAACAAGATAAGTTGTACAAAAAGTCATTTGGGATTCAATCAGAATAAAACTGACAGCCAAAAAAAACGTCTTCTTTTATTTTTATTTCAAAGCTTTAAGAGAAAATGTTTAACTTTTTTAATGAGCTTGGCATTAACACTCGTAAACAACACATCTATCATTTGTATGTACATATAATTTATCGTAAGAGTTGAAATTAATTAATATTCTGTGCAGCCGTTGGGTAATTAGCGCATTATAAGAGTGACAAAGCAAAAAAAAAAAGGTATTATGTTACGTCATAGTGGCAAAGTCTCAGGTTGTCAGTCTTTCCGGCTTTAACATACATCAATTTTATTTATTAGTAATGTTTTCATCTAAAAAACAGCCATTATACGTACATACATTACATAGGTACATACATTATATTTTTAAGATCTATGTATGTATAGTATAAATACATAAGTTGAATTGTTATTCTAACTGATAATTCCTGGGCATAATTAAATTAAGGGTGTTTTTTTTTATCGAGATACAGAACTTTGAATTGGCAACACTATTTTAACTGGCGGCCATTTAACAGCTCTAAAGTTATTTATTTGACATTTGGCATGAACTGACGCCTGAACAATGTTTCCAAATTGTACAAATTTATTTTGAAAATCATGGTTCTGAAGATGAAGATCACTGTTGGTTGAATGGATACGTCAATGAACAAAACTGCCGTACTTGGAGTGATGATAATCCTCAAGTGTATGTTGAGGCACCATTACATCCACAAAAAACTGACTGTTTCGTGGAATAATTGGTCCGTAACGATGCTGGCCAGAACATTAAAGTCAATGGTGACCGCTATAAAGCCATGGAGCTGTGGTGTTAACAACCCTACGCAACATGTCACACAGCTCGTGCCACAATTGATTAATTTAAGGAAACGTTTGAACTGGCCTCCAAGATCGTGCGATTTAATGCCACTTGACTATTTTCTGTCTAGTCTACGCCGATCAGTCCGAAACGATTGATTACTTGCATTTTACTATTACTATAGCCTATATATACCATAAATATTAGAAAAAGTCATCGAAAATGGGACCTCCGTATTAGACTCCGTTCGAGCTAACCATGGCGGTCATATTCCAGAAATCATATTTGAATTATGTTGAAAGAAGATTATCTTTCGAATAAAGTAAATTTCATGTCAATTTAAAAAAAATCATCTTTGTTTTATTCCGTTTCAAAGTTCTATACCTGTAAAAAAAAACACCCTTTATTATAATGCATACTCTTTAATTGCTCTCCCCATTTTTTTTGTTTTAATAAAACATTGTTGCACATTTAAAATGCATTTCTGAGAGGCTTCTAATACAACTTGACTTTATGCACTTCATTCGAATGTTTGCTCACTTCAAAGCTACTCAAAGCAGCTAGAAATCTATGGCCGCATTATAACCATAGATGTAGATGCGGTGTGTAATACCAGGACCGTCTCACAGCACTCCACTGTAAGAAAAAAACTTCCGGTAAAAGAATCACCTCCAAATAACTCCTCTGAGGTCAACAAGAAAAACATAGACCCCGCATCGTGTTGAAGAAATGATCACCTAAATTAATGTTACCAAAAATAGGGCGGTATAACTTCTCAAGAACATCGAACGAGCTACACCATCACCATCCACTCATAAAGAGAGGTTAGGAATACATTTGTTCTTATATCCGATCGTTATACATTCAGTGAAATAATCGTTGACTTGCTAAAATGATGTAGGTCTGACAGCACTGGTATGCTGGTCTTTTTAAAAATATTCTATGATTCCTATTCTCAGCGAGATTTGAGTGGAAAATAGTTTTATCAAACTTAAAGTAACTCTTCTCAGAGAGCCTCACTCAATATCAATCTGTACGTAGATTAATGGTTCATGGCAGCGGGATTTTCAGGATTGAAATTAAAATATTTCACTTCTATTGCTAGTAACGCCAATTTATTGAAGCTTCTGTCAAATTTCAAGATTGAATATATAAAAATCCAGAGAAATAAGAAAGGATCTACCTGAAAAATTAAACTGGTTTTTAACGAGGCTCTAAAAAGTTTAACTTTGATGCTACCAAGGGTCTAGCAAGAGTAACTATCGATCATTTCTAGGACCTTGCCCGCTAGGTAACCTTTTGCCTAGAGAGACAAAAAAAAATAAAAAGTTTTCTCGGCTGGGATTCGATACTGCGGTTTTCTGATTACAGTTGTGTAATGTTGCAAGTGAAAAACTATATACCTACTTTAATTTTTCTTTCTATTTTATGATGGGGATAAAATATTTTTTTTTTTGGTTTTGTTATATATAGGGTCTTTGTGATGGAATGAAAAGACTCATCCAACAAGTTTTTTCTAGCAAGGGCCTCACTGGTATTTGACAAGTTTTCCTTGTGTTGATTGCCCCTACCGAGGCCTTTTCAGGGCCTTGACTAAACTTGACAAGAACTTGGCATTTTTCCAGGCTGGGAGGCGACTTAATCCGATCCTGGAAATATACTATCGATTATTTCTATATTATTATCACTCGTGGTTACGTAAACAAAAAATCACTGATTTTATAAAACAAATGACGTCTTATTATTGTTTTTTTTTTTATATATATAAAAAAACATAAACAAAAATTGTTTTGTTTACCCAGATTAGTCGGCTTACATAGTACTAATGGGAAAATTTTTCAAACATTGCACTTCATATTGATAAGAAAAAAAAACAACTGCGAAAAAGGATTACGTACGCATTGGTAGTTTGTACCTATCGTATCTTTTTGACCTTTTTTATCAGCACTTTTCATTAAACTTATAGAAATTTAACTTGATATTTTTGAAGTGTTTGTGAAATTATTCTTAATTGACAGTGACTAAGTTTAAATACTTATTTTTAAATATTCATTCATACAAAATAATGTATTAAAATATTATAAGCTTTTGTTAAAAAAAAATTAAATAATGTTCTTTAAAACTATTTCGTTTCTATTTATGTATATTTTTTGCAACAAAAGCTTTATGCTATTGAAGAAACAATTTTTTTGTTAACAGAAAGTCATTCTTTAAATAGACTCTCTCCTGTCCCAAGTTATTTTAAATAAATACATTCTTGCATTTTGAAATCTTTTAGTTTAAAGAGTTTATTTTTATTTGTATTTTTATATTTATATTGTTCACAGCAGCCAGTGAACAAAGAAAAATATTTCTTTAAAAAGATTTTATCAGGAAGCTTTTAACATTGAAGACAAATCATATTCTGACATATTCTGGAAAAATTAAGTAAGAGCTATCTGTGTTTAATGATTCGCATTCAAATTCACACTAAGAAGTCTTTTATTGTCGTCAAACAATTGGAAATAATGTGCATCTTGGTCTTGAAAAACTAGGGAGATACAGACTATGTACTCTCCGCATCGTTTGATTGAGCTCCATTTTTGTTTTACAATCACTTATATTGAAAATTGATTTTTTTGCAACATTTACAGATTCATATTGTACCTCTGTGTATGGTATGGTGTATCTTTCAATTTGAACATTGCTAAGAGCTACAGCTATAGCTACAGAATTGTATTTGGTCAGTAATAATGTAACTTCTTGGCTTGGTTGTCGAACTCAAAGCAATGACGATGGTCCTCTATGCTCTAGGGTCTAGGTAGTATGTCCACAAATTCCTCATTACTTATCCACTCTCACTCACAAGTTAAACGGCTTATGGTATCAAAATGACGCACTCCAGCGCTAATTGGGTCACCGAGCAAAGTTGCTCGTGGCTGCCATATTATACCTTCCTACCCTACATGAAAAATGAATTATTTCATCTTATGCTGCAAACTCAAAAATTGTAGGTGGGTGCGTGGGAGCAAAATAGTTTTTAAAACACACGTACTATAAATTATTTCCTTGAGAAAAGAAATATGACCTTATACCAAGTGTCATGGAATAAATATAATATTTATGTCAATTGCATGGTATGCAACAAGGATTAGAGAGATGACTTTTCTTTTGTTGGAAAATGTGTGCATAAAAGAGGTTTCGTCGATTACACTTTGGAATGAATAACACAATACGAACTTGATGAATTAAGAGGTGATTTTCATTTTATGAAATTTAAAATGGTTTAACTACCAAAGAAGAATTTAAGAGCATTCTTATTCTCATATTTTGTGAATATTTAATTTTGGACAAGGCCAAATTTCTTGACATTCATAGAAGTGTATTTCTATCGAGTTATACAGAGATGTTATTTTGTAAGAGGAAGGCAACTACCTGCATTGAAAAATGGAAGTTATTGCCATGTTTAGTCAACTGTTGAGGCTTTTTATAGTAAAAAACTTTTTGGGTAAACTCCCGCCTGGGAAAATGGTAGGTTTTTGTCAAGTTTAGTCAAGACTTAGAAAAGGTTTCGGTAGGGGCAATCAAGACAAGGAAAGCTTGTCAAATACTAGTGAGGCCCATCACAAATACCCCATTTATAACAAAATAAAACAAATATTTTATAGCCATCATATATTAGTAAGAAAAATTAAAGTAGGTATAAAGTTTTTCATTTTCAACATTACACGAAGTAGCTCAGTATCTAGCGTGTTTGAATGGTAATCAGAAGATCGCAGGATTGAATCACAGTCGAGACAACTTTTTATTTTTTGTGTTGTCTCTCTAGGAAAAGGGTTACCTAACGAACAAGGCTCTAGAAAAAATCGATGCTTATCCTTGTTAGCATCAATGTTAAACTTTCTAGGGCCTCGCCAAAAACTAGATTATGTTTCCAGGTGGGCTTTGATATACCACCAGATATATATATTAAAAAAACTTCATACCCTTCTAAAGTGGTATAAAAATTTTATAACTGGCGAGACCCTACAGAATTTTGATAGTTCCCCCTGCAAGGCCCCTGTTAGCATCAATATAAAACTTTCTAGATTTTTTTTTAAAGCATCTACTTAAAATAAGAAATGGCATGATACATTTATAAACGAATAAAAGCTTCAGAGAAGGAAGGAAAATTATTTTTTTTTTTTCTAAAGACTAATATTAACGGTATCTCCCATAGAACGGTTTTCTTTAATTTTCGATTTTCCTATAAACGGCTTAACTGATTTCAATTGAAAATTTTTATGCAAATACTTCTTTAAAATGTCAATAAAATTGCACTGCAGAATTAAAAAAAAAAATAAATTTCGGATTTAAAAAAAATATTTATTTCTTTTTTTTTTAAATTCAATATTTCAATGACGGGTTGATGATTTTTTTTAAATTAAATTTTTGAATGCATATTAATAAATACTAAAAATTTACACACCGAAATTTGTTGTTTTAAATGTTACCAAGTTTTTATTTATAAAAAAAATTATTTCTTAAGAAAACCGCTCCAACGATTTAAAAGTTCTTAAAGGTAGAACTAGAATAGTCGAAAGCCAACATACGTAGTCGCACGAAACCGAACGAAAACAAGAAATTCATATGAAGCACACATAATTGCGAAGTGGTATTCTTCGTTCAGTTTTCGTTAACTTTTCCCGTCGGACGTGAGAGCGCTCACAAACCACTCTGTCGTAAGTTGACGTATGCAAAATAAAAATTGTGAAAGCTAACTAAGAAGAATTTGGCCCTTGGTGCAAAGTTTTCAACTCTTTTGTTTTGAGTAAAGTAAAATCTTAAATTATCTTTTAATCAATTTATACCACATCAAATTTTCGTAGCTAAGCAAAGTAAATTATTAAAAGCCGCACTCTGTGTGGTATGAATAAGTAAAAGAAAATTAACACTGAACAAACTATTATTTATATTATTTTTGTCTATTCTAGTTCTATCTAGAGTTTCAAGCAACTTGAACATAAAAATAAGTTCGTGCGACCCAGTCGTGCACTTTATTTTATTTTTGTCATAGGATTTAATCAAAACGTAAGATTGACAGGAATGCTTTACTACTCTAATGTGAAGGAGACATACACAGGGTCAATATTGCATGATTACAATGAGTAAGGAAACAAATAAAAGTCTTGTTCCTGATAACCCAGAACGACTGGGTTAATGAGATTTTTCTGATTCAGTCAATCAATATATATTCACTTCTGGCGGAACTTAACATTCAACAAAGTTGCTAAAGAGAAAACTGTGTGAATTTGTGGAAGTTGGACTCGAAGCAATGTGATATAAAAGGGCATTGTGAGACAAGAAGAATAGAGGGGACAGTCAAGGGACGATTCCGGCCAAGGAAAACGAGTGATTTATTATGTGCTAGCTAAGAACGTTTATAAATTCGAGCTTTGAAACTCA
Source organism: Dasysyrphus albostriatus (assembly GCA_946251815.1). NCBI lineage: Eukaryota > Metazoa > Arthropoda > Insecta > Diptera > Syrphidae > Dasysyrphus > Dasysyrphus albostriatus. The sequence goes on from OX276336.1 coordinate 100,227,740, forward strand.
ATTTGTAAGCAAATATTTTAAATTTACTAAAAAAAAACACGTTTTATGAGTTAAATCTGGTTTAATTCGCGATGATTTCGCCCTGAAAAACTGACTCTATTTTAATGGAACACAAACGAGAAAACAAGCTTTTTAAACGGTTTCACTCTGCACCATTTAAAAAAAATGAAGATAGTATCCATATTTTTTTCAATTAATTCTCACGACAAACACATTGAGATTTTATAATTTTTAAATCAAACAATTTAATCAATTAATTAAGCCAATTTAATTGATTTGGTTTTTCTTTTTATCATCTAGCATCGTAAAATCATTCGTTGGCATCTAATTTATAAGAATTTATTCCTAATAAAAGTGTTCATGTTAAATGATTAAGATAAAATACTCTGGCATAAATTAATTGAATTCTTTATAATGACAAAAGGTTATAATTTTTAAATTATTACTATTCACAAAAAAAAATCTTTTAATTTCCTGCAATCTTTTCGCTAACCTCTCTCTTTCTTTTTTCCTAATAAAATCTTAATTCTTTTAATTGACAATCAAGATGTATATGATGCACGCTTTATGCGTTAAAAATTATTTAAAAAAAAGTATTGTACTTACACAATGACCGCCTTTTTTTCTCCGGGTGGGAGGAACTGCTCCATTTCTTGCGGCACATTTTTGCCGCCATCCTAAAAAAAAAATAATATGAAATTGTAGTGTTCAAGAAATTATATTAATAGATTTTTTTTTTTAATTTGGATGATTAACTTACAGATATGTTAACCATGCTGCTGGTTTTATTTAAATATAAGGTTCTGAAAGAGAAGAAAAAAAAAATATTTATTAGTAAAAATTCCAACACATAATAAAATTTACATGAATTATAATTCATGTATGGGTCAGTTTAAAATTTAATTAAGGAATACATTTGGATTTTTTTTCTTTTTATTATTATTATTTAACAATGACCCCTATTATGATTCATTAAAACTCAATTAATCGATTGACGACAAATTGACGGGCCATTTAATGTTTGATTAAATGAAATTTGTTAGCCTGGGAATTCAGATAAACTTTAATGAATTCCGATAACACTTAAGACACGCGTCTATCACGACCATCGATGAATTATATACAATTTTTTTTAAAATTTAATTTACTTGGGGACAAGACACATTTTCACTATAAAATATTACATTTATTATGTTATAAATATTGTTTGATAATAGATACATATTATGTATAGTTTAAGAGTCAACCACATAAAAAGTCGAGTCATTTGCGTAACTTTTATATCAAGCGGCAAATTTTGCAAAAAGCCACTCAGGTAAACACATGATTAGGCCTTTGCTAGCCAAATCGGAAGTTTATCATATTGAAACTCCAGTTTTGTCCCAATTATGTTTGGTAACTTCGCTGTTCTCTCACTTCTTGGGCTAACTACAGACAGTTTGACCCATGATACCACCTCTGTTCGTGTACTTCTCAAATCAATTTTTTTTATATGAAGTGTGACAGAACTTAGGACTAAAAATGGTAGAAATTGGAGGTGTTGGGAAGTAAACGAACAGACCTAACAATTTTTCAAAATTTCAAGCTAAATATTTCTTGTATGTGCACTTTTTCCCTCCAACCAATAAGAATTAACACGTTAAAGATGTCCGTCACGTGTTTATACATATGTAAGCAGACAATTGGTTCTTAGTTCAACAATTCAAAGGCTATTCATTGGGCCTGCACACACGGGATGATTTATGCTGGCAGAAAACAGAGTTTATAGGAGCGGGAAGTTAATTCTGCTATTTTTCATACATTCCCTCTCCTATAAGCTCTGTCTTCTGTAGGCAGAAATCATCCCGTGTGTGCAGGATCATTGATAAGGCTTATACAAAGTTACGCAAATGGGTGCGATCAGCCTCGTATCTTTAGCGATTCCATATTAAAAAAACACCCCATTCAGAAACAACTCAACGTATCTGAAAATTGTTTGGGATTATGGATACCCTAATTGCTTTACCGGCCGAACGCGACCATTGATTTGGCTTTTTGAGTCGTTAGCTCTCTCTCCAATAGGGCATATTCAGAAAATGAGGTGAGGATTCCTTAGCAAAATTTCTCAGTTTTGTTGTCAAATTACTGAGGAAAAAATGCTCATTTTTTGACAGAACTAAATTTAGGTTTGATTGTTGAGCCCTGAAGTCACCCTAGAGAAGCTTAGAAGAATTTTTTGAGAAACCTGGACCCCTCCCTGGCCAGAAAGTTCAGTGTTTTTGTAAACTTGAATTCGCCCCGAAGTAGATCTAGGCAAGTTCAAATAACGACTGAACTATCAAAATGACATGAGGTGTGAATCATATGCTATGTTGTGAATTTGCTTGATAGAAATAAACGTATATTTTTGAAATATAGAAATTAAAAGAATATACAAAAAATTCAAATGTGTCTAATTTATTTTTATAAATAAAGGGAGAATAGACAAATTGGTCCAATTATCCACCACGAACGATGTACTTTTGGCGCCTTAGTCAAAATTACTCATTATAAATAGGACTATTGAACTGCATCACTCGTCTCGTTCGTGGTGAAAATTAAGACCAATCTCCATACATTCTCCCTAAAAGTTTTAACTATCAGATCAACAATTTTTTTTTGCTAATGTCAAGAACACAACTACCTGCCGTTCAGTGGTTTTTGAAACCCGAAAGTACAGGGTCTTCTAACAACTCCGGAGCTGTCAAGAAAACCAATGTCAAGTCTAGATAAAGTTTAATGAACAAAGCTTTTCTGAGATCTCATTTGCCTGAACGCACCAAATATTATGAGAATGACATGAAATATACGAAATACGAAAAAAAGCTCAACGACTCTTAATTTCTTTTTGTTGACTATTATTGGTTTTTGTGTTTTCAATATTAAGTGGAATCTATAAAGGTTTTTTACTTTTAACTGTGCAGCTCTCATTATGAAGATTTTTGTTCCTGGTATTAGCTTTGTTCGTTGAGCCTTTAAGTCTCCCTGGGGTCGCCCCAAAGCGTTTTTTGAAAACCCTGAACTCACCTTGATCAACAAATTCTGTATTTTTTGAGACCTAGGGTCCTGAAGTAGAACTAGGTTTTTTTTTCTGGGGCGAGTTAAGGTAAAGAATTGACTGTCAAAGTGAAGCATTTTTTGTTATGTGCATTCACGTGTTGCAAGTAGTTTTTTTGTTATTGAAATAGAATTCAACCAAAAGACAAATTTACCTGAATTAGGTATATCAAAAAGAAATAGAAAAAGTAAACTGTGGTTTGTTTTTATTCATTTTTAAACCAAATTTTGTATCTTGCTTATCTCAAAAACACAATTGAGGGTCCTTTGGTGCTTTTTGAGAATTGAAAAACTCAGGGTTTTTTGATAATTCTTGTGGTTGTCAAGACAACCTGAGTCAACCCTGTATAAACTTTAACGAACGAACCTATTACCTATTAATTATATTAATTATGTACCTTCAGAAACATTTTGCAAGGGAGAAGTTTGATGGACAAAAAATTGTTAGGTTACGGAAATTTGAGGTAACTTGGTAACAGGAAGACAAGCAGGTGATTTGTTTTAAATGCGAACAAAATCTAACGAAATCGTATAGCAGGGGTATCTATAGAATCATTAAAAATATAAACCATACTTGAAAAATATGTGTAAGTACGTGTGACCTAGTCGTGCATTTTTTGAATATTAAAATTTTTACCCAAAAATTGACCGGAGAATGAAAAGAGAAGTCGAACATTTCATATGACCTACCAAATTAATAAAAACAGCCTTATTCACATTTTCTGCTTGAATTTCTTTCCACATTCTGCTTTCCGCTACGGGACGGAATTAAACGATCAAAATAAAATTCAAATATTATATATGTAATTTATATAATAAAACGGCAAACACGAATTTTGCGGTACAATCTACGCGGTCTACAAAAGCCGAAGACATATAAATTATACATCGTTGGAACGGTTTTGTTGTACAGAAGTGTAGAATGCAAAAAATTATTAAATAACTGCACCACAAAAACTAAAAAACAATAAAATAAAATTTCGTAATACATAAGTGCGAGCAAGAGCGAGACCCAGCAATTATTTGTTTTTATTTGTAGTAACCTAAATGTGACGTTTCGATTTTTTCCACCAACCAACCAACCAATTTTCCAGCACTGGAAAGATTACTGGAATGTCAGGTGGCAGCGTTCAGTGCTGCAGAAAATAATAATAAGTAGCTCATATCACGTTTACATTAGCGGATCGAAGGATCTGATACAATCCGGATCATACATGGACCTAAATCCTGATTCAATTCGCCATGTAAAACGAGGCATCAGTTTTTTTTTCCCTAAGCTAAAGACAGCTTTTATTGATAAATAATGTTATTAGCTCTCGCGTTTCAAGGGCTGGACGTACTAGGGCTAGTACTACATAATTATGTCAACAAAAAATATTAATAATGCTTTGCACTTGAAAGATACGAGTAGAATATTTTTAAAATTAATGTGAGGTTAATTTTATGTAATATTCAAGTGCATAGAAAATAAAGTATGTTGACGAAAACATTCAATTATTTATATTAGTGGGTACTTTGTTAAAATGCAAATACAATGAAAGAATATGTAAAGTTATGTAAGTTTCCCCAGTCACAGATCAGAAATGAAGAGGTTGATTTCAGTGCGCTGTTTTACAATAACGAAAAAAAAAACACCGATAACCTAAATTACTTACTTTGTTTCATCAAAAAGTATAATCTTACTTGTGAATTATATAATCGACTTTACGAACATAACCTTCAAAATGTATAAGTTTAAGAGAAAATGTGGTCAAAAAACGTAAAAATAGATTATAAACATTCAAAGCGAAAGAAAATCAGCTTTGCTGTTTGTTATTTCACTGAAAGTCTAAAAAAACGTTTAAGTTGATGAATTAGGTGTGCATAGTGCATTATTGCACAACAGTTACGGATGTAACCGTATTTAAGCTCACAATCAACAGGTAAAACAATATTCATATCAAATTAAGCTGTTTCATTTTTGTTTTTAAATTCAAATCGTATAAGAAAACAAACAGCAACAAGCCCAGTGAAAAGTATATTGATAAGGGCACTGGGAACTTGGACTGGTTGTCCAATTTCTATATCTCGAAGACTTCAGCCAATAAACTAGAATTGTACATATGTGTATGGGTATAAATTAAGAGCTAGTATGTGCCCAAGTTCTAAATATGTAGGTATACTATGTAAAATTTAGTTAATAGTTGAAGAAGATTATCAAAAAATATTAAAAATCATGACAATTATGACTGAATTATCGAAAAATTGTGGGGATTCTACAAACAGAAATGCACTATTCTAATAGAATGATAAATTAAATTATACTCTACAGCCAACAAAATAGAAGAGTCTATAGCGGAAGGCAAAAATTGCAAGATTTAATTCCCTTGTCAAACTATATGCTTGTCTGACGAATATAACTAACTACTGGTACTGCCACATCACGCAATCAATTAAACTATTACACAATGCCACAAGTAGGCACTTATATTTAGTAAAAGTGAAATTCCAGAATTTATAATTTGTATAACATTAATTGAGAAGTCAGAGATAATTTCAACTATTTGTCACGATGAAGATTAAATGAAATTTATTTAATGTCGTTTTCCTGCTGGCCACTAGGGATTATGTTCCGTAATTGCTTATTTTTCGTGGAAAATAGAAAACAAAATGTGATTTTTTTTAGATGGTTGGTCACTCTCACATCTCACCCTGAAGTAGATATAGTTTTTTTTTTTGCTGGGACGAGTTGAGGTAACGAATAAGCTGTCAAAGTGGCATGAGTTCTGAAGTATTTGATTTGTTGAAGATTCGTATGCTTAAATGAATATACCAATGTTTTTTTTTTAATAAATAAAAGTATTATCTAGAAAATGGAAATTTGTTTCAATTTTAAAATACATTTTAATAGACCCTGGTTGGTTTTTAGAGGACCGACAAATCTAGACTTTTTTGACAACTCTGGGAATTGACAAGAAAACCTGGGTGAACTTTGGGTTAAGCTCAACGAACGAAGCTAATGTCAGTCAATTGTCCGCATCGGCTCTGCCTATAAACTAGAGCCCCCTAATGCACGTGTAGTTAAATACACGTGTTACCCGTGTAATTAATTATCTGTGAATGAACCCGTGTCCATATATTTACACGTGTATTTACAATTACCCGGATATTTAGCAATACACGTGTAATTATTATTGAAATGTTTTTTTTTAATTTTTTCTAATGCAGATCATTTTGAAAATAGGTGCAGTTATTGATTTGAATAGTTACAAAAATATTGTATTATGATAGGAACAACCATTCAAATAACACACTATATTCATATTTATTTGGTTTTTATGAAACCTGATAAAATAATCTTTAAGATTGGTTTTAGAAGCATCCGTTGTCGTCGGTTTCGTCTTCATACCAGAACTGAAAATCAATTCTCATTATTCTCAAAGGTTTTTTAAATACACGTGTATTTAAAAAGTACACAGGTATCAATTCCTTCAAACACGTGTACCCGTATAACGGGTACCCTTGTAATTAATCACCCGCCTGAAATCGAGGGCTCTACTATGAACAGTAATTTCTTAGATGAAATTTTTCATAACGTTGTAAAACAATTGCGAATTTTCGCAACATATTGTGCGAGTTTTTATAATTATCAAATTAACAATCTCCTAGATTTTATTTAGTCCTTTTTCACATGAAGAAACCAGTTGCTGGAATTTTTTTTTGACGTTTTTTTTAATTTCCTCGAAAATCTCTTTTATCTTTTACACGAGGAAACAAAATCAAGGCATTTTTCAAGATTTTCTATGAAAGTCTATTGGTTGAACGCACCTCAGCCTAGATGTGAAGGGAAACGTCAAAAAAAATGTCTTCAAATCCTCGACCAAGGAGATTTTGTTCACCCTTCTTTCCTCCTACCCTGCTCTCCGTGGAACTGAAAGCTGCTAGGAACTCAGTTTCTTGGTAGGAAAGGAGACTTATCAAAAGTCATCACAGTGAAAGTTGGATGTTAATGGTTCAACAAAAGTACTAAATTTAAAATAGCACCTCTTGGAGTACCAACATAAGAACATATAAATAAAAATAAATTGAGTCCAAAGTTCTGCCAAAGTTCTTATAGCAAACAAACTTTAATGAACTAAGGGCCAGTTTGTTCAAAGCTTTTTTTTAGTCAGTTATCATTTTGATTATTATAATTGCAACTGGCAAGTTATCACACTCCTGTGAAAGTCATATTACAGCTGAAAATTAACAAAAATTTGGTAGAAACCGACATTTTTCGTGAGTGTATTATGTGAGCAAAATTTGGTAATTATTCTTTTTTCGTTTTTAAGATATAAAATTAAACAATTTTTTCAAAAAAAGGGGCGTGTACATAGAAGTCTTTATTCCCTAATTCAAAATTGCTGAAGTGTGCATATGTATGTATGTGTGCTAAAAAATAAAAATTTAATAGCATTATATATCTACATAAATAGTTGTTTTTGTTTATTTAATTCTGATTTTGATTTTATTTTGCTCTACTTAAACTACTAAATTGCTGATGAGATAGTGCGTTCTTAGGTATATTTATTTGATAAAATATGAGTATGTTTTCGTGTAGTTGCATTCATTCATTTCATTCTACATACATATTATTTATATACAAAATAAAATCATGTGCTGGTGCAAATAATAAAAGTTATCAAGCAAAATCGTGTGCTGAAGTGTGTATATTTTTTTTGTTTTACTTTTTTTTCAAATTAAATTAGCACACTAATATAGAACGCAATTGTTTGATTTTATAATCAGATACTTCTATACCTTACCAATCAACCTTCCCCACACAAATGTAAATTAAGTAGGTAATCGCGATTGCGTAAATTTATAATTTTTTTTTATATATAAATACTTTGAGAGGAGATATCATGCATAATATTAATTGCATGTTTGATATGAAGCTATTATTTACATAGCAAAAAACCAACACCTTTTCAAGATAGTTTCGTGATTCAGATTGTTACCTTTTCAGAAACCCAATGAAACGCCTGCGGTTTCGATGATATGTTATTCGCCCATGCATTATTATTGCAACTATTTAAAAAAATAAAATAAAAACGAAACTAGAAAAAAATTGATAAATTTTATTCAGAATTGAAACTTTTTGATTTTTTCTTCGGATTTACTGATTCACTTACATATATGCATAAAGTTTTAGATATGAAGGTGGTTTTACATACAAATGTTTCGAGGCCTTTCAATAGGCGTTTTTCTTTTATAATTCAGGATGGAGCTCTGAACAGAGTTCGAGCATATCGAGCATGTTCTAAATATCCTCTGAACCAAGCGTGCTCTGAATTATTTTTGAAACACCCCTGAACACTAGCTGTCAAAACGCTATCTGCTAAGTCAGTCCCTAATAGAGACGTTCATTATTTGTGATGTTATAGCGGCCATTTTGTTAAAGGAATATCTGTCAAATTTGTTGTGAATTGTTCAAGAGAGTATAATGGAAAATCATCATGGAAGGTTTTAGTAGCCGAATTTTATTATTCACGTGATCTGATCCGGATCAGATCATGCTAAAAACAAACAGAATCTTAGTGACAGAAGTGTTAAATACCCGTCTCTGTTTGCCTTACGTTTGTTTATTTTGCATGTGCCTGTTGCTTCTTTTCTTTGCACTACTGAGATAATTCACAATAGTTAATAGCCTTCTACCCACCTCAGTAAAAACTAATTTTTGGATTAATGAAAAAGATCCAGAAAAAAAGCGTGATTTCATGTTATTTTTGGAATTACGTGTTAAAAATTGATCCAGATCAGATCATGTGGATAACAAGATGGGCATATTACTGGTACAACCTAAAACAACATTTTAAAAATCATCAAATTGTATTCGAGCACATTTGCCCTTAAAAACCAAAAGATTCTCACTGAAGTAGGACACGAAATATATCTTAACTGCAAACTCATCCTCACCCTTCAAGCTTTCGCTTGCATACGCCCTTGACGCCAAACAGTAATAATAGATGTACTTGTACACTAATCAAATCGAGAAACAGAATTATTATGAAATGTGTTTTTATCGTCAAACACTACGACATATTTTAGTGTTTTTTTGTTTGCTAATTTCTTTAAATTATTACCAAAAGCTGATAAAAAATATTGGTCTGAATAGGGAAAAACTTATGAAGGAGGGGGCTGGTAGCCTTGTATTGTTTGATCAATAGTTTGAAAGTGATCAAACATATAATGCCGACAGCATAGAATTTTTTATATTTAGTTAAAAGCCTATATATTCCCCCCATATATGGGTATAAGACCAACACAATAATTTTCACGTACCAGTGGCGTAGGTGATTAAAGAGATTGATGTGTTTCTTCAAGGTTTACGAAAGATAAAAAATAAAAAGAGTCCGATATTTTCTCATTGCACTGAAAACGTTTTTTAAGTTTATATCAATTGACTGTTTTTTCGGCAAATTTTAACCCACAAGCATAACAATGTTTTTATATATATTTACTCTTCGTTGTGTATAAGCAAGCAAAGCAGTATGCGCATTTTATTGAAAGGTGTATACTTAGTCAGTAAAACAATAATAAAATCAATTATATCGATAAATGAGCCAGCAATTAAATTGAATATAAAGAGAGACAGATGGTCCTAAATTCAGTATTGCTGAGTTTCCCAATTATATTAAAGCAATTTATGCACCTACATACATACATATATTATGAGTCGAGAATCCCAACACAAATTCAGTGAATGAGACTATTTTGCATAACTGTTTGCGAATCACCCAAATTAAGTTTGTTTGAAATGTCAAAAGTTTGAAAAAATTGAAATGTCACTTTAAAGTTTGTCTGAAATGTCAAAAGTTTGACAAAATTGAAATGTCACTTTAAACCTTTATCGAATGTTAGACTTTCTCATCAATATTGAATTGAATTTCTAGGTGACTTTGAAATCAGTTTTTATCGAAGTCGAAGATTCGACTTGAGCCAAGCTTTCGATTCGGCTGTGAATTTAAAATTACATATGTATTTGTATTGCCAGTTGTATTTGTATTTTTACTTTGTTGAAAAGTGTTTTCAAACGAGTTTGAATATTTTTTGTCTTATTGTAGAAAAATATTTAGCGGTGGAACCATTTAATTTACATCCTTGCTGCTGGAAAGACAATAAAACATCAACCCCAAGTAAACTGTGGACATTTTAAGTAATTTTAATATTGAGTTACCAAAATTTTGGTAACAATTTTGGTAAAATTTTTTTTAGAAAACACGCCTTGTATGAGTAAACCATATCCAACCATACAAGACTGCCTCAGAACATAAATTTCAATGTTAGAAAAACAAAAAAAAAAAAAACTACATATACATACCTAAGAAGAACCTGATACATTTCAAAGTTCAAAAACCTTAAAAATATAAAGTCTTGCTGGATTGGTAGCAAAATATTAGTTAGTTTTTATATTTGCATTATTGATTAGTTTGAATGCGATTAATCTGATTTAACAACTCCCTAGTATCCTATGTCACGATTTTATAAAGATAAATGATTTTATGGAGATTTGGTCTAAATAGTGGATCTTACCAAAGTTCTATGCCATAAATTTAAAAAAATACGTGTATAGTGTCAACAAACTTTAAAAATGATACACAATACGACTCATATCTCACCAAGTGACTCAACTACTTTTTTTTACATTTTTAAAAAGACGCATATATTTATTAGCTGTTGTTCTTCTTTAAACCAATGATTTCATCAATTTAAGAAAATTTTTTAAACAAGAGCTGATGGCAAAAAAAAATGAAAGTCTATTTGAAGGGTCTTAGGGCCAACTTTTTCACAGCTAATCATCTTTAATCAATGATTATTTGTGACTGGCAGATCCACGAATAAGCTTGTCAATCACAATTTTAGTCAATGAATCCATACTTAAAGTTGAAATCACTAATCAGTCAATATTGATTTTGATTAGCTCTTTTAAACCAAAGTCTTATTACAGATTTAATCTAAGGACAACAAACGCCATAAGTATGACATCAGCTAACTATATTAGGTGCGTTTTATTGGTATTTATAGCTAGCGCAGCAATGCAAGTACCGACACTATACTCACTTTTATACTCAACCCAATTCCCACTTTTATACTCAACATTTCAGTGATAGGGTACACGTAATGTGTCAAAAATTTAAAACTCACTTTTGCCGAAACAGAGCTATTGCAAATGCTCCACAAATATTTGCAAATGGCTTCATGTCATTGTACTTTGACATTTGTGCTGTTGACAGATAGAGAATTAACGACGGTGTTCACATTGGACTGAAAAACGGTTGTTTTTTTTTTGCTTTTCAGTATTCACATCTTGCTCCTTCTCTTTTATTGAAGTGAGATGGGAATACAGTCCAATGTGAGCACCGTCAATTGAAGAAGAAATATCCGATATGGAGCCCGATGTTTTGCAAGAAACAATTATCAAAATACCGAGCATAAATTTGCATAAACTCACAAGTAAGGGCAAAATCGCACATTCCATTGCAAATAGTAACGCTACTGATTCGCAATCAAAACATAAACTAAATTCATTTGTATGTACAATTTGCTTGTACAGACCATGTACATATTTCTTATCTTTTGTTGCTTTATGTTCGTTTATTCTGATTTCTTTTTATTTTCTTTGAAAAATTTATTTTGGAATTTTATTGAGGTAGTTACAAAAAAAAAAGTGAAAAGTTGTTATTTTTGTTGTTTTACCAATACACATGTAATTCGATATAACCTTATTTCGAATCACCTTTTGGTTTCATAAATTTTGCTGAGTCAACAACTTTAGAAGACTTTCGCAATATGATATTTTTTAGCAAGATGCTTTGTATAGCTGTGTGGGTTACCTTTCTTGGATACTATAAAAGTTGACGATTTTTTTCTCACAAAATGATGAAATTATAAATAAATTATTATGTAAGAGATATTCAATAGAATAATAAATAAGACTGATAGTATTCTTTTAATATATATTCTACAGTTCATTAACAAAAAAAAAAAAAAAAAAAAAAATAAAGAAATTTTGTGGCGCAACAGCTTGTGGAAAACAAAGGCTTATTAGATTACAACTCTCAACCATTTCCGCGTTAATTTGAAAACAATTTTTGTATTAATTTTTTGTTTATTGATAGCTAAATCTCATGTCATAGGACTTTTTGAACAACCTCATTAAAAAAATACTTTTGGCACAGAAATTTTGCTTTAAAATGCTTTTAAGAAGATAAGTTGCCTAATGTATAAAATATATGTATATTGATGAGGGGGGAGCGCCTTTACCTGTCCCCCATTGCGTACTCTCTTGCCTGTCTAACCTACAAAAAGTTACACGCACGTATCTATATTCTCCCTTTATGTTTTGACCATTGCCATTTATTATGTTCTTTATATCATCTCAACTACATGTACGAGTACATTGACTTTGATTAAAATGAAATGAAATTTGTCTTGGAAACTAAAGACTCTTTTCAAGTAAAATGTTTAAGCATCAATCAACTTTAATGAGATCCAATTAATTTGAACACCAGTTTCAGATTTCGGGTGTTTTTTTTTGTGCACTGTCAAAAGAGGAACGTTATGAGAGAATTTATTTCGGTATTCAAAAATATATTTGTTGCTTAGTAATAAAGCAGTGTAAAATCCCAGAAAATACCTACAGACATTTTTTTTAAATTGGCATACAGACTTTAAATATAAAGGCGCTCCGCTTGATCATCACGAACTTGATGTTGCGAGTCAGTACTAAAACGTGGTTACACATGTCTTCCATGTGTGATCAAGTAAATGTTTGTTTATTAATAAAAAAAAATCGTTGTGAAAGGAAAAGTGAGAAAAAGTTTAACATAGCAAAAAGAATTTTTTCTGTTATTATTTTTTTTTTATTAATGAATACAAATTTATCTGTAAAATTCTGGAAAGTGGTATTGTTTGTACTCCGAATAAAATTTGTCAAGCCATTAACGGAATATATGGATTAACAAACAAATTAAACAATTATTTTAATTTCGTGTAAATTTGGTTGAAATTACCTCATTTCGAAATGTGGATTTCTATGAGTAATGAGATGATTTCGTATCGAATTTGGAATTTTCAACGAAATTATCTCATTTGGCCTTATGAAAACATATTATTAGCAAGATTAATTTCTAATCTTCAAGATTTACGATATAAATATGAGTGGTAAATCTTCGAGATTTGTAGAAGATTTGAGGTAAATCTTATTAATTCTCAGATTGGTGTTAGGTGGAAATGTAGTATAAGATACGTTTTCAAATCACGTAATTTTTCTTTCAATTAGTATTCAACCATTTTATGAATTTAATGTTTGCAACTAATTTCACATATTTAAACCATAAATGTTTTATTTTTATTAAGTCCATTCACACCTTTATAGACTTTTTATTTCATCTTTTATAGAAGTTTCAAGTTGTAGTTGACAGCACAAAACATAGTTCCAGCTTTCATTTAATTCCAATTCCATTCTAGTGCTCAATTCAAATGACTAATTAGAATGAGAACCGTCAAACCATTTAGGTAAAATATTGTTTATTTTTAAATAAACATAAGAATTTATTTCAATGCTGTGCTTTTTTTTGATTTTAAGATTAAATGCAGAAAGTAAATACACCTGTGACTACTAATTCAAACAAATATGCCTCAGATAGTCCAGATGTTTATGAGGCGGAAAAAAAGTTTTGTTTTGATAAATGTGCAACAGAAAGCGTTACTAAGGGCAAAAGTAGATCAACATAGAAAGAACCAAAAACGCACACAACGAAGACGAGCGGCGCTTTTGTGTTCTACGCAATTGGCCAGTTTATATTTCTTGAGCGCTCAGTATTTTTCCTCCATTTTTTTACAGTACAGGAGAACAAAATATAAACAGTATTCCTCACATAGAAGTCAAAACAACTCTCTTTTTCTTTTCTTTTTATATAATTCACTGAGACCAAAAATAATTGAGCAAGCGAATCCAAAACATTTCAGTCTCAGTTTTTAAGGGGAAAAGTGAGGAATTTTTGAGAGGAATCCTGTTTATATTTCTGAGCGCTCTGAGTCCTCTGAGATCTCAGAAATATAAACTGGCTAAATCAATAAATCGATAGTTTTTCTTTGCTAAGTTTTCATTGATCCTCGATTTAATAAAATTTTCCCTCAATTTTCTTCAAATTAAAAGGGCTTACTATTAAAATATACTTCGGTAGCTAATCTAGAAGTTTAGAAATTAATCTTGTTTTTGTAAAACTTTTGCCCAATCAAACTAACTATGGGTTTGCTTCTTTTGATACATATAAAACTTTTAGTATCACCTTTGCATTTTAAAGTCTATAGAATCAGTCTTGTGAATCATGTCATGTATCCATACAAAAATTGCATTTTATTCACCCGTGAACGTGCGCGTGAACCTGTGTGGAGAGCTTTCGATCACAAGCAGAGCAATTCCTGTGTAAAATGCACGGGAACTCATTGTGAACAGTTGACAGTTCGATTACAAGTCATTTGAGGCATTGTGGTTTTAAACGTCAAACGTTCACACCACATTCGCAAGTCTGTACCAGTGCTACCAGTCACTTTCTCCACTGGCGATTGTTCACTTCAGGAGGAAGTATGTACTAGAATTCGTTCATACATATTTGCACTTGGAATTGCCTAAACAAATTTATTCGCATTCGCAGTACGCAGCTTATGTGAAAGGCACATTACTGTCAAAATTAATTTATGTATTTACTTGTAAATCCTTATACAACGTGGAAATACTATCAGCAATATTCATAACAATTCGATAAAAATCATTTCAACGGGTGAATAGTTTTAAGCATTGTTTAAGCCATTATTGAGGCTCTATTCAACATTGCGTAAATCTACATTCATAAAAATAATAAATGTCTTTATGTGTAGCCACTATTCAACCTCTTAGCGCTTGTAGCTTAAAACGGCTCTATTCAAAGTCACATAAAAATAAGAATAAAATGTCTGCAATTAGAAGATTTGTTACTTTAGGGATGTATCTTTTATAAAGATTTATCAAATAATAAGTAGTCCTGAGACCACACGAGCGAGTACTCGCTAGCGAGTAACTAATAACACAGAAACGTTTCGAACTCGGTCGTGAACTGATTTGCTTTTTCTAGAGCGACTGGTGATTTGACAATGAATGTTTGTATGCAATTCATTTGAGCTGCAGCCTATAGTATAAAGTTATTTGACTGTTCAAAAAAATGATATCTAAAAGATCTCAGCAATTTGAAAAACAGAAATACAGGACCCATGTTCTGTAACTATCGCTTCCATAAAACTCGTCGAAAAACGTTGAAAAATTAAACAAGACTCATGCAATTTGTTTCGGTTTCCATCGTTTCTCGACGAATTTTATCGATGCGATAGTTCCAGAACATGGGTTCAGGTTCACTCCGAAAAAATCTTATTTTTTTTGTCAAATATTGAAAGGAAAAATATCTTGACGATGCTAAATTTGTAAGATGGTGAAATCTTATTTTTCTGAACTGGACAAATATTTTAATTTCATAAATACATCACTGAGCAAATGATGGTTTTAAAAACGCACTTTAACAATTTGAAGTTGATGAAATGGGTTTATAAACATGGTTTTCTGGTTCCAAGGACGCCGAAATATGAGCGCAATATTATAGCCAGCATAGTTAATGGCCTGAGCGTGAAAATTATGAATTAACCATTGCATTTTTCTTATACTTCATTTCCCACCTAATACTAATCTGATATTAATTAAGATTGACCTCAAATCTTCTTCAAATCTAGAAGATTTACCATACAAATTAATTTCGTAAATCTTGAAGATTAAAAAAAATCTTGTTAAAGGCAGATACTTTTACAAATCGAACTTACGCATCTTAAATGGCGCCCAAGGATTCATTCGTGGGTGCATTTAATTCTTCACAAATGAAGCATTCTATCTCACTTCCACGTCATAAAAAAAAGAGAACATCGAAAAAACCTATTAACAAATTTTAGTTCAAAGTCATGTCAGCTTATTTTTTTAAATGAATTTTGACAGAACTTTGTATTAAAATTTTGTAGAAATTGGCAGTTTGGGAAAGTAAACGAACAGAACTAATATAAAGTGGGTTTGCCATCTTCTATGTCCCCTATTACACGATGATTCTTTGCGTCTGACTCTTTTTTTGAATTCCTCTGTGAAAATCATCCTGTGAGTCATGCGCTATTACACGGAGCTTCTCAACACTCGATGCAAAATTGACAGTTCTCTTTACTGTTTAAGCGGTTTGTACAGAGTATGTATAGAAAAATACGAAAATATGGAAAATATTAAAAAGATATGTCAAAAAGAGTCGTAAATCTTGGCCCACGACGCACAGGGCCACTGGTCTTCCAAAAAATAAATAAATTTAGTGGCGCAACAGCTCATGGAGAACCAAGGGCTAGTGACTAACAACTCTCAACCAATCCTGTGTGCGTGTTGTTGGCCTACAATTTTTTTGCCGAGTCCGAATGGCTAGATGAGAAGCACTTATTCATGACAAGTATACCCTTGGAGGATTTATCAGTCCCTCGCAAGAGGCAGTACCTCGGAAAAAAACATTTCTGTTTTTAGGTGGCAGTGGCCGGGAATCGAACCCAGACCTTTGGCATGACAGTCCTTCGCACTAACCATAGGACTGTCATGTCACTGTCTTTCATCTCATCTTTTTTCTCTTTCGCACTCATTATGTTCGAAAAGAGTCAGACGCAAAGAATCATCGTGTAATAGAGGACTATGATTTACGAAAAAACTTTTTTACTTAGTGCCACACTTAAATTGATTCAATGTCGAGTGAGCTTTAAACTAGTAACTTTAATTTCTGTTCCGTTATTGTTTCCCAAAAGCTATTACGTAATATAGCTTAAAAACTCGATTTTCTTGAAAACTTGTTTCAATTGAGAAATTCTGTTACTCGTAACGAGTTCAGGTTATCAAAAGCATTCCGACAAGTATATAATCTGACTTTGGCAACCGAAATTACGTTTCCCCATGTTGAGATTGCATTTTCAATAGAAATATTGAAAACAAATTCTTCGTTGGTCTGATTACATGGAATTCGTTATCTCGTTTTCGACTCGCTCAGGTTTGTTAAATTCAAGGAATAATTTCTAATATTTCCAATGAACTGACGTTGAACTATGAAATTTCATTTTGAAAACGTTTCAAATCAACACGAGAACAAATATTTGTATGTAGGTAGGTACAACAGGTGAAATGTGATACCAAATAGGTACCTACGAGACGAGCTACGCCTCGTTTCGAGTTTCGCAATCAACCCACAGCATGTCATCGAAGAACACTTGTGTCCATGTTACAATGCTGCCAAAGTGTAAATTAATATTGTAGTTCATAAGCGTGTAATTAGTTAGGTAGGTACCTACCCAACGATTGAAATTCATTAGGGTTCAACAAATTGAAGAATTAATTTATTTATTCAGTTTTATTTATTGAATTTCAATTACCAGAAGGATGGGTTGAAAAACAAATATAACTTTTTATTATAATCGCACCATCAGAAGTCCAATAATCTTATCTTATCGTCTTATTGCACAGGTAAATACTGATTACCTATATAGATTTATATACATTCTCAATTCATCATCAATATGATGTATTACTATAAGAAAAACCTAATTTAATTTTAAAAACTCATCTACACGATGAACTACATAACCTATCTCTACAATCTACATCTACATCCATTTTCTTTTATTTGATTTCTCATTGACATACCAAAGATTGAATCACTTTCAGTTTAAATCAAATTATTTAAAGTCTTTGAATTATTCTCAATCAATCTAATTTTGTGACGGCGTCTTCTCTTGTCAAAGTATTAAACCAATGTCTAGAACGTTAAGTTTTCATCTTCAGCAAAAACACAAACGCATTGCATCAGCCGCCGCCAAGTATTATGCATACCCGAACCTACCGCTGCCGCACCCAGCATACCGTCTTTTCGTTGGCATGGTACCGATCCAAACTTTAATTCAAATTGTACTTTAAAACTAACTACATATACAGCTATACATAAATACATATACCTACATATATCCGACAGATTGTCTCTCACAATACTACTACGTCTACCACGTGGTTTTTCAATTGACGGATTTCGAATTCGTTCGGAAACCAGAATAGCTAGTCTCACAAGAAATTCTTCCCGCCCAAAATAAAAAAAAAAATATTCTCTTAAAGAAAATCATCTCGAGGCCTTGCCTTACCACACCTCGCACGTGAATATTTTTATAATGGCATAACTTTGCTCCTGTCCTGACTTCTTCAATGAAACCAAAGTCAGAAAAATAAAACTCTTTCAAATCATAAGCTTCTCTTGTTTTTTTTTTATTTCGAGTAGGTATAAAGAGAAAATTCTATTGTTAAATTCAAATTGGAATAAAATAAAATACTCTTTATTGACTTTTCTCTTCGAACATATCGAACAATGTTCAATAATTTCAAATGCAAAGAAGACGGTAGATTTGATAATGATAATCACAAAAGAAAAAAGGTATAAAAGGTTCGCACATCTCTTAAGATTTACCTCTTATTGGTAAATTCAAAGTGGTCCCGGTTCCGGTCCCAGTAAGTGCCTAAAAAAGAGAGTTTTGGATAAATATTTTCCCCTAGTTGAAACCAGTTTTTTAAGATATAAAAGAACCTCAATGTAAATGACGAATTCGGTGCGTCATACATTATGCACTTTAGATAGTGATAATAAAGAGGAGCCGCAATAAATTTACCTACCTAAAGTTTTTTTTTTTTTTTTTTTTTTTTATCCGATGGAAATCTTCAAAAGACACTCGGTAAGAATCGGTACCAAGTAGTGTGGGACTCTTACCGCACTAAAACCACCGGTGAATCAGGACCAATCTATGAAAGATCGACAAATGATTTTTCTTTCTTAATTTATAAGTCGCATTGTGGGAAGTTTAAGTTATAACACTTTCCATAGCTTTTAGACCATCAGCTCATGAGGCTTGGTTCTTCTTAATCTCCGAACATTGTCTCGTACATTTAAGACGGTCTCCATTTCGGAGTTGGTATGACTTTGCAGTCGCTGATTGTGTGATACAGCGTGTTTTTTAACCACTTCTGTAACCATTTCAATTTGAAGGTCACGATGTAGATCGCTATTTCTTATATACCAAGGAGCATTTATTATTCCGCGAAGGACCTTGCTTTGGAATTTTTGGATGGGTTCAGCATTTGTTTTCTTTGTACAGCCCCATAGTTGGATGCCATATGTCCAAACGGGTTTCAGTACTTGCTTATATAACATTAGTTTGTTCTGGATAGATAGGTCAGAGTTCTTTCCTAGTAACCAGTACATTTTTCTGTACTTCAAGTTTAGTTCGTCTTTTTTCTTTTTGATGTGCTCTTTCCATTTAAGCTTTGCATCCAAAGTCATTCCAAGGTATTTGGCAGTATTGGAGTAAGGTACTGTTGTACTGTTTATAAGAATTGGAACATTGTTTATTTTTTTGTTTGTAAAGTTTATATGCGTCGATTTTGTTTCATTTAGTTTGATTCGCCATTTTTGCGTCCAATCACTAACTTTATCGACTGCATTTTGCAGTTTTTGTGTAGCCTTCGTAACGGATTTATCTGGCACCAATATTGCAGTATCATCAGCAAAGGTGGCCATGATAGCGTTGATGTCCACTGGAATATCCCTTGTATATAACAGATACAGGGTTGGTCCTAGGACACTTCCTTGTGGTACACCGGCTTCAATTTTCTTTAGTTCCGAGTAATTTTGGTCGTACCGTACTCTAAAGAGTCGGTTCGTAACGTAGGATTTCAGTATTTCGTAGTACTGCCTGGGAAGATCCCTTTGCAGTTTGTACTCAAGTCCCAAGTGCCAAACCTTGTCAAAGGCTTGAGCAACATCTAAGAATATAGCCGAGCATACTTGTTTTTCTTCAAGTGCTTTTTCCACAACATCCGTAATCCGATGCACTTGGTCTATCGTGGAATGTTTATTTCTAAATCCAAACTGATGGCTCGGAATTAGTCTTCTTTCTTCTATTATTCTGCTTAGTCTTTTCAGAAGCAGTTTTTCGAAAACTTTTGCCATGATTGGTATAAGCGATATAGGTCTGTAAGATGTTACTTCTGTTGGTGGCTTACCTTGTTTAGGTATAACAATGACTTCTGCAATTTTCCAATGATGTGGCACATATCTTAGTTTAAGGCATGCATTTATTATAAATTGGAGTTTTTTGAAGGCTGTCGAAGGCATTTCTTTCAAAACCTGAGCAGTTATTAGATCGTACCCTGGTGATTTTTTGTTAGACAACTTATGTTGACACATACTTCTTACTTCTTTGAGCGTGACAAAAGGAATTTCACATTCGTCGTTTCTATCAACAAACTGTAATGGATCTGTAGCTGTGGTTGCTGGAAATGGCTTAAAAACATTCGCGAGATGTTCAGCGAAGAGATCAGCCTTTTGTTTTGGGTTTCCGATCCATTTACCATCTTGAGATTTTACTGGCGGGTTTTGTGCCTGTGGTCTTTTTTGGCGCTTAGCTGCTTTCCATAAGGAGTATTCCGTAGAAGCATCCGCCGTCAGACTATTCAGGAATCTACTAAGTGAATCACTTTTAAATTCACAGATTCTTTTCTTTAGTTCATTGTTAAGACGGTTAAAAACTGCCTTATCACCTGGAAATCTCGTAGCTTGCCATTTTCTTCGAGCTCTTCTTTTCTCCAAGATCAGCTCCTTTATTTCGACAGGATATTTTATTTCTTTTTCTCTTGAGTTCGAAATTGTTGGAGTACTTTCTTCTGCAGCCTGTTGCACATCAGCAATAAATTGTTCTACTTCATGATCAATCTGTTCAATTGTTTGCATAGGGGATCTTAGGTTTATAAAACTTTCAAGTTTATCTCTGAATTCGTTCCAGTTTGTTCTTTTGTTCACGAGCTTAGGATTGCTTTTTTCTATTATTTCTGCTTCGCTCAGTGATAATATTACTGGAGTATGATCTGACGATAAATCGTAATTACCTTCGACACTTATATGATTTCGTTTAATACCTTTTACTACGAAAAAGTCTATAAGGTCTGGTATTTTGTTAGAATCAGATGGCCAATATGTTGGCGAGCCAGAAGAATAAAATTCGCAGTTGTATTTGCGGCCTGCTTGATATAGCCGTTTGCCTTTCGTTGTTATGAGCCTAGATCCCCATTGGGTGTGTTTAGCATTGAAGTCGCCACCAACAAGGAAGTTATGTCCTAACAAATTTAGGAGTTCTGCATAGTCTTCTTCAGTTGGAGAGCGCCTCGGAGGGCAGTATATAGATGCTATCTTAAACTCTTTCTTTTTTATACCAATACTAATTGTGGTTACTTGCATGTTTTCATTAGTAAACTTCGGCTCTTCATAGTGTGTTAAGCACTTTTTTATTAGTATTGCCGATCCTCCCCTAGCTTTGTCAGCTGGGTGCGGAGCGTGATAACACGTATAGTTAGGTAATTTATTATCAAGATTTTGTTCTATAGCGAGGTGAGTTTCGGACACCAAACAAATGTCTATATGCTCAATGTCTAAAAAGATGTTTAGTTCTGATACATGGTGTAAAAGACCGTTTGCATTCCATGTTGCGATTTTGAGTGTTCTGTCCATCATTGTTTCTTAAGAGCGACTTCTTCGCTTAGCTGTTTTATGTTTAAATCTTGTTTGTCAATCCTTTTCAGGATAAGTTCAAGCATTTCTTTAATAGATGTTTCTTCGTTCTTCCGCACATTTTTAACAATCTGGGAATAGGATTTATTTTCATCACTTTTGCTTAGTGCAATTGCTTTTGGCGGTTGATTTTTAGTTTTGTTTTCAACGGCTACTTTTTTGCTTTCAACTATTGCTTTTGTGTTTGTTGGGTTTCTTAGCTTGTTCCCAGTTTTGATTTTTCTTTTTGTGTCTTGGAATTTTTTGGCAACTGGACATCCTCTGTAACTTGCAGGATGGTTGCCTTGACAGTTAACGCATTTCGCTTTTTGTTCTCTGCCCATGGGACAGTTTTTTGTTGCATGCTTGCCTTCGCATTTAACACAAGCAAACTCACGATTGCAGTATTTTTGTGTATGCCCAAAGGCCTGACAGCGTTTACATTGTGGAACAATTTTTGACTTTCGTAGTGGTTCAATTTTGACAACTATGCCCATAATTGATTTTATACTGTAGATCTTATCGAGACTTTCTTTATTTTCAAAGGTGAGCATAAACAAAGGTAGAGATCTCCTTGTTGTCGTTGATACCCCAGTGGAGTCTTTGATTGTCTCATTTTTAATAAGATTATTCGCATCGAGAGCTTGGAAACCTTTTTGAATAAGGTCTTCGACAATATCTTTGGCATCACATGAAGAGTGGAGGCCTCTTGCTACTACCTTTATCGACCTTGTAGCTTTATTTTCGTACGAGTGCCACTGAATTCTCTTTTTGTTCAATTCTTCAGTGATAGATCTATACGCATCGGCGTCTTCAACAATGACTTTCCAATTGTCTTTATTGTATGATGTATATTTACATGCCTTATTACTGCATTTTTCTACTATGCTCTTAAGCTCACCAAACATTGTCAATCCGGAAATCATGATTGGAGGTGGTGAAGTTTGCTTCTTACCTTTAGCAAAAGACTTCTTTTGGGATACATCTTTTATTTCATTGTTTGATGTTTTCACTGTTGCAGGAATATCCGCTTTTGAAGCTACCTGCTTAATTTTTTGAACAGTCTCTGGGCTACCCTCTGCTTTTCGTTTCTTGGATTTACGTTTATTTCTGTTACCATCTGTTTCAAAAAGAAGCTCTTCCTCATCAGTATGAAACTCAATGGTTTTTGGTGGGCTTTTCACTACAAGTATTTTTGGACTAGTCTTGCTGTCATTATTTGAAGTTTTCTTGTCTAGCAAGCTGACTTTTTCTTCAAGTCTCTTAACTTGTTGCTGAAGACTTTCAACGAGCACTTCAAGTTTTTTTCTGGCTATTATTTCTTTTTGCCATTCCTCGAAATAATTTTCGGATTCAACTTGGTGGATCTCGTTGCTTTTTTTGGAACACTGCGGATCTTTTATTTCGATCTTTTCATAGATTTTGGTTCCTTTTTCGTTAATGACTTCTTTGTCATTTGATTTTTCGGTAAGGGTTTTCGATGGAGTGACCCTTGAGAATATTTTTGGTGGAGTCCTCAGTGTTTTAGAACTCCGTCTACTTCCTGTTAGCAATAATTGGTCCTCCCCAGAATCCGTAGGACCGATCTCCGAAGAGAGTGGATTTACCAGTTTATCTGGATTGCCACCTGGGGTACAATATCTATTTGTTTTATTCATTGCCATATTTTTTTTATTTTTTTGTAACTTTTGTTTGTTACCCATAAATAGCTTCGTTACTTATTCTATTCAAGGTCTTTAATACAGCCGCCCCTATGGGATCAGACGCTGACCAATGAGCCGCACATTATGCGTCAGACGCTCTTGGGTTTCATGGAGAGCTGGTTCTTCAGAGCGATGTCTTATCTTATGCTCCTAGTTCCTGAGAAGGTAACTCAGGTGTCTCAGCTCTTGGATCCAATAGATCCAAGAGCTGAGCTGAGACCTACCTAAAGTGCTGTTAAAAAAAACACATTTCTAAATTAACAAATTTTTCTGGGAAAAATCAAAGTAACATAAAAATGAATTCTTTTTGTTTGCTTGCATTTGGTAATCGAAAAAAAAACTTTTGGTAACTGGCCAATGACATGATGGCCAACCAATTTTTCGTTGACAAGCACAAGAAACTTGTATTTTAGTAAACGGTGTGGGATGATATAAATTGGCAGAAGATGGGACTAGAATAATTGGTCGGAACTAATTAAGCAAAGACTTTTCACATACCATGTGGCTTTTGCCGATTTTGTTGGTTTACATTTAAGCAAAAAAGGTACTAAGCCCTAATCCACTCATAACCATTGACCATTACCGGCTAACCGGTCTTGTTAGTATTGTAAATGTAATGTCAATGGAAAATCTCCCACGTGCTGAACGAAACCGGGCCCAATTAGCGGGTAGCCTAGCCGACTGCCAAAATGGCGAATCATCGATTATTTAAAAGCCGTCTACAAAAACCGGCTAATCGGTTCTAAAATTAGAAGTTGATTCAGTACAATTTAGTTTGTGTTTTTGCTGACAAGACAAATAGACAGGAGAAGTTTTTTTGAGTTAGGTGGGAAAAAGTTTTGCATTGTTTTATGTGATGACTGTTTTGAATTGTGTTTAGCTTTTTTTGTGAAAAACGTTTTAGCTTTTAAAATGTATTGCCAGTTATGTGCAAAAGCATACTCAATTTGAAGCGGATATGCATTTGATAAGAAAACAATCGCAATGAACTTTTTTTTATTTAAATCACGTTTGCGAGTCACAGAAATTAATTGTTCATGTGGACGCGACCATTACCACTTTCCAAACACTTCGATTGCGATAATTTTCTGAACGTATTCAAAATCGATATTTACTTCGGGTCTACTCTATTCATTTTGTTTGGACCCCTATTACACGATGATTTTTTGCGTCTGACTCTTTTCAAAATTCAATGGGTGGGAAGGTGAAATCAGATGTTTTTTTCTCTTTCGCACACATGAAAATTCGAAAAGAGTTAGCGGTACAGCTGTGTAGTAAAATGGAGTTGACAAACAAAATAATAAAAAACCACCTCAATCACTTCAATTTCAATTAAATTGTGTTAAAGTACACAAACGAATATAACAAACTCAATGTAAGGCTTTTTTAATCTAAAAGCGATCGGTTAAGATGCGTATTCATTTTTCCCTTAATGGACCTGAACCCTGAGGCCTTACGGGCCAGTACTGGCTAGCCAGTCGCAAACCACTAGCATTTTTTTACTAACACATACAACTGGCTCATCAAGTGACTTGCCTTTTTGGTAGTCAGTTGGGAGGCCAGTAGAGCAGCCAGTAACAGGGTACGGTACAGGGTACTTTTTCGGAGCAGATTTGGAAAAATTGGTCTAAAACTAAAATGACTCGTATTCACAAATTATTAATAATATTAGAATCAGGGGCTCAATTCCACAAGTGTGAATGATTTTCCGTGCACAAATTCCGTTCACGCCCAAAACAGGTGTAAATAAATATGACTGATTGTACATAAACGAATTTGCTAACGCCCATATTATTCACTCGTTCAATCCGATTAATCCAATTGGATTCAAACTGCGTTCCGGAATTCAGTTTAAGTTGTTAAATCCAGATTAAGACTGAATTTCACATTATTTACTTTTCTTGACATTTTAGTTTCAAGTATAGTAATATCAAATATAAAATTTTTCAACCGAGTTTAACCAAAAATTTGTTATAATTTTCATCCATTGTTTTGGAAAACGAATTGACTTACTTGGTTTGAATAGGCTTATTCAAACTTTCATTTGGCAAAAACGACAACGACGACTCACATGTCCTTCGTCGTGGTCGTAGTTCCCAGTATCATAGTAATTAAACTCGTATCGCTGTGTTCTCGCCATGCCCATTTACACGGGAATCTATGTCGTGGTTTTCTCGCTATAGTCTTGCTTTGGTCTCGCCATCACATTTACACGTGGTTTTTTGCATTGAGCATGTTTTACCATCATCTCGCTTTGGTCTCCCCATAGTCTCACCAAAGTTTTTTTTTCAAAATTAAATTTTTCAAAGTGGTTAAAATAAGCTATAGGTTAAAAAGTCAAACGTGGTTTTCAATATCGTGGTCATTGTCAGTATAGTTGTCCTCATTTAACGTCATGTAAAGTAATTCTGACAAGTAAAATTTTAGTTTTCTTTCTGATGGTTTCACGTGGGTTTGGGAGAGCTTGTACAGAAACAAGTAAAGGCTCTCCAGAACCAACGCAAAACATTCGTAATGCTCTGTTCTTTGCCTAGTTTTGTCGCATAGCATTAATGTGTTTTTAGTTCATTTAATTTTGAAAGAGAGGAATATCCTAGTAGTTATATTTCTTTCTCTAAAATCAGAGTAGATTTATTCCATTTGGATAACATCCGAACCCTGGCCAGTATAGAAGCCAGTACAGCTTGCCACCTATGTCACAGCAAATACACGAATAGGAACTTGACAGTCAATGTATGTAGCCAATTGGCTAACCAGTACTGGCTCGTGTGGCCGCAGGGTGAACTCGCAAGTTGACAGGTCACTATTGCGAGTTTTGTTGTGAAATTACTATCAAATAGAAAACGCACTTTTATGATATTATTCAATTTTCAGAGAACAAGCCCATGAACTTCTACAAAGTTATACTATGTTTCCAGCAAAGGTTTATCTCAGCTCAAATTAGGTAAATCTATTTGGTGCTTTCACCACATACAAAAATTAAAAGAAAATTATATGAAGTGGAAGTGTTTTATTTGTGTCAAATAATAAAGAACTGAATTCAGCCCCGAATGAATCCTTCAGCGTCATATAATAATAGATTAGTTCGATTTGTAAAAATTTTTGTTCGGAGAACATTTAATAAGATTAATTTCTAAACTCCAAGATTTACGATATATTTGTGGGGTAAATCTTCGAGATTTTTACTAAATCTAAGATAAGTGAAGTGTTCGGGTAGTAATGAAGGTACTACTACACAAAAAAAAAAGTTTTTACATATATGAATAACAGTACTTTTTCACAGTCAACTTTTAAAAAAATAATATTAAAATAAAAAAACGGGAATGAAAATAGTTTTTTACACAGCACTGTACATTAACATACCTGGTTAGGGTATCTACAGAAATATTGACATTCCATAAAAACAAGATAAAGTCAAGTGACCCACGTTAAGTGTTGTACGTCCACCGAAACGAGTTACAAATTCGATATCATTAGATTTAGTCATATACCCAAAAAAAAAAAAAAAACCCAGCACCCACTTTAAGTGTACAACAAATAGCACATGGTCATGACATGACCACTTTCTTGTTATCGCTTAATTTCTTAGAAATTTATTTTGCCGGTTAGAAGGGAACTTACGAATATCTATAGATACTCTTTTCTTTCCACTTCTTCGAGGAAGTTGAAATTTGCAGAAAATATTTCATCAGCAATTTCTCCTCTTCCAGGGGCCACTGCAATGTTCTTCATGGTCTTTGATTTCCACGATGACTTGGAAATGTGTATAGTATATGACGTCATGCCCATTTAAAATTTTATGTATAAATTTGATGTTATTTTTAGGTTCTAGAGCTCTCCCACCCGCCCATCACTGATTTAATAGAAAATGTGTACCAGCACCTAGGTATACACTTTCGTGACTAATACGACACTATTATTCTAATAAACATACTTTTTATTAATACATAGATAGAAAAATAAAGATTTATTACTATAGCTATGTAGCTCTGAAGACTTATGGCATTATTGTTTGAACATAAAAATACTTTCACCGAATCGGGAGAATGGAATAGAAATGTGTATCTGATAGATAGTGTACGAGTTTAGCTATTGTATGTGAAGCTTCATGCTAACGTAGACATATTAAAGTCTAAGAGAAAGAAAATGGTAAACATTAGATAACTTTTAAGTCTGGTGTCTAACAATAGCTGAAGGTTAGCGATATTAATATTACTGTTTAAATTTCTTGTGCGTATTTTTGTTTGTATTGATTATGCTTGTGTATCCGTTCAGATACCAAACACAATTATTATTATCTACATGTTTCCCAAAACTACACACAATTTGTATTCATTTCTTATGTCAATTAGATAAGAATTGGCACCAAAGATAACGACATTTGGCCGGATGCATACATCACCTAACCTACCAAAGCAATATTTCTAGTTCGTAGTGAGCTTCAGACGGTACCCATATTGATTTAATTACATACAAGTCGTATTTTATTGATATGGTGGTATCAAAGAAACTGTTCTATAGTAAGTTATATACACATTCGCACGTGTTATGCTGAGAACAACAGAAAAATATACATATCTAGCCCATTAAAAGAAGGCTTGGTCGGGCATGAAAAAAGCTTGCGCAGAACAGTTGTAAAAGGAATACTATTGATATTTGCCAAATAACTTACATGACAAAAAAAAAAAAAAACATTGGCAACAATCCATGTTTTGTAGACTAGGGGTTAGCTTCGATGAATATCTATGTTTTAAAATGTTTCGTAAAAAGTGTTTTATTCACAATTTTTGTTTGGCCTACACCCACTTAATTGTTAAATAAAGCTATGTAAATATGGTTGTCAGATCTATAAGTGTGATCTTACAATTTTGTCAGAAAGAGCATTTTAAGGTTATTGTCAGGCGGCTTTCAGATAGTTTAATTGTCAGGTAACTGACAATCGTTCGAACAACTCTTAACAGAGGGTTTTTTTTATTAATTGTCAGACTCTTAGGATATTATAGCCTTTTCACACCGAACTGAAATCTCGATTTTGAGCAACAAGATTTCAATATCTACTTGAATCGTTCACACCACACATAATCTATAGATTCTGTTTGACATTTCAAAAGAATTTAAGTGCTCTTGGGGACTCTTAACAAAATATCTATTGCAATCAATCAAAGTCCTAGGACACTATTAAACAAATTTCACTTTCACATAAAAAGGACCACAATCTGTTTGCACTGTACTCATAAATATAAAATATCTATTTTCTATCTTCTAAGTGTTATACGGGAGAGAAAAAATGAGTAATTAAGTGTGATTGTGAATAGGCCAATCAGATTTTGTGAAGATTTGGTAGAAATCTACAAGATTACGAAATCGCGTTGATTTTTATGAGATTTTGGGCTTTTGGCTCGAAATCTAGATTTTCATTCGGTGTGAAAAGATTATTAGACAGACATGTTAAGGAAAATGAAATATCTGAGCCTTTAGTAATCTCAGTCTCGTGAACAGAACAGTAACAGAATTCCTGATACAAAATTTGTTAGATTTGCTGTAAAATTACTGAGAAAAATATATTAGATCTCCTCACTTTTTGACGGAGCGAAATTAGCTGAGTGCTTTAAGATATCATTTTCCTGAACATGCCTATTAGAACAGTTCAGAAAATGAAATCTCAGCAATTCAACAAACATAAACATTAGGAATCCTCAGTAAAATTTCTAAGTTTTGCTGCCAGATTTTGAGAAAAAAAATTGGATTCTTTTATTCACTTTTTGACGGAGAAAAATTGTGAGATACCATTTAGCTGAACTAGCTAACTGTCAAACTCATTTGAAATTTTTAGATGTCTTTATTGGTTGGAGCGATAACAAAGTCCTCTGCTATACTTTCAAATTAGTTTTTTTTTTTTTGATAAGATGGAAAAATAAATCGAGATAAATTAGAAAAAATGAGACGTAGAAAACGATAAAATTGTACATAAAAGGAAGAAAGTGAATAAATGAGCAGCGACAAGCAGTTTGTTAAAATAAAGGGCAACAGAAATATGTATTTAAAACATTTAGATTTACATATATTTTTTTCTTTTTAATATTTATCACTAATTTGAAGTAAATATGTGGAAATGAATTTTAAATTTGCCAACATTTGATCAACAGATTTTTCATAAGATTTGTTTGATGCCGGAACGGGGGCGCTCTGAAACCGATCTGAGGTGTTTTATGTAGTTTTGAGTTGCATTTTCTAACAAATTATCATTATTTCTGCCAGAAAAAACAGAGATCTGCTTCAGGGTGAGTTTAGGACAACCTCAGGAGCCCAATTACGAAAGAGTGAATTTTTGTTCGTATATATAGTGAGTTCAGAATTTTTGACAGATAACTGGTATCATAGTCATATGTAATATTTACACATGTGTAAGGGAAAAATAGAGGTTGAATACGGAAAATCATTCGATCTTGTCTGGATTCAATGTCTTAAAAAGTTAGCAGGGTGAGTTCAGATTTCTTAAAAATTGCTTATGAGGCGCTCAACGAACAAACTTATCATTTGCAAGATAACGTCGCCTTACATTTAAACGCATGTATTATTATTAAATTTCAATATTATTATCTATTGCTGAAAGAAAACACTTTTGTCACTCGTGTAAAAACGGCATTAGTAAAGGAGAATGGAAAATCGGTGGACTGGAAATAAAGTGCAGTCATGACAATCAAGCATTTACCACAACAATAAAGAGGCTGTTCAGATAATTTTCTGGTGTCCAAAAGGAACGAAGGAATGAAATAGGTGTTTTTTAGCTCTTAGCAGAGCATGGACAAGAGTTGTAACTATCGGAGCGGAGTTGCAGAGTATGATCAGATATCTCACCGAAATTTAGTACTGACTTTTATTCTTCATCTGACAACGGGCCAATTAATTAATTAATTAACTCGAAAATTTAAAATTGTGAACTAAAATTGATGTATTCTACGCACCCATTATAAGTTAGTGAAAAAAAGAGTGAAGTGGGCTGCGCTTAGCTATTTGCTCCATTCACTCGGTTTTTATTCTGAGGTCACGAGGTAGGTCTGATTTAAAAAAGAAATAAAGTAGGTTTTTTGACAACATAGTGTTATGCTAAGAGATAAAAAGAACACCTAGTGTAAACAAAGATCAGGAAGTAAAACGTTTTGCACGGAGGTGCTCGATTTAAAAGTAAGACCCGAGCAGCTCTACAGTTTTTTGATAGTTGATGTAATGGAATGTCAATTCCCAAGTGGGCCTTGTGGCAGGGAACATTGAACACACCTATAGGTAAATATCTGTCAAACATGACGAACTGACAGTAAAATTGTCAGGTTTTGGGACAAAATATTCCAATTGCATGAACTGATTGTTTAGCATTTTAAAGTTATTAACTATTGTTAGCTTACTTTCAAATCTTTGGTTGAAAATATTTTCGGACGTTCCAACCATCTATTCTCCACTATAAGCCTTCGCATAGATTTTTGTATTTAACTTAAAATAAAAGCTCATCAAACCCGTGTCTAAGTGTTCTATAGACAAAATATTATACTAAGGATATTTATGTAAGGTCGTACGACCATTGTTAATGTTTTAGACGCTGCTTAGATTGGGAAGATTGAGACCGGTCTCACCAGTTTCTGGACAAGAGAAGTGAGGAAGTCAGGAACCCCTCACTTCTCTTGTCCAGAAAATGATGTCAGACCGATGTCGATCTTCCCAATCTAAACGGGGTCTTAAACGTCTGAGAGTTTATGACGTATTGGTCTTAAACGAACTGTCAAAATTTGTATGAGAAACATTTTACCAAAAATCGCCAGCCTTCAACAAGAATTTTGTTTTAACTTTCTAAACGAAGATGGTAAACGTGGAATGAAGTATGCAGCTGTTACACGAGTTGTTAAAAAAAAACTGGGTTTTCAGTTCTCAAAAAATACTCAATGACTGTCAATTCTTGTTTATATTCAAAGCAAGAAGTTATGTGCTCTGATATTTAAACTTGAAATGAAAATAAATAAAAAACAATTTATAACTTCAAACGTTTCCATTTCCTATTTTCATTCATAAAAGTTTTCCCAAACCAACATTCGGAATGACAACGTAATTTTCGTTTAGGTCGTTGGATTACTTGTGACATTGCAACTGTTCGCTGTATTTATCGCCGTGTAAATTTATTTTAACAGGCTAAGACAGATATAGAATGCACACAGAGATTATGAAGTATTTCGTTATATTTCTTCCCAAAAGTGTTATAAATATTTGAAGAGACTATAAGAACATATTTTCTTCTGAGTGTGATCATCTTTGTTTGAAAAAAATATTTTTAAAGGATAATAAATTTGTTCAATCTTCCAAAAAGATATATGTATGTAGTTACTAATTAAGAAAATATTAAAATTAAAATTACCGTTAATTTTTCTGAATTCATACTCAGCTCATTGAACTTATATGTTTGACGTCAATATTATTTATTATTAGGCACAAAACAATAAACTGGCACAGGCAAAATACTTCTTTAAGCAATCTTTGAAACAATAAATTCAAATCGTTTTTTTTTACAGAACGTAGGTAGTGTACATTTTTATTTTTTGTTATTCAAGATTCAAGTTAATATTTAAAAAATATTATTCCGATACATACAACACTATTTTTGTTATCAAAAATCGGCTCAACCATATGTATGTAAAGCCTATGCTGATGTTAGAATCAGGAAATTACGTCAGCTTTTGACTTGTTATGCACATTTCTTCGCAATTTTGTTCTTCTTTTATATTCTTCTACCCTTAACCCTTTTCTTTATTCTTTTATGCAAACAACAATAAGAATGTATATCTACATGTCACTTTATAAAACCTTGACAGCAGTCAATAGTCAAGAGGAATTAAATGGTTCTGCAATGGGTGGTACATTCGTTCGTACATATATATGTTTACTTCTACGAAACATTTTAGAAATAATTGTATATACATATGTATGTATGTATGTAGATGTGGTGCATATTTTTTAATATGAATTTAGACAGTTACAATTAGGGCTTAAAATAAAACCCGTGCGATGCTCTAATATAAAAAGCACATTTCACGTAACAAAGGTAACATCATACTGCGCAGGTGTCAAAAATTTGATGATATTTTACCGAAGAAAAAAAACCGCTGTTTAAGAGACCTCTTCAAGAATACATGTATGTATACAAGGTCACTGATTGACAGGATTTTTTAAAACAAATCAATAGCTGAAGGGTGTGTATGACGGTATAACCTATCTATTCAGAAAAAAATAGACATATAAATAACAAAAAATTCTTTAAAAGTTTTTTTTTTCAGAATCTGCTCTTAAAGTAAGACTTTCTTACATTAAAATATAGATGTTCAAGCAACATTTATAAACATCCTATTGCAATAATCTTAGCGTGACACCAATTAGTAATTTACACCTAAAAAAAGGCCCTAAGTTTTTCTTAACACTTAATAACTGTATTGTTGCGCTTAAACGATTTTCTTAAGAAATTAATATCGTTTTCGATTGGATTTTCTGACTGTTTCACTCCTTTTTGATTCCAATCGAATATGAAAACATTGTGTTGTCTAATTTACATATAAACTACTTCACAACGCCATTTTAAAACATGGCTTCTTCAAACATTTGGAATCACCATTGACAAGTAGTCCCACAAAAAACTGCAAAAAGTAGTATTCCGAACGTCCAATCGAAAAGGACATAAAGTTGAACACGCCTTAATCAATGATCGATAATCGTGCGAAAAAATATGACAGATGTCATACGATTTAGTGTGATACAAGAAAATGAAATGGTTTTGACCCCTGAAATCCTCTGGAGATCGCTCAAAGCATTTTTTGAAAACTGCACTCAACATTGGCAGCAAATTCTGTGTTTTCTTAGACCTAGGGTCGGTAAGAATTCGACCAGATCCAGTTTTTTTTCTCGGTCGAGTTGGAGTAAAGAATAAATTATCAAAGTTGCATGAGCTCTGAAGCATTTATTTTTATTTTAATAAATTCACGTGATGCAGGTAATTTTCTTTTGAAATTTTGAAACAGAAATTCAAGAAGCGCAAACCAATTTTTTTTTACTGTTATTGCGGTTATCAAGAAAACCTGGTTCAAACTTCAGTGAAGTTCAACGAACGAAGCTAAAATCAGACATTGATGGTTTTAACTTTAATGCCAAATTCCGGCCTGTAAGAACCAAGTAGAGTTACACGATGATCCTTTGCGTATGACTCTGGTGTAAAGAGGGAAGGTGAACTTTTTTCTTTTACCCACTCATAAAAATTCAAAAATAGCCAGACGCAAAGAATTGTCATTTAATATGGGACTAACTTATTTTGTCATTTCTTTTGTGTCGATCAACATTGTTGGTTTACATTGACGATGTGTCAGTGGTGACTTGTATACAGTCATTTGTGTTTTAATAATTTTTGTTTATAATTTGCGTACTTTTTTTCATCAGTAATCAAAATAAATGCACTGACTGACGAAAATAAACGGATAGCTTGCAATTGAGTTAGTAAACATCCCCAATGTTAGTAAACACCCCCAATGCTACCCATCGATTCGGGTTGCGTTCGGGATTTAGGGTCAACAAAAGTTGAACAATATTGTTGATCCGCATGCCTTCATTTATTCAATTGGCCAGTTTATATTTCTTGAGCGCTCAGTATTTGTTCTCAATTTTTTGATAGAACAGGATGATAAAATATAAACAGTATTCCTCACATAGAAGTCAAAACAACTCTCTTTTCCTATTATGTAATTTACTGCGACAAATAATAATTGAGCAAGCGAATCCAAAAATTTCAGTCTCAGATTTTAAGGGGAAAAGTAAGGAATTTTCGGAGGAATCCTGTTTATATTTTTGTTAGCGCTCTGAGTTCTCTGAGATCTCAAAAATATAAACTGGCTAAATATGCTTGGTTAACGATGTTGACCCACTCAAATCAACTTAATATGCACTTTGCCTAATACTACGTTCCCACTGAAATGAGATTTTTTTTAAATCTTGAAGATTTAATCTTGTTCAATCTTCCTATGACAAATAGTTTTACGAATCGAACAAACTTATTTGTATATGGCGCTGAAGGATTCATCCGTGCCTGGATTCAGTGCATCATTTTGACACAAATAAAACATTCTATCTCACTTCACTTCACAAGCAAAAATGAAACCCCATTTCATTTTGAAGTGTGCTGTCAGTTAATTTTCTTTTTTTTTCTTTTCATGCAGTGGAAGCACCACATAAATCCTCTACCTTAAATCCCGAATCATCTTTTGGTGGAAACATTTGTCGCAAAATATTCATTTTTGCACATTTATGGTTCTGGCAACAGGGTGACGATAATGTTCTTCTTAATACTGATATTATGACTATTTTAAATTTAAAATGTTTGCATTCTCAGACCTCCATTGAAAAGAGGCACTGATATAATAGAGTAAATTGTACATACAATTGTACAGAAATATAGGTACCTAACAAATGACAAGTAACAGCGTACCACCAACGTTGATTAGCAAAGGTTGTCTAAATAGGCGTCTGTTTCTCACATCTAATTAAAATCTATAACTTGCAACTCATATGCTAATGAAATGTTTGCAATTAGATGGTGACCCTGGTAATTGTTGAGCGTCACATGGCGTTATCATGTAATAAGTATAATGACACCCGGTTCTTATATTCCGCACTGGAAGTAGCCTTTCATATAAATATCGCACTATCAATATTATATTATCGCGGTTACAAGTTACAGAAATTCATTCAATGGTGAATGTTTGAAAAATAAAGTCAAAGGCATAAGAAGAGTAATAATGTAAGATAAAAAGAAAAAAAAAAACTAATAAGGGAGAGGTTTAGAACTTAAAAAAAAAAAAACACACAAAATTCGAAAAAATGAATGAAATATTTATTTGAATCGATAGTTTGAACCTTGCAATTTAATGTTTAAAGATAATTTCATGCAAATGTTGACCGCGGCTGCGTCTCAGGTAGCCACGAATGAATGCATGGATGTTGGCTTCCAGTGCGTCAATCGAAGCGGGCTTGTCCCTATAGACATTAGCCTTGACATACCCCCACAAAAAATAATCTAATGGTGTCAAATCGCAAATTGAAATCTAAAATTGACCGGCCCGAAACGTGAAATTAACTGTTCACCAAACTCGCCTCGCAATTGCGCCAATGCTTCGCGTGCTGTGTGGCATGTGGCACCGTCTTGTTGAAACCACATATCATGCAAGTCAAGAACTTCCATTTCGGGCAAAAAAAAGTTTGTTATCATCGCTCGGTAGCGTTCACCATTGACAGTAACGCTGCGATTCGCATCATCTTTGAAGAAATATGGCCCAATAATGCCACCGGCCCATAAACCGCACCAAACAGTGGCTTTTTCGGGATGCATTGGTAGCTGTTGCAATGCTTCTGGCTGATCTTCACTCCAAATGCGGCAATTATGCTTATTTACGTACCCATTCAACCAAAAATGAGCCTCATCGCTGAACACAATTTTTCGATAAAAAAGCGGATCCTCGGCCAGCTTTCCAAGAGCCCATTCACCAAAAATTCGGCGTTGTGGTAGGTCGGCTGGCTTTAGTTCTTGCACCAGCTGTATCTTAAAAGGCTGCCCAAATCCTTCCGCAAAATTTTCCACTAACCTAACTGCTGGGAACGGCGCCGAATCGACATTTCGCGGTCCTGTCACACTAGCTGATACGGCCGCAATATTTTCTTCACTACGCACAGTACGTAAACTTGTTGGTGGTTTAATGTCCAACAAAGTAAATTTGGTGCGAAATTTGGTCACAATCTTCCGAATAGACTGCTCAGAGGGTCGAGAATGCCGACCATAAAATGGAAGCAGCGCGCGATGAACATTTCGAACCGAGCACGAATTTTGATAGTAAAATTCAATAATTTGCAAGCGTTGTTCATTTGTAAGACGATCCATGGTTAAATTGCAAACCAAACTGAAGCTGTTTGACAGTGACACAAGGTACTAAACACACGTCAGCTGTCAAAACCAGTGTTGCCAAAACCAAACCAGTTAAAAAATCACCCGTTATAAACAGTATTCCTCACATAGAAGTCAAAACAACTCTCTTTTCCTATTATGTAATTTACTGCGACAAGAATAATTGAGCAAGCGAATCCAAAAATTTCAGTCTCAGATTTTAAGGGGAAAAGTAAGGAATTTTCGGAGGAATCCTGTTTATATTTTTGCTAGCGCTCTGAGTTCTCTGAGATCTCAAAAATATAAACTGGCTAAATATGCTTGGTTAACGATGTTGACCCACTCAAATCAACTTAATATGCACTTTGCTTAATACTACGTTCCCACTGAAATGAGATTTTTTTTAAATCTTGAAGATTTAATCTTGTTCAATCTTCCTATGACAAATAGTTTTACGCATCGAACAAACCTATTTGTATATGGCGCTGAAGGATTCATCCGTGCCTGGATTCAGTGCATCATTTTGACACAAATAAAACATTCTATCTCACTTCACTTCACAAGCAAAAATGAAACCCCATTTCATTTTGAAGTGTGCTGTCAGTTAATTTTCTTTTTTTTTCTTTTCATGCAGTGGAAGCACCACATAAATCCTCTACCTTAAATCCCGAATCATCTTTTGGTGGAAACATTTGTCGCAAAATATTCATTTTTGCACATTTATGGTTCTGGCAACAGGGTGACGATAATGTTCTTCTTAATACTGATATTATGACTATTTTAAATTTAAAATGTTTGCATTCTCAGACCTCCATTGAAAAGAGGCACTGATATAATAGAGTAAATTGTACATACAATTGTACAGAAATATAGGTACCTAACAAATGACAAGTAACAGCGTACCACCAACGTTGATTAGCAAAGGTTGTCTAAATAGGCGTCTGTTTCTCACATCTAATTAAAATCTATAACTTGCAACTCATATGCTAATGAAATGTTTGCAATTAGATGGTGACCCTGGTAATTGTTGAGCGTCACATGGCGTTATCATGTAATAAGTATAATGACACCCGGTTCTTATATTCCGCACTGGAAGTAGCCTTTCATATAAATATCGCACTATCAATATTATATTATCGCGGTTACAAGTTACAGAAATTCATTTAATGGTGAATGTTTGAAAAATAAAGTCAAAGGCATAAGAAGAGTAATAATGTAAGATAAAAAGAAAAAAAAACTAATAAGGGAGAGGTGGCACTCTTGGACACGGGGCAGTTCAAATAATACAACTACGTATCAACCAAACTACCTGCTTCAAAACACGCTTGACGTTTTTGTTTTCGAACAGCTTGATTTTTGAATAAATATCAAAGTATCTACAAAGATAGCTTGCTTCTATACTTTTGCATTGCAAATATTGTAACTTTGATTGTTGTCAATAGAATGAAGATTAGTCTGTGGATAGTGAATGAGGCTTCCAACTGCAATTTGTTATTTTTTTGTATCATTTGTTTATAGAAAGATCTGTGTGTGTTTATCTAGCTTTGATGTTATTATTCAATTAACGAACGTGACGGCATGGAGGAAGATAATAATAATTGCTAACATTAAATCTTAGAAATAAAACTACTAACTATATTATCAGTAGGTAGCTTTTAAAGCATATAAATATTCTATGACTTTGTATTGTAGTAATAAAATGAATTGATTAATATAGTCCTACTCGCCCTGATCCTGAATTGCGAAATTTTTTGTTTGACAGCTTCCCTAAAGGTGATGTTTTTTTGAGTGTTTTTATGGAACGAGAAATATTTAAATTGATTTGTAAATACAAAATTTTTTCACCATTATTCAAAACAAAAATACTTAATTCCAAACTGAAAATAGTTTTTAAAAATATCTTAGCACAAACTGGCAGCTAATATTTGCTCAGTTTCATTAGCTCTGTTTGTTTACTTTATTGGAAAACTAGTATAAGCTGGTTTATCGGAAATACAATTTCAAAGGCAATTTAAAATTGATATGTTATACTCAGGCATAATTTCTTGATTGGGTGATAATAGCCGCATTTTATTATCCACATGATCTGATCCGGATCAATTTTTGACACGTAATTACAAAAACAACATGGAATCTTGGTTCTTATCTGGATCTATTTCAGTGATTCAAAAATTAGCATGTTCACTCTCAAGGCTTGAGTGCAATTTACTATTGTGAATGTGTCTCAGTAGTGCAAAGAGAAGAGGAAACAAACACATGAAAAATAAACAAACATAATGCAAAAAGAAACGGGTATATAATGTACATGTCACTAAGTTTTTGTCTGTTTTATTTATCATGATCTGATCCGGATCAGATCATGTAGAAAATAAAATGCAGCTAATATTGTTCCCACAAACCATTGAGGCCGATTCTTACTTTATTTTAAGTCAGTTTGACAGTTTCGTTAATGCAGAAATGCACAAATATTAAAACAAAATTAATTTTACAGTTAAACACTTTGTCCAAGTGCCCACACTACAAGTGAGACAGTTTTCTTTCATAACTGCTTTAAAGACAGCAGATGTTGTTTGAGTGTCTTCCAAGCAGTTAGCACTAGTGGTTCCACTGTAAGATGTTACTAAAAGCAAATATTTGTTGTAACAGTTTCTGTAGTTCTCTATTGGAAATCTGATATAAAGCTAAATTTTCACCAAGTACTATGTTCCCACCAAAACGAAATCTGCGATTTCAGCTGAAAAATTTTGAGATATCGAATTGGTTGAGCGGAATTTTATGAAAATGTATATAATCTCGAGTTTTCATTGAGATTTCATTGAAACTTCCATGAAATATTTTTTCATGAACTTGAAAAATCAAAAGTTTTCAAGATTTCATTTTGTTGGGAACATAGCATAACACATCTGAGATTTACCTCAAATCTACTTCAAATCTCAAAGATTTACTATACAAATTTATTTCGAAAATCTTGAAGATTAGAAATTAATCGGGTTAAATCTTCCTAGGACAAATAGATTTACAAATCAAACTGAACTATTCATATATACCGCTGAAGGTTTCATTCATGGCTGAATTCAGTTTTCCATTGTTTGACACAAATGAAAGATTCCATCTCACGTTCACTTCATAACAGGCTTTTCACACCAAATTCCAAACCCGGTTTTCGGCGAAAACTTTTCAAAAACTCGAAAACCATTCACTCCGAACATTAAACTTTTACCCTTGACATTACAGTTTATTTTTAAACAACCAATCAAAAATTTTTCTTGTTTGTTTTCTTCAATCCACAAATTTCTAAATTTGTACAAATGGGATCTGTATGAACAATTTGAATTACCACAAACAAATTTAGTATCAATCTTAAACAAATTAAATAATTTTGAGATTTGAATTTTATATTTATCAGTTTCTTTTTGAAAACTTTAATAGGCGCTGAACTTTTAAAAAGGTAGGTTTGTTTTGCTCATCTCTGAATTCCAACAAGCTTTCGATTGGGTTTATATAAAACTTGTATTTAACTAAAACCTGAAGTTACAAAAAAAAATATTGTTTTCGATTAGATTTTTCTCCAAAACGCGTTTTGTGATCGGTATAAGAAAAAATAAAAGGAAACACAAAGTATGGTTGACATTTCAGAGCGACTGATTTGTGACGTCGTTGCGAGTGAATGATCTCAATTGTTAGTCAGGCTTGTCACACTGAGAAAAAAGTAAATACAAAATTATTTATGTTTTGAAGCTTTTTTTGTTTACCATAAATTATTTATGATTAAAAATTATGTTCTGTTGAAATATCAAGAAAAAAACAATAAATAAGTTATTTTTAAAAGTTATATGTATGTTGTGGAACACTCACTATGAGATCACACGAAAACATATATGGCGACCCTTCATCTCATATACAGAATACTTTGTATTTTTATACAAGCGCGGTGGAAACACCAAATAGATTTATTTAATCTGAACTGAGATAAACCTTTGGTGGAAACATAGCATAAACTGTAACAAAGCAAAAAGTGATTTGAGTTGATCTTCAAATGGTTAACTCTTGAGATGATTTCGGAAAATATTTAAGAACAAAAGTACCACCTTTTAAACAAAAATCATCGAAGCTATTATTTTTGCACCAAAGAACAGTGATGGAAGTGATGAGTTGACACAATTCATCGTGTACATATTCCATTAATAACAACTCTCTAAACAGATAACAAATAATATTGATAACAACAAAGTCAACAACAAATAACATCTTTCTACGTACATAATATTTTTGTTTTACTTAAATAAGATTTGAAAAAATAACAATTTTCAACTAATGCAATATTTGTTATTACAAACACGAGGGTTCAGAAGAAGATAAACATGTTTTTATTTTAACTTTAATCAGTTTATTCCGATTAAACTACATTTATTTAGATACTGTTAATATTATTGTTTAGAAGTCAAAACTTTCTATCTTTATTTGCTTACGATTTTTAAACATGAAATGTTTTTTTTTTAACTATTGAAAAGACTTTCTGTCTTCTGAAGGAAAAATAAGAGACTTTTCAATTTGCATTTATGAGAACTTATTTATGTACATTTAATCGAAAAGAATTATAAATAAGAATCAACATCAGCTTTTTTTCCTTCATATTAAAACACTTGCATTCAAGTTTAGAAAAGGTTTAAATATAAAGTTGGTTTAACAAGTACATTACTGACATCAAATAAACTTTCCGCGAAAACAGAGTCGAATCGTTTCATTCTAGTTTTATTCCAAACACTGACAAAAACTATAACTACTACTAATTTTTCAGTTCAGCACTTCAAAAACTGGTGGGAAGCACTCACGAGAGAGTAAACATTTCTCCGTTCTAGCAAATCCTGCCAAAAGATTTGTTTGTTCAGAAATTCTTTGGCCCGTCAGATGGCAGGTTGACGTTGGTCAAATGTTAGATTAAAAGAATTTACTATTTTGGTAGAAAATTGTTGTCAAACGTTGCCACTACCAATCTTTTCTAGGCACATTTTTGGTAATTTTCTCTCAAAATTTGACAGACAATAATTTGGTGAGATCTCAAAAACGTTAACTGAGATTTTAAGTACTTATTCCTTCAAAGGACAGTATTCACATTGGACTGAAGAACTTGATTTGTATTTGACATTTGAGTATTAACATCTCACTTCATTGAGGGAGTGGGAGCGAGATGTGAATATCGAAAAGTCAGAAAAAATACGGGTTTTCAGTTCAATGTAAACACCGACCAGAAAACGAAAATACAAACATAATTTCCACAAGTAGTTAACTTTGGCTCACAGAATAAATTAAACGTCAAATAAAAGGTCTGTTTGCGAACTGTCCAGAAATATCAATATCTGCAAAACTTGATTATTTGTAAGACTTTTGACTTCAATGGCTAGTTTCAAGAAATAACCGACATACTTTATTTGTTGGTGTTGTTTTTAAAATAGAGAAGATATAGATTAAAATTGTGGAAGAATGGTCAAGTTCAGGTTTGATAGTTTGGGGCTAGTTGTCTAATATAAGGTGTTTTGTTAGCATGACAATATAATTCCCAATATAAAAAATTGAGCTTTTCGACCCTTTAACATGAAACTTTTACTACAGATTTTTGGTAAAATCATCACTTTTAAAAAGTAAAAAATACTTTTTCACGGGTGTTTAATAGGAAAATGCTTACTTAGCGTAGTACAACTTTCCTCTTTCTTAGTTTTATTGCAGTTTGCCGAGGAAAATTTGACCGCGCTTGCTACAGTATTTTTCAACAAAACACACCTAATATTTGCTTCAGGGATAGAGCATGATTTTTGTAGTGTTTCCGAGTTTTTACAATTATAAAGTCGACGAAACTATTTGTTTGATTTGATGAATTGGCTTTTTAATCAAACAGCAGTTCTTTGAAGATTTTCAAGTGGGAGGTTGTAAAACAGTGCCCTCCATTGATAACGGTGACAAAGCACATTCGAAGTGGATTGAGTAGGTAGATGACTTAAATGAATCGATCCACATAGATAATAAAATCCTACTGATAACTCTTTGTGACGAATTAAAACATTTTATTGTATGCATTTTCACAGGAAAAAACAACTCGGAAAGCAATTTGTGTGTCTCTTGAGATAAAAACCTTGCAAATTGTTTTTTTTCCTCGGAAAATCTAGTGTTTTATTTATGAGAAAGCGAATTCAGGAAACACGTGTGGGCATTTGCGTAGATTTCGCTTAACCTTCATACATCATCAATAAAACTGTTTTTTTTTTTCGGCGGATGGTAGATTCAAAATTCTTTAAATTAAATTCTTCAACAGTAGAACAATAAGGATATCAGTGCATCTTATCAGAAATCAATATTCAAAAACGTATTTGAAAATAAGCTACTTTTAAAAATTATTCTTTCACTTTTGCAGAAATGCCAACGTGTTAAACTTGAAGACAATACAAGACATTCTTATAGGTACCTTTATAACTAGCCACATGCGAGTTTCGATTTTGTTTTAATAAATTCTGAGGAAGAATGCGAGACAAAAGAAAACTACCTCTAGACTGATTTATAGCCTCTGCTATAGGTAAAATGTATGTTTGATAGTACAAAAAAAGATGCACCCATGTTATGCCACATGCGGTGAAAAATTCTAACTTCTTACCTGTCTCTGTCTGTGTCCTCGGAATGGAAAGACACAAAATTGAGACTAAAATAAATTGCCAATACTGTGTGGCTGAAAATAACCCACAGTGCGAATGCACTCGTAATACAAAATCAGATGAATACTTTAAAGACACAGAAATAATATGTTCAACGTGTCTCTTAGCGATGATGACGAAAATAAAAGTTGGGAACATCTCATCAATTGATTTTTTTTTTTCATTACATTTCAACCTTTTGAGGGAGCCGATTAAAGAGGGAATTTCATTCTTCAAGTACAAATTATTTTTTTTTGTTCTCTATCCACTGTAATCACTTTAAAACAAAAATTATTTAATTTTTTTTTATAATTTTTAAACAAATTCACAAGTAAAATCAGAAAAAAAAACTTACATTGAGGAATATATAACTTTTTGGAACTGGATTTATTATTTGTTTAAGTTCTTACTTTTATAAATATGTAGTTTTTTTTTTGTTTTAGTAAAATCAATAATTAATTACAGTTTAAACGCGCGCTCTTCTCATTACCGATATACACTTTTGCACCACACTCGAGAAGCAGCGGCAACCTTTCGCTTCCAACAAACCGACGCAAGTGAATGTCTAAAGTGCTAGCTCGACTCTTCGGTTTTATATTTTGGCATATTTAATGGGAATGGTATATCTTGCTTTGATTGTATGGTTTGTAATTATTCTACATCTACTATAGGTAATGCACAGTTGGCAAAATTTAAGAGAATTTTCCTTGTTGATATTCTCTTTAATTTGTTGATTTTTCGAACAAAAATCTCTCTGAAAGAAAAACTCGGAGAAATTATTTTGATTTGTTTGCATTGAAACAGGATTATGACGTAAAAAATGACCTCATACAGGAAAAAGACAGAAGAAACCTACATAAATCTCATACACAAACCATAATTATTTTACCGTTTACGAT
Organism: Dasysyrphus albostriatus; assembly: GCA_946251815.1. Lineage (NCBI taxonomy): Eukaryota > Metazoa > Arthropoda > Insecta > Diptera > Syrphidae > Dasysyrphus > Dasysyrphus albostriatus. Next base: position 100,271,747 of record OX276336.1, read on the forward strand.
TTGTTTCGTTAAGTTTAAATATAAGAACCATGGATACTTATACCAGTATTCCAAACATAAACAAAAATATTAAAGAAATTCATTTTAGTTTTTCGTTTCTATTTATTTTAATATGAAATTATTTATTTTTTAGTATACAGACTTGTTATATTTATTTTAACATTTTATTCTTTAGTCTTTCTTTTTGGCTCATACACTTGATATGTGTGGACTTATATATATAGTTAAACTCATCTTAGTAGTTCAAAAGAACATAGAAGACTTTTGGTCTCTGAACTTATGACCCTGGTCTTCAAAAAATATTTTTAATTTATTTTATTTTTAACAATTTTTTTGGGCACATCTGGATATACAATATTATTTGAACTTTAAAGTTGCTTCCATATAAAAAAAACTATTTATCCGATAGACAAGAGGAATAAAGTTGGCCAAAAGTCCAGAAAATTCTTATGCACTTCTGGCCCATCGTTTATGGAATTTTGGACCTTTTAGAAGAGCCAAAAGTCCATAAGATTTTCTTAATCCAGATTCTTTAAATGCAAAAGAAACTTTGCATACACCCACCTTAAACCTACCCTAAATCCAATAGTGAGCCCAAGCAGGGGGGGTTGCAGGGAGGCGCACTTAACATACCTCACTGTTTATTCGCGTGAGTTATTCAATTTCATAAACCAGATTAATCCTCTCATTGGCGAAAAGTACAACAACAACAAAATTACCCGAGCACGAATCTTTAATATTTGCTTCAAAAAGAACTGCTTTTTCGAGATCTTATTTAAACCCGACTTGCCTTACATAAATACAGTGCTAGCACCTAACATTATGGCGGATAAACAGAGAGGTATGTTTGAGCGGCATGCTGCACGCCGCACAGTGGTTAGGTTTGTATGGGAGAGCGGAAAAAAGTCTGTTTTATCTGAACGGTTTAACGGATTTAAATGAAATTTGGGAAACATGTTTAGATTAGTCTTATACATATTTGGTCAAAATTTGGTTGAGAAAAAATAACTAGAAACAAAGTTTTGACATTTTCCTAAAATTTGAGGGTTTTGATGTTTGTATGGGAGAGCAGAAAAAAGACTGTAAAATCTGAACAATTAAACGAATTTTAATGAAATTTGACACACATGTTAAGATTATTGGTCAAAATTTGGTCAAGAAAAAATGATTAGAAAAAAAGTTGATGACATTTTTATAAAATTTGAGGGTTTTGATGTTATATTTAAATAAAAGTTTTTTTTAGTAAAATCTTAACTTTTTTTTGAATAAAATATTATTATTAACTATGTATATTATAAAATTAAATAAATAAATAGATAAATACAAAAAATAAATAAAAACAATTATGAAGTAATAATTTTATAATGCTAAAATGAGGTTTTTAGCGTCTGTACTGATTGGAAGTATTTTCTTTTTTGCCTGTGGCCTTAAACCTGTTATTATTGGATGTGAGGATATGAGTATATGATGCATCACATCTTCATTCGCCGCAATTCGGCTGCATTTTCTCGAATGACACCTGTGGTAGGCTTTATAATCCTTATTTCGGCATTCTTGGGCTTCCTCGGAGAGCGATCCATCAGGAAATGCACAGCTTTTAATTATTTCTTCTCCATGGATCAAAACCTTATGTACGGTTGCTTGCATATTATACCACTTATATTTCCCAACAAACAGTTCAGCAGTTTCCCACGTGTAAGCTGCATATTTTTTGAAATCTAATTTTTCATTCGACGTTATTACTTCAAGGATAACAGCAAACCGCCGAAACCCCAAAAAATCTTCTGGAGGTGTTGCCGTCATTACTTGTCCCCGTACCTTGTTTTACAAGATCGACAATGATGCCCAGTTTTTCACGAAACTACTGATGAATTTTCTTCTTCTGAGCATCTTTAATATGGCGGGTCTCATTGTTGGTTCTCCATGCTTTAAATGGCAAATTGTAGGCAACATGAAGGATACACTCCACTTTTTTTCATTAATCCTTTATATATATGGATTTAAGTAAGAGATTTTATTCTAATAAGTCAGGTAATAAAAAATTACGCAATACACAACAAAAACAAAGCAATAAAACTTTAAAAATAACACCTTTTTTTATTTTTACCTGCCCTACTTTTAGCGAAAAATTAAAAAAAATAAAGGATTATCCCTAATCCCTTTCTTTATTTTGTATTAAAATCTATCATATAATTCAAAATATCATAAAACTATATTATTTTTCGTGTGTTGTTTTCAAGAAAATTGAGTTGAAAGTTGAAAAATTTTCCAGGCAGAAATAAATGGTTTCGCAAAAATCGAAATTCTCAGACCTGGGTCAATGTATTATTAATTTTGTTTTATTTTTAAAATAAAGTTTGACATTTTTCTTAAAATAATGGGCTTAACCAGTTCATTCTGACAATTAATACCGAAGAAATCAAACTTTTTGGTAAACACCACTGTCAAGACGGAGTTTTTTGAAATCCGATTCAGTGAAAAATTTTTGAGCATAACTTCCACATCTGCACGCATCTGCAGCTGATTTTTTCTGTGCTTTAACATGAATGTATAGAGCATATGCTGGCATACTTACTTTCTTAGTATCTTTTGGCGCTTTTTTTTTTAAATCAAAAAGTTTAAAAAAAGCATTTTTTCTTAGTACTAAAGCTTCAGGCTACTTATAGAAGGTATCTTTTATAAATAATTAATATTTTTTTTTTTTAAATAGTCGAAAATAGACCAATTAAATTATTTAAGAAGCTAGAGAATTTATTTAAAGGAACTTCGGAAAAAAACATCTCAAAATTTGTTGAAAATACGGTTCGCGATTTGAGTAAAATTATTTTTCAACTTTGAGGGCTTGTAAATCAGAACATACAATATATATGTTAAAAAATACTTTTAAATCATACGCTCGGGTTATCTAAGAGTACTTAAACATAAAGTTTAAAAGGATAGATATGACATTTATAATGGTCTTAACCTTCAGCCACCAGCTGTGTTAGTGATTTTATGTTGCACTCAGAACATACCTTCATATCTTTGCATGGCAACATAACTATGTTTGGCTGTGTTGTTTGGCAAACTACACATAGAACTACGTTTTCTGACTCCCCTGACTCACTTTTTGGGCTAGAATTTCTTCTTCATCGTCTTCATCGTCATCAGCATTTGAAAAATCATAAGCATCCATCTTTATAAAATTAAAGAAAAAAGCACTTGTAATTTCAGGACACTCTCTAAAAAGGAAACACAATTAAACCTTCAAATATATCATCATAGGATTCCGTACATATTCCATCGCATACCATCCTATTCAAAAACATAATAGGTGTGATTTGGTTCTCTTCTCTTCGAGGAGTTTACTTACTTCTTCAATAGCTCCCGAGGAACCACCCGTTTCAACCCTGTCGTTGAAATCTCGGCTTTTGTAAGATTCCTCTTCACGAAGGGGTGCAGTGAAACAATTTCACGGGCATCTGCTCCACACGGGAGTTTATTCCATCATAAGTAGGAATCTGTTCCACTTTTCAAAGTGCAATTTATTCTCACCTAGAGAGGGAATTTATTGCACTTTTTAGTGAGACAGATCTCCACTTGGAGAGTGGAGATTTTGCCCACTTGGTATTAGACTCAACTTCACTTCTTTTTCTCTGATTCGTTCTTATAGGAGGTATTTTTGTAATCATAGTTTCTTTAAATCTAGATTCCTTAAATGCAAAAGAAACTTCGCATACACCCAACCTCGCACTCACCCCAAATCCTATAAAGAGCCCAAGCAGGGGGGTTGCATACATACCTCACTATTTATTCGTCATAATGCTGGCGTATTTCTGTAAATAAACAATGTCGTTTTCTACAATGAATCAATAATATCCCAAATTCCAGGTGGGAAAAAATTCCACGCCAACCTTTTTGGATTCATTTTCCTAGAAAAAAGCCATAGCATTGTATGGAGAATTTTGGGCGTTTTTTCCATTTTATTTTTTTGGCGTAATTTCCTGTGGCGTAATTTCAGGGAACCAAAAATAATTAACTGAAATGAATAGTTTTGGAAGTCACCTAGGGTTTGTTAACGTTTTTAAAAACCAGAATTCAAGATTTGTCGTTTTTGTGACATAAGGAGGGAGTAATTAAAACGGCTCGGAAATTTTTTTATAAATAAAAAATAAGCTACAAAACAGAATTTATTTTATTTAAATCGTAGGAATGCTATTCCAAAGGTCGCGAAATTTGGTAAGGCATGTACCGAAATGATTGGTACTAAAAAAACACATTTCACATATTTACACAATGTAGATAGAATTCTACGAAATCCACCTTCTTGTCTTGCAGTTTGATAAGTTATCACATATGGATGTACAGTGTTGGCCAAAACTAAAGCACGAAACTATCTCTCTTTGGAAAAACTTAAAGAAAATTTAGAAAAACCTATGATAATTTGATCGTATTGATTTTTTCCATTTAAACTTACTTATTTAGTAACCAACAAAATAACTCAGAATTTATTAAAAATTAGGTGGACAAAATTAAAGCCCATTTTTGAATTCATTTAAAAAAACTACAAAAATATTTTGTTTTGTTAATATCGGGTCTTTCAATAAGAGCGCTACAAAAGTTTTTTTTAAATAAAACAAAAACAGTTTTGGATATTAATGAAATTCTTTATTCTTGTGAAAGTACGTTCGATGCCATTATGTATGGAACTGGATTTCTTTTGCATGGCCACCACGGGCACGCTTACAGAAGTCCAGACGCTGAACCCAATTTTCGACGGTTTTCAAGAATAAATCGGCCGATACTGCTGCAATTTCACGTTCGATATTCGTACGAAGTTCATCAATCGTCGCTGGCTTGTTGGCATAGACCATAGACGTGACGTAGCCCCACCGGAAATAGTACACGCACGACCGAGGCGGCCAAGCGACTGGACCATTTCGTGAGATAACACGTTCTCCAAACTTGGTTTCCAATAAATTGATTGTGACATTCGCTGTGTGGCTTGTGGCGCCGTCCTGTTGGAACCACATGTCTTCCAAGTCCATATCATCCAATTGGGACCAAAAATATTCGGTTATCATTGAACGGTAGCGATCCCATTCACAGTAACGTGCCGGTCTTGATCGTCACGGAAGAAGTACGGCCAAATGACGCCTCCGGCCCATAAACTACACCAACCCGTAATTTTTTCGGGATGCAATGATGACTCATGAAGTACGTGTGGATTGCTGCCTGACCAATACCGCATATTTTGTTTATTGACGAAGCCATTCAGCCAGAAATGAGCCTCATCGCTGAAGATGATTTTTCGATGAAAATCCTAATCATTTTCAAGTTGTTGCTCAGCCCAATTCACGAGCATACGACGCTTCTGGTGGTCAAGCGGCTTCAGTTCCTGCATCAATTTAATCTTGTAAGGATGTAGGCCAAGAACTTTTCGCAAAATTCGCCACAACGACGTCACAGAGATGCCCAACGCTTGAGAACGACGTGTGAGAGACACATTTGGGCTTTCTGCAACTGAAGCCTCAGCGGCAGCAATATTCTCGACACTACGGGCACTTCTTTGTCTCACTGGCACGGGAACATTTTGTACTGTGCCTGTGGATTCAAATTTTTCCACTAGACGCTCAATTGTTGATCTGCTAGGACGATTATGACGACCATAAATCGGACGTAGCGCTCTTAACGTTGAGGCCACTGACTCCGAATTTCGGTAGTAAATTTTAATAATTTCGCAGTTGGCTCGTATATCTTTCCATCATGAAATAGCAAACTTACTGAAGAGAAATGTCAAAAGAGCGGCAAGAAATACGGCGTCGTTTGCTGTCTCTCTCGCTCTACTTTTGTAGCGTCCCTGTTGAAAAAACCCTTTATTTAGAAACAAAAGTTTTTTTTTTCAATTACTACACCTTATCGACAAGGCATGGAGTCAATTAGGTTATCAATTTTATGTATGGTTATAATACTCCAGGCAGTTTGAGTTTGTTGAAAAATGGAGTCTAAATTATTGAATTTCGTGCCAGTTGAGATCAGGGGATTATACTGGTTATACTTCATAACAGCAATATGGTTTTCATTTTGCCAATTCTTTACAAGTTTAGCGGTATTTTTTAGGGTCGTTATAATGTCGGACGATTCATCGAAACGGTATAATTACGTCCACAAAAAGGAAGCATGCCATTTTTAAGAATCTCCCAATACATGAAACGATTCGTTATACCATTTATCTTGCCAATTTATGATCCGAGTCATTCACTGATCCCTATTATCCCTATTTCCATAACTATGCCCTTTGTTCATACTAGGATTTAGACGTTCGCCTTCTGGCCTGTTCTTCCGTACAAAATCGGTCAAATCTCTTCAAAATAAATATGGACTGATCGGAGAAGAGTACCGTTTATTATTTTGCAACAATGCAGTTTAAGTACGCCTTGGCAAACTCCAGTTTAACACGTCGATTTATCTGGGAAAATATGTTCTTTTTTATTAGTTGATAATATATCACGGCACTATCAACCGTCCTTCGTCAGAATTTCTTACCTGAATTATCTAAGCCTAGTTCAGTTTGTATACTCTGACTATTCACGACTAATGGTTTTTTAGAAGCTTTCGCCACTATAGACTCTTTCGACATATCGCCAAGCTAAAACCGAGCTTTTATTGGCGATATCACCGTTCTACTCATACCGAATTAATGTTATTGATTCACCGTTAGAGTAAACAGACACTACTTTTTCTTTTAATCAATCGGAATATTTTCGTTTAGCCGTTATATCACTTTTTATATCAATTACACTGGTTAACATTTTTTTTTTTTTGAAAACGTTATGAGTATCTATGTACATCATTTAATTATATTGCCGTTTAGCTCTAAGTCATGGGGCTCACGAGATTTTCGTATTTTAGATCAATACAAATAACTGAATAAAAATTTCAATGTCTCGAAACTGTTCCTTTTGGTTTCATTGTCCACCCAGTCTTAAATGTGCTCTGAGTTATTTTGTTATATTGAGGGCGGTCTGCCCCGGTTGGCAGACTGATAGGGGTGCTATCAGTAACAGCGTAATACAAAATTTTCACATTACACAAAATACAAACACAAATAAAACAATAAATTTGTCTCCCAAATACCTATACCTAAATGTACACATGAATTGCGTTTCTGACCTATTCCCTGAAGATAGGTTTCTAATATATGGAAATAAGAAAATCATTATCGCCTTAGAGCAACAAACAAGTGCGCACGCATGAATTCGGTTCTTTTTACTTGTGATATATTTCCTTAAAGTTTTGAGTATTTTTCTGCGTTAAGTTTTCAAATAACGATACATGATTTTTATCGTATATAACTTTATCTGAGGGCAGGGATATGATAATGCTTCGACTATGGTGGGTATTCATGGAGAAGTTCAAAAATTAATTCTGTTACGATTTTGCTTCCATTAGTAAGCACACAAACCAACGTAACGTAAGCAGCTGCAACGCAAATATTATGTGGCCATCTTGTATTGAAAAAGTGTTTGAATTTTGTTCTCGCTTTATTGCAACTCGTCCGTAACGCTTGTTAAATGTAACATACGCATCGCGAACGCAAATACGTCATTGTTAATCAGCGATTAAACCTTTGTGGAGTTCACTTTTTGAGAAGCTCTTCTTCAAGTACATCGTTTTTTGGGACAGAGGAAAGACTTTACATATTTTTCTCAGCATCTATGCATTGTTGAAATATTCTCTTCAAAAATATAGGTGGATGAAGCGTTCATCACAAGGCTTTAAGCCATTAAAGGAAAATTACATGATGAGTTTCAAAATTTGGATGTAAGAGATGCTGCAACCATATTTTCATCTGCTGTATGCGACTTTACGTTTTTGTGTTATATTTCATTCTGGTGCTATTTTTTGGATAAAGTTTATGCAGCATAGAAATACTTGCCAAAATCTGGACTCACTCTAGATAGAAAAAAGTGTAGTTAAACTTAAGGCACTCGCGAGTGCCTATATTCGCAAATCACAAGGGAACAGTGTACTGAGCTAAAAATTTCAATTGAAAGGCGGGGAAGAACAAAATGATGCTGGTTTGATGTTGGAAGAGATGTTAGGATAGGATACATTTTACACTGAACTTATTCATCGACTATCGAAGACATTTCGTCTGTTTTCCTAGGCCTTCAACCGAAAATATTGATGTATTGAACAGCAGAAGAACTGCGAGCTATTGCTCCAATGCTTACATCGACATTAACAGAACTAACAGACAGCAGTATCATATTGTAAATCGGGTGGCTACGGTGTCATATGCATAGATAAACAAATAAAGATGGCAATACTCAGCTGTCAATTTGATTTGCCTACAAGCTGGAAGCGAACAGCTGATGTATTTGATTTGTAAAGTATCTATTAGTGAAAAACAGTGAAAAATGCACACATAATCAACTCGTCCATTCAGCACAGGTCTTGTTTCTGTTGCATTTCACATCTATTCATCGACACAAAGTGAAATTACAAATACACCAATGTAAACAAATGGGTTTCGGAGGGTGAAACGTAAGAAAGATTGGCTTCTTGATAATTGATATTCTCTGGTCATATGGCAGCTGAAAAAAATAAATTAAAAAGATGCAGTTATTTTGGACAGCCTTCGAATTTTTAAGCTTCATTGTTAAATAGGACTTTTCATTCTCGTTACTTAGTCTGTTATTGTCTGCCTGAGTGGCATCGTGTGAACGAAGCTTTTTAAAATTTAAATTAATTAAGACTTAGCTTTTAGATTAACAATGAGCCGAAATAAGTTGGCTAATGTGGCAACCTATACTTTCAATCGAAAAGAAGCAAACAACAAATATAGATTTTTATAATTTAATTGAAATATTCCAGTACAATAAAACTAAAGAACACATTTAAATAAAATCATTGTTCGTGTTTTTTTTTTTTTGTAAATTTTTTAATTACCGCCCCAGGTGCCACTGCCTCTTAGTCCACCCCTGCCTCAACCACAGAAATTTACTGATGCAATATTGAAGGCTTTTTCATGGTTGCAAAATACCGTCAAATGAAATGAGTTGTTGAGAACCAGAACTCGTCCCATCCAAAATTTTCATTTTGTTCAAATAGAAAAGAACGTAATACATAAGACTTAGAAAAGATTTTGTATAACAAAAGAGTTTTAAATCTAAATATTTCATTATTAAAAGAAAAAATATATGTTAAGTTTCGTTTAACAGTTACGTAAATTTGGATGTGAAGATTTTTGCTGAAAATGAGCCAGTGTTGAAATCAATGTTGAATATGAAGAGTTTTCCTATCAAAACGTGAATATGACCTAGTAGGCAATTGATTATGTCATTAAAAAGGAACTAAGACATTCATGGGTTTTTATTATAAAAATCAATAATTGGGATATTGAGTATGAGAAAACCGCGGAGTGCTATTAAATTCGAGGGTGGCAGCCTTTTTTGATTTTTGCATTAACTCGAAAACAAAGCAAGATTTAGAGATAATGTTGAAACCCATTCTTGTAGGCGATAAGATTAACCATCGAAATGGACGATTTAAACAAATTTTTTAATTTTTTTAATTACCTAAATTTTAAAAAATCATTGCAAAAAAATTAAAAACATCACATTTTTGTTATTTTTTTACTTATTTGCCTATAACTTTCCTACCTGCGGAAATAGGTATAGCCATTGCTCCACACAAAAGCAAGAAGACTATATATGTATAGTATATAGTAGTACCTCGTGGCATAATGGTTAGTGCGTAGGACTGTCATGCCAAAGGTCTGGGTTCGATTCCCGGCCACTGCCTCCTAAAAACAAAAATGTTTTTTTCCGAGGTACTGCCTCTTGCGAGGGACAGACAAATCCTCCAAGAGTATACTTGTCATGAATAAGTGCATCTCATCTAGCTGTTCGGACTCGGGAAAAAATTGTAGGTCCCCTCCATTCCTGCCAACAACACGCACACGGGAATGGTTGAGAGTTGTTAGTCACTAGGCCTTGGTTCTACATGAGCTGTTGCGCCACCAAAATTTATTTATTTTATTTTAAGCTTTGAATATTTACCTTAATTTACTTTTTAGTTCTTCGCATTTCTTTTTTGCGTGCGGCTTCCATTTTAATTTCGCGTCTAGAGTCATTCCCAGATACTTTGCCTTATTTGCAAATGGAACACGAGCGGTATTAAGAAAGACGGGTAATCTATTTGTTTTTTTATACGTAAAGTCCACATGGACTGACTTTTGTTCATTGAGCGCTATTTGCCATGTTTTCGTCCACTCATTAACATTATTAAGAGCATTTTGTAATTTAATTGTAGCTTCGCTAATCGTTTTGCCTACTGCTAGTATTGCAGTATCATCAGCAAACGTGGCTACAATAGTGTCATCTGTTTGAGGTATATCGCGTGTAAATAAAAGGTACAGAACTGGACTTAATACACTTTCTTGTGGTACCCCAGCCACTATTTCTTTGAAATCAGAATAGTCATTTCCGTGTCTTACACGAAAAAGTCTTTCATTTAGATATCCGCTTAGAGTGTTGTGTTGTTCTGTTCCTTCAGGCAGAACTTGTCTTAATTTGAATTTGAGGCCTTCGTGCCACACCTTGTCAAACGCCTGCGACACGTCCAAAAAGACAGTCGATCAGATTTTCTTTTCTTCAAGAGCTCTCTCAATTACGTCAGTAATTCTATGCACTTGTCGAATGCTTGCTTCTAAATCCGAACTGATGTTCAGCTATTAATTGTTTCTTTTCTATTATCGGTTGCAGGCGCAGGAGGAGTATTCTTTCAAAAACTTTTGATATAGTAGGAAGAAGCGAAATCGGCCTGTAAGACTTCTTTTCGTGAGATGGTTTGCCAGGTTTCAAAACCATTATGACTTCCTCAACTTTCCATTGGCTCGGAAAATATTCTAACCTTAGAGCGGCTTTATTATGTAAAGGAGGTTAAGTAACCCTTTACGAGGGAGCATTTTTAAAATCTCTGCCGTTATTAAGTATCCCGGAGCTTTGTTGGACTTATATACTTAAACTTATATAGTAAATACACGCAAAGAGTTGAGTCGTCTTCTTTTTGGCTATCTTCATGCTAAAATTTCACGCCAATCGTAAGAAGTTGTAAAAAAGCTTACTATTTAACAAATACACCAGGTTTAAAAAAACACAGAATTGGCTCGTCAGGGCTAATTCAAGTTTTTCAAAAAACGCTTTGGAGCGACCCCAGGGTTAATTCAGGGCTCAACGAACAAACCTAATTTTGTTCAGTGATTATTTTGTGCTGTTTATTTTCTGTTTTATTAAGTGAGGTTAAAGTTAAGAAATGTGATTAGATAACTGTTTTGTTTGTTATTAGGAGTGTTTAATGAATCTGTTCCGAACAGAAAATAACAGAAAAGTACAGGATTGTATATTCCATGAGTAAAAACCTACCCCCAAACTGTTCTTCATTCTGTCATTTTGTGTTCCATGACGTTTTTCAGAATAGTTTAGAACAATATTTCCTGCATCTACTTTTAAGATGGAGCAAGTGACTGAGAAATGTGAAAGTACTAGCTGATATATTTGTTTGAGATAATAATAAGCTGAAATTTATCACAGAAATATTTTTTGTTGTAATTTTGGACTTGACATGAAGAAAAAGACATGAAAGAATATTAAAAGTGTGAATTTATAATTACATAATTTAATTTGAAAATTAATGCAAGCAAATAACAATACAAACGTTTTTAAATTTAAAATTGCACAGCTGATAAGCAACGGTGAATTCCGTCAACACAAAGCTACTCTTTTCTGTTCTTTTTTGTTCTGACAGTTTTCACACACTTGTGCTGTTCTGATCTAGTTTTTCTTCATTAAACACAGCTATTAACTTTGTTTTTGTGTTGAATTAACATAGATTTAAAGTTTATGTACATTTTTCATAGTCTTTTTTATTGTTTTTGGTTTTTTATAAACAAATTGAAATTGTGTTAATTTTCGTTTAAGATAGACTGAAGCTTAAAAAAAATAAATAAATAAATAATTTGACGAACAAAAGTTTTTGTGCGAGCTTACCTATATTATATTGTTAAATCGGTAAAAGTAAGTAGGGTATAAAAAAGATAATTGAATATAAACCTAATAAAAATAAAAGCACAAACATATGATAACACTTTATTATCTCAACGTATAAGGTAGGTATACGATTTTATTTTAAAGTTCAAGTTTTAAATTTTGTAAAAGAAACATAAGTGTTGCAAAAACATACAAATTTTATCTGAAATATTACGAAATCGTTTTCGAATCATTTAAAGTACTACGTTTTGAATATTTCTTCTATGAACACACTTCGCAAAGTACATTGTTGTTATCCTTGTGGCTGTAACTTTTCCCTATTTATTGAAAGGTTTTCCTCTTGGGGAATGAAATCGGAATCAGCTTTGGAAAACGCAATACATTATCTTTAAAACTTTATTAAATTTATTGTCTAGTACCTGTAGATGGAAGTTAATCCTTAAAATCGATGGCCAAGTTGTGCAAAACTGCCAATGCGACTATAGTCGTTTTAGCATTTTCTAGTGAACACCTCATAGGTCATACCTGATGTAAATAGGATTCTAAACCTCTGTTTCCAAACTCGAAAGCACCTTTCTACTGTGTTCCGAGTTGCTATATGCGTAACATTATATGCTTTATCGGCTTGGGTTGGGTGCGTGGATTCAAAAGACGAGTAAACAAAATATTGCTACAAGAGTATACACCATCCCCAAGCAGACAACTCTTGAATTCACCACTTTCAAAGCGTTATTTTAATCTCCTTTCCCTAAAAATGCTAGTCATGTGATGTGCTACCTCTCCAACGACCAACAATATCTGTATATAAATAGTCCTTTTGGACGCAAACACTTTTGCCACTCGTTTGCATGTGACAAAGAGTGGGTTGGCTAAATCCTTGGATATCCACTCCATCGTCTTGAATCTTTAAATATGGGAAGGTTTCACGAAGGAAATAATGAAAGAATTTGATTGAATAAAGTTCAAATCCTATAAATAAATGCACGTCATTGCTTCCCTAATATTGTATAGCTGCCATCACTTGCAAATCAATTGGGATATGTCCTCCTCTTGAAGGAGCTATGGCTATTAATTTTTTAATATTTTCTTTTGAAAATCTGTAATTCGAGCGAAAATCTTCATCCTTCAGTGTCAAAAGGGATTGGAACGAGTTTTGTAATGCTTTGACTTTCTTCTTCTTTCAGTTAAATCGCTTAGAGAATTTAAATCATTTATGAATTTAAACTATTTATTTGTCTAACAATTAGTAACAAAAATGTAAAAAAAAATTGTTAACACACATTTTTGTAAATTCAACACTATGTCCTGTCAAAATCATATTTAAATTCTAAAACGGCTTTACTGTTGTCGTTTTCTATTGGAAATCCAGAAGCCTTCCGTAGCGTCCAGAAGTCTTCTGAAACCATTCCATTGGCACAAAAAACCTCTTCTGACGACTCGGAGAAAATAATTTCTCTCCTCGATTTGAAATCACAATCCACTCGAGAAGCACTAGGTTTGTTCGTTGAGCCCTGAAGTCACCCTGGGGTCGCCCCAAAGCGTTTTTTGAAAAACCGGAACTAACTCTCAGAAGCAAATTCTGTGTTTTTTGAAACCTGAGGTCGCCCTGAACTCACCCTTAAGTAGAACTAGGTTTTTTGCTGGGGCGAGTTGAGGTAAATAATAAAATGTAAAAGTGGCAGGAGCTCTGAAGCATTTTTCTGTTTCTGTGAATTCCCGTGCAGTAGAGGTAATTCTTTTGTTTTTGAAATGGAAATTCAAGGAAGACACAAATTTAATTAAATAATAACAAATAGAAATAGAAAATGGAAGCTGTGGTTTCTTTTTTTTTATTTTTAAATCAAATTTTGTTTCTTGCTTATCCCAACAACACAATTGAAAGCCGTTTGGTGTTTTTTGGGAACCGAAAAAACCCGGGTTTTGTTGACAATTCTTGGGGTTGTCAAGAAAACCTTGGTAAACTTCAACGAACTTCAAACTTCAAAACAACTATATTTTTACAATTTCACTTTTTGTGTGCCAGCAAAAAGATTCTTTTTAATGATTTACCAATATAAAGACAAAATTTCAGAATTGAGTAGGTTACCAAAAATTTCAGAATTTAATTAAGAAGAAATTTAATATGTATCTACTCGTAGTTTGTCGTTTTGATACATCACGTCTATATAAAGTATGTAATTCTCAATTTTTTTAAAATTAAATTTAAAATTAAAATTATAACATGTAACTTTAATACACTATTTTTAACTTTTACTCTTAGTTATAGGCATTAAGGCCCATTGTAAAAGATAAATAAATAAATTAAATGAAATAAATTAAATGAAGTAGAAGTAATAAGCACTGTTCCATTAGATTCAGAATGAGTGTCTTCTTGAGTTAAACCAATGGAAAACGATATATGGCTTTAAACCTCTTATGAACCAGTTTTAGCTTCTCCCGTCTCTATTCCTTGGGTATTTTTCTTTATAAATAAACTTTTCACTCGGACGCTTACACCAGTTTATAAGGCTGTATGAATATAAAAAGGAAACAATTGAGCCTTTCAAATTCAACATTAACACACATAACGAAGAATTTCTTTCAATAAGATTCTTCTCAAAAGTATAATAACACATAAAGTTAAACGAAGTAGAAATTAATTAAGTAGATCTACTACATATGTAGTAAATACTCATCACTGGCTCAGTGGGGAGAATTTTTTGTGATCATACTTTGAATAGGGATCTCTACCAAATTGTCAGAGACAAAATAGTAAATATAAAAAGTAAATAATACTTTTATTGGTTAGTTTAACTAGTTACTTTTATTGGTTTAATTTCTTGGTTACTTTTGTTTTATTGATTACTTTTGTTGGTTAAATATAAAAATAGGTTATCAAATCGTTAAAATTGATATGAATGAGGGGTATGTTTTTTAGAAAAGTTGTTAATAATGATACAAATTTACAATTGTTCCCTTTTTCCACGCCAGTTATTTGATAAAAATGTTATTCTTTGGCTAATTTTTATTAAAAAAAAAACAATTGCTTTAATGACAGTTTAAGAAAAATAGAATGATGTCAAATATTTGTCATGCACATTTGAAAGCGCTTTTTCCATTTTTTTAATCGTTTTCTTACAAAAACAAATTACAAATATAAAATGTAGAAGAAATGCTTTTTTCAGAAATTAGACTATAAGTTTTTTTACACGCCCACTTATTGGAGAAATATAAATAAAAGCTAACCACTTCATTTCGTAAACGTTAAAAATAAAAATTAAAAAACTAAGATAAGTACATTTAATCCTCGCATCTCAATTTACATAATCTTCTCGCTTCGCCAGTAGTTCGAGCAAAAGCAACGTCCCCTATCTAATGATGCACAGTAAAGTCTAAGAGCCAACGACAAATGTATGGTTGTAAAGTTATCTAAAACTGATTACTAAGTTGAATTTAAACTAAAAAATAGTTTTGTTTTTATTTGGTGAACATTTAAAATGACTTTAAAAGATTAGAAATTATAAAAAGAATTAAAACAATATAGATTTCAAGAAGAAAAAAATAATTCAAGCTGTAAAAAACCTTAAGTAGTCATAACAATTCAAATAAGAAAAATACGGGTTAGGGTCATAATTCTTTATGTGCCAAAATTTGGAAGCTTTTTTTAGGTGCCCATGTTTTTTTTGTCATTATAAAAACAATTTTTCTTTTATCATTTACAAAATTTTGCAATATTTGTAGAATTTTAAAATCCAAAATTTTATAAAACAGCATTTTAGATTTTCAGAATTTTGAAATACAGTTTTTTGGAAACTGAATTTTGGCACTTACAGGATTCTGGATTTACAGAATAATGGAAAAGAAGAATAATGGAATACAGTTATGTTCATACAGAATTTTTGATCTATATACAGAATTTTGGTCTTAAAGGATTTAAGAATAACGACCCGTTCCCAAAAACTACTTCCAATAGGTATTTAAAGAGCATCAAAACAATAAAAATAATTCAATACTTCCTGTGCATTCAAAAGACTTTAAGGAGTCCAAGACTTTCAAAGGACTTCAAAGTAGTATTGCATTAAATAATAATTTCAAAATTAACTGAATTTATATTTGAACCTGCAATCCGACAAAAAACCAAAAACAAAATGATTCCATTCTTCTTACAGCTTTTTGGTTGCTATCAATTAGGATAAAATGTTGACTTGTACGACCAAACTAGTCGTAGAATCAATTCAAACAGAATTCGCCTTAGGAAATTACTGCTAAGCATCCATGCCAAAAAATCGAGCACTCATTCTCATTAATCCACACAGTTTTAGGTTTTTCGAAGATTTAGTTTCGACAAGAAGGAATGAATCAAAAGACAGAACTTGTGTCTTTGATATAAAAAGGAAGCTAAAAGAAAGTAGTAAATGTAGGGAAGACCTAAATGACATCCTTTTGCTGAATTTTTAATAATGTGAATTTTACAATATCCACTTAATTTATTAGACAGAAAATAAATAACTGAACATTTCTACAAAAAATGATTAATAAATACACTTGATATTTCCACAGTCTGTAATAAATAACCTTTTTTTCCAAGTCCAGCTTTTAAGTAAATGCTTTCGTATTTCACTCAAACCTCCGTTTCGATTAGATTAAATAAAAACAAAATATGAATATTTTAGATAACAACAAACGAGTGAATCTACTCAGCTGGTCAAGACAAAGGCAGAGGTGCTTTCCTACTCTGAACTGTTGAAACGTATTCACACCTAACCGATTGTTATGATTAGTTTCAGTTACAGCGTCTCTTGAATCAGTCATGACTCGTTTGCAGATTATTATATTATTATTTACTGTATTTATCCTATTTGATGGGGTCAAATCATCAACATTTAATTTCGAATGTGCTGACCAAGTGTGTGATAATCAAATAAGACAAAAGTACGAACCCACATGGGAGAGCTTAGATAAAAGACCTCTACCGCAGTGGTATGATGATGCCAAGGTTGGAATATTCCTTCATTGGGGTGTGTATACTGTCCCAAGTTTTGGTTCAGAATGGTTTTGGACTAATTGGCAAGGTACGTATGTCGACTTTACTTTTAAAAACAATTTATTGAAATCCAATATTCTTATCAATAAATATTTGGTGTAAACATATTTATCAGGCCAAAAAATACAAACATACATAGAATTTATGAAGAACAATTACCGGCCCGGCTTTACATATCAGGAGTTTGCAAAAGACTTCACGGCAGAACTGTTCAATTCCACTCAATGGGCTCTTCTCTTTCAAGACAGTGGAGCAAAGTAATTCTAAACTTAATCTCCTCAATTGTTTTTATACTGATACTGATTTACTTTTATTCCAGATACGTAGTACTTACGAGTAAACATCATGATGGCTATGCACTTTGGCCATCCAGTCGCTCGTTTAGTTGGAATGCAAAAGACGTTGGCCCAGGAATTGATATTATAGGTACGTGATAGATAAAAATCAATGATAACTTGGAATAAATACGTTTTAATAAATATTTTTTATCACAGGGGAATTATCTTCAGCTATCCGAGAAAAAACTTCCATGCGATTTGGTTTGTATTACTCGTTGTTTGAATGGTTTAATCGACTCTATATAGAGGACAAATTGCATTTATTTTTGAAAAATAAATATGTACAAGATAAAGTTCTACCTGAACTTCATGAGTTGGTGGAACTTTATGCCCCGGAAGTAATTTGGTCAGATGGTGACTGGGAAGCTCCACCACTATATTGGAAGTCAAAAGAATTTATCGCTTGGTGCTAATATTTGAAAATGTATTCAAAATTGAACGCAACTTATGTTTTTTTTTTAATTCAGGTTATATAATGAAAGCCCAGTTAGAGATACCGTGGTAACAAATGATAGATGGGGTCTCGCAACAAATTGTTTACATGGTGACTTTAGGACTTGTTCTGATAGGTATAATCCAGGTTAGAACATTTATAAATACTTGCCAACTTAATGAAAATCGTTTTTTTATAAACCAAATTATAAAAAACTACTTTGTTTCTTTGCCACAATAATCTCTCAAGGAGTTCTTCAATCCCATAAATGGGAAAATGCATTTACCTTGGATAAAACTAGTTGGGGGCAGCGTTTTGATACTACTCTAGCAGATTATATGACATCGAAGGAGCTTATTAAAAGTTTGGGAATACTTTTCTTAATTACCATGACCTGAAGTATTGTTTTTTTAAGAACTTGTAACTACTGTAAGTTGCGGCGGGAATATTCTTGTAAATGTAGGACCAACTAAATATGGAACAATTCTACCTATCTACGAGGAACGACTTAGAGATATGGGAAAATGGCTTCGTATGAATGGTGAAGCTATTTACGGTTCTAAGCCTTGGAAATATCAAAATGATACAGTTACTCCAGGAGTTTGGTATACAAGTAAAACAACGGCTAATGGAGGCATTAATGTATACGCTATCATATTGGATTACCCATATGATGATAATGAAATTGATTTACATGCATTTAATAAATTAGTTGGTGGATCAAATAACATATCATTGTTGGGCATGCCAGATACACCAATAAAGGTACATATACATTTTTGAATTTTAAAATTCTTTTAAATCCTTTATTTTGTCTGTTTAGTGGTCATCAACAAAAACTAGTCTTCATATCCAGTTACCAGGGAAACATTTGATTGATAAGCATGGACTTGATTTTGCTTGGACATTGAAAATAACGACCTAATAAAAATATATTTTTATGAAATCAAAAGTTCTAGATGTTCAGTCTCCCTGAATGTTTGCAGTTTTGAAAATAAAGCTACTTTTTGAAAAAAAAATTTGTTTTAGTAAATGAATTGGAGAAGGAAATTATGCATACTTTTATTTGCAATCGAGTCCCGTTGCATAATTTCGGTGGGTTAATTTATGGCCCCGATTGATATGATTGGTTATTGTCGAAAGGTTCCAGGTTTGTTTGTGTTCCATAAGCCACGCATGGTCTTATCCAGAGCTTTAATGAAATCTTTATGCGACGTAGTATCCTTTTCCCAAACGACAAAGAACAATTTTGTATAAGCTTAGACGTTTTTCTGTGAAGAATAAAAATTTTTAATATGCGATTTGTCTACAAGAGATGTTACTTTTTTGCTAACATGTAGTAACGTTTCGTGAAATAATTCAAAATCTCATATCCTATCGCCCTCTGAAGTCAATGTAGTATGTCTTCAGACATATTTTCTCGGTGATTATTTCATCGTCCTAGCAGGTCAGAGATTTGGCAATAAGTAACCAGGATAAAAATGAATACCTAAGGGACTATGAAGAACTGAATAATGTATAGCCTATGCGCGCAGATGGAAGGGTAGCGTTAGTAACCCCTTTAATGGTTTTTAAATATTCAAAAAAAGTGGAATAACAACGTGCATTAGGATTTTTAAATGAAAAAAAGCTAATATTTTGATGGATGACATATTCCCTGTCAAGAACATTTTGTTGAAGTCGACCGGCACATCTTGTTTTCAGCGATTGAGTTTCTTGTAACTTGCATACGTGGTGACTTATTATTTAAAGTACCACAAACCACATTTTTTATTTGTTTTTACCCCATTTTACCATAAAATAGCTAAATTTTAAAAAATTTATTAAAAATAATAATTAAAATCCATATACATTTCGGAGAATATATGGCCTAATATCTATTCCTTACAAATACAAAAATAAATTCAAAAATTAACAATAATTTCTTGATTTTTACCCCATTTCACTTTATGTCTGTACGTGTACTTCCCAAAACACCACCCATAAATAACTTAGTTTTTAAAAATATAAGGGCTTTAAGTGACGCCTAGTCAGTTCTGTAAATATTATTTCCAAAGTGTTTTTTTTTTCTATTGCCTTCCATTTTCTGTGTTTACCAAATTTCATCTTTTAAATACTTTAATTCCTTAATTTAATTTTTTAATGAAAAAAAAAACCATCCACAAAAGATTCTGATCCTAACAGTGAAAACCGCATTCAAATCCATTAAGTCGCTCTCGTGTCAAGTAAGCACCAAGGAAAAGACAGACCATATCAGCAATTTCACTTTCAACCTGGATTGTAAAGCACTAGTAATAACTAGAAGGAATAAGAAAATAGAAATGAATTGTTGTTCGCACAGCGTTTTGATAGTAAAGCGAGCTTGAACTCACAGCCCTAAGTTAGCAGTCAAGCACTACCTTCACTGTAACATAGCCACCCATATAGCAAAGATATCTGAATTAAATTGAACGACTGAGGAGGGAGGCTTTAATGAAGCAATCTTCAAAAGAATTCAACAGACTTAAAGTTAATAAAAATAAATTTGACTTATTAAAGTTATATGAGTACTTGAATACTTTTGTCTTTAAGTATTTTCGACCGCTCACTGAAAATAACTGCATTATATCCGTGACCAAAATCGATCTCCGTGTTTTGAAAATCCACACAAAGGGAACTAAAAAAATAGCCAATTTGTTTAAGTGCAGCTCTTATGTACATGCTTTCCAATTTCACTCAAACCTCCGTTTCGATTAGATTTAATTAAAAACAAAATATAAATGTTTTAGACAAAAAGGAGTGAGTTACTCGTAATCTACTGAGCTGGTAAAAGCAGAGTCAGATCAGCTATCCTACTCTGAACTATTGCAACACTTCACACTTGACAGGTTGTTATGATTAGTTTCAGTTGCATCGTCTCTAGAATCAGTCATGACTCGTTTGCCGGTCGTTGTTCTATTGTTCACTATATTCCTCCTATTTGAAGAGGTCAAATTATCAAAACTTAATTTCGAATGTCGGAACTTAGAGTGTGATAATCAAATAAGAAAAAAATACGAACCCACATGGGAGAGTTTAGATAAAAGACCTCTGCCGCAGTGGTATGATGATGCTAAGGTTGGAATATTCCTTCATTGGGGTGTGTACAGTGTTCCAAGTTTTGGTTCAGAGTGGTTTTGGAATTATTGGCAAGGTTCGTATGCATGACAATTTTATTTCTTAAAAAATAAATAATTATTGGGTGTATATTTGTTTTCGTCAGACCAGAAAAAACTATCATACATAGATTTTATGAAGAAAAATTACCGGTCCAACTTTACATATCAGGAGTTTGCAAAAGACTTCACGGCAGAACTGTTCAATTCTACTCAATGGGCTCTCCTCTTTCAAGACAGTGGAGCAAAGTAATTCTAAACTTAATCTCCGAAATTGTTTTCATGCTGATACTGATTTACTTTTATTCCAGATACGTTGTACTTACGAGTAAACATCATGATGGCTTTGCACTTTGGCCATCCAGTCGGTCGTTCAGTTGGAATGCGAAAGACGTTGGCCCAGGAATTGATATTGTAGGTAAATACGTGACAGATAAACATCATTGATAACAATGAATAAACATGTTTTATCACAGGAGAATTATCTACCGCTATTCGAGAAAAAACTTCCATTCGATTTGGATTGTATTACTCGTTGTTTGAATGGTTTAATCGACTCTATGCAGAGGACAAGTTCCACGTATTTCTGGAGAATAAATATGTGCGAGATAAAGTTCTGCCTGAACTCCATGATTTGGTGCAACTTTATTCTCCAGAAGTAATTTGGTCGGATGGTGACTGCGAAGCTTCACCAACATATTGGAATTCAACAGAATTTATCGCTTGGTGTTAATATTTTATAAATTTATTCAAAACTGAACTCAACTTATGTTTTCATTATGTTTTTAAATTCAGGTTATATAATGAAAGCCCAGTTAGAGATACCGTGGTAACAAATGACAGATGGGGGTTTGGAACACATTGTCTACATGGCGATTTTAGGACTTGTGCTGATAGGTACAATCCAGGTAAGAACATTTTTAAATACGTACTTAACAAATAAATGAAAACCTTTAAGGGTATTCATGCAACGTTTACAAATTGTGTAAAATGATAAGTTTACGCAAAGTTTGCATGAACGACCTTTTTTAAACATTTAACAAACAATGCTTTAAGGGTATTCATGCAACGTTTACAAATTGTGTAAAATGATAAGTTTACGCAAAGTTTGCATGAACGACCTTTTTTAAACATTTAACAAACAATTCAATCAGAATAAGGGTCACAGTGACGTTTGGATAAATTTAACCAGTTTGGTTAATTTTACGCAACAAAATCCTTTGATAAGTTCAACCAAACTGTGTTAATCATTTCCCATACAAAATTTGACAGTTCATTAACCAAAAGATAAACTTTTCCAATTTGTAAACTTATCTAGGGTTTTAAGAAGTTGCATGAATACCCTTTTTATTTAAAATCGTAACTTACGTATTATTTTGTTTCTTTATTTTCAAGGAGTTCTTCAACCCCATAAATGGGAAAATGCATTTACATTGGATAAAACTAGTTGGGGTCAGCGTTTTGATACTACTCTTGCAGATTACATGACATCGAAGGAGCTTATTAAAGGTTGGGAAATATACAACTATTAACAATTATGACATTTACATTTACGATTTACCCTATCAAAGAAATTGTCACCACTGTTAGTTGCGGGGGGAATATTCTTGTAAATGTAGGACCAACTAAATATGGAACAGTTCTACCGATTTTCGAGGAAAGACTTAGAGATATGGGTAAATGGCTTCGTATGAATGGTGAAGCTATTTACGGTTCTAAGCCTTGGAAATATCAAAATGACACAATTACTCCAGAAGTTTGGTATACAAGTAAAACAACGGCTAATGGAGGCATTAATGTATACGCTATCATATTGGATTACCCATATGATGACAATGAAATTGATTTATATGCATTAAATAAATTAGTTGATGGACCAACTAAAATTTCATTGTTGGGCATGCCAAACACACCAATAAAGGTACATTATGCATCTTTAAATTTTAAAATACCTTTAATCAAATATTTTGGCTTTTTTAGTGGTCACAAACGAAAAGTAGTCTCCATATCAAATTTCCAGGGAAACATTTGGTTGATAAGCATGGACTTGATTTTGCTTGGACATTCAAAATAAATATGTAATCAAAATGTTTTTTTTTCTTTTGTTTAATGAAATTAGAAGCTTTAAATCCTTTTTATTATTTTAATTACAACGATCTGTTAAAAAAATCAGTTTCTCCGATGCAGTTTTGTAAACAAAGTTGCTAACATTATAACGTCATAATAACATTATCCGCTATGTCTATAATCTACGATGATCACGTATCCTCTTTTACGGTACGGGTTTCGGGTTGTAGCTTAGACAAGTTAATAAACTTTCGCTCTCTGAGTAATTTGCAAGAAATCATTCAAACTCAACACCCTGATTATCTCAAGGTCTTTTGCTCTTATATTACCACGATTTTTTTAAATATAAATTTTGTGGCACAACAGGTCGTGGAGAACCACGGCCTAGTGACTTAACTCTCAACCATTCCTGTGTGCATGTTGTTAGCAGGAATGGGGAGGATCTACATTGTATGCTAAATAACGGCTAGATGAGGAGCACATTTTTTTCAAGACAAGTATTCACTTGGAGGATTTGTCAGTTCCTCGCAAGAGGCAGAACCTCGGAAAAACATTTCTATTTTTTAGGTCGCAGGGATACAACTTTCTAAATATTGAACGTCAATTTTATATTCAAATTGTAAGCTTTTGGAAATCTCTCTAAAATTTTTACTTTTCAGCTATTTGCAAGATAATTGGTGGTATATTTCCCTTTCTTTTATTAATACATAACTATGTAAATAGAAATTTTATATAAATTCTGGAATCAATGAAGAGGCTTTCAACACTTTATAAGACTCATGTCCTTCCTACCTTATAAGCAATTTTTTAAATAAATAAATAAACCTATAAAGAAAAATCATAATTTAATAAAACAATATTTCAAACTATGTATATGCTTGCAAGACCAAAGGTCAAGCCTGAACTACAAAAGCACTAGTAAGAACGTAGAAGAGAGATTGGGAATGAATTATTGTTCGCACAGCGAATTGGAAATAAAGTGGATTTGTGGAATCTAGTTGAATCTCGAAGTATAAAGAAGAGAAGGCTGTCTTGAGCGGGGCTTGAACTCACACCAGTATCTGTGGCAATCAAATACAAGATCCACCCAGATATCAAACTGATAACGATAAAATAAATAAAAAGTTATTAAAACAGTAAAAACTAGTTATATAAACGTGGTTCAGGTATGTTAACTCACCGGGTTCAACCATTGTTGAACGTCAGTTAAATCTGCCGAATTCGGTGAGTTGAAATTGCCTTAGGATAAGGCAACCAATCTCAAGACCATGATAAAAATTAAAAAACTGGCGTGTATTGAAATAGTGCCATGAGATCTACACAAACTTCGGAACGTTCCTTTCATTGGCCCCACCCAATCTTTTTAAGAAGAAAATGGCTTACAAGTTTGGTCTACAACTAATACAGTGCAATGAAAAAAATTCTGACATAAACGAAAATCATGTGTTGATAATTACGGACGGTTTCAAAACGGAGGATCATCTTTCCATCCTTGAAAAGATCAGAAGAGTGCCAGCAGTTTGTGAGTGTCTCTCAGCATGTCAATTTTAGTCAATAGATACGTTGACTTCCGAGTAAAGTGCGGCAAGCATCAACGCTTCTAAGCTAAGCTAACACAACCATACATAATATGAATATAAAACAATTCCCAATATAGTTTAAAGGCAAATTTTGGGAGTAGATCTATGTATAACCAAATTATGAGTATGAGGGTTTTTAAAGAAATCCGTCGCGTCGTAATAACGGGTGATTTTTTAGCTGGTTTGGTTTTGGCAACACTGGTTTTGACAGCTGACGTATGTTTAGTACCTTGTGTCAAACAGCTTCAGTTTGGTTTGCAATTTAACCATGGATCGTCTTACAAATGAACAACGCTTGCAAATTATTGAATTTTATTATCAAAATTCGTGCTCGGTTCGAAATGTTCATCGCGCGCTGCTTCCATTTTATGGTCGGCATTCTCAACCTTCTGAGCAGTCTATTCGGAAGATTGTGACCAAATTTTGCACCAAATTTACTTTGTTGGACATTAAACCACCAACACGTTTACGTACTGTGCGTAGTGAAGAAAATATTGCGGCCGTATCAGTTAGTGTGACAGAAGACCGCGAAATGTCGATTCGGCGCCGTTCCCAGCAGTTAGGCCTTTGTTACAGCACTACGTAGAAAATTTTGCGGAAGGATTTGGGCGTAAAGCCTTTTAAGATACAGCTGGTGCAAGAACTAAGGCCAGCCGACCTACCACAACACCGAATTTTTGGTGAATGGGCTCTTGGAAAGCTGGCCGAGGATCCGCTTTTTTATCGAAAAATTGTGTTCAGCGATGAGGCTCATTTTTGGTTGAATGGGTACGTAAATAAGCATAATTGCCGCATTTGGAGTGAAGATCAGCCATTGCATTGCAACAGCTACCAATGCATCCCGAAAAAGCCACTGTTTGGTGCGGTTTATGGGCCGGCGGCATTATTGGGCCATATTTCTTCAAAGATGATGCGAATCGCAGCGTTACTGTCAATGGTGAACGCTACCGAGCGATGATAACAAACTTTTTTTTGCCCGAAATGGAAGTTCTTGACTTGCATGATATGTGGTTTCAACAAGACGGTGCCACATGCCACACAGCACGCAAAACAATGGCGCGAGGCGAGTTTGGTGAACAGTTAATTTCACGTTTCGGGCCGGTCAATTGGCCGCCTAGATCGTGCGATTTGACACCATTAGATTATTTTTTGTGGGGGTATGTCAAGGCTAATGTCTATAGGGACAAGCCCGCTTCGATTGACGCACTGGAAGCCAACATCCATGCATTCATTCGTGAGATACCGGCCGATATGTGTGAAAGAGTATGCCAAAATTGGACTCAGCGGATGGGCTACCTGAGACGCAGCCGCGGTCAACATTTGCATGAAATTATCTTTAAACATTAAATTGCAAAGTTCAAACTATCGATTCAAATAAATATTTCATTAATTTTTTCGAATTTTTTGTGTTTTTTTTTTTTAAAGTTCTAAACCTCTTAAAAAATCACCCGTTATAAAATTCAACTGGCATGTTCTTTCTCAGGCCTTGATGTGAGTGGTGGGTTAAAAACAGCATGGTTTTCTATTTTTTTTTTAAAGGGGCATTAAAGTCCGGGACCGTAAGATAACCTATCCCGTCGGGGCCACGCAGAAAGAGGATGCTGAACGAAAGCATTAGTCCAAAATTTTATAAAAATACTCGCCGAACAAGCATTATCTTGTTTGAATGGTTAGAAAATGCACTTTTCAGGTTGCATTTTCGGCTAAGTGTACCTATGTATAATAAAAGCTACTTCTATAAAAAATGAAAGCTTAAACTGACTCATCACGAAACCACTGGTCGGAAAGACTTTTCCTTTTTATTACTTTGATGAAAATGAAAAAAAATAGTTACGGTTGAAATTACTTTCAAAGCTATCTGATATGATATAAAATCTCCATATTATAAAAGTGCATGGACACTTGATGGCGATGAAAGCTAAAAGCTGCTCTTAATCAAGCATTCTTAAGCGTGCTACGCTTAAATAGCTTAGGCCTGAGGCCATCAGGTTCTAAAGAGAAGACACCATATTCTAAAGAGAAATTAAATACAAAAATAATTTTTTGAAACAACCTGGGTGAACTCCACAAGAAGATAAATTGTGAGCTTATAGATTACCTGTGATTCCATTAGCATACAAAATTAAAAAACGATGCCTCCCTACAAGTTTAAGTTCAAGATTTGATATACTAGTTGCAAACATTTCCTACAAATTATCTTTTCGAAAATTCTTCTCAAAAAAATGACAGATTGTTATCACGCACAAGGTAAGAAGTAAAAGCAATTAAAATAAAATAATTTCATCACTTACCATTCTAGGAGACTGCTTGATGTAATGTAAACAATAACAAAAACCGACGAATTTGTTTGGTCTCTCCGATGATTTTACAATCTCGACTAAGAAGAATCGATCTTTCGAATGCTGTTTAGTTTAACGGCAAGACATACAAAAAATGATAAGGTCCTCATGGTTTTGAATACTTCCATGGCAGAGATGAATACAAGTATGAATCTACCAAGGTATTTGAGGCTGTTTTCTTCGAGATAAATACTCTTCTATACAAAAACATGAACTTGAAGCTTGTTATATACTTGAAACGGGAAATCTTCATCGTATCTTTGCGTACTTCTTTTTTAAATCTTTTCAGTTCGCACCTATCATGATAAGACACCAATGAATATTTTCGTAGACAAAAAAAGTTACCATAGATCTGAAAATAAGTAAACTCACCAAACTTCCTTAATGCTGTTATATTCCATGAAGTTTTTTTTTTTTAATTTGAAAACTGAATTAGCAATTTTAATTAAGTCAAAACCATTAAATGTATAAAACCATTGTTTATTATTAATTTGTAAAAAATGACTGATAAACGTACCTTAGAACTTATATTCTAAAAGATGTAAATGCAAAGCATAAAAAACGTGCAGAAAAAAGTTTGTATGTTTTAAATTAAGATAAGCATATAGTAGCTATTTTGTTTTATAATCGTAAATTACTTTGACTGAATAACACTGATAAAAGAACTCTTTTTAAATGATTAAACTGTATTAACTTGTATTAACTGGTCTATTGCAGGTGATAAACTGTATTATGTACTATTTTATGGAACTTTAATTTCAGAATTGTCGCTAAAGTTTGAAGGTAGTTTGTTATTATGGACGAGTTGAAGTTGATGTTGATGATTTGATGTTGATGTTGATGAGTGTGGTGGCAGCAAATTGTTTCTATTTATCGCATTTTATTTTATTTTGTAAATGGGCCTAATGCAAAATGGCCTTTTCCTTTGGATGTTGCTTCTCTCAGTAACTTTCTCTTATTTACTAAGTTGATGGGGGCTTTAAAAACATTAGATGTCAGTTGTGCCCAGGTGGTGTACGAATGACCTGAATCCAATCCGAAACACGCAAACGAAAGTACTCAGATTTGGTGAGTATCCAATCACGATATTGATGCGGTATAAATTCAACTAATTTCTCGGCAATTTCTGGATTCTTAAACATTATAATATATATAATAAATATGTTGATGGCTAAAAGCATAAAAAATGTTAATATTGTCTTAAGAGCTGTACTTGATTTGCGTTTAGTGGCACTGGCTGACGCAGAGCTGCCTTCGACTTTTGTTTTGGTTAATTTTATGTTTAAATTTGGCATTGGTGAAGCATTTTCACTTTTGGTCTTTTTTGATTTGTTTTTAGCTTTCTTTGCTTTTTTTGATTTTTGAGCTTCCTCGGTATTGGTTACATCTGCTATAGCTTCAAGTTGGGCTTCGTGCTCTTGTTGAAATTTTTCTTTGGCTTTTTCTACTTCTTCTTGCATTCTCGCCATACATTTTACCTGGAATAAGTGTATTATTTGTTAGGAATTTTACTTATTTGTTTGCAAACTTACCGTATTTCTCGCAGAAATATTGCATTCTTTTGCTGTTAAACATAATCCCACTACCTTAGCCAATGCTGGTGTTAGGGGATTTCCTTTGAGATCTAAATAACTATAAAAGGAGTAACAGCAGTATTAAAGGATGTTACGATATTATATTGGTACGTTTAGCCACCTATTATGACTTGCGATTCGTAAAGTCGAACGATCAAATGTGACTATGTGGAATTGCCGTTTGCGACTCGCCTTAAATAAGATCGCCCTAAAATACTAAAATTTTGAAAACTTGAATGTCACTCAATGCCTTAGGCAAACATTCGCCAATGTCGTCGATGCCGAACTGTAATGCTGGGTGATTTTGAACAAAATCGCAGTTTTAATTTTTGAAAAGTCGAACGTTCGAGTTGAGTCGAATGTTAGACTCGGCGAATCACAAGTCATAATAAGGGCGTTTATCTTACCTCAACTTATTTAAGCAACCAAAACTTAATGGCAAATGTTCTAATTTATTATTGTATAAATCCAAGTGCCTAAGGTTTCTAAGATTTCCAAAATCTTCTGGTAAAAACTTTATTTGATTCCTGCTCAAATCAAGTCTTGTAATGTTTGTGAGTATTGGAAAATTTTTCTGAAAACAAAAAAAAATCGAGTAATATTTTCTAAAACGGAAATATGTGTTGTAAACAATACCCCCAAGGACATCAATTTGTTGTTTGAAAGATCCAAAATAGTAACACGTTTAAATGCTGCCTATAATGGAAAAAAAAATTGATAGAAAATATATTACATATTCAAATTCTAAAAGCTTAACTAAGGTTAACACAAATAATATATGAGATACAAAAAATTATATGTTTTTGGGTTTTAATCTTTCTGTAGAAACCCTTATCACCACGAAGGAGAATGGGAGAAACAATAAAATTCTGTTTTTTAGCGGAAGAATCAGCCTAGATTAGGTTCTTGTTTTAAGTACACCCCTGTGTTTAAATATTATTTAATTACAAGTGTGGAAGACCAAGATTACGGAGGCTGAAATTTTTCATTGTTGAAAATATATTCGCTAACGAAATAGATTCACCAGCACAATTTATAGCATCTCTTTAAATTAAAAGTATGCTACTTAATTCACCCATACGTTTCTGAGAGAATGTTCACACTGGCTATTTTAATTTAAGCAACAAAAATTTAATTTAACAAAAAATAAAAAATTAAAGATTTCTAATTTTTTTCTAAATGGCACATAACTTTGCTTGGAGTAAAGATGCGCTTAGGACCAGCTGTTCAGTGTGTAAGCCTGGAAGCATTTAAAAAGGAACGGAAAACAAAACGAACTTACCTACTTGTTTGACGACAAAACTAGTATGACCAAACCTTGATTTAAAGAGCTCCATGTGCTTAATATCTCTTAACAGACTGCACATCAGTTCTCTTGTAGGTGTCATAACAGGACACTGTTTAATAGACAGGCTTGGCATACTTTCAAATGACTTTTGCAAATGCTGTATAGACGAGAAGGAGGAAGAAACGATTCCTCACCTTCTCTGTACATGCCCTGCTTTCCCAGATGTAGGCTCCACTTAGGTGAATAATTTATTACGATCCTATTGATCTGACAAGC
Source organism: Dasysyrphus albostriatus (assembly GCA_946251815.1). Taxonomy (NCBI): domain Eukaryota; kingdom Metazoa; phylum Arthropoda; class Insecta; order Diptera; family Syrphidae; genus Dasysyrphus; species Dasysyrphus albostriatus. The sequence goes on from OX276336.1 coordinate 100,301,834, forward strand.
ACTGATATTCTTCTCGTTCGCTTCGTCAGGAGTTCTAAGTGGTTTTACGAGTAAGGAAGGAGTTTTCTAGATTTATGTGGTATCACAATGGACCAACTTTGGTCTAATTGTGTCAGTATTAACTACTGACAGGCATTTTTTTTCCAGATTTTGCGTTTTCGGGATTCTGGGTTTTCGGGATTCTGGATTTTCGGGATTTTGGGTTTTCAAGATTTTGGATATTCGGGATTTTGGTTTTCGGGATTTTGACCCCAACCCAAGTGTAAGATATCCTCATGTGCTGACAAGGGAACGAAGATGTTTCTTGTTCATTTACATAATTTTGTCTGTCCTCTGCTTTTTAAAATTAAGCCATAACTTTCTAGTTCTGCCGCATGTTTCCGGCAGATTTTATCTCCCTATATTCTTTAAAAATATTTTGTTACCAATAACCTGATTAGTAGGTGCTTTAATATGTTATGTTAAAATAAATAATGCGGGTGCGCGGATGTATCCTACGTATAGCTTCAATTGAGATGAATTAACATGTAAAAATATTGACAAAAAAACCCCATGAAGACGGCTCAAAGAGAAACAAAAAACGAATTTTGAGATGTAAGGTGTTGAAAAAAAAAATATTGTCAAATGAAAGAGTATTTTTGGAATTTAGTAATCTGAAGCGATCAATCGAAGTTTAATATTTTTAGAATAATGGTCTTATTATTTATATCAGTAGGAAAATGAGAGTAATGAGAGTTGAATAACATACATATATTCTGGAATATAATTTTAATAGGAATTATACCAATAATTTGCATTGTTCTTTGGTCATCAAACCTTTTTTTTGAATCTAACATCATCCAAGTTCTGGAGTGTCTGGATCAAAGCTTTATTCTAGTAGCTTAATTATTATGACGATAAGTGTAATGTTGCGCTTTTTACTTTTGTCTAGTTTTACTGATTTTGAAATAATGTTGAGACTCTAATTTAAAATTCGTGAGCATTTCCATCTTTATCAGTTTTTTTTTTTTTTTCATTGTAAGATTAATTTTAGAATACGGGTGTGTGGTATGAGTACCTTACTATACGTTTAATATTAAATCTTTTGATGAAGATTATGAAATGTTGTTAGCTTAATTCACCCTAATCGCATAGAATTACTAGATTGGCACCTTACTCTAATGGATTACAAATTAATTAACCTTCTATCAATTTTATGTCATAGATTCGATCCCATTTTTGTATTATACGGACACTTATTGGTTGGTTGAGTTTTAATGTGTAAGAAGACAATTGACGCTTGATAACATTTTCAGATCTTTCGAGTCTTGCTCAAATTTTTATTAAAAACTATCATCTTATAAATGCTAGTAGTCCCCCAATGTCGAGTAGGTATATCTCAAATGTTTTACTAATTTATTTGTTCTTGACTTGGGATGACAATTAAAAAAAAAGAATTCTCAATGTTCACGGGTACCGTAGTAAATCGAATTTGTCACAGGCAAAACGTAAGAGACACTACTTATTGAAATGTTTTGAATTTGGCAAAATTCTTCCCCTGAATGAAAGCAAAAATAGTCTTTTTTATATACATATACATAATATCGGGTTTTGTTAAGTACCATCACAAATAAGGGTGTAGACTCAAAAGGGATGAGTAACTATATGAAATTTGCGTAACCCTTGTTTTCTATTCCGTACTTAAAATCAAAGCTTTTGTCGTCCTCAAAGTGAACGTTCATTCAAGGTCCTCAAACAATTTTTATGGTCAAGGTCTTTTATTACCACCATAAAAAACAATTTTCACATTATTCCCTGATCTCAATAGACACACACGGCTGAACTTTCTGAATCAAAAGTTCAATTGAAAATAATTTAATAAACGAAATATGAGAGTGATTTCATTAACTTTTTTTTTAGATTTTGTCTTACTTACAATCCAACTTTTACCTACATACACATCATATTTGATATTTACAAAAATATTTTCTTTTATTGTTGAACTTACTATTTCTCGGACTGGAACTTCTGTGAGCTCAGACAGACTTAAATCGATCGCATTATCCTCCACTCGGTCTTTTACATTTACTTTGATTTTTTCGACTTTTGGCATTGCTTTTTTTATTAATTAACACAGAGCAGAGGGAAAAGAATATTGGAATTAAGTTAATAAGAAATAATTTAAATGCTTAGTGTAAAACTTTAACTGGATACTAGAAGCAGATCCAGATTGGAGTTTGAGTTTATTATTTTCTTTTGTCCTTTTTAATGAGGAAAAAATAAAATTGAAGGTCAAGGATTTGTTTGTTTATCGCAGAAAGTATGCTTCCATTTGGATTTTTTAGTTGGCACAACTGAATAAACACGTATTCTACTGAGAGTTGCCACTTTTTTGCCATGGGGGTACTGTTTTTTAGTTAAGCCTGGTGCACACTTTACCAACTTAAAATTACCTACTCTCCTTCCAAACTGAGCGCGGGCCTCACTGTTCATACGGCCAAGGTACAAACGTGAAGGGCAAGGCTGTAGAACCATAACTGATAAGAAAGATAGTTTTTGTTTGACCAAGCCATTTAGCCAGTTTATTTTTCTTGAGCGCTCAGAAATTTTCCTCAATTCTTTGACAGAACAAGAGCAAGAGAGTAAAATATAAACAGAATTCCTCATATAAAAGTCAAACCAATTGTTTTTTTCTTTTCTTCTCATATAATTTACTGTTACAAAAAGTAATTAAGCAAGTGATTCCAAAATATTTCAGTCTCAGTTTTTAAAGGGAAAAGTCAGGAATTTTTCAGAGGAATCCTGTTTATATTTCTGAGCCCTATGAGTTCTCTTAGATCTCAGAAATATAAGGTGTCTAATAAATTGCCCATGATTCGAAGCACTTGGTCTTTCCTAAGTTTCACAAAACTTTGCCTACTTTGGTATCAAGCACTACTCGCATCCAGAAAATGTGGATCGAACAATTCCATTGTTTCTCGAGCTGTGCCTACGAAAACTGTTAAGTCTGTTAGCGTACCTCCCAAAACTACGAATTTCTACAAATTTATCCCAAAGTTCTGTCAAAGCTCATATAAAAAATAGAATTCGTAGAAATTCGTATATATTATGTATTTTGAGGTATTTCAGCAAATAAAGTGACATGACACATCTCGCCTCACTCGCAAAAGTGACTTAGCTATTTTAAAAAAAGAATAAAATCGAATTTAGTTTCGAACATGAAACAACGAAATAAATATAAAAGTTAAGAGTTCCACATCTCTGTCACACTCATTACGTTCGACATTCTGTTGAGAATCACCACTAATGGACGCAAAATAAAATAACAAATACAACAATGTAAGCATTGAAATTCTAATAATGGAGTAGTATCTTTGATTTTAATATTTTTTTCTTAGCTTGTATTAAATGGGAATTTTAGCCCTTGAGAAATAAAATAAGGGAATTCATGCAAGGACGTAAAGTCATCATAAACACTATAAAGTTGTAAGCTGCGTAAATGTCTATTTTCAATAAGGGTATTCATACAACGATGTTAACTTTTCAACTCAGTTTTTTTTTAAAATCTACGATGTACTTCTCATAAACACCTCTTTGAAGTGGCTTATGTAAACATTATAAACATAAACAAATTCGCTGTTTTTAAACGTCAAATAAAATAATTCTTTCGTGTTTCACTCTACGCCTTTTATTTTGTTTATAATATTGTTTACAAATTCAAGTTGTGAAAAATTTCCCATACAAATGTTGACAGTTTAATATTTATAGTTTCAAAAGTGAATATATAATTGTATATACTTACATTACATAAATAAGATTGAAAGGGCCTTGTAGTGAGAGTCTACTCAAAATAATCGAGTAGACTTAAAGTCAATTATCGGTATTGTTAAGAGTAAATACTTTTCTGTTTGATTTTTATTTATATTTTTAAGAATTAAGAATTTATGAAAGTAAAAAGTAGTAGTATTTAGGATCAGTTCTTAAACCATTACAAGTTCTTTCCTACATGTCGATATACTGGCTAAGTATATTTGTTTGGTATCTTTTTCAAAACAATGTGTTAAAACCAGTGAAATTTTGAAAAAGGGCAAAATTCTACCAGAGTTAGTCAAATTTGAAGAAAGATTTAAATCGCTTTGAATGCAGTCTACTGCACTTTTGTTTTTCGGAAAAGAAAATCAAACCTTTTAGCCAGCTTATTTTTCTGAGATCTCAGAGGACTCAGAGCGCTCAGAAATATAAACAGGATTCCTCTAAAAAATTTCTCACTTTTCCCCTTAAAAACTGAAACTGAAATTTTTTGGATTTGCTTGCTCAATTATTTTTTGTCGCACTAAATTACATAATTGACTTCTATGTGAGGGATACTGTTTGTATTTTATTCTCCTGCTCTGTCAAAAAATTGAGGAAAAATACTGAGCACTCAAGAAATATAAACTGGCCAATAAATCAAAATTCATTCCACTAATTTTTAATTCTATTCAAGCTCCCGGCTATTATATCAATCGTGACCACAAATATTCCGATTAGTGGCAACACTTTGATACAAAATATGACCACCACGATTTTTGACAGTAGTTGCATCACTTCGTGCACAACGAAATTCGCAGGTTTTCAAATGTAGGGGAAATTATTTGCTCTCTTATTGCGCTCTCTCGATGATACTTTTTGAGTTAACAAACAGGAATTTGTGAAAATTTGTGAATATTTGCGGGAAATTTCACGATAACGAACAGACCTAGTCAAAGGCACTTTTACCAAAAATATCTCAAAATTATCACATATCTGAACTTGGCCAGCTGTCATAAACTCGCTCAAAAGTTTCAAAAATCTAAAATGTGTTGAACGTGGAAATTAATATTTGACAGCTCAATGTTTTTTACCACGCACATGTTTTTGTTTACAAAATAAAAACCTTTTAATAAAAAGTTAAATTGAAAATGGGTAAAACAAGAAAAGATTCTAACAAAACTACTCATGGAAACAGAAAAACTTTTCCAGTAAACAACAAAAACCAAAAGCAGAGAAATGTAAGTTATACTGGCGATTCAAAAATATACTCATAGCACTGGGAGGTTTCATACATTTCTACCTTAACATAAATTAAAGAATGCATAGGTAAGGTTTTTATAAAATTCGATACGGTTTTTAAAATAGAAACACAGTTTCTGAGCTAAAACTAAATTCCATTTTCTTGTTGGTTCTTTAGTTTTATAAGTCACAGTAAGAGCTATCAAAATTTAAAGTCGGAGTTATTAATCTTCTTAAATAAATATTTTCGTATATCTGTCACAGACTAGTTTATAAAACTTGCCAATTTGGAACATCCATTTTCCTTTGGAGGTGGCAAAGTACTTGTGAGTAGATAAAAAGTCAATATATCAAGTACTATCAATTGCACATACTCTCATGTGCGAGTAGATACATTTTACAAAAGAAAACAGTTTGATGTGCTCCATTGAAAAAAGCTGGTAAAGTACTTGCAAGTACTTCGCCACCTCCAAAAGAAAATGCTTTACATTACCCGTTTGAACAGATAAAACAAATAAATGTACAACTGGGCTATCGACGAAACAGACGCGGTCGGCATTAGATCTAAAATGTAAAATGTATAGGTTAGGTATCATAACAGTAGATGCCTATTGAACAGAACTGGCACAAGGCTAGGCGTAGTTTCTGAAGAAGCTATGGAAGCTGAAGAAACGATTCCTTAACATTATCCTTACATTTCGTGCTCACTTCCAAAAAAAAAAAACGAAATTTGTACTGCAATGATTTAAGTAATAAGTAACTAAGTACCCAAGTCTAGATCGTGGTCAGAATTAGCTACAAATTTATGTTAAGAATATATTAGGCTCTGATAGGTTTGAGGCGATCCGCATTTATTTCTTCTTTAATGTTGTTATTGGCGCTTTAATACTGCACGTCATCTTATTGGTGAAATTACAACTTGTTCTGACCAAGATCGAATAATTTAGTTCTTAAAGTCACGATTGGCCCTTTTTTTGCTGATTTTAATATTTTTAACACATCTTTTTTTTAATAATCTCGTGGCTAACGTTCAGTTCTGAATCAAGAATAACTCACTACAGTGTTTTAGTGTGAGTGATAGCAAACAAAAAAGAATAGGTGTCGTTAACCTATTAAAGTTAATTCAAAAAATCAAAGTCTTGCATTCCACAACCGGGGCTTTAATGATTAAAAACCGCATCGAAAAAAAAAAGAATGCAACTTCAAGGGTAATCATTTTAACCGAAATTGGTTTTCACCCCTCCCTATGTAGATAAGGTTCTTGGATCCCATATCACGGAGTCCGAAATCATTTGAGTGTTGAGTTCACCCTGCGAGACTATTTAAACTTTAAACACTGAACTTTTAATTTTTTGGACGGTCTGCTAAGTCGATCCATCCAAGGAGCTTATATAGGCAGGGGTGAAAACTTATTTCGGATAAAACGATTTCCTTCGAAGTTGCATTAATATTTTTTTCGAAGCACTTTTGATTCACTAAAGCCCGGTTCGGTTATGCATTGCAAGGCTGATTTGTTCAATAACCTCAACTCAAGCTTTCGATACTTATATTTCTTTTTTTGCTATCACTCACCCAAAATCTGCAGTGGGCTCTTGGTCTATTAAGTTGAACTTCCAGATGCAAAGCGTTTACAAAGATCTTGTTTTTTTGCTGCGTCACATTTTATAGAAAAATATTATTTGTTATATTTTTTATTCAAGTTGTTTTATTTTTTACAGGCTAAACCGAAATCTACACCACCGCCGCAGAGACAAAACAAAGCAGCAGAAATTATAAGACAAAAAAAGCAAGCAGAAAAAGCTGAGAAGGAGCGTAGAACTATGCTTTTAAAGAAAAAGAGATTAGAAAAAACTAAAGTGATAAGCAAAAAAACATCAAGAGGCCAACCACTTATGAAGAACAGAATAGAATACCTTCTTAAACAAATCCAAGAAATGAAAAAAAATTAATATTTTTGTAGGTAGTTAAAAAAAACACACGGAAATGCATCACACGCATTTTCGCAGTACAGATCAAAATAGCTCTTGAAATCCACACGGCAATGTACCAACGTCATGTGAAGGTCCTTTGATTTATACTGCAAAATCGTGCTGTGCATTACCATGTTAACTAGGCCTTAAGGTATAAATGCAATGGCGTAAACATGTGGTAAACGTAGTAAATTTGTTAAGTGTGTAATTCTGTCCAATTTTATATACAAATTGTGACAGATTTACTACGGCTTTACGCCGTTGTTGAATACCCTCATTATTTTATTAAATTAACTTAAAACTTTATAAAAACTTATACAAAAAATAAACACTTGAATCAAAGTAGGTGATTGGAATAAGTGACAAAAGTAATTTTTTATTCAAAATTTTCTGCTGCAACTTTTTTTCGATTTTGAGGTTTTCAATTTTTTCTACATAAAATGGCTCAAAATTTTTTGTACATGTTCGAATTCGTGGTGGACGATCTTTTGATCACCCGACCGAATATGTGCGCACCCGAAGAATATCCAACATGCTGCGAATTGACATTTCGTTCGCACGTATTCGTTTCAATTTGCGATAAAGAATTTGGAGGATGCATAGATACGGCAAGAAAAAGTGGCAAATGTTGTTTGTTCTCTCTTGAAACGCCAATCATGAGAAACGATAGGTTGCAAGTACACGTTTTTAAGAAGCGAACAGACCAGTGTAAGTTTCTCATCGGAGCTACGGAAATTCCTGTCCATAGAATGTTCGATAAAGTAACGGACGACTTTTATGCAAGAAATCCAAATTGGGATGCCCATCTTCAGAATTCCGCCAAAACAAATATTAGGTCGTCAATATCGAAAAAGAACAAGGTTGTTATTGATAACGATTGTGGAGCAGACTCATCGGCTATTCGAAAAGAAGAACTTTGTCCAACGTATGAACTAAGTAAAAAATTGTTAGCTTTGTCAAATATAAATGGTGGATTACAGACGGGAAACATTGTTTTGATAATAAGATTGGCATGCATGGGTCCAACTATAGTGTCGCCGTTTTCGTTCGGAAAACCTTCAATTTCTCCAATTTGTCGAAAAATGAAAGCACCCTGCGAGAAAAATGTAGTCAATGACACTATGAATTGCAAGCGCTATTTTAGTCAAAATGTTGAAAAGGGTTGTCCATGTGGAGAGTGCGAGGATGAAGAAGAAAGATGTGAGTATTTATAAATAGTACATACCTACATATTTACTAAAAATGTATGAAGATGTTTTTAATACAAATAAAAACTTACATTGAGCTTCTTGAATCTAGAGGCTTAAAAATAAAGTTATATAAAGTTATCTTCGATTTAAAAACAGCTAGGCAGTTCATGTTTATAAAATCTCAGAAATGTGAACTATTTCTCACTGAAATTCTTCATTTTTGCTGCCAAAAGAGCAAAGTTTGAAATATTTTTGCGCTTAAAAGATAAATTCTGCACACTTAAAAACTGAGAAAAGTTGTTGAGATATCAAAACTGTGCTTAGATCAAAATACATTTCGTAAGCAGTAAAATAGGACTTTCATATCTAAAACAGATTTAGGCTGTTATTTTGAAAATAAAAAATAAATCAAAATAAAAACAAATCAAAGTTTTCACTTTATGTTTTCCTTTCTTTCAATAAAAGGCACACAGCGAAATAACAAAGACAATAAATATCATAATTGTTTATCTAATGAACAAGGAAATAAATCCAGAGGTTGTCCATGTCCAGATTGTGATGAAGAATGCCAAATAGGTATGTATGGGTTCAGCTATCAGCATTTATGATTTTTATTATTGAACGTACCCTTGAAGTACGCAATGCTATAAAAGAAGTTTAAATATTGTTGTTTTTTAATTTATTTAACATTTAATAGCTTTTTTATTTCATTGAACTTTTAATTGTTCAAAGTAACTGTAAAAAGACATAATACATAACTATTTCTCGGATTAACCGCTTTATGAAAGTTTAGAGACTGTATCTACTTTGGTACTCATCCCGAATAGTCAGATTGCATTGACCGTGGTCACCGAGATTTTATGATGTATTAGATTGACTACACAGGTTGTAGCATGGTCAGGGTGTTTTAAGTTTGAACTGGGATGACCGTAAGGTGTTAAGGACGGGATCCCAAGTGGAAGATTAAAACTGTAGTCACCATTGAAATTTTGATTACGTTTTATTTTAATCGCTTGGCATACCAGCCGTGAGATGTAGTAAATTTCTTGAGCTAAAAGCTTGGCTTGGCCAAGTAGTGTGTTTGTCCTACATACAAAGACCTACAGCTACAGCTGAATGGTGGAGGGAAAAAGCATGTAGGTATTTTGTTAGTGAGCGTTTCCATCCGATAGACTGTGGTGATGTACCATCCATTTCTCACATTCAAAAATGCAATTGAATTGCCTTTTGTTCTTTTTCCCTCGTGAATCTTATTTTTGGATGTTGAGAGTTTGGATGTTCAAAGAAACCCTCGGTAATGAAGCATTTTAGGATGAAAAATGTGTCATCCACATATCTATGCCAGATTTGGGGTTTTTGTATGAAATTGCTAAGGGCTGTTGTCACAAAATACTCGATCCTCACATCTGCAACAAGAAGAGCTAGGAGTAAACCCATAGAAAAACCATCCACTTGTAAGTACAAATATACTCCAAAGACAAAGAACTCCTAAAGCAGCATTAAATTCTCATTAATTTCGGTATAGGCACATTTATAAAAAGTGACTCAACATTTGAGTCTTTGTTACCGATAATTTAAACAAATCGAGAAGAATTCTTTATGTGATGTTTTGGAGACCCAATTTTAGGTTTAATAAAATGTCTACCAAATGCTTCGCTTCAAGATCACAGAGCGCTTCCATTAGAAAAACATAAAACGAATGTCTAAAATAAATAAGTCCTTATTTCAAGAATGAGTATAGGTTTTTAAAAAATCAACATTTTAATCAAACAGGATGTTGCGATTATAGAGATGTTAATTATTAAATGAGAAAATCACACATACTCCCGAGTGTACTACTGATATACCAAATCACTTTCTGAGTTAGAAATACTTTGCCATTCTGATCTGGTCAATTTATTTATTAATCACATACAACTCATATTCTTAAAGAAGTTGTTTCAACATACTTATTGTAATTATCTAAAAGAGTTTTTGAAGATTTTCGAGTTATCAAACAACATCTTTCCATACATTCTCGAGGCATCACTTTGTAGGGTAACAAATCCTTTACGCATTTGTAAAAATATTTCACATTAGCATTAATTATTTTGAACAAAACTGAATTTGAATTTATAACCAGTTAAAGTTTCTTATACAAAAAAAGTCTATAAACTACTGAAATAAATCAGCCAAATAGAAAACTTAGAATACATTGTGTGGTCTTATGATTATTGAAAGCTATTTTGAATCAATATAACCAGTACCTACCTATAAATTTTGAATTTAAAATTAAATTACGTGAGAAGTTAGATATTTTATTTTTGATTTAATAAGCATTTGATTTCGGACTTGTTCCCTTCTCCAAATAAATAATATACAGGATTTCAAACTAAACTTATTTTTAACATTATAAACACATTTTAAGATATTTATCATAAAAATACTCAAGCTATAAAAGAATTTTTTTTGGTATCAAGTGGACTTAAGCGATTTTTTGTGATTTGCGAGAAAGTTTTACGTTGAAAATGCTATAAATATGAGAAATGTGAGGTTAACGTTGTGTGTGTGCAATGTAGATTTTTTGAATATCTTGATGAGCGATGTTATAATAGGAAATTATACTACGAGTTTGTAAATGCAAATATATACTGCATCACCACCGACAATAGGGTACTTTTCCTGAATTTTTTTGGTGAAATTTGCTTGAATTGTTAAGAATAAATACTCGGATGTTATTGCCAGAGTAAATGGAACGTTAAATTTATGGTTTGCGAACTTTTGCCGAAAAATATTCATTGAATGTAAAAAGAAGATACATAAATAAAATAATTAATTAAATAATTAATAACAAGCTTCTTTTAGAAGGTATTACCTAAAAACCTAACCTAGTAATTCGGTCCTTTACAGTTAAATTTTTAGTTATAATTTTGTCCAACTTAAAGTAAAAGCTGAAGGCAAAACAGAACAATGTTACAAAAGTGGCTGATCACACTATTAACTTTGTATTTACTCACTACCTTGGAAATATAAACAGATCGAGAGTGCGGGTATGTGCAAAAAAGCATCTTAATTAGTTATTTATCTATGTGCATATAAAAATAAAATTAAAAAATATTAATTTGAAACATGGAACTTAAAAAATAAACTTTTTTTAATTTTGAATAACATTCACCATATAAATTAATCTTATTTGAAATTTGTATTTACAAAAATAATCTAAATATTTTTTTAGTTTTGCCAAAAAAAAATATTTATATTTTTTAGAAGCTTCTGTATTAAAATCAGAAATACGGTTTTGAACAAATAAAAAAAGAAATACAAAAATGGTTCTTTGGGAGTTTCCTATCCAAAAGTAGCCCTTTCTACAAGAATTTTCTTAGAAAAGTTTGTGAAGCGGTTTTCGAAATTTTTTTTTTAATTTGCTTAGACAAAATGTATCGCAGGTTGGGTGGAGTCACCACCCTCCGACACTTTAAGGGAAAATATGGAAAAGCATATAAAAGTTCTTTGCCAAATTAATGATTTTATCAACGTGTTGGCGGAGTTTAAGGTTTTTTGAAGTTTAAAAAAAAAAAATTTAGAAAAGTGTTGAATTTGCGCCGATACGGCTTCTCCTACAACGGCTGAGAAAATTAGCTCAGAAATTCAATTCAATGAAAATTAATATTTTATCGGAAATCAAATGGAAGTGAAAGTTGTTACAAATGTATGTAACACAATTACGATTCATTTAAATAAAATACCTTTTCATATTTTATTTTTGTTTAATAATATTGTTTTCCGTCTAAGGCATGGTTCACACGACATTGTACCGCTACCATAGAGAGTGGCTTATATATTTTTCAAAGAACCTTTCACGCGACGTTTGTACGGCAAGAAAAAATAATCACTTAAGTACATTTACGTGACGTATCGTCTTCCAGTGGCGTATATGTAGTTTTATATAGACTCGTTCACACGGTTTAAATCCACTTTGGGTATTTGTTCGTTGGCATCGAATGAGCTTCAGTGGAGAGAGAAGCCAAAATCAATTCAAAAACTTGTAGCTCCTCTGTTGTAAGATTGATGATAAAACATGGTGTAACATAATTTTAGAAGAGGAATGAGTTAATAAATATGCGTTTTTAGTTTTTTTAAATTATAAACTTTTTCATCAACTTTTGAATTTAGAATGAAATAAATCGAATTGACGGCGGCTATCTTCAACCTTTTAGCATGCAAATTTATTTATTTATTTATTTTATTTGCTGTAATTTTTTTTTTATAAATTAACATTAAATAATTATCTTCACTAAGTATTCCATATTCAAATATACTTTGGTTGAAGATAAGCTTAGAAATAAAAAGAAAATAGTCTAAGAAAAATGCCCAGAACATTATAGTCAATGGCACTCAATACTATTGTTCTTCTTGTTTTTGACACGGATTAGAAACTGGCAGCTAATGTACTTGACGTGAGTTTGGCATTAGAAGCCTACTATGATTTTTTTTTCAGAACTTTTAAAGGTCTTTTCGCAAAAATAGCCAGGGGTGTCGGAGGTGTCCCGCTGTCGGTGGATGCAGACTCCTATTTTTGGTTCTAATAAAATTAAAAAAAAATGTCGGTCGTCTTCCCTATCATCGTCATGACAAGTTTGATCAAAATCTCGAGTGCAATTTTTTTACGAATGCATAACTTGCTATATTAATACCTACATATGTATATGTACATAATGTACATATATATCACAAGTAAAAATACGCCCGAACAGTGATCGTATTCTTGTAATTTTTAAACCAAATTAACTTCAAAACAACCATCATTGGCCGTCACAAAAACCTTTGTTGCTAATTTAAAGTTACCATCCTCTCATAAAATTACCCGGCGCATTATTTAATTTCAGAAAGGTTTTGATGAAGAAACATATTTTTTTATAACACTACCGTCTTTTTTCATAAATTATAATGAGATAAGATTGCAAGCAAAATTGCTACTTGATAACGTTTTATTTTGAAAAGATAATTTACTTTTTAAAATGTTTGAAAATAATTTTTTCAAAAACTTGAAAATTTCCTTAACTTATCCCTTACTTTTAACTATATTTTTTAACTTCTTTGGGTCAGAATATCCCCTTCTCTCTTAAACGTTGAAATAATTGTGACTACAAAAAAAAAGGCAATTTGGGGCTTAAAAGAGTACAGTAATTATCAGTATGGGGATGGTGTTCAAACGGGCACATTAGTTTTCAACGTTTAAGGTGGGAGAAGAATTCTGATCCTTTTCCCCCATCGGCCTGGAGCCCCACTTCTCCACAATTTCGAATTAAACATTTAAAAGAAATAAAAATTGTAATACAACAAAATAAGGTTTTATGTGTAATTAATTTTGTTTTATTATAGCCAAGGCCAAGGCTCTCCAAAAAATGAAACACCTAATCAAAAAATACGGACCAATTCAAAATTAGATTTCATAAATAAAAAGTTAAAAATTCCATAGTTAAAAATAATTCAATACTTAAGGGTATGTTCTAAGTTGAAAACGAATATTTAAATACAAATGAAGAATATTAAAACCAAATTTTTTTACAGCCGAAAATGAAAATGATGATGATAACGATGAAGAAGAATTCTCGGATATAGCTATGAACCAATGTGTTCTGTGTCCTTCAAAACCAGACTATGGCCCTGAGAAATACGATGCTTTTGAAGCTAATTTAAATGGCAGTGGCTTAACAATTCGGGTTTTGAAAGACACTCATATGGTGGAGAATGTTTGCGATGTTGAATCCGATGAAGATATCAGAAAATATTCCTCAAAAAAAGGCAAACCTACTAACTATGGAGATAACCTAAGTGACCTTGTGCAAAATTACACCTTTGCTCGAAATCACATCGAACGACGGACAGGGGGTAGCATCATTAACAATAAATCTTTGCCAATGATCCGAGGCAACATAAAGTACTCAGAAAATGATTCATGCTGTGGCGACAGTATCAACATACCACTGTTAAATAAGCTGCCACAAGTAAAAAGTGTGGACGCATATCGCAAGACCCAGAGCCAAATCAGAAATTGCTGCTTCCAAGTCCAAGCGAGTGATATAGATAATACATTACGTGGCATCAATGCAGCAGCCAAGAAGAAAGGAATAGAGGTGAGTTATAACGTCCGTCGTTGACCGTTAACAGTACGTACATTTACCTATGTATGTATTGCAACAACTTTCATTTTTATTGCTACTCAGTGTATCCAACGGTATAGTCTAATGTAGGCTTAAAGTTTGGTAGTTACGCAATACGATTTCCATTCACCTAACCGACTGTGCTCCATTTTCCGCATTGCACAGATTCGGATAAGGAATAAAATCAAAACAAAAATGTATTTGAATTGGGGGATTATTTATGATCAGCTTGTATCTAGGTACTCTAGGACTAATATTAATGATTTAAAAGCTAACGGTAGAGAAAAAAGATAAATTATTATAAAGGAATAGACTTAATAGCTAGATGGGCATGAACAAAGCCATTTTTGGTTTTCACAAAAAATAGGGTTGTGTTGTACCTAATGTCACAAACTTGCGCTGCCTTGTGCTGTAAATTAAGACAAGAATTGCAAATTTTACGAAAGAATTTTTTTGAAATTTTGAAATAAAAAAAATAGTTGTGCCATTTTGTGTTCAGTTTGTCCTATACGATGTGTCGAAAAGTCGCTAGAGATACTCAGCTGAACGCGCCAATTATCAGAGACTTCTCATGGTTCTCCTATAACCTAATTCGAAATTGATTAAAAATGGATGGGAAAGGGATTGAAAAGGATCGAAAATGGATTGAAAATGAATCAGAGAAGAAACGAAGGTCGAAAATGCATGGGAAACGGATGCAAAACGGGTAAGAAATGGATCAGATACTGATTGGAGTCATATTGAAGACGGATCGAGGAAGCATCAGAGACAGATTGACGATGTCAAACCGGACTGAAACTGGATAGAAAATATGTTGAAACCCGATTGAAACTCAGGGACTTATTGCTAGAGTTTATTCGTAACAATTCAAATTGACAAAAGTCGATCAAAAATTCTTGATAAAATTGAAATTTCCGATAAAATTGAAATTTTCCGATAATAGTCTATTCACCTTAAAGTCTATTTTAAATAGACTCTCCCAATAAGGCCCTGAGTTGAAACCGGGTTAAAATTGGATTAAAACCAGGCCAAAACTGTAGAACTGGTTCGAAACTGGAATGGAACCTAGTTGTAACCAGTTTAGAACTGAGTTGAAATCGGGTTTAAGCCGGGTCGAAAGTGGTTTGAAACTGGCTTAAAATTGGTCTGAAACTAGCTCGAAACTGAGCAGTTTTAAGCTGGGTTGAATTCAAGTAGGAACCGGTTTTAAAACCCTGTTGAAAAATGTTCGAAACTGGATCGGAAATTGGGTTGATCCAATCCAATACGAATAACAGAAGACGGTTCAGAGCTGGATTAAAGACGAACGAAGATGGATTGGAAATAATTCAGAGATGGATGGGGACGGATCCTAGATGGATAGATCTAAGACATATGTATATATTTATTTACTTATATTTATTTACATTACATTAACATACTAAGGCTATTCATGCAACGGCGGCGTAAACTCGTCGCAAACGAAGTAAACTTTTAAGCTTCTTAATTCTGTCACAATTTGTATCAAAAATTTGACAGATTTACACATTTTACAACTTTTCTACGTTTGCTCCGGCCTAACACTGTTGTATGAATACCCGTACTATAATGAAAATGATAATCGAGAATAAATAAGTCGTTATATGTGGTGCAGATAGATTGCATCATATGTCATATGACATGTTGTATTCTGATTTCTGAAGTAAAAAATGGCGGTACTAACACATAAAATGGCTGGCCCATTAGATAAGATAGATTTTGTGGTTTCTCACAATTTTTGGCAAAGCTTTTTTGTTGAAAAAATAGAACTTTTTATTAAAATAGTGTACGAAGTAAGCTTTATCCTTTTAGAATTTCGTTGAGGATATTAGATAGTAAATAAAACAGACTATATAGAAGTAAACATACATCACAAGTACACAAAGGCTTGCCGTGTTATGAGTTGACAACTCAGTTTGGTGAAGACAGCCTCTCAGGAAGACAAAGCTGCAGTTAAATATATATAACTAAAGGCCATGTGTCAATTTATCCGATTGGCGCATGGCTTTTTTTCTTACACTCGAGTTCATAGATATAAAACTTCTGCATCACTGCATTAAAACAATTAAAATTGGTAATATTTTTGTACATTGAACAATGTCAAAACTTGCATTATTGTTTGCTCTAAAAAAATTGGGCAGTAATTACCTGAAGAAATGGAACATGAAGAATAGTCACTGTCTTGCCGAACTTTTAAATTTATGAACTTGACTAAATTTTGTGCCTTCTCATACAAACAAAATTATTTTAAATAAACACAAATATTCCCATCAGGTATGCCACAAAACTTTTGACGATCCTGATACAGATGTTTTTCTGGTTAAACTTGGAAACAAAAAATCAGCACAAAATCAAAAGAACACAATCGAAATCGAGTTGAGAACTCCAAAAGAACCATTAAATATCCGAGCTCAAAAATGGACAAAGGAAACTCAAGTAGATGAAGCAATCCTTGATGCCAACATTAAAAATAAGAAAGGAAAGGGTAAAAAAAGATCGAAAAAAACCAATTATTGTTTCTAAATTTTTCAACACGTAGAATCAAAAACTCACAAAAAAGAATATATTTCAATTATTGAAAACCATTCTGTTTTTAATATTCAAAATCGAAGAATATAATTTTTGTATTAATTTTTAACATCTGCCAGATGAGATTTTGTTTGAGAATAAAAAAGGGCCAAAATAGCTTTTAAGTTCGCAGTGTACTTACACCCTTAATTTACATGAATTAGATGTATAAAAATGCAAGAAAGTGAAATAATTGCAGGACAGGGTCTGCCATACCAAGAGTTTTCATTTTGAATTTCCCGTCATTTTTGCGGTCACTTTTGATAAAAAATCTAGATGGTAATTAATTAAGAGTTGATATTCACTCGAATAACGTGTTGAAATAGAGCAAATGTATTGGTCGTCGCACAGTGGGGCCAAGGTGTAAACAACCTTATAGATAAAATTGTTTAGTTTTGTACACTTAGGATGCTGCCTTTTTCAGTTTATGGTAATAGTCAGAAGAATGCTTGGGTTCTAGAAAAGAAATAAAAATGAATCAATTTTTTTTTAAATACTATTCAAAAAAATTTTTCGTTATTAATAGCTTTTATAGCCAAGGATAATACAGAATAAACATATTTTTCTCTTATAACAGTGATATATGAGCAAAAATGTATGGTATTGTCTTTTTCTACCAATTATGGTTGGTTAGAAATTCCGATTTTTTTGCAGTTATCCAAATAAATAATCCTCACCTTTTTCCAAAACTTCTTACTTATAAACGGAACCCTTAAAAGATAAAATTCAATAACCTAAATAAAATATGTGCAGTACAAAATGTTCTAGATTGGTTTCCAAAGACTAGATCACAAAAAAACGGTGGGAAAAAAAATAAGCACGTATGTGGGGGGGGGGGAGGTTGTATAAAACGAACGGCCGTACAATTGTAAAATAAAACTTAAAATCACCTATTTTCTGAAGTAATGGAGCTTTAAACAAAATCAATCTTCTCTAGAACCGTTAGCCTCTCTCAGAAAAAAAGCCGCGTTTTATTATCGCTCATAACATAAGGTTAGTGCAAAAACAGTGCTAAATACCAATCTCTTTTTTTCACTATTATTCTTCTTTTTCATGCAAAGCCTGTCCCTTTTCTTAACACTCCAGTGCACTGGTGACAAGTCGCTGACATGATTGACAATGGTAAACAGCCACCTACCAGTCAGAGTAATAACTTGTATCTGAGTTATTAAAATAAACCTCGATAGAAACCTGGATCCCATATTGTTTTTGTTATCGACGAAGATTGATCTTACGTCTTGTAGTTAAATAAATCAAACTTTGAAGTATGCAATAAACTGAAGTCCGTACATTAACAAATACTCGCCACTGCCAACATCACTTATTTTTTTTTAGCTTAATACAGGTATTTTTTTAGCTACAAGTGTTTGGTAATCCTGGTGTTGTTCTCTGTGTACTGTGTGGCGAAGAGTTCGCGAAGAATTCAGCCGAGAATGGATGGTGCCAACTGTCAAGCTGCGAATAGAGTTGTGTAAATATTTAATACTAAATACTAATTTATTTGATAAAAATATAAAAATATATTTAAAACGTTACCTTCTTCCTTTATATTTAGGCCATGGTTGTAGACGTTTATAATCTACTTTTCTCCTTCAAAAATAATTTTGAATCGCTCCCGTTCAATTTTTCATCTTCTAGAAATAAAACCGATAAAACGATTGATTCGGTCATTGCAAAAACCTCATAAGTCAGCCAATTAGAATTTTTCAGGAATCGATAAATACTATTTCATTAAAAAATAATTTGTTTTAAGGAATGTTTTGCACTCAATATTGAACTAGAGTTTTAAAAGATTGGAGAGCCAAACAAAAAAAATTTATTAAATAAATAATGAAAGAAAAACCTAAAAAACTGTTCTTGACTTACGTTGTTTAAGCAAGAAACAGAGTTGATTATTTAAAAAAAATATTCATATTCATCATATTTTTTACTGCTTATTATTGAAATTTACACCTATGTATATGAGCTTATTAATAAGTCACATATTTTAATTTTTCATGATTTGATCAATTAACCGAAGTAATAACAGAGTTTTCGAAAGGCAATACTTCGAAGTTCGAAAGGACACAAAGTTTCGAAAAACAAAACAAAGTTTCAAAATGACAAGGTTTCGAGAAGCTTAAGTTTCGAAGGACAAAATTTCGAAAAATGAAGTTTCGGAAGGTGAAATTTTCGAAAAGTTTAAGTTTCGCTACATTCAGGCCACACAAGCGAGTACTGACTGGCCAGCTAGTTGGGTACGAGTTGTTAACTGTCAAATCATTTTCCGCTTCCAAATACCTTCTCAATTGGCTTCATAAAAGACAAGCCAGTTGAAGAGCGAGTTGCAAAAGTTTCTACTATGTACAAGTAGGTAACTCGTTTGTGACTACTCGCTCATTTGGCCTCAGGATAATCATACTCTCTATCACGTGACTTACATATGTGGTTTTTCAAATGACCAATGCATGTCCTTTAACTTCAGGATTTGTGTTATATTTCTTTTATACATTGACGGATTGCACAGTAAATACAGTCTCTTTTTTGGCTCAATCATTCACTGTTTCAGTTAAGGACATTATATTGGGTTTTTCAATAAGAGCGCTACAAAAGTTTTTTTAAATAAAACAAAAACGGTTTTGGATATCAATGAAATGCCATATTCCTGTGAAAGTACGTTCGATGCCATTATGTATGGAACTCGATTTCTTTTGCATGGCCACCACGGGCACGCTTGCAGAAGTCCAGACGCTGAACCCAATTTTCGACGTGTTTCAAGCATAAATCGGCCGATACTGCTGCAATTTCACTTTCGATATTCGTACGAAGTTCATCAATCGTCGCTGACTTGACTTAGCACAACAGGAAATAGTCTAACGGCGTCAAATCGCACGACCGAGGCGGCCAAGCGACTCGACCATTTTGTGAGATAACACGTTCTCCAAACTTGGTTTCCAATAAATTTATTGTGACATTCGCTGTGTGGCTTGTGGCGCCGTCCTGTTGAAACCACATGTCCTCCAAGTCCATATAATCCAATTGGGGCCAAAAATTTTTGGTTATCATTGAACAGTAGCGATCCCATTCACAGTAACGTGCCGGTCTTGACCATCACGGAAGAAGTACGGCCCAATGACGCCACTGGCCTATAAGCCACACCAACCCGTAATTTACTACGGGTTGGTACGGGTGGATTGCTGCCTGACCAATACCGCATATTTTGTTTATTGACGAAACCATTCAGCCTCATCGCTGTAGATCATTTTCAAGTTGTTGCTCAGCCCAATTCACCAACATACGACGCTTCTGGTGGTCAAGCGGCTTCAGTTCTTGCATCAATTTAATCTTGTAAGGATGTAGGCCAAGATCTTTTCGCAAAATTCGCTAAAACGACGTCACAGAGATGCCCAACGCTTGAGAACTACGTGTGAGAGACACATTTGGGCTTTCTGCAACTGAAGCCTCAGCGGCAGCAATATTCTCGACACTACGGGCACTTCTTTGTCTCACTGGCACGGGAACATTTTGTACTGTGCCTGTGGATTCAAATTTTTCCATTTGACGCTCAATTGTTGATCTGCCAGGGCGATTATGACGACCATAAATTGGACGTAGCGCTCTTAACGTTGAGGCACAAAATTTTCGGTAGTAAATTTTAATAATTTTGTTGTTGGCTCGTATATCTTTCCATCATGAAATGGCAAACCTTACTGAAGAGAAATATCAAAAGAGCGGCAAGAAATATGGCGTCGTTTGCTGTCCCTGTCGCTCTACTTTTGTAGCGTCCCTGTTGAAAAACCCTTTACATCGATTTCTCTTCTCAATTTGCTATTCGAACATTTTATTTGTGCACTTTAGTGGTTTTTTCATATATTTTGACAAAAACCAAAATTTCAATTACATCTTTATCGAAACAGCAAATTTTAAGTAATGATGGTGTTCTTTTTGAAATTTAACATATTGTATGCTGTATAGTTTTGGGAAATATTGCGTATACGCCATAGTGTGCAATTTTAATAAAAGACGAACACCTTTTGCTAGTGGAAGTTTATTCAATTTTCAGTATTAGATGACAATAATAAATTAATGATGAGTATTGTATAGACGAAAGAAAAGTAGATTGAAGTTTCTGAAACCAGAAAAAATGTGTAACTGCAAATTTTCTGAAAATTAAATTTCAGGGTAATCCATATGCCAATAACTTCAAAACTATGAGCTATGAACACTTTTGATAAATGTGCACTTTTCACTTCAAAAAGAATGAATCAAAATATATGTTTTTTAGATTTTGTTTTCCAGTTTGACTCAACGGATTTTATAATTTTTGTGTTTAGCCACACATTAAGAAAATTATAAAAAGTTTTGTATTTACGTGGACTTGTCATAACAAAAAAAAATTTGTAAGTTTCACGTTTTACCTCAATCGGATTGTTTGTCTGTTTGTTGATGGTCATCAGGCAATTCTTCAGATAACTTGAAACCATTTGAAAAATTTGTATTTCTTATATTGTGTAAATTTCAGCTCAACTGAACTGTTATTTTTTGAGTTTTTAGTACATTTTTAGTTTTTGTTCTTAAACGTCATGTGTTGAAAAATTTAAAACTTTCAGTTAATTTTAGAATTATAGGAATTGGTCCATCCGGGATTTTGTGCTCATGAATTTGGTATTTGGTTTTTTTTTTAGTATTAGGAATTTTGGCATTCGCAATTTCGTACCCAATTGGACAGCCGAATTTGATTTTCGGAGTTTTGTCCATTTGGGATTTTTGCATTTGAGATTTTGGGTTTTCTGATTATGGTATTCGAGATTATCATTTTTGTCATATGGGAATTCGTATACCCTTCCATCAATTGTCACCTGCAATACTAGCGCTTACTAACAGAAGAGTAGGGGTGGAATCGGCTAAGGCGATAGTTGACTGTCACTGTTTTGATTGTCAATTTGGACTATTACCTTTTCTTTGTTCTACGTAAAGTCATCTCTAAAAATAAATAATTTATGTATTAAAAATAACATTGATGAATATCCATAGAAGATCTTATAGGAATATTGGGTTAGGGAGTTCAAAAATATTTGATTTATAGCTTAAGTTGATTCTGAGCAATTATTTATGTTTTTGTAGTAATTTCTTTCATTTCTCGTACTGCGCCGCATAGAAAATTTGAATAAAAGTATACATTGCTATTCACTTATTTTGTATTTTAACTTTGATAAATATTCTTTTTTTCTACAAAACTTTCGATTTTAAGTGGAGCTAAAGTTGGCAAAAGTTATGTTTCTCAAACAAAATTATCGAAATGTTTGAAAGCGACACCTTAATAGCTGTCACCCAAAAACCATAGGAAAAAAGTGATCAACAATCAACCATCGTCTTAGCCGATTCCACTCCAGTTTTGCAAAACAGTCCATCATGAGTTGGTTTGAAACACTTCTATTTTTTTGGTCCTTGCTTACCTCTACTCCATGTTTTTTTGTTTTGAACTCGAGTAAATTACCCTAGTCTCTACACATCTTCCTAATTTCTTACCAAATATTTTGAAGGGAACTTATTCCTTTTGCTCACCCACAGAGGATACGATATCTTCGCTGACTCGGAATACCAAAGCTAAGAAACTAAAACTATATCATATCTCTAGACAACTTTAAACAACGTAACACAAAAATTGGTGGCCTTCTTCTTTGTGTGTATTAAAGAAAAAAACTTAAAAATAATTGTTTCTGCTATTTATTAAAAATTATTGGTTAAAAGCTGTTTTTCAAAGTCAGTTTTTGAGAAAACTAGAAGTTAAAATGTAGGTTATTACATCAAGTAATTTTTGGAAAAGAAACGCACTTTTTAAGCAATAAAGCAAAAACCCCCCAAAAAAAAACGAAATTTTCACATTTTGTTGACGATTTCTCATACTTGCCTTGAAAAAATTTTACTGGAAAACTTCAAATTCAGACTTCGTGTTCAGCGACCTCGAAAACATAAAAGAAGCCACCAAAAATAATTACACTAGAACTTTCCACTTCAAGCTACCATTTGACTAGGCTATACGCTTAAGTAATACCTAAATTGTAAATTTAATGTATTGTTAATCATAAATACAATAAGGGTATTCATGCAACGTCGTAAGTTTACAAATTGTGTAAAAT
The DNA here is from genome assembly GCA_946251815.1 of Dasysyrphus albostriatus. NCBI lineage: Eukaryota > Metazoa > Arthropoda > Insecta > Diptera > Syrphidae > Dasysyrphus > Dasysyrphus albostriatus. The sequence continues at coordinate 100,324,852 of OX276336.1, forward strand.
GATAAGTTTACGCAAAGTTTGCATGAACGAGCTTTGTTTTAATCAAATGATTAAATGCTAGGTAATTCAATCAGATTAAGGGCATGCGCCCACTGGGCAACTAAGTTGCCGGCAACTTTTAGTTGCTCAAAGTTGCCGGCAACTCCGAGCAACTTAAGTTGCTCGCCATCGCCCACTAGGCAACTTCAGAGCAACTTTTTGGGAGCGACAAAAAGTTGCTGGGGCGAGCAACTAAAAGTTGCCTAGTGGGCGCCAGGCCTAAGAGTCACAATAACGTTTAGATAAGTTTAACCAGTTTGGTTAAAATTTGGTTACGCAACCAAATCCTTTGATAAGTTTAACCAAATTGTATAAATCATTTCCCATACAAAATTTGACAGTTCATTAACCAAAAGATAAACTTAACCAATTTGTAAACTTATCTACGGATTTACGAAGTTGCATGAATACCCTTAATGTTTCAACAGATTTAATAAAACTACCTCCGAAGAAGTCGGGAAAATCTGACGAAACGTAGGGAAAAATTATGAAATAACGTTTTATTTTCATAAGGAAGAAAGTGACCAAAAACGCCCGATTCATTCTATAAAACTTAAATGGGGGAAGTATGTACGTCCAAAATGATATAGTATAAAGTTTTTAAATCGAAAAAATTATTTCGACAATATATCGTCGTTAAATATTCATATATTCATTTCTTAATTCCTTGCAAACATTTAACAATAATTTTAGTGCATAAATAACAAACAAATAAAATAAAAAAAAATACTTTTTCAAAACTACACACAAATCTATTTCGTTCATATAGTATGGACAAAATGACATATTTCATATGAACAAAATGGCATAGGTCATATTTTCTAGTTCCACAGCAGTAGAAAGCTTCAATTTGGCTAAAAATTATAGTATTATTAGTTATAATTTGTTTCTTGGCATTTTTCCCTAAAATTATGCTTTCGGGTTCATATAAGATTTATAGTTAGAAAATTACTTGTTTTGTGTATTTTGACACTTAACCACAAGATTCATGAGCCCAAAAGTTTCAGATTATGCTCCAATGCTGCAGAATTGACTGTATAATGGCCCATTGCATTTAGGAGACATGTTTATTGAAATTCAAGCATTGTTCGAATTATAGGTATTTCGTTTTGTCCATAGTTTGGGAATGTCATTTTGCCCCCATCATAGTTATGACAAAATTTCATAAATAAATTGCACAAAACTCTCCTGAAACAGCTAGTTATTGGTTTATTTAACTTATTTTGCCATGAACTATAAATTAAATTAATAATAATAAAATAAAACGGTATAAAAACTACCAAAACACTAAAAATAGTACCAAAATTAAATTATTTTCACGGCCACAAATTAAATCATTAGTTTCACAGGATTTCAAAAATCATCCAAGCCAACAATCGACAGTTTGAAAAAAGTGACAATTTATTTCGAAGGATATCCGACAGGTTTTCGATGCGATTGCTCATAACTTAAGAGTGGTCACGACTCAAGACAACTTGAGCGGTCGTAAATATTTGTTATTATTGATTAGTGAAAAGATTTATGAGCCTCTTTTAAGTTAAGGTTATGTGTCAGTTTTGAATTGGTTTAACTGTTAAGTTTCGTTATCAGATACAATCAGTTTAATTCTTGCGGATAGGTTAATATTCTAAATAACGAAGTTGATGCTAAAATTAGTAAAAAATAAAATAAAGAACAAACTTGTTGCCACAACCCTCCTCTATGTATATAATCTTAGAGGATGTACAGCAATAAATTAAACAACAAAGCCGGCAAAAATAAATAAAATAAAAACAGCATACCTACGACAACAGAACTACTACCCCTATCTTAATTTAGACTTAAATCCAAATATTCAAAACTTATCAACAAAAGAAACTTTAGAGCTTAAACTTCCAAACTCTAAGAAATAAAAGCTTTAAATCAAATCAAAATGACAGCCTCGAAAAACATTAACAAAACTGTCTTACCTTGCGGCGGTCATGCACTATGCGGTCAGCTGCCCAATGGCGAAGATGCTGCATTCTCAGATACAACACAACTATCAGGCAGATTTACACGCCATAATAATAATTGCTTTCATTAACGTTGGGGCTGAGCAGTGAGCATCGATCGCCACAACGAGACAATTTCGCCAACTTAGTGTTCCAACGGCTTTCTGGCGTTCAGCATGGCGTTTAGTATTCAAACAGAAAATTGATAGTTGCCGTGATTGTGAGTGAAACATCGCTCGTCGTTGCCGTGTCGTGCGTCTTTGGCTAAGTCTGAATTCATACGAAATCGTAGTTACTGCTGCCAACAGGTGGTAGCTGTAATTTTTTGCTTGTTCCCAGAGTCCAAATAAATATACTTGTTGCTCTTCTCTCGACTTCGTGACGTCGTCGCCGTTGTGTCGTAGAGAATGTACATAATTTTGATTGTGTCTCATAGAAAACCGGACTACAAAATATCACGAATTTTTTAGATTGCCCTGTGCAGTTTAACGTTTAGTCAGTTAGAGCTTTGCTTGGAGCTTTTTTCAGATCTAATTTGCTATCATTCGCGCCGGTTTGTTTTGATAACCAAGTTTTAATAAGTTTCTTTCCTGTTTCCTGTTTTTTTTTTTTAATTTTTATATTGTTGAGAAATTTGTGATGCACAATGAAATTAAAAACAAAAAATAAAACCGCATTGTTTGATTAAAAAGTGAACGAAAGAATTTTGTAATATTGTTTACAGTCTGTTCAGATTGTTTCTTTTAAATAAATCGCATTTGGAAAATTTCTTTTAACAAAATGAAGACAATTCGCATGCTTGTTTTTGGTGGCCTGTTATTGATGTGGATAAATGAAGCCAATAGTGGCAGGGATTTGCGAAAAAAAAGTGGTGAGTTTTTATTGTATCTTCTAATACTCGTAATAGCCTGGGAATTTTCGTTGACTTCAGTAACTATTTTGATAAGCGATAATTCTCCTGTATTGGAGTTTGGACATTTTGAACAGAAGTTTATCTCGAAAGTTTGTCGATATTTTAATTTAAACAAAAATAAATCATTTACGAAAAGAAATACTTTCACTGTTGATAAGTTGAATAAAGGCAACACTGAAACAACATTTTTAGTTTAACAAAAACTGACTCATAGCTAGTTAACTGAAAGGAAGGATGATAAAGTCCCATTAATAAAAAAAAAACTCAATTCACCTCAATACACCGTGTACTAGGAATAGGTAACCTCAAAAGCCCTCAAATCAATGGAATGTTTGGATGATGGAGAAAGTAGAGTAACTGTTGCCCACAGATTTCAACAGGTATCAATAAAATTAACATGTTGACTGACTGACCTTAAGTAAAAGAAAATGTACTACAATAAGTAAAAAATCTCTTTTTAATGTCATCTATGTGCAATTGTACATGTTAACCTAACTCACCTGAAGTCAGCTGATCATCTAAATTTGATAAAAAGATAAACAATCTCTGTCGGACGCGTGAACAGTCAAATCATTGCAAATTATTGTTATTGTTATTTCGCTAACCAAACATCTTACTCATTTTATTATTAAAATATGTTTAGTACCTACTTTTATAAATAAAATACAGAAATCAATGACACGCCATCTTTTTTAGTTTTCAACTGTCAAAATTAGAGAGAGAAGAGCAACCCATCCAGGATTAGCGTATATTGTTTTCTTTTTATGTCAGTGTCAGTTGTTATGTCAGTTATGAAGTTTCAGTTTGTTGTGCTTAATCTTCCACTAATGTCGTTTTCGATTGGACGTTTGGCGTACTCCTTTTCCACTGCTTTTTGACTCATATTACTCCAAAAGCTTTCGATTGGCTGTTCCCAGTAATGTTTTCGGAGTCTTTTTTTGTTCCTGATTTCAAGAAGGAGTAGATTTGGAACACACGCATACTTATAAAGTTTTTCATCGGACTACTTGTCAAAAGTGATAAATGCTTGAAGAAGCCATTTTGTAAAATGTGTGTATGTATGTGTATGTGTGTGTAAATTTGACAACATCGATTAGATTCAAAAAGGAGTAGATCATTCCGAAAATCCAGTCGAAAACAACATAAGCTTTAAAGCCCTTCCACACTAGCCCATTCAGTATTAATACACGTCAAATTGAAAGTGGGAAAGAATTTCTTGCGACTGTCAAATTTGTGGGAAATATGACTTTCAAATTTTCCTTCCACACTGGGTTGTATTAATACATGCTAAACTTGTGTTGACACACAGATGAAATGTATTAAAAATTAGAACCAATCCTAAAAATTGTAAAGTATTAATACATGTCAAATCATGTATGGAGAGCTGTCAAGCTATGTAAGATGGGCTGTCACATCATGTATTAATACCTGTCATATTTTGTTTCCACACCATACACATTTTTTTCCCCCCACTTTTTTGACATGTATTAATACTCAGTGGGCTAGTGTGGAAGGGCTATTAGTCATGTCATGTTTATCTCTATCTATGTACATGTCCATCGCCATGTGCATGTAAATAAAATGAAAAGTCTGCGTCGAAAAAAATATGGTGAGTATACATACCATGTGATAAACTGCTCACATTTTACAAGCGTATGAGCAAAATATGACATGTCCATGTGGCTTGCGAGTACACAAAATGCGAGAAAGCCGCATGTATAGGCTCGACTTTTTTTCTGCATAGGACTTAATAGCTGAGTTTTTTAATTCCTATCATCTTATGAAATTTATTAAAATTTTGAAAGGGCACTGCTGTTGCTATATTGGCCCCGCATTTGGATCAAAATACAGATCTTTCATCAAAATATAGCTTATCCCTAATCCGTCAAGCCATCAACTGTTACATTCCATTGAAGGATAGCTTACTATATATGGATAAAAAAACTTTTTTAAGGAATTTTTACTGCTTCGGAAACAGGAGATCTTAGGCCAATTTGGTGAAATTTGGATCGAAATACACATTTTTATCAAAATATATTTCGTTTCCCAACTGTCAAGCAACCAATTGTCAAATTCCATTAAAAAATGGCTGAGATGTCGATGGATTAAAAATTGTCAAAGAAATCAAAATTTTTTAAAGTGTTTTGATTGCTCCGGCAAAAAAGTGATTTCAGGACAACTGGGCGACATTTTAATCGAAAAATAGTTTGTTTTACCTTCAAAATATTGTCCAGGATTTTTTTGGCTGTACGCTGGGAGGCAAGAAATCAGCATTATCCCGACATCACCATCACCCCTCACTGAATCGTTAAACAACGAATATTAAGGGTATACTAGCAACGGCAGCGTCAAGTAGTGGAAAATTAGTCGTAAACGTTGTAGAGTCTTAAAATCTGTAAAGTTGTCAAAATGTTTGTGGAAAATTGGACAGATTTACGTATAAATGTTTTTAATGTATAAAATTATAGGCTCCGACTAATCACAAAATTCATTCTGTATACAGAAACATAGGACAACAGAAACACATGCTTGTGCATGTTTGGGACCTGCCGCATGTGCATACGACAGTTAAAAAAATGTCGCATGTAGTCACAATCTGCATGCCCGAGCACACGACATGTGAAAAATCCACATGCTTACACGCAGCATTGTTTTCGCGTGCAGAGCATGTACACTGCATGCGGCTGTCATAAATATATCGTTTACACGGCATGTGGCACTTGGGACGCATATGTGACGTAAAAATTGCGTGACTCCGCATGTAAAAGTGGAATTTTACGTGTGGTGGTGACCGGACTGATGCTGTTTTCGTGCCACCCAGTTTATCTACTATATTTTGATGGGAAATGTTTCTTTCGATCCAAATGTCTTCCAATTGCCTTAAAATAATCTTTTTCCGGAGCAATAAAAATTCTTCAAAAATTAATGATTTCTTAAAGGGTTTTCAATCCATCGACATCGTAGCCATTCTTCAATGGAATTTGACAATTGATTATTTTACGATTATTTATCGAGGACGAACAATATTTTGACGGAGAATTTATATTTCGATCAAAATGTTACTCAATTGCTCTTAAGTAATTTTTTTCCGGAGAGGTAAAAATCCTTTTTAATCCATCGACATCATAGCCATCATCCAATGGAATTTGGAAATTGTTGATGTCTTGACAGATGGAGGAAGAACAATATTTTGATGAAAAGTCAGTACTTGGATCAAAATAAGCGACCATAATAGCAACATCAGCACACTTTCTTTTCGAAATATTAATAATTTCCATAGAAGATGATATCAAAAACTCTCTGTCTTGAATTTCTGTAACTAGAAAACGGCACACACATTTTGTTCATGCGCTTGCAACATTGCGAATTTGTTTCATGTCCTGTTCTCAGCATAGTTTTTCCTCGCATATGTATGCGGCGACAGTACATGCAACCAATGTTACCGCATGCCAATTTGCGACTTTTGGGACAGATTTCGTATAACGTGTACTCAGCATTTTTTGTGCACATGAGGCCACTGGAGCATGTTCCAAACAGTTGCTGCAGTTTTTGGTGACATCAGTGCCGCATATGCATGCGGCATTTAACATGCCGTGTACTCTTAGCATATGTCATATTCTTAAAATATCATAGCTTGTGAAGAAACATGATCCAGTTTCTTACATTTTCAACCATTCTTGTGTGCAAGAAGTTAGGTGGTTCACACGGCAATGTACGGCAAGATTTTTTACAGTTTAAAGGCTCTCCAACCCATAGAATCCATTGCTTCCATTGTGGAAACGCACTCAACTTATAGATCGATTAAATACACGTTTTCTTATGGGAACTGGACCATAACAACGTATGCGTCAGCCGTAACTGACAAAGTATCCGAACTTTTAACTTTCCACTCCGGCAAATGCGTCAATAGCTACTTTTTTGTGTTTGTTTGGATTTTAAGTGGTTGTGATATGTATGGGTTTGAATTTCAAGTAATTGTTGTGATTGTCAACGCATTCCTTGGGTCACCTCAATCCGTCGCACTCGGTAAACTTCGACGAATCCGTCGCCGCAACGGACGCACGGATTCTATGGGTCGGGGCCTGTACTGCAAAAAATCTTGCTGTACCTTACCGTGTGAACCACCTAAGTTCTTGCACACAAGAATGGTTGAGAGTGTAAGAAACTGGATCCTGTTTCTTCACAAGCTATGATATTATAAGATTATGACATATGCTAAGAGTACACGGCATGTTAAATGCCGCTTGCATATGCGGCACTGATGTCACCAAAAACTGCAGCAACTGTTTGGAACATGCTCCAGTGGCCTCATGTGCACAAAAATGCTGAGTACATGATATCCGAAATCTGTCCCAAAAGTCACATATTAAATCCAAACGGCAGTATGAATCTAAACTGTAAACGTACAAATGTCGTATGAAAGGTTCTATGTAGAATATACATGCCACTGTCCATTCACATGGATTTATACTGCGAAAAATCGTGCGGTGTATTGCAGTATGAACAGAGTCTTAGTCAGCACAAATGGAGATGATGTATCCCTTAGCATCGGGTTTCAACCTATCATGACAAATATTTTTTCAGGGCAAGGTACCTATTGCATCTTGCGAAGAAGTGACAAACGCTCTAGGTTATCTCTTGACTCACATAAAAGCAAATACATAATCGGCAATTTATCAACTGTCTAAGCATCTGTCAAACAGGCTTACTACCATTAATTAATGCTGGAATTTTATTACTGATAGTAAATGATTTGAATTAGAAGCATATTGAATGATTTTGTAGTAGTTGTTCGATTTTGTAGAAGTGGTTCCATCGTACACATTTTTTGGTTTTAATTTATTTTCGATTTTGCCATAACTTATGTATAACTACCTTAAATATAAAAACAATTAAAAAAATACAAAAACTAGCTTACTTATCAAAAATTATCAACCAACAAACTTACCCAATGCGGATACTTGTATTTTAACTAATAACTTTATGGTAATGCTTTTCGGCCTTAACATGGTAGACATATTGATATGGAGTGGCACATGAAAACGTGACCAGCTGAATTGTGCTTGACAAAATTAAAGCAGATGTAGGTTAAATAAAAGTGCTCTCACATGTACAAGAATCTACATTAATGAACCCCAGATGATGTTAATAAATACAATGCATGACCAATCTATTTGACTTTTTACAATTCAATTCTCTGAACACTTGAAAGAAAAAGTGAAGCAGATTCAATGTATCTATGATTTTTTATCGAAATGAAAATGACATAGTTCATGATTTCTGCATTAAAAAAGCCCTGTGTAAATGCTGGCCTTTTTTCCAAAATAAATAAAATGCACAACTGGATCGCACTTACTCAACAAAATTTTCTTGTATTTTTTGAAAAATCCAAAATTTCTTATATGTGCAATATTATTGACAGCCTTTTAATAAAAATTTTGATTGAAATCGGTTATGTTGTTAGTGAAAAAATCAAAATTCAAAAAACCCTTATATGGCAGGTACCGGTTATAACAGTTTTTGGTAATTTTTTGTCTCACCAAAATGTATACTTGTTTGCAGTTCCCGTGGGCAAAAAAAATCTATGCAAATGTTCTCGCGTGTCAAAAATATAAAATAATAATGCAAAATTATTTATATGCATGATTGGTTTACAGTTTCAAGAAAAAACAAGAAAAAAAAAATATTGCTGTCAATAAATGTCATGCAAAACAAAGGACCGGCAGTTGTTTTGCATGCGAAAAAATTGTGGTTCATAAAATATTTTTTTTTTGGGTGGTCGGCTTACACTTCAAAAAAAAAAAAAAATATATATTCTCCTCAATGAATTATTTGCATGCAAATGATTTTTGCATGCAAAAATAATTATTTTCCATTTTTAGTTTAGTTTGTTAATTTAAGGTAAATTAATGACTCAATAGGAGGTTAAGGCCTAGGCAAAAATTTTTCGCCTTAAATTCTATACAATTTGGTGCACAGAATAAGTGGAAAATTGTTTTGAAATTTTTGTTTAAACTAGGCTTATACCAACAATAGTTAATTTTTTATCAAAATCTTTATATCAGTTTTTGAGATAAATAAACTTTTCAATAAAGGTTGTCTGTCAAGTTCCGTTGTATTCGGATCTTAAGAAAATTTCAATTTCCCCTCAACATTACACTAGCAATTAAATTTCAAATAAAATATTTGTTTTAACAATTAAAACAAAAGTTATAGTAGGTAAGTTCAATAAAACTTTTGTTGTTTGAAAATAGCTTTTCCGGGATTATTAAGGAAAAAAGCTTATCTTACAATGAAATTTTTATTTATTAAAGTTCTTGTAATTACCTGCAAAAAAAACTTATTAAAATTGCAATAATTTTTTTTTTATAATTTAATAACAAATCTTATAATTAATATATTTATTTTATTTGTTTCTGTGCGAGATACTGGAGTCGAGTTATTTGCAAAAGACTAAAAAATAGCAAAACAACATGATTTTACCAATAACTTTGGTGAAAAAAGTTGTTAGGTGATGCAGATTGATTTTAACCCTTTCAGACAAGCCCCTATGGATTCATGAAAAAAAAACATACCATGTCTCTGTCTCTGGACCTTTGGCACCTTATATATTGGAAATTTGAAAAAAAAGAAAATGCCATAATTGGTCAGAAATGGCCAACTAGTCCTAGAAACCGGTTAGTCTTAGATAGCTTGTAAATCAAGGCATAAAGTTTCTCAAGGTCACGCATGATTTTTGGCACCTCATTTATGGAAAACTTACAAATAATGTAAATCATTGGAAAGATCTCTAGATCGTGATAAAAGGTCAACTATATTTTCAGTAATGTGTCAGCCATAGATTTTTTTCTATAAATTTTTGAAATTCGTTTCCTGGTCACAAACAAATTTTGGCGCCTTATTTGGTTCATTTAAAAATTTTCGAAAAATATGATACCACCTGAAAGGCCCTAAGATCTATAGAAAAGGTCACCTATTCTCAGTAATTGGTCAAGCACAGATTTCTTTTTATGAATTTTTATCCTTATTCCAAAAATCTTTCGTGACCTTGAATAAAAAGTTTAAAAATTGTTAGAAAAAATCCATAACTGCCGAATTTCTGAAAATAGCCAGCCTTTTATATAGATCTTAGGGAATTTCAGGTGGTATTAATTTTTTGCTAATCTCCCATAAATGAAACAGCAAAAATCGCGCGTGACTTTGAGTTACCTTGAGAAACCTTAAGCCTTTATTAAAAGTTATATAGGGCTGACCAATTTCTATATTTGTTTTTTTTTTTTTTTGATTTTAGAGTAGGTATAGTTTGGCACTCCCGATTTGAAATGACTTTTCGTTAATTCCAAAGTTTGTTGAGCACAACACTGGTGGGGGAGTGGACGGGTCGAAGTTATTAACCCACGCTGCACAGCTCCAATTCACTGCTGTTCTCCCTCCCCCGCCACTGTTGTACAAACATACTTTAAAAACGCATGAAAAGTCTACGTCATTTTATATAACGAGTGCCAAATTGTGCCCTTATTGGGGCCTTATATAAAAAAAAATTTAGAACAATATATTCAATACTTTAAAATGGGATGGTGCTTTTTTTGGTAAAATTTCCATTTTTTACAGCTGAAAAAAACCGAAAATATTTTGTTCATTTCCGGGGTAGTTGCCATGTTATATGTACATATTATGTATATTGAAAATAAAGGCAGACAATTATGTTATTTCTGGCATCGGAAACAAAATTCTCATTTGACAACATAATTTTGCCGACTATGAGATTACCCTTATTATATCCGCAATAAACTCTCTAATTTTATGCAACGATTCACGGGAGAAAATCAGGTTAAAATAGCTGGATATATTTTTCCGACAGGTTTAAATAGGTATACCATCAATATAGCCAACCGGCCTATATATTGAGAGTTCACTGCACTTCTAAGTGCCATTGATTTACAAACTAGGTTTATCTTTTGATTCAATAGCAATTGGTGCATATACAGAAAAACAGCATCCACAATCATCCAAGTGTAAAATGTTAATTTTCACTGAAATTGATGTTGCAATATCAATGCTGGTCTGTGTTGTAGGTAGTTTTAGTTGCAATCTACAACAAACAGGATGGATAAAACAAGTCTGCAAGTTTTGCATTTGCTGTCATAAGGCTTCTTTACAAACATATGTTTATGTATAATATTTGTTTAAAATTTTATTGCGTGTTGTTAATTTGAATTTAGACTTGTAAGCGCTAAGTGAAATGATCTTGTTTTTTCTTTGAGTATATGAACGTGTATACGAGTATATCTCAAAAATTAAGGAAGTTTGTTTATAAATAAAGGTATATTATTGTATAGTTTAGGCTACACACTATATATATGTATATATGAATATGTATGTTGGTACATATAAATAAATTTGTCTTTTTTTAAATACGATTTCTTGCTTCCATTTCGAATGGTTTTGAAATTGAATGACTTTTTTAGATTTGTTTTGCTTCTGATAAGAGATCAAGTCAATATTATCCATCCAGCCCATTACTAGCCTGAATAATATGAAAATTTAATGTAATATAGCATCTAAATTAGTAATACGTTTTCAAAACACATAAAATAAAACCTAGATAAGTGCAGCATGCTAAATTATCCGTTTGCGAAGTACATAGAGCCTGATTATACGATTCGTTCTTTCGTTCGTTTCGTTTTTCGTCTTTTTGACAGCAACATACCGTCATGATTACACACAACGAAAAAAGTCCATTCGTTTTGTTGACGTTTAAAAAAATATGAGGTTCATTTAATGTTGAGTGCGGTTAGTTCTAATAATCAACCACGCCCATGGTTAAAATCAGACTCGCTTTGGTTCTGGTTACCTACCTGGAACTTCCTGGTTTAACTTCCAGAATGTATTACTCAGCTTTGATCTACTGAGTTGCGTTCTGAAAGTTGGCTTATTCCACTGCCACTGCCACTGCGTCACAATAAGTATGAAACCAAACAAAACTATCATTATGCATAATATTTAGTTAATTGTTTTGCATTCTGACTCAGTGGGTTAGGAGGTGAGGGGATAAGGGAATATTCATGGGTATAACACTGGAAAATAGATACAAATAATAATTCAAAATATTTTAAATGACTTCTTGCTCAAATTTATATCTATTTAATTACAAAACACAATTTTTAAGTTCATTATTTAAAGTTTATAAGCATTCCCCGCCTCTACGCGTTTGTCAAATCATAAACGTCAAAGTCCAACCAACAAAAATCGTTTTTCCTACATTTATACACCTAACGTGTCAAAAAGGCAAAACACAATAAGACCAGAAAAACAAATCTTGTATCAGAATTTCCATAGTAAAAATAACGATTGCTGTCTTATAAGATATATTTCGAGCTAACGCTCCTTCGGATAAAATTTCATTGTTTCCACTTTTCGGGATCATTTTTAATATTTTGAACATGAAAAAAGTTGCAGAATCGCCTATAAATGCCAAACGCATATTGGGAAATAAAAATTTATACTTTGAAAAATAAGTATTAGCTTCGGTTTAAGTGTCAATGGTGCCACTTTTCAGAAATATACTTTTTTTATGTCAAAATGTGGGAATTCAACCTTTTTTGGTAGTTTTTAACGTGAAAAAGTTGCGCAAACGTTGTTGCAAAAATAAATAACGGTTGATGTCTTAAAAAATAAATTTGAGTATTCGCGCTTTTGGGTAAATGTATGTGTTTCCACTTTTTGGAAACATACTTTTTTATATCAAAGGGTGGGACTTTCATTTTGTTTTGCTAATTTTTAATATTTGGAATATAAAAAAAGAATGTGGAAATGCCTCCAGATGCCAAACGCGTATTGAAAATGTAGTGGATGACGTCTAAGAAGATAAGTGTTGAGAGTAACAGTACATTTGAAAAAAATGTCTGTGTTGCCACTTTTCCTAAACATACTTTTTTTGATGTCAAAGTGTAGGATTCCCAATTTCTTGATAATTTTTAATATTTTGTACTCCAGAAAACTTTTTTTCCAACATGCGTTTAGTATCTGGAGACATTTCCGCAACTTTTTTCACGTTATAAATATTAAAAGTTACCAAAAAAAGTGGAAATCCCAAACGTTGACATACAAGAAAGTATGTTCCCGAAAAGTGGCAACTCTGAAATTTTAATCGAAGTTGCGTCTACTCAAAACCTATTCTTTAAGACATCAAACAATATTTTTCCAAGGAATTTTTGGAGTCTGGAGGCGTTTCCGCATTTTTTTTAGGCTAAAAACCAAAAAATTGGAAATTCCACCCTATGACATCAAAAAAGGTATGTTCTCTAAAAGTGATAAAACCGAAGTGCTAACCAAAGATGCTTCTACTTAACAACTGTCTTTTACGCCATTAACTGTGATTTTTTCGATACACTTTTGACGTCTGGAGGCGTTTCCGCAACTTATTTTACGTTACAAACTACCAAAAAAGTGGGAAGTACAACACTTTGACGTAAAAAAAAGTATATCCCTGAAAAGTGGCAATATTGAAACTTAGATCGAAGATACATCTATTTAACTCTTATTTTCAAAGTGTTAATTTTTACTTCCCAACATGTGTGTGGCATTTAAAGGCGTTTCCGCAACTTTTTTCATATTCAAAATATTACAAATAAAGTGGAAACACTGAAATTTTACCAGAAAGAGCGTCTACTCAAAATCTTTCTTCTATTTTGATCATTGAAATTTTCCTTAGTAATTTACGACTTTTTTAATTAATCATTTTCCACAGGTTGGGCATCCAAGCGACAGGATTACAACAATAATTTCTAGCTAAATAACATCCTTAGCATGTCAAAAATAATTTGCATACATAAAAATAATGCCTTCCCCTACAAAAAGTGCAGGAATTTAGGTTTCCTCACCGGACTACAGATTTGGCGCCATTTTGTCCAAGCGCCAGCATTACAAAAATGACTTCTGGCCTAAAATTCATCCTTAATGCGTAAGGATTTGATTTAATCCACCGGACTTGGTTTCCTGACCAGACTATAAATTATAAATCCGGAGATCTTTCTGATGATGATTCTTTCTGATTTGATTTGATAAAACGCTAAATGTATGGGTGACCAATTACTGAAAATAGCTAACCTATTATGACCGTGAAGTGACCTTTCAAACGGCATATTTCTTTTTTTTTGTGGTTACCTTGAAACGAACTTTAAAATTCTTTGAAAAAAATCTACGGCTGACCAATTACTGAAAATAGTTGATCTTTTATCACGATTAGGAGATCTTTCGGATGGTATATATGTTTTTTTTTTTTAAATTTGCCATGAATGAGGTTCTTAAAATCACATGTGACCTTGAGAAACTTCATTACCCTTGATTACAAGTTATCTAGATTCGAACAGTTTCTTGGACTATTTAACCTTTTCTGATCAATTACTGGCCAATAAGATGGACATTTATTTTTCAAATTTCCCCAGACATATGTGTGCTAAAGGTCCCGAACCAGAATAGAACAGAAGTTTTTGCTTTGCATTCCATGATTTTAAATAATTTTTAATTTAATTTTAAATCAATTTTTCAGAATGTGCAAGAAATGGAGTTAGGCTTTTTCCTCAACACAATTTTTTGATAGAATTATCCCAATCATCCTGCACAATATAGAACACGAATTAGGGTTCACTATATAAAATAAGACCATTTCCGCGATGATGGGATTTATGATGTTAGTTGCTCCCCTTTTATGTTTTCATTACTCCATTTGAGTTAATTAATAATGATTATCTATTGAGAGGTGCTGTTTGGATGTCTTATCATAAAAGTGTTTTTGAAACATTTGCTTATTGGGTTCAATGACGTCTTCATTCTATAGCGTGCTAGGAATAGCAAAATTCGAAGATAAATCTTGATTGGCCCCATTTTTACTTTGAAATAAAATGTACTGTAATTTGTTATTCTTAAGTGTAGCAAAAAAGTGCATAAGTATCAATTTAGATCTAATTTAACATTGAAATTAATATTTTTCCGTAAATCAAGTTCGAATATCAGCTCTTTTGTTTCAGTTTTTTTCCAAGGTAAAAAATACTCACGACATAAATTTGCAATATGTTCCAAAAGATCATAAAAAGGTACTCGTATCTATAATATTAACAAATAAAAATAGATGCAAATAAATACTTATATTCCTTAAAGTTCAATTCAATTCGTGCATCCAATTCGTGAGTTCTGTATTTTATTATACTGGATTTAACCTTCAAGGTATAAAAGAGATTGTAAAATTTCTGAATACAACTAATTATCTCAGATTGTTGTATCCCTTAAATAAACCTCCAAAACTTGCAACTAAGATATATATCTGTGTATCTAAACAGGCATATCTTCGTAGACCACAACTTTCAAAATTCTTTAATTTTCTTAAGTTTCAAAATACTCTAGAGGTTACTTGAACTCATTGATCTTTATGCAAAAACAAAACAATATTGGGTTCAAATTTATTTAGCTTAGAAGTTAATAATATTGAATTACCTGCGGTTAAGGACTATATATAGCTAAGTTTAGTACTTAACTGCCTTATTTACAAGCTGTGAGTTTATTCAACTTGATTATTCTTTGCAATTTTGATAATTTAAATTCAATTTTAATTAATAACTCAGTTTGAACTCGTTTTAAGAATAAATTTTAGTTTTTGCCTTCAAAAAAAGTGCGTATTTGGAACTTCTATATTTTTAAATAGAAAAACCATTAAAATGTTAAACGTATTTTTATGGTATCCAGAGAAAAATATTTTGTTGGAATAAAATTCCAATTAAAAAGTAAAGCTTATGATGGGTCGCATATGCCTGCTTTTTATTATGTCAAATAGGCCCAGTAAAAATATTAGTTTTTTCTCAATCAATTCATATTTGAGAGAAAACAAAGAAAATATAGCACAAATTGATTGTTTTGTTCTTGTTATATTTTAATTTTTAATTTTTTAAGCATAACTTATACTAGTACATTTTTTCTCAAAAACAGTACTTGAAAAAATATAAATATTTTATACACACATATATTATCTGGTGTCGTGTTTTTGGATTTCCCAATATTTTTAAAATAAAATAAAAATAAAGTCTGGCACACACCGTGTTATACGCACAATTCGAAAAAAATTGTAATTTCTGTGTTATTGCATTACCTACATAAACAGATGAATATAAATTGAACCCCAATTTTTGGTTAATCCATATCATGCCTTAAGTGTTTTAAAAAATACAAGAAAATGCCTTTTTTAAGATTTTTATTTAATAATCAATTTGAAACAAGTTGATATCTTTATAACTTTTTTAGCCCCTTTGTTCTTTGATAAAAATTCAGATTACCATTTTTGTACATATGATTAAATTAAAACCACAAGCTTTTTTTGTTGCCATTATGAGTGGAAGGGTTTAAGCGCAGTTTATAATTTCATTCTGATTTTTAATTACGCAATTAAAATTCTAATAGTTTATTGTTGTATAAACTTTATAGAGTTTTTTTTTCAAAATGACCCTTTTATGATGTATGTTTATTTCATTAATTTATGATTGAAATGGTTAAACATTAAATCAGTTATACATTTTGATTTAAAAAAATCCCAAGGTTTACTATTATTTTTCAAGGAAGAATAAGATTTTTATTTGAAACCACAGTTTGGTGTTAAAAAAAACGATAAAATTAAGCAAATGCCATTAACAAAGATTAGTTTAAGGAACAAAATGCCTATAAATTGTTTTGACCTTACATAATTTTGATTCAAATTTAATAAAACAAAAGTTAACAAATCTTTAATTGATTTCATTAAATTTCAAATAGTTTGATCAAAATTAATTAAAAGTGATTAATTGAAACTTAGTTGTATTGCTTCCAATTTTTGGGCCCACCACAAATTCCTCTGAAAAGTACTTAACTGCTTATTTTGTTCAAGTATTATCCATTGCCGTTGACTGTGCTTTCATGAATGTAAAAATTAAAAATGCACAATAATCTGGATTGTAAAAAATTTCGGATGTGGATCCCAAAATACTAACAATCCCTCGAAAAACATCGTGAAGTAGCTGATGTAATTTTTGTCCACCAAACTTTGACTGATGTTACTGGTTCTTCTACCCTTCATGAAGTTATGACTATTAACACCAACTCACATTTTCTTAGATCAATACCCCAATTCCATCAAACCCCTCAAAGTTTACTGATTATGGCAGAACTAAATCAGTAACCAGGGCTTCCATGTCTTGAATTGGTTCAACAGCCCAATATACATTTTTTCTTAGCACAAAATCGGAGCCGAAAAAGTAACCCAAATAGTAGCCCAATACCAATACATTGATTGATTGATTGATGATAAATTGGAATTCTGGGAAAACCGATAAACTGAAAAAGATCCCCTACCCTATTGGGTGACGATGGTGTGCTTATTAATTGGATTGCTTTCGTGATGTTAAATGTCAATTTAATCCTACCTGTGCAAAGCTGTTCACAAAGTTCTAAATACAGAACCATTCTATATTGATTCAAATTAGCTTGTTATGGCCTTTAGTCCTACAAATTGGTGTTTCGTTCGGCTAAATCACTTGCACTCTCATCAATGACATAGTGAGGGCCTACGCAATTTTTAGTACTTCGTGGCATAATGGTTAATGGGTTTGACTGTCATGTCGAAGGTCTGGGTTCGATTTCTAGCCACTACCACCTAAAAACAGAAATGTTTTTACTGTACTGCCTCTTGCGAGGAACTGACAAATCCTCCAAGAGTATACAATTCAACTGAATTCATGAGGCAAACATGTTCGAATTGTTTTTACACTTTCCGACCACATCAGATCAATTATAAATTTGTTCCCTGTCTACTAAAAGTTACTCATTCTGAGAATGGCATTTGTTACATTTGTATAAGGTGGATTATGTCGAAACTCTGGTCCTAGATCCCCCCCCAAAATGAGCGCAAAAGCCTTAAAAGACTTTAAATAACGCGAAGTAGACAACTACTGCCAGTTTCTATTCTTAATAATGTTGCGAATGTAATGCTTTCCACCAGTGTTTCACTAATTTTGATTTATTTTGGGTGAGGGGAAGAAACTTTTCTTTTACTATTCGAAATATTGGGATTTATGCGTTCATCGGATTCGCCGCTTGTGGAAGTGGAATCAGCGATCAGTTATTTCCATGATGACAATGTAAGAAGCCAAGGAGAGTAAGCAGGACCATCGGTTTTTCAACTGCGTTGGCTCTCTCCAGCAAAGATGGCGATAAGCAGATGAATGATGACGCGACCGAAAACCAAGAACACTGGTTGGCTGAAAGTACTGGGGTTTGCAAAAAGAACAGGTCGTCCAGGATAGTGGAAAACCTGGAAGGACACTCCTATTGTGATTCTCGAAGAAACCAAAGGTTTCTGATTTTGGACGTTAAGCTGAAAAAAAGGTACTTGTGCAGATGGAAAACAGGATTAGTTTAAAGCTGGTGGAAAGAACTCAAAAGATTGAAATTTTAGAGTAGAAGAAATTGACAGTTAACGAAGCTAAGTATTCTTTTGTTATAAAAGTGAATTTTGGTATTTTTTTTTATTATTCGTTGATTCGGGTTTCAAGTTAATTAACTCATTGATAAATTATCGTTTGGTTTTCGCTCTGTTGAAAAATCCGAAAATGCGGAGCTCGTGACCCATATTAATTTCTTTGTTTGTTCGGAACCAAGCAATAACGGTCCATCTTCCTCTGTTATTTTGTTCTTTAAAAAATGTTTGAGTTTTACTTCTATATTAAAAGGTTTCCCAAATAAAACAAGTCTTTTTCTAAACTAAATTTCGTCTTTTAAAGTCATTAAAAATTGATACAAATTATTTCCTCTTTTTTTGTTAGAGCCGTTACGCGAGAAACCAATTACAAAAGTTGTTTATTTGTAACAATTTGTTTTTGTTGATATTAAACCATACTACCACAAGTATCGATAAATTTCGGTCCCAAAAGTAGGGTTTTGTTTAGCTCGGTCTCGTACAACTCAGTCTCGTTTTATCTCGTATGTTGTAGAACAAAGTTTGGGCTCGGTATCGTCTCGTCTCGGTTTCGTTTTGGATGCTTTTGAGCTTGTATCGTCTCGGTATAGCTTCGGTTTCCGATACCGATAACAATCGATATCGAGCCATTCTGTTGTCGTGGCCAACCCTTATGATAATTTTATCGAATGAGTTTGATTGGCTGTAACTTTAGAACGGCTTATTTCCGATAAATTATGTTGATACCTTTTTGCAGAACGTTCAATTCTCTATGAGAAAACTTAATTACCTATAATTGGTATTTTTCTTTTAAGCTCCGAGCTGTCAAAAAAAATCTGTGTTTCTTTTTTACCTCGGAGTACTCAGAGTGCTCAACTTGTGTTTCTTTTTAAATCGGAGCTAGATCGGAGTACGCTCCATGAGCTCATAAAAAAAAACACCGAGTGAATGGAGTGAATAGCTGAGTGCAGCCAATTTCGCGTGTTCAACACTTCAATTTTAGTTCATCATCATCAATTTTAGCTATCAGATGATAATTAAAAGTCAGTACTAAATGGTGCGTTGAACGCATCGCAGTCGTATGACAATTCAGTGCTCAGATGTGTTTCAAAGCTCTGGTCATACTCTGCTCAAAGCTAACTCTGATAGCTCAGAGTTAAAAAAGAAAAATGCATTATACTTGTCATTATTCATTTAATTCAATTATAAAATTCCTAATGCAACTAGATGTTTTCTCCAATACAAATCGGACGGAAAACTGAAATGATTAGACATGTCTAAACATGAATTTTAAGAGCTCAAATTTTCACAGACTTCTTTTTACGCTTAATTGAAACTTTTGAGCCTATTTTCAAGATTAAACTATCCTTGCATCTAATACCAAGGCTTTGCTGTTCAAACTATAGGTCTGGCAGCATTGAAAAACAGTTGGAAAATGAAATTCTCTAAAATCCAAATGTGATATTTGAGCAAAATATTGAGTTCGAATATTTTTACGAATGTTAAATTTGTCATGTATAAAGGCTTTCAAATTAAGTTTTTAATAAGTTTTTAGAACTTTACAATCTCAAAGCTTATAATATGTAATTTTGTAGCTCATAAGTAATTAAATAAATAAAATAACTTTTTTTAAATGCATTATTAAAGATTGCTTTTTCGATTACGTAGACTTCTTTTGCATTATCTTACTACTATTTAGCCATTCAATGATTTTGAATGATTTTGTCATGAATACCTACTTACTATTAAGAACTCCGAATTTACATTTAACATTTCCAAAAGCCTTTTCCAAATCAATAAAAATTGATTGAAATCATACCTCACCAATGATACGCATTGTAGTTATCTGTTAGTTGATGCAGATATTGATATTGCATATAGAATGTAGAGTGAAAGTGTTTTTGAATATGTTAAAAAACAAGATTTAGTTATTGATTCTTTTTTTAATATTATCTTCGATATTATTTTAGCCCTCGTTGACATCTTTGGCAATAATCAATCAAACACCAGATTACTTTTTTTTGAGAACATCAAATTATTCCACGACTTCATAAATCAATCATTCTATTTATGAATTAAAGGTTTAATAGCAATAGTGAAGAATTCGAAATTCCATCTTTTCCGTTGTTATTAAGAGCTTCTATTGTCTTTGTAACTTTTGGGTTTACTAGTTGACAAACGCCCCATTTTGATTGTAAAATACTCGTACTAGACTTTTTACACTTGATTAGTCTTCAAATTCTGCTAAAGCTTACAAATAAAAACTAATAACAGTAGATGCATTCTTGCAAATCTTTCTCTAAATAGCCTGAAAGTTCCTCAGCCAACTTCTTATGTCATCAAAAGAGTTTCTTTAGCTTAAGTATAAAATTAGTTCAAAATTTAGAGAAATTTACCATTTATTGTTTATAGAGTGGCTCATTAATTCAATGATAACAATTTAATGCTCACAGTTCTTTTACCTTAGTAAAATAATAATCTAATTCATGTTGAATTCGTTAGTTTATGACTTTGTTGTTTTTGCATTTATGGGTTGGAATATTATTACCAAAATTTTTAATTTTAAGTTTCTACATTTTTGACGAAAATATTTATTTTGTTAATGCAAATTTGAAATAATATAAAACCATAAAAATACAGTTAATCTTTGTTAAAAAAACCCAAATAGTAACGGAACATTATTCAAAACAAAACAAAATACAGCGGAACTGTACATTAATAACCGCACAAATTCAATATTTTTGACCAAAAAACCTGTTCAGGTTTATTTGTTAAACGTGTATCTAAAAGATATGTATAATAAAAAAATATGCAAGTGTATTGAACTTCTTAATCATATTTAAGAAACATTTAATAAACATAAAAACGAAACAGCCATAAAAAAAACAATAGGTAATCTTAAAGCTTTATTACCAGTTAATAAAACAACAAATTAGTGTTAAAAAATGACTATAATTCGTTTTCCAGAGCAAATGTGTGTATAAAAAGGCATTATCCTATTGTAATAGAGTCAAACAATCATAATTTAACCTTCTGAGCCATGTGTTTTGTAGGTTTTAGATTGATGCATGCATTAAAACTGAAGAGAAAAACAGCTATGCTATACAGACCTTATTTAAAATAAGCCAAATTTGTCTTAATAGGTTGAGAAGAATGAAGTTTGAGTTAAACAAAACCATGTTTCTGTTTTGAAAATTCTTCTTAAATCATAATCAGTTAAGTGTTCCGTTCAAGTGGGTGGAGTGTGACAATTTATAATTCCAGATATGTATAGATTTCGGTTTTAAGACTTATTTTGACACTGATTCATGCTGTGCCCAAATTAGTTTCTGATATTTCATAGAAAAGAGCTAAAAATAGTAAACTGCTGCTTTTATGATTAGCTTTTAGAAGGCCTTTTGATAAGGTATTGTAACTGAATTTCTATATAAGTAAAAACCAGTTCTATATTTTTTTAGAAACGGTAAAATGAATTTTATTTTGATACAACAGCTCAAGTGAGACTTTGTGATATGTTTAATTAAGAAATAAGTTTATTTATTGAATCTTTATTTATAAGTATTATGAATTTCATTTAAAACGTCAGAGCTTTTTCTTACAGAAACAAACTCAGCCAATTTTCCTTACTCCAGTACTAATGAAGTCAAATTCCTAGTATTTGCTGAACTGATCAAACACAGGCGCAAATAATTTTGAACTCTATTGAATTGATAGTTTCTGAGAAATAGAACTTCAAAAGCTTTTTAGAATCAGTGATTCAAAAATATTATAGATTTCCCGTTCAGGTTGTGCAGCGCTCGTGGCATTCATCCCATTGTCGCAAAATTTTTATCAAGTAAGTCGGGCACTTCCGATTGTTGTTGAATGATAAAGAATTGATAGAGAGATAAAGAATGAGGTAAATACAAAAAAATCGATAGATTTAGAATTTTCTGTTCAGAGGGAGTGGTTTCTACCAAATATTTTAAAATTTTCATCAATTATATTGCTGAAAAGCGATTAAATTGGTAGAACGGCAGGGCTTGAAGGGCATAAAAGCGAAAGTAAAAAAAAAGGTTTCCATTCAATGGGGCTTAGCATCGGCATCCATATGAAGCTCTTTCGATTGCCGTAGAAAGTTGGAAGAGTGGTAGGACTTGAAGAATGTACAACATCTCACTAGCTTACTTATCTAGCTCCGAAATCCCAATCCACGAAAGGTCGAAGCCTGAGACACAGCAGCCTTTGATCCTCCACAATCCCAAGCACGCTGCTTCCAGTCATCTAGGCCAAGCTTGCTGGCATCCGTGGTGGCTTTGTTTTTAAAACAGAGGTTCGATTTTCTTCGTTCTCTCGAACCTAGGAGCTGTGATTTAAAGACTCTATTGGCTAAAGCAATACTGTTCATTTGTTCAATGTAGCTGAGCCAATATAGTCAACGTGTTTTGATTTTCTGGACTGCATTCACACCTTGATACAGCTCATAAAATTCTCGGTTGTATCTTCTCCTCCATTCGTCTTTCTCGCACACAAGACTAAATATCCGTGGAAGAATCATCTCTCCTTTTTTGCTGAACTCCCAACATTCGGCACCATAGAGTATGACTGGCAGTATAAAGCTGACAGTGCCAGATGGCCCCACACCGATCCAAAATCGGTGGTGTGTGGGTTGGATCGGCTGACAATCAATTTCGATTTACAGTCAATCTGAAATTCAACCGAGCCAAATCGATCGGATGGCTCGGTCGTGTATGACCAGCTTAAGGGTTTAATAGAACGTTCACTTCATCTTTCGTTTGAAGAGTTTTGAATTCATCTGTTGCGCCAAACCGATGTATTATGGTGTTGCTTGGGTTCTTCATCGGATTTTAACTAAGATATCGTTCGTAGAATAATTATTTACTTCGATGAACTCCTTAACTATTTCGAAGTTTTTGGTATCAATAGTGACGTTTTCTCCTAGCCAGTTGACAGGCCTATAACGGCCTGTTGGAAGCAGCTAGGAATTAGACATACCTTTGAAATATAGCGGCTTTAGTGTTGGACGCCTGCTCTGTGCACTATTGCCTCCAGAATGAGAAGGAAGAAACCCACAAGAAAGCGCATCTACTTGCCGACCCCTTGTGCATGCAAGTTGTAAGACTTTGAAAATTTAATAAAGAAAAACGGTTCGGTGAATCAATTTGAAAATTTGAAGAAATATTGATGTTGTTAAAGTTTATAAATTTACATACCAATGCAAGTCGTCAAATCAAAATTTAAAAAGTAACACAAGATTTACCGGTAGAGCATAAAAAATCATTTTTAGTCCTTTTTTTAAACTAACGGTGAAGAGTCAAAAAAAAAAATAGTTTCTACAGAATCTTAAAAAAATCATGCAAAAAACTTACTCAAATTTTCAAAACTGTCCTTGAATTTTGTATGACGTAATTTTTTGCAAAGATATTGGTACACAAAGCCAAACGTATTTTTTTTTTCATTAAAAGTCAGATAAGCCATGCAAAAAAAAAATTGTACGACCAGAAAAAAAATTAATTGAAGATAAATTAACAGCTTGTCTGACCATTTCATTTGATTAACTCAAAAAAAATATCTTTGAAAATACCTTCAAAAAAGCACACATAAAAAAATGTTTGGTGTCAGTTTTTACAATAACGCAATAACGGTACTGTAAAAATTTATTTGTAAATATATATCGAGACAAAAAATAAAAAGCTGTATAATTTTTTTTGTTTCATCAAAATGTGACCACTCATCACAAATATACAGCTTTTCAAAAATCACTAATAAAAATTAAAAAAAATGTTGTTCCCTTAATTTGCGTGACTAGTGTATATTAGGAACCCTTAATTGCCAATTTAAAATAGCCTTGTATTAATTGCTAATTATAAAGCTTTAATTGATACTCATTATTAAAAATTTTTAAGTTTTTAAAATCGAGATCAATTATGATGCCAATATAGAGTTCATGGCTTGTGTTTAGTTATTATTTTTAACAAAAAAAAAAACATTATATTGATTCAACCTTCCACATAAATAATTACATACATACATACCTCTATTATTTCTATATGGTCATTGGTAAAATAGTTTAATCATAAAAATAATAAAATATATTTTATATGAAAGGTTGGAACGATTTTTGTTTGGCTAGTTATAATAATAAGCTTTGTTATTAAGGCATCAAATAAATCATTGATTTTGTTTTAAAAGCGTCTCAAAACTAAAAATTAATATTTCCAATAATGAATTTAAAAAAAAAAGCTTTAACTGGCTCCTAGTAAAGAGGCACACAAACCAGTGTGAATACGCTTTCTGAAACCTAATTTATTTTGCATCAATCAAACAAGTCTTAACAAGGGAACAGCCAAAACGGCTGTTTATTTTAAAAATAATTTGTTCGTATTTTGTTTATTAATTAAATAAAAAACACAAGCAATAAAAGAAATTTAATTTTGTTTATTTGATTGCTTTTTTTTGTAATTAAGTTTGATTTATATCACAAATATATCTTCTAGAATAACAAAAAGTATGCAAATTAATTTGCCAAGCTCGATAATATTCAAGTAAGATGTTGAACCACAACTTAACCAACTTCAAACAAGTATAGTAACTTAAATAATAATAATAATAATAATAATAATAATAATAATAATAATTATATAACTGCTGTTGCTTTAATTAATAAAAGTCATTTACACATTTTTTAAGTTTTTATTAGTTTTTTGATAGAAAAATAAAATTGTTATTTATCTTAATTTGAAATGTTTGATTGAAATTTTACACCCAAATAAAGTGAAATACCAAGCCAAATGAAAAGAGCGAGATAATTTTGAATATATAGAATTTTTTGCTTTTCTATGCAAACACAAAATTGATATTGCATTAGTGTCTGACACATAGCTCAGTTTTAATGATAGATTATCTAATATAGATAATGTATGTTATTGTTTAGATAGAGATGAGAGAAGGGGTGGTGGTGTTGCTGTGGTAGTTATAAAAGCTATCCAACATTAAATAATATCCATTGTGGATACGAAAATAATACAAAATATTCGCATTCAAATTCCGTTCACTAATGCTTCTTTTTTGAAAATTTGTGTTGCATACTTCCCGGGTGGCTCTATTACGCCTCAAAAAAGATTTGATTTGAACAATGATTTGCGGAAGTTAGTAAGTCGTAACGATAATTATTTGATCGAAATTGGGGTTGTCTGAGAGCCAATGCTTGGGGAAATATTCTTTCGAACCTAAATGCACGACATTCTTTTGATATTCTGTTTCCACCTCATCCAACTTACTTTCCTGTGAATAATAGGGTAACTGCGTCAACTCTAGATATATTCCTAACTAACATTTCGGGTCTTTTTAGTGAACCTGTATCAGTTAATGAACTAAGCTCTGACCACTTACTTGTGATACTCTTGTATCTCCTCTTAATAGAACTAAAGAATTTTTTGATTTTAAAAACGCTAAATAGAATAGATTTAAAAGAAATTTGAAATCAAAGTTGGTAAATCTTCCTAAAAATTAAACGATCAACTAAATGATTATAAACAATTGCATTCTTAACGTCAGCTATCATTGAAAGTGTCGATCAATCTGTACCAAAAAAAAAAACAAACAATCTTAACAGTTCAAACGTTTTACCGCCAAATTTAATACAACTTATAAAAGTGAGAAATAGTTATAGAACTAGGTGGATGAGAACAAGAACTAATTCTATTTAACTGAAATATCTTAATAAAAGAAGGAATAGCTTATTTCAGAAATAGGACTTGGAATTTAAAATTGCAAGGGATGAATAAAGCAAGTAAGCCATTCTCGAATATTGTTAAAGTTATATAAAAAACCTTACTCTCATATTCCTGCATTGAAGGTAGGAAATCATTTAATGATGTCGGGACCTGAAAAGGTAGATGCTTTTGCAATCGCTTTTATTGAAGTGCAATGAAGTCCACTTGTTAGCCAGTAGTACCTTCACTAATAATAGGTCGGAATCAGTTGTTACTCATTCCATTAATATAATTAACTCCAGTGAAATGAACTTGGAGCAACCTTATATCTCCATTGAATACATAAAGGAAGTTTTAAATTGACTTAATCCAAGAAAGTCTGTAGGCCTTGACAGCGTAAAAATCTTTATTTAAAGCATCTGCCAAAACTGGCTGTCAAATTACTACAAGCAGTTTTTAACTCTTGCATTAAAATGAGCAAGAGCAGTTTGGGTTCCGGTCATTTCATAGCTTTATCCACCAAGTACACCGAATAACAAAACATATAAAGAGCAATTTTAACTTTAGAAAGAGCACAGGTATGGTTTTACTGGACATGGAAAAAGCTTTCGACTCTGTTTGGCATGAAGAACTTCTTCATAAGCAATTAATTCTTAATTTTCCTTTGTACCTTATTAGAATTATAAAATCGTTTCTGTCTTCAAGAAAATGTTAAGTGTCTGTCAACAATTGTCTTTCTTAAATATTTGCTTGTGTTGCAGGGGTCCACCAGGGCTCAGTTCTAGGTCCAATTCTCTATAATGTATTTACATCAAATTTTCCAAAACTTCAAAATATTGAAACAGCTATTTTTGCTGACGATACATGTTTATATTCTACGGATTCTATTGGTTCCACCATCGGAACTAGCTTACAATCTGCTTTGAATATAACACAAGGATATTTTAGTAATTGGAAGATTAAGATAAATGCTTCTAAGACCCAGGCTTACTTTTGCACCCGAAAAAGACAACCCTGTTTCTTACCAGCAATAGACTCTTAATCAATGGTATTGGAACTGATTGGAAGTCAAGTGCAAAAAAAATATATCGGGGTCCACATGGATATGAGATTGACATCTAACATCAAAATTCTCTATCTTTTCATAAATATGAAATTGAAATTGAGCACTGATAACAAATTACTTATTTATAAAGCGATCTTTCAGGCAATAATGTTTTATGGGTCACCTGTTTGGGTTAAATATACAAAGAGTCATTTACGTAGACTGCAAATTTCACAAAATAAACTTCTGAAAATGATGTTAAATCTTCCACGGCGCTTTTCAACAAGCGACCTTCACACATTAACAAACAATGAAATGGAACAGAATTTTTAAACTAAGCGAACGTTATACCTGCTCTTGTATATCATCGAATAATTCCCTTATTTCAAATCTAACTTCTTAAACTTAATAAATTTAAGTTGAATTATTTGTATAAAATGTATTTATGTATGTGTATTTATTTCTTAATTTATTTGCAAAAGATTGATCAATGTTCATCATTTTGTACCTGACATTTATTCAATTATTTATGTGTTTACTTAATTTATTTATTTATTTGTA
The DNA here is from genome assembly GCA_946251815.1 of Dasysyrphus albostriatus. Taxonomy (NCBI): domain Eukaryota; kingdom Metazoa; phylum Arthropoda; class Insecta; order Diptera; family Syrphidae; genus Dasysyrphus; species Dasysyrphus albostriatus. Next base: position 100,352,573 of record OX276336.1, read on the forward strand.
TATGTTTTTCTTTGTATATACTGTTTGCATAAATCTATTTTTTCAATTTATTTATTTATTTATTTTTTATGTAATTATCCATTTATTTATTTAGTTATTTCGTTATTTATTTATTTATTTATATATTTATTTATTTATTCATTTATTTATTTATTTATTTATTTATTTATCTATTTATTTATTATTTCATTTAGGTATTTATTTATTTATTTTTAAATCGTTTTTTGTAGTTTTCTTTTTATGTATTTATTTAAGTATTTTTTATTTTGTTTGTTAGTTTACATCTATTTTTGGTGTCGATTCATCAAGTTATTTTCTATTTATTTCATAATTTATTTATTTATTTTATTTATTTACTATACAACTATAATGTAAAAATTATTTTGGACGGGGCTTTGTTCGTGCCTTCTTCTCTCAGATCTTTTTGTAAGCAGAAACCTGCTTTTTTTGTCTATTTTTAATGGAGGTTTTTATAGGAGCTTTTCCTCCGAATGCATTATTTAAAGCACTCTCTATTTATTGACTAAAAATTGTATAACTTGGCAGTAGTAAGGTAGCATATATACCAATATCTGTACATTTTGCAATATAGGTTAAAGATTTAGTAATGTAACATTTCTGGCTACAATAAACAAATAATAAGATAATTTTGAACCCAATTCCTGCATAGAAAATACATACATACATATTTTTTGAACGTTAGGCTGGGAACGCACTTTCGATTTTCTACTGCGCGATCATTCAGTCACAATGAACACATGAGTTTTAATGATGTGAATGAGCGCACATGACAGCGAAAATTACTTACTAAGTTGCAATCAATTTTTTAGTTGCTGCGTCAGAAAATCGCACGTGCTAGCCTTAGGCTTCCACTTACGTATAATTTTAAGATTTCCTCAGGAGAATTTATTGCTTCCCTTTTTATTAAATATGTTAAAGTCAGAAGTTGTGATTTGACTATGACAGTTTTTAGAAATTAAATATGCACTCATATGTCCCCCAAAAAAATATTCATACAATTTTTAATACTCAAAAAATTGAAATATTTTTCTTTAAAATCTGGCGATAAATTTTCCAGATGATCAACAATTTCATTAAAAAAGGTATCAGTCACTTTACTTTTTGGGGCCTATGAAACCTGTTCAAATGTGTGTTGTTATTATATATGTCAGACATAAGGATAGTAACATAGATATCGACTTAATAAGGTGGCAGTTGGAGCCTGATTACATGATTCGTTTTTTCGGTCGTTTCGTGTTTCGTCTTTTTGACACATTGGGCGAGCAGCAGAAATATAAAGGGAACGGAAAATCGAAAGCACGTATTAAAATTTTAAGATATTTCTGGTTGAACTTTGAAGTTTATGATTTAAAATATAAATAATGAGCTTTAAAATTGTTTTTCAATATTAAATAGATATACAAAAAGCGATTTAAAAATATTTGTAATTATTATAACTATTTATTTGCCAACCTGAAACCTGAACTTTATTTATTTTTGGATTAGTTTCTTTTTTGCATTATCGTTTTTACCATTTTGTGGGAAATTTCCTTATCAAATACGAAATAGAAAATCAAAAAACCTATGATATGTAAAAAATATAAGTTTTGTATGAGATTTGTTTATTTTTGGTGATTTCCTAATTTCTTGAAAAAACTTTTTTTCGAAAACTTAATTTATTAAAACTAGTAAAGGGTTTATTTTATATGTGAGATTTTTCTTAGATATAAACAATATCAGTACTTTTTTTTTTACAATAAACTGACAGTAAATGTTTGAAGTAAAGTTCTTAATTTGATATTTCAAAGAAACCTAGTTAACTTGGTCAAATTTGCGTTCAATGAATGCAGTTGACTGAATATCTAGTCCCTTGGGTCATCTGAACCTGCCCAATGGATGCATTTGACTTAATATTTAGTCCCCTTGGTCGTCTGAACGTGCCCATTGACACTAATCTTTGAAAATTTTAATGATTATTTGAGACGTTTAGAAAATAAAATCATTGATTATTTTAATACAAAAATAAAGCTCTCGTCCTAATTATTATTTCTGGCCAAAAATAAAATTAAGTTTAGGCCCAGCCTTTCACTTTAAATGAGTTTTAAAGTCTTTATCTAAATGCCTGAAAATTTAAGAACAAAATTTTCAATTACGTGCTTCAATGTTGACCTCATTTACAAATATCTTAACATCGAAAGTATACAGATTTTCACTGCCATTTTGTCGCTTAAGAGAACCAAAAAGTCAAAAAAAAAAACATTTTAAAACAGTTTCAAACAGCCATTTGATTTCAATGTGAAGTATAACTCTCTCATGGTCTTTATTTTGTTATTTAAAAAAGGGAAAAGGCGTTCACAATTTGGCACAATCGAAAATTTGTGCATGAAAAGAATTGAGTGCGAAAGTGAGATCTTTTTTTTCATTTGCACTCAATTAGTTTTGGAATCTTAAACGGTTGCAATAGGTATATCAAAATGAAAAATTACCTCCTGTAAAATCAAATTGCCCCCCTGTTGGGCATGGGCTTAGAACATGTTCAGAGTTTGTTCTAAATGCATTCTATAAGCTCGGTATAAAATGGCTGAGCAGGCAGAGCTAACTGCTGAACAAAGTCAATTTGACATTCAAAACTAGTGTGTTCCATGAAATAGTTCAGAACTCTTAGAACACGTCCGCTTCGGAGAAAGTTCAGAGCATGATCAGTATCTGAGGTCTCCGATATAATTTTAATTCATCTAAACATTGTGATCAATTGCACTAACATTTAGTTGCCAATTTAAAACTCAAAAATCTTAACTAAAATGTAATATGTTGAACGCGCCGATTTGCAATGTTTTTAAGAAATTAGTGAAGTTGGCTGCATTCAGCTTTTTGCTCTATTTGTTCGGTTTTTTTTTCTGAGCTCATAGAGCATACTCAGAGCTAAAAAAAAACAGATCTTTTTTTACAGCTCAGTGCTATGCTCGAAGCTTAAAAAAGAAAAATGCTTTAAATTGCTGTTTTCAGCCAAATATTGTTCAACCCACTGCCACTGGCTATCTGAAATTTAATGTTACTCAATCTAACAACGCTGTCAGTTTGAGCGACAACCATACATAATTTTTTGTCTGCAGATGTTGCAGTGTATTATGTACTTAACCCCGAAATTAGTGTTATCTCGTACTACCTAGCCTTTGCCCAGGTTTTCCATGAGCTGTTTCGTCATTAATTTATTTGTTTTAAAATTTTGGTCAGGCATCTTAAAATGTTAAACTTTAACTCAGCAAGTATATGTCTGACAAAAAACATCTACCTACTCAAAGTAGAGGAAGTATTGAAGCATTCTCCTTTTTAATTTATATTTGATGTAAAGAAATACCAACTAAACTTATGATGGACATATTCAGGTAACTAAAGCCTTAACAAGATGAATTAATCTTTGCTTTTGTTAAAGATTTAAACAAAATTGTACTCTTCTCAGTACTCGTATACTACCAACCAGATTGCCCTGTCTTGAACCAGTTATCTTTTCATAATGGTGTCTTGGACAAATAAAGCATTATTTTGCAATAGACAAAAGTTTACTTACATAAATATATGCGACGAGACCTGCAGAGTTAACTTTTCATCAGACAAAAAGTAAGCTGATCTCTTTTATAGTGCAACTCGCTTCTATTATGGCAAGCGTAATGTCCGACATTGTGTATTCGTCGTAAACAATTATAACAAAAAGCCAGTTATAGGTATACAGTCAGTAGCTATATAGCTGATGGTCGTGAGATTGTTTGATCATTTTGATATTATACCTCTTACGAAAAATTTACTTTCTCCACAAAGAACATAATAATGCAGTTGAAAGCAAGCGCTGCGCTAACTGGCTGATGGTCTGGAAAAGTAAAGCATATTTTTTTCAATGGCCGTAATTGGGAAAATTTTGTTAATACTTTCTTATAAAATTTAAAAAAATTGTAAACTAAAATCCATAACCTTCAACGTTTACTAGTTCTGTTTTTGAATTAGCATTTACTCAAAACTGATTGGTCAAATAGAAAAAGTTTATGATCTATCATGATTATGATTTTCGTAGAGAATTTTCAAATCAACTAGTTTTGAATGAAGCACTTTCCGATAATGATTACTACTTTAAAGTTATGCGTAAAACACATATGTTTGACCTTAAAAACTTATTTACACTATTTTGTAAGTAAAACTGGAGCTTGTTGTGGTTAAAATCTTCAGTTGAATTTTTTATTTGAACATTGATATTGTGCTAGACTATTGATTTCCGTTTTATCGAAAACATTAACACTATTTATTCTTGAAGACCAAGCGCCTAGTAGACGCCCTTTGAAGAATCCAGCCCTGGTCCAGACTTGAGACTATACACATTTTCCAAATTCCCGAAAGTATTATTCCCACTTAAATTAATGACACACAAGAAGTTGGATAACGATTAATATAATTATTACTGTTGTTATTGATTTGTCTGCTTTTTACCATCTTAGATGCTAAGTGTTTTCAAAAGCACACTCTTACACTTCTGACAAAAAAAAAAAACGACTTTCACTTTACTTCTTAAGGCAGGTACTCAACGCACCTAATACTTCAAGTTAAAATAAAATGCGCTTTCAATTGACCTCTTCTATAAGCCATTATGGTCTTATTCAAAACATTAAAATAAATAATTGGCCAATTAACAGGTGTTTCGTGGGTAAGATGATTTACTCATCTAATCTGCGCGTGTAAAATGTGCTTGAAATATCTTAAGTCTATTTAAACATTAATCAAATTATGTATACCTTTGTGAGGCTATGGATACTATATTCATTTGATTTGCAGTAGCGTGTATAAGTTTCTATAATATAGCATACCTGAGCTTTGCTCATAAATCTTTGTTTTGTGATCGACATATTTCAAATCTTTTCACCCACGTTTGCTGATTTTAAGAGCTTGAAATTATAGTGTAGGAAATAATGTTGCATTTTGATTTATGATTTTACTAACGATCAATAATTTGTATCTGAATGATTACACATAATTATGAATAGAAGGGCTTAAACAAGAGTAAATATAAGAGCATCTGTGGCCGCTTTTAGAAATTTTACTTGATGTTTAAAATTTTAAACTATCGGTAAGTGGAATTGGAGTAATGTCCGTGATATTAAATACTTTGACTTCACTCATTTTTTTCATTTTGATAGCGCTTTATGTTGGTAACTTTGTCAATTGGCATATAAATCCAACACTCCTGGTATATTTTTCAAATTTATAAGTGACTAAGTAAGCACATATCACCTTTTCTTTTCTTGCTTTTTACCAAGGTTGCCTCTTTAATAAGAACCAACTTTTGAAAATGTTTTGTCAGTCTGTACTTAAAGATAGAATGAGACCACTCATCAGGGGTAATAGTGTTGTTTTTATAATATTTGATGCACCAAAACCGAAATTTAAAGAAAAATAATATTTAGCGAGAAAATTTTTATGGGATTTAAAGAGCACGTTGTGGTTGCAGTGAATGGCTTGATTTGATAGGGAATCGATGGTTTTATATTTATTTTCTTTCATAACTTATTTGCCATGTGTATTTTGGTGGCCATCCATCCCATTCTATCCGTTGTGTGTTTGAGAGGACAAACCTCTTTTTCGGTATACATAATGTCCTCTCTATTTCCGAAGATTATATAAATATACAAAAACATTGTTATTTTCATCTCAATTTTTTTCTATGCTTTGGACAAAGTTTTGCTGTTCACTTGGACGTATACGTTCTTTTTTTCTAATTTCTTATTAAACATTTTTTTTAAATATTTTTGTCTATTGCTTTCTAATGTTTGGATATTATCATCATCACCAAACCCAAAAAGTAGACAGCAGTGATTTTGGTCTTATTCCAAACGCTTTTGTCATGTACTAGAGTTTAGAAAAGATCTAGAAATCAATGACGAGGAATTATTTTACGAGGTTTGATAAGTCAGATGGTAGATTGCACAATTTTTCCCCAGACTAAAAACTATTCGAATTTTTGGAAAATTGTGACGAAGAATATGTGAAATATGAAAATAAATACTCGTAAATATATGAAAAAAAATTAGGATACTCAAAAATGAGAAATCACCATCAGAAGATAATATCAATACCTACTAGATGGAATGTTAGTAAAATTTCAATAAATTACTATTTCGAAAGTGCAATTTATAAAAATTTTCTTAAAAATTTGATATGAAACATTACAAAAAATATATATTGGGAAGAAAAATAAAAGAATGAAACACGAAGTAAATTTTAAAAAGTGGTTGGGTGCGACCCACACTGGTAACTTCCCATTGGCATTGGTGACCTCGGAAGCTAGCAGCCCAATGTCATTTAATTATTTAAGAAAATGCACAACTATGTCGCACGTACTTGCTCTTATTTTCAAGACACTGAGGATTTAAGAAAATTATATGTAGGGACATGGAAATTATAAAAGAAAAATGTTTAAAAGCATGAAATACGATACATAAATTAGCTAAGAAAAATTCGTTGAGAGTTTGAGATGGTAAAAAAGGACGCCATCTTAATTCCTTATTGAATATTTTATATTGTATGGGCAGAAAAAAAATTCAAATCGTTGGAGCGGTTTTCTTAAAAAAGTTATTTCTCATATATATAAAATTCCTCAAACATTTTTACGAAAAACTTTTGGTATGCAAATCTTAAGTATTTATTTATGTAATTTAAAATAAAAAACACGTTCTATAATAGGTACTATTAATATTTTCTAAGTGCAAAATTTTATAATTTTTTGTAGTAGATTTGTATTAATATTAGTACATTAAAAAAGTTGAATCAAAATCATCATTTTGGAGAAAAAAATATTTTCCTTTCCGATTTTTTAACTTTTGTATGGAAGGTACCGTTATTTTTCATATACATATATAACATTTTTATTAAAATAATTGAAAGAGTTCTAAAAAACTCTTAAATATAGAGTTTCAAAAAAATCGATTATAACAAAAAATTTAAAAATAGTGGTTTCTTTGGGAGGTACCATTTTCCACCCAAAGGATGCCTTTACTAAAAGAAATTGATTAAATTTTTTTAAGAAAAGTTGTCAGCTGTTTTTCAGAAAAATACGATTATGTTAAATTGTATGGCAGGTACCGTTATTTTTGATTAAAAAAAAAATGAAAAAATGTATGGCAAAATCACCAAAACCTACTATGCACCAAGTTTGAAGAAAAGCGATCGGGCCGCTTAGGCTGTAGACAAACAGACAGAGGACAGACAGAATTGTGCCACTCACTTTTTTGGTGTTCTCTATCATCGTAATGTCATGTTTGATCGTTATCTCAACTTTTTTTTGCACGAATTCAAAAATTGCCTTATAAATAGTACGAGTACCTACATATATGGCTGGGTGCGACCCACACTGGTAACTTCAACGACGTAAATACTTACAATACTGTGCTATAGCTTTTTATAAAGCCTAAAACGGATTCTTTTATTAGTATTAGTCAATCCAAATTAACAATTTTTGAAAATTTCGTTTAAAAACTCAAAATGAATAAAACAAAAATTGAAAAATTTTGTTTAGGGATTTTATATTTTACCTTATTAAATAGTGAATAGCCTTGTTATAAGCCTCAAGTTGAATACTGAAAACCAGATGGTTGTAGGATTTTCAGTTTTCGAGAAAATTGGAAGCGATGATAACTACTTTCTTATTAAAAGAATATTTTTGTTACTTTGAGTGCCACAAAGGGCGAAGTAACCTGCTAATCTACCAGAGGGTTCTAACCTGCTGTTTTTAGCGTCACCAGTTGCGTAGTACTTGCTGATGTACCAGACTACAGAAACACCTACAGGCGCCAAACTAAAAAAGATAATTTTCAAGTAGACGCACCAGTAAAATGTTAGAGTTGCCACAATGGTGGGACTTCAACTTTTGTGGTAATTTTTAATATTTCAAACATGAGAAAAGTTGCAGAAAAGCCACCAGATACCAAAATTGTATTGGGAAAATAACGGTTGATATCCTACGAAATAGGTGTTGATGAGTAGCACCTTCAGTTAAAATGTCAGTGCTGCCACTTTTTTGGAAGATATCTACTTTTTTATGTCAAAGCATGAGATTTCCACTTTTAATATTTTGGGAAAGAAAAAACAACAAATTTTTCCCAACACGCGTTTGGCATAATATTTAAAACTACCAAAAAAGTGGAAATTGACATAAAAACTCTGTTCTCCAAAAGTGGCAGCACTGAAATTTTAACCGACGGTGATTATACTATCTTTTAAGGCACCAAATATAATGATATTTCCAAACCAAATTTTGAGTCTAGAGAAGTTCCTGTATTATTGTTCGTGTTAAATATATTATAAATTACTAATTGAAAATTTAGTGTTGCACGATTTACGAGCCGTTGCAGAATAACAACCTACCTTCACCCCAAATTTGTAGTTCCAACTTTCAAAGTTTCAATGGCCACTGGTGAACAAACTTGTAAAAATATAAATGAACATGTACAACATTTGGGAAAGAATTTAAATTTTCTATTTGAATAATTTTTAAAGAGATAAATAAGGCTTATAGTTATAATATTTTTTGTTACAATACAAACATACTAATGGTAAAAGAAAATTCTTCTAAAATTGCTTTTAATTTGCAACCCTACTCTATAGACTATACTACTCTAAAAATGCAACCGATGATAATTTTGCTGTACTATAACTTTATGAAAACCAAAAATCGTGCTCTTTCAATTTTATTTCGATAAGTGCTGTTTTTAGTATGAATTAATGTAATTACTTAAGATCAGATTGAAATAATTTATGGATATGAACGTGTGGTGGGCTTAAGAAGAAAATAAAAATATGTCAAGGATCGAAAGTGACACGATGCGATACGCAATGGTGACTTGAAGTATTTTTTTTTTGTTTGTCTTTACCTTAAAAGAAGCCATCGAAATGTATCGAAAGTTTAAAATATCAACAAAAAAAAAAAGAGAGTTTCACTTTGTCAGATGGTCTCTACTATGTCTTTGGCTTCTTTACAGAGAGAAAAATGATTAATTATCATCTTGTCTTATATCATTTGACAAAACTGTAGGTACCTGCGTTTATATTTTGACCATAAATACCCAAACAGGAATTTTCAAAAGCTTATAGTTTTGAGTAAGGGAAAGTATTATTTGAAGGTTCATTGATCTTTGGATTGGTATTTGGTCAGTAAATCAGCTGTTTATATGCAAATGTCATACTTATATTTTGAAAGATGAATCTGTTACGAATGTGACACAACCTACACAACTTAAATAAAACAATTTTATTTGTTTTGATATTATAGATAGGCAAAATATAAAGCAATTGAAATTATTGCTATGTTTTGTATTTCACACTTAAAAAAATCCCATCTTTGATTAGAATATGTATGTATATTTGAACAAGTTCGTAGAATCAAGTTGTTACTTAAATTGGTTCTTATTTTTTTTAGAATTGGAAGCTTTTTTTAGCATATATTTATTTCCAAAAGTAATAAGTTAACTATTTAAAGTTTTAAATTAGATTATTTTAGTGTTTTATCTTAAATTAGTTAATTAATTTAATTGATCCTCATAAATATTCATTCTTTTTCTTGTATCTATTAAAAAATAGTATCAAAAGTTGCCCCGTAACTATCAATATACATTATCTGCATAATATGTTATGCTTGCACTATTTATTTTTATGAAAATAAATTATAGAAATCATTAAAAGGAGCAAACAACTTATTTAATTTGACATTTAGCCAAATATTTTTCATAAAAGCGTTATTGTAATATTCATAAGCATGCGCAGAGGAGGACAAGAGGGCGACTTGTTCCCTAAAGCTCTGGACAGTTCCACAATTAACACAAAGTTAACATACAAAAGCAGTCCTTAGCGTGGTACTTCTTTCTGCTATCTATTACTTAACTGATTTTGTAGATGAAATATGGTCAAAGATATCTCCAAACATCAATTTAAGTTGTCTGCACGGCAATCGTGAGAGCCAACAACCATCTTTGAAAACACGTTTTATCAATTATTTTGTGAACGATGCATTGTACGACAAAATAAGAAATTTCTAAAAGCTAATAATCGATTCTTTTATTTGGTTTTTAAATCAAGATGTTTTCGTGTAAAGTTTCTTGAGAAACTAAATTTGAAAGTCAGTATTTTCTTCAAGCAAATGATATATGTATATTCTTTGAAACTTAATATTTATTTTATATTTTAATTTAATATTTATTGAATTTAAAATTTAATTTCTCAAAAACTTTTCACGAAAACAACTTGATTAAAATAAAAGCAAATGAAAGAATGGAATATCAGCTTCCAAAAAATGATGGCAACCCTACTTATAATGAACTCCTTTTATTTTTTCAACTTATAGAAATTGAATTTAAAAATTAAAACCAAATTAATGCTTATTAATAGCTAGGGTTTGTTTTAAATGATGGAGAGCCTTGGCAGCATTCTTTTCTGTGACAGACGATATGACAGTTCACAGTTCTTTTGAGGTTAATTCGATTTGGCTGCTGGAGCAACGTTTTCAAATTGTTCAGATTGATTTAGAAAAATACGAGTATGTTTCAGTTATAATTTCTTATGCGTTTGTTGACGTTTATTGGTCGGTGCAATTGTTCAGTTGACATATCAGAGCGGAGAGTTTGGAAAACTGATGAAGGGGTGGGTGGCGGTGTGTACTCAGAAAGACTAAAATTAAGTCTTTCATTCCGTCTTCTAAATCATTAAGCGTGTTACAGGCGGAATTTATGGCAGTTAAAGAAGACTTATCTTGGCTAAAAGAAAACGTGATATCAACTACAGATAGTCAAGCAGCTATCAAATCTCTGGAATCTAATTTTACTAACTGTATAACAGCCCTAAATTACCGTTCATCTCTCTTGGAGATGGTGATGGCGCAGCAGTTTAACATTCACATGTGTTGGGTGCCGGGGGACAGGGTAATTGTTAGGCCGATGAACTCGCTAAAAGTGGAACAACTCTACCTCTTCTACCTAGCAAGGCAGATATAAGTATTCCCATCGCTACATGTAAACTTATGCTGAAGCGCGATGCATTAGCGAGAACAAACCTTAGGTGGAACAATATCACTACTTGTTTGGCAACAAAACAAATCTGGCCAATAATGGATTTAAAGCAGTCTAAGCATTTGATATCTCTAAGTAGATTGCACATTGGCTCCATGATTGGTGTTCTAACCCGACACTGTCGTATATACAAGCACGCAACGCGTCTTGGCGTGTTTTCTAACGATTTTTGCAGAAACTGTATGGATTAGGAAGAGATTGAATCGAACCCTCACCTTCTATGCACGTGCCCTGCTCTATCTTATAGACGAAGACTTCACCTTGGTGATTTTGAATTCAATTATCCCGGTGATCTAATAAACTTGGACATAGGTAGTCTACTGTGCTTCATAAGAAGCTCCAAATGATTCACCGAGCAATGAATAGGGTTTTCCTAGATTCATGTGGTGTCACAATGGACCAACTCATGGTCTTAGTGTGTCAGTCTTCATGACTGGCAGCCACTTCAACCTAACCTAACCTATATCAAAAAAAAAAACACCTGGGAAACTACCAGGTAGAAGAGAGTGATCTTTCCTCTCTAAAAGTCCTCCAAATACTTAAATTTCTTAGGGAAATAAAATTGGAGGAAGAACTGTAGAATGAGCAACCTCATCCAGTCTAAGGTGGGGCACAATAGATCTTAAGGTCGCAGTGCAACAACCCCCAAAAAATTTCTTTCATTCATTCAACCTATATCAAAGCGCACAGCTTAGCAGTAAAATTAAAATTTTTTGTTTATATAGTATTTGACACTCAAACTGGGAAAACTCTCTGAGAAATATTAACTGGACAAATCAACCCTCCACATCTAACGGGTGATTTTTTAAGAGGCTTAGAACTTTAAAAAAAAAAAAAACACAAAAAATTCGAAAAAATGAATGAAATATTTATTTGAATCGATAGTTTGAACCTTGCAATTTAATGTTTAAAGATAATTTCATGCAAGTGTTGACCGCGGCTGCGTCTCAGGTAGCCCATCCGCTGAGTCCAATTTTGGCATACTCTTTCACACATATCGGCCGGTATCTCACGAATGAATGCATGGATGTTGGCTTCCAGTGCGTCAATCGAAGCGGGTTTGTCCCTATAGACATTAACCTTGACATACCCCCACAAAAAATAATCTAATGGTGTCAAATCGCACCATCTAGGCGGCCAATTGACCGGCCCGAAACGTGAAATTAACTGTTCACCAAACTCGCCTCGCAATTGCGCCATTGTTTCGCGTGCTGTGTGGCATGTGGCACCGTCTTGTTGAAACCACATATCATGCAAGTCAAGAACTTCCATTTCGGGCAAAAAAAAGTTTGTTATCATCGCTCGGTAGCGTTCACCATTGACAGTAACGCTGCGATTCGCATCATCTTTGAAGAAATATGGCCCAATAATGCCGCCGGCCCATAAACCGCACCAAACAGTGGCTTTTTCGGGATGCATTGGTAGCTGTTGCAATGCTTCTGGCTGATCTTCACTCCAAATGCGGCAATTATGCTTATTTACGTACCCATTCAACCAAAAATGAGCCTCATCGCTGAACACAATTTTTCGATAAAAAAGCGGATCCTCGGCCTGCTTTCCAAGAGCCCATTCACCAAAAATTCGGCGTTGTGGTAGGTCGGCTGGCTTTAGTTCTTGCACCAGCTGTATCTTAAAAGGCTTTACGCCCAAATCCTTCCGCAAAATTTTCCACGTAGTGCTGTAACAAAGGCCTAACTGCTGGGAACGGCGCCGAATCGACATTTCGCGGTCTTCTGTCACACTAGCTGATACGGCCGCAATATTTTCTTCACTACGCACAGTACGTAAACGTGTTGGTGGTTTAATGTCCAACAAAGTAAATTTGGTGCGAAATTTGGTCACAATCTTCCGAATAGACTGCTCAGAAGGTCGAGAATGCCGACCATAAAATGGAAGCAGCGCGCGATGAACATTTCGAACCGAGCACGAATTTTGATAGTAAAATTCAATAATTTGCAAGCGTTGTTCATTTGTAAGACGATCCATGGTTAAATTGCAAACCAAACTGAAGCTGTTTGACAGTGACACAAGGTACTAAACACACGTCAGCTGTCAAAACCAGTGTTGCCAAAACCAAACCAGCTAAAAAATCACCCTTTATATGTACGTATTTCTTTTAAATGATGATGTTCAGAACATTGAAGTCACTTTGGTGGAAACAGAGACATATGATTACTTTCTTTTATACCTAAATTTTAAAGGAATAAATGTTGCAAAAATGTGGCTATAACAAGACGGCATGTGCCACCACCACATGCCACACAGCACACGATACAATAAATTTACTGAAAAAAAGCATTTAACGAACGATTAATTACACGAAATGGACCTGTTAACTGACCACCTCATTCGTGCGATCTAACTCCATTAGATTATTTTCTCTGAAAATTTATGTAAAATTGCCTGTCTACGACGATAAACCAGAAATAATTAAGCACTTAGAAGCCAACATTCGACACGTTATTGCCGAAACACAGCCTGATTTACTGGGAAGAGAGTGTCTGTATATATACGAGTTGTTACAAATTATTGGACCTCCAGATTACGCCATGCACGCGCCAGCCACATACCCACATATTTTAATATTAATTCCATAAAATCAGTCATATCAGTCAAATAATCCGAGAGTTTGTAAAACAGTGCGTTTCGGTTCACAAAATCAATTCAGTTCACTTGTATTTGACTAAGAATGCATTGCCTATGTTTTTTTTTGTTTTAAAAGCTTCATAATTTATTATACTTTACAAATTGATGTGAGAGTGAAAATATGGTCTACTGTTAAATAGGCTTTTCTGAAGATAGTTTTATTTGAAATTCCGAAAGGATGTTGCTGGTGAATTTTGGTAGTACCGTGGCTGGTGATGATCTTCAAAAGTTGCCTCTCCCTTGACCATGTTCCTGAGTCTTGGAGATAAGTTAGGGTGGTTTTTATACCGAAAGTGGGCAGGCGAGGACTTCAGACCAATCAGCCTAGCCTCTTTCGTGCTCAAAATTTTATAGCGCATTAAGAGATGTATTAGATGGTTGTCCCCTCCAGAACTCAACGCGCATACCTAAAGAGAAGTTTACGGAAACTGCCTTCCATGAGGTAGTGCTTACATTTGAGAAAACTATTAACTTCAAAGAATATACTCGCCAAGTTCTAAAATGTAAAAGAGGCTTTCAATAACGTGCTAACTTTATCCATCCTTGAGTCACTAGTTGAATTTGGTGTAAAGGGATACATCAGAGAATGGATTATGTCCATGCTAAGCGATAGAAGGATTCAAGCTACGTAAGGTAATTTAAATTCAACTAAACACGTCTGTAGAGGAACACCCCAGGGTGGTGTTCTATCACCCCTTCTATGAATTTTAGCTATGAACAAAATCCTCTTTAAGTTGGAAAGATGTGGTGTGAAGGCGGTTGCGTATGCGGATGATTTGGTTATACAGGTTTGAGGAAAGTTCATTTCAGTGATAATCGAAATCATAGAGCAGGCTCTGAGGAAGGTAATCAATTGGGCTACGAGTTTTGGTCTTCTAGTTAACCAGAGCAAAACGAAATTGATGCTATTTACCACCACATATCAAAAATTAGATTCCTACTGAAATCTTTTTGACGTCCACTGACTTTCGCGCTCTTCTTCAGTAAAGAGAGATTTCGACACAACTATTTATACTGATGGCTCAAAGATGGAGTGTGATGTTCATTAAGGAATCTTTTCAGAGTCTCTGAACATCTCTAGGCCCTTTCGGCTACCCAATTTTGCTAGTGTCTTTCAAGCTTAATTACTGGCAATTAGGGAGGCATGCAAAATACTTAAACTAGACCCAAACCAAAATCGTAATACAGCTTCCCTAACAAACAGTTAGGCAGCTGTTAAAGCCATTGATTCAGCTAAATCATCCTCTAAACTAGTTAAGCAATGAGCTAGCAAGTCTAAATATCAACCTCAAAGTCACCCTCATCTGGGTTCTAGGTCACAGTGACATTAAGGGAAATGAATGGGCAGATGAACTGGCCAGGCAGAGATCAGCCCTCCATAGCTCACTTGCGGAAAGAGTTAGCATTCCCCTTGGAATTGAAAAGGGCAATATATTCTCAATTTTCCATACTAAATCTAACTGTAGGTGGAGCAGCTTAACCAAATGCAAAATATCCAGAAAGTTCTGGCCCGCCTATAATAAATCTCGAACTATTGATCTAGAACCAGGAAAGACATGGCCAGGGTCGTCGCAACTTGTAGGTACTGGATACTAGCTAGGAACAGAACATGCGACAAGCCTGGATATTCCTTACAATCGCAGCTGTGTAGACCAGCAAGAAAAGAAAACAGTCATTCACTTCCTTCGTAAATGTCCTGCTATGACCAATTCAATTCAATTCAATATTGCTTTATTGAACAATTCTATTTACAATTGGCATACAAATAATTAATAACTATAAGATACATTGATAAATAAAAGGATTTTGTTGACACATAAGGGGCCCAACATTATACATTGAAAAAAAAATTAATATACGAGTAAATAAGATTTATAATTTTTGAAGACTTAATATATAAGTCGGGTTGACTTTGTCGTCCTCGGGTTGTTTAGTCCCTGTTGTCAAGTGGCTGCATTGGTTTAGGGTTATGATAGTATTGGCGTTTAGCCACGAAAATGGGCTGACCCTGGATCAGTGTAGAAGTGTAGATTGTTATTGTTATATCCAGGATTTCCTTAGCTCCTAGGTACCTGGGTTCGGGATGTCGTTGTTGGTTTATCATCATTTTCATCATTGATCATTGATTAGGGTGGTTGGTGGGATTCCTTATCAGTTTATCTGCAGATAGCATTAAGTACTTGTCCAGGGGGACTACTCATCAGAGTAGAGTTGCTCATTCTTGAGGTGCTTACGCCGTTGACGATCGAAGTCCAGTTTAGATTCTCAGTATTTTTTTCTCGAATATTTGCAGTTCCTTCATAGCTGTTTTGGAGATGGTGAACCAAACTGGGAAGCTGTAACTGATAACTCGTCTCAAAAGTTGCTTGTAGATTAAAACTTTTGTCTGCTGGCTTAGCTCAATTCTCTTTTTCATCAGCGGGTACAGGCGATTGAAAGGAAAGTTGGCCTTTTTGAGTACAAAACGGAATGTGTGTTGAATCTCAAAAGCTCGTTGAAGTTGATGCCTAGGTACTTGGCGCTGCATTTGGCTGGTAATCTGGTACCATCTGAGAGTGCTAGAGAGATGCTTCTACAGCTCCCAGCTGAGCAACCGCGTCTACCCCCTGGTTTTCTGAAGCAGACAAGCTCTAATTTGGATGAGTTTATCGGATACCTCATTTGGTGTAAGACTGAAACAGTTTGCGAATGTGTGCCTTGACTTCTCGAACAGCTATCAATAGAGAGAATGATGAGCAATATGTTACTGAGTATTTGTGACCGGCAAGAAAAAAAAAACAGTCATTCACTTCCTTCGTAAATGTCCTGCTATGGCCAATATTGCTCGGAGTGGCATTTTTTGACGACCTTAATGAACTTTCCAAAATCTCGAACAAGGATTTGAATTTTTTTCTCGACGCGATGAAGAATGAAGTGGATCTAAGACAACAGTTGGTTACTTTTATATAATGTTCCCGTCCAAACTCCCAGTTCTGTGAGCAAACGGAATCTTGGTTTCAACGAGGTTTCATGATTCTGAATGACAATGATGATCATCACACGGCTGGGATGATTACTTTTAGATGCCATTCTGCTCCCTGCCGAGCTTGGCATAGCACAGTTGACTTCGGGTGGGATGGGATCCAATTGAATGAGTGTCTTATGACCCGCCTCCTGTCGGTTGTGCTAGCTTACCCCACATCCGTTAAAATTAAAATCAATGAACATATCTGGTTTAATGGGAAGATGTTGATATTCATTAGAAACCTCATGTCATGTAGAGTGAACAGACGGAAGTCCACTCTCCTATTTCAACCATGTAACTGGAAGCATCCGTGATTCGTGCTTTGAACAAACCAACAAATTAGTTGCTTGGTATTGTTTTTTCTCTCAAATTCAAGGCATGGAAGATGATTTTCGAAGGATATGTCTCCAAACCCTTACTTTTATCCACATTCATCCACAGATCAAAGAAGTTATGGTATCAAAACCGCACACTCCAGCTTGTGGCCACCATTTTTGCCTAACTATGGTTGTTTCTCATTATTCAGCGTTTTACACAATAAATGTCAGAAAAAAAACTGTTTTCTTCAGGAAACCACCCATCAGGTTTAACTAATAATCCAAGTTTTCAACCTTGAGCGCTGAGGACAACGTTGTCAAAAATGTAAGAAAAAGCGGAATTTTCCCTTTTTTTCAGAAATTGACGATGGATTCGCTTACTTAAAAAAACTTTATTTGTGCTTTTGATTTCTAGCTGAGAAATCTTGTTCAGGTTTCATTTCTGTGCTCAATCAAAATCTCTACGATCTCAGAAATTTAAACTGGCTAACTATGCACAATCTCGCCTATTGTGGTCAAATTTCTGAGCATATTCCTGAGATATCATAAAACTGAATTAAATATTTTTATTCCTTATTTTCTTGAGAGAATCTTTTGTATTTCACCAAATAATTTAAAATTTTGTTTTTTTTTAAATTTTAGACAATCAATTTGACCAATCAGAGATCGATCGTCAAAATAGAATAACCAAACAAATATTTGCCAACTATTTGGAACGACACTTTTTCCCATATAGAAGAACAAATCAAAGAATTCCAACTATTGATGAAATTCTTCCAAGAAATCTTCCAAGCAAACAACAAAGCCGCACCATTCACAGTCGGGCAAATCGTAGACAAATACCTGCCGAAAGCCCTAACGAACTTGATGACGATACAAGTCAAGATGGTGGTGAAGTTGTTGATGAGGCAGAAAAGGACTTTGAGGAAGTAAATGATTCAAGGGAAGCCGATGATGAGTCCTTACAAAGTGTGGAATCAGAACAATTCGATCAATATTACAGGGAACTACTGGAACGAGATCCTAGCGAAAATGAAATAGACAGTGGTAAGTGTTAATTAACTGTTCAACTTATGTCTTTTTTAGGTCAATAAGTAAATATTTCAGCTTGGTCACTAAAGATTATTTTGTTAGATCTCAATATGAAAGTCCAAGTGGCCAATTACTGATATGATATTAAAGGAATAACTATAGCATCCGTGTTTCCATAGTGAGCTGTTGAAAAATTAAACTTATCAGATAAGATTAGAAGCCTTCCTTATTAACATAAATGTTCATAATAAATAATGTAGCTCCGGTTTCCAAATAAAAATACTATATGTCCTCTGGTTACTTATGCGCTATAACTTCACGCCATTGTTTGAAATCAATCATAAACAGTTTAAGTTCAATATGATTGATTCGTTGCCACCGAAACAAAATTGTTAACTGGTTTAGTTTATTCTTTTCATTTTTCAACAAAACGAAACCAGTTGATGGCTTAGTTAATGATAAAAATAAACTTTTAACAGCTAATATTTTCAAGGCTATTTCATTATGTCTTATTCATTGTCACAGGCGTGTAGAAAAAACCGTTATTTGATTTGATTGCGTTCAACAGATGAGATGATGATATCATCTACTAGCAATTGTCTAACCTCTAGTGAAAGCTAAAGTCATACTTTTTAGATTCATAGTGATACCATGGTCAATTTAATTTTCTGTCTTATTGTTTGCTTTTATCTAAAGACCATAAAGTAAGCTAATTTAAAATTGCACACGCTTGAAGTTCAAGTGTCGGAAGTCCGATTATATTCGTATTTTCACTTTGATTGATTATTATTTTTATTATTGACAGAGAAATCGATTCCATAAATTATTTGCCCCTCAAAATAATGCGAAATGAACCAGAAAATTGCTTAGTCACCTGAAGGCCAAAACCTTTTGATTTGTTTGGAATCAGATTTTGCTTGTAAACATTGAAGTAAAGAAAAATGTTTGTGAACAAATAATAATTCAGTGAAGAATACGATTAAGCCTTGAATAATGTGAACATGTGTTTGAGATTTTAAACCAAGTGTACCTTCATGAGAATTATGCAATTGAATACACTTGGCGCAATTTTCTCATTGACAATTGTGAAACACTAGTGGCAAGGTGCTTCTTTGAGGCTATCAGAAAAACTCTATCACGGGTCTGTCCCCGTGTGGATGGGGCAATTATTTGTGTGTGCATAAGATCTTGAGAGTCTGATGTGAGTATTTTAACATTTATGTAGGTAGCTAAATTACCTAGTTATTTATTATGGAAATTTGCTGGAACAACATTTTTATTCAAATAGAAGTCTCTTCTATTTGTTTATAATGTATTAATTTTATTTGTAAAATAAATATTCAATTAACACGGGGCTGTCAGATGTATGTACTTATGTCTTATGAATAACTTCATTGAATTGGTATGAACTGAGAAAATTTGTTAAAAGTCATTTGTGTCAAATAAACTTCATTTACTTATTCAAGAGGAGAATAACTTAATACTTTAAATCAAAGGAGCCTCATTGTATAATAAATAAATACAAAAACAACTTAAGGTTCAAGAAGCTATAAGGTAGTTAAGAATAAAAGATGATGGGCGCCATTTATACCATTTATTGAAACTCATGGTTGAAAACTTTTATTTAAAATTTTTCAGCTTTTAGAAAGCAAACTTAGTAATTATTTTCAAAAAGATTACGATTAAATAATTTGTTCGTGCTTAAATCTGTCATTCTATCCCAACTTTTCACATCAATGATTATCTATCGGTTAAGTAGTTCAACTATTTTTAATTTTGGTGGGAGCAAAACCTCCATTTATTCGGCTTAATACAAGCTAATTCTTAATCTTACTAAAAAACTAAGAACTTAAGCTGAGGTAAGTGTGAAGGAGGGCGATTCAGAAGACGGAGTTTTAGGGAAGGAGTACTGAGGTTAAAGTCAATGGAGTTCATGTTCAAATGAACACTTCACATCGTTCGAGAGATAGGTTCATTTGAGCCATAGAGGGTCCTGTGAGTGGGAAGATAAAAAAGACGAGGATTTCTAGAACGAGGGTTAATGTTAAGAGAGCTAGTGTTGTAGAGTGAAATGCAGTCAATGGAACCAGAAATTAATCGATGAATGAAGAGAATGTCTGATATTTCTCTACGGTCTTTCAAAGAATTCACGTTGATTAGTTTAAGACGGTCTAGATAGGGAGGCAGGATCAGGGGATTGTTCCAGGCATGGCCTTGAAGAGCAAAGTGAAGGAAGAGACGCTGGACGCTCTCGATTCTGGAAATGTGTATAAGTTGATAAGGGGACCAAACTTGAGAAGCGTAATCAAGGAGTGGACAAACAAAGGATATGTATAGGGATCGTGTCACATAAGGGTTAGGGAACTCCTTTGACCATCTTTTGACGCTGAATTGGCCTTGAGGATGATATCATCTATACAGGAGAGAAAATTAAGTTCCGGGTCAAATATTATGCCAAGATCACGAATATTATCAACGGTGGATATGGCTTGATTATGAAGGAAGTACAATTGGGGAGGAGATTTAATACAATTACGCGTAAAAGTGATCGATTGGTATTTAGCAACGTTAAGCTCCAAGCAATTTTTATGACTTAAGACACCAAACTAAAAAACTGTCAAGGTCCTATTGAATAAGGGAAGAGTCATGTGTCGACAAAATGATCTTGAAAAACTTGGTATTATCAGCGTTAAGTGAAATATTAGAATGTTTGATGACCTTTTCAATGTCGTTAATAGCAAGAATGAACAAAAGTGGGCCTAGGTGGCTGCCTTGGGGGACACTGGATGTAGATAAGAAAGAGCAAGAGGTGGTGGTTCTATAACTAACGCTTTAATAATGATTATCTAGGTAAGAGGAGATCCATTTAAACAAAGGAGGTTCGAAGCCGAGAGTGGACAATTTAAAAAGATTTAATTTGTGGGAAATTTTGTCAAAAGCCTAACTGAAATCGGTTGAGATAACATCAACTTAGTAATTTTATCGTAAAAGACACAAATTCAACAATGTTAGTGGTTGTAGATCTGCATTTGTGAAAGCCATGTTGCCTGGGGGAGATGAGAGATTTGCAGTGGAAACCTAACGTTTAATAGAAAATACTTTCAAAGAGTTTGGGTATGTGAGAAAGCTTGGCAATTGGACGATATGGACATCACCCTTGGAATGATAAAAGTAATTTTATTAATAAATATTTAGAATATATAACTCATAACTTACGTTTTAGCTTTATTTCATCATTAAAATAAATCATTAATTTCGCTTTCTAAACGTCACAAATTTAAAATTTTAATTTTCAATGATAAGTCTCAATGATTCATATACGAATTACCTAACTGAAGCTTTAGGATTAAATTTGACTTTGACAGTCTTTTCCACTATCTTACGATTTGTTTGCTTGGAATTCCAAAACATGATGTAAATTCAGGTAGCATTTTTCTGTCATAGTGCTTCTGGGCCAGGTTATGCGGTTTTCAAAGGCCCACTTTTTCAGTGCGAGATTATCCTAGTCCCGAGTTAATCAGAAATGTGTTTTAAGGGCCAGTTTTTCAATGCGAGATTTATTTATTTATCCAGTTCTTGGGATGAAACTTGATTTGATTTAACATTCTAATTTAAGTTCGCTTTTACTCACCTACTTTGGTGAGTTAACTCAGAGACTAAACTGAAGGCAATTATATGTGTACTGATGAATTTTTCTATGGCCATCTGTTGAGTTTTTCAGTGCTGAGTTTGATTTTAATTCATTGAATTTCAATTGGTTGGTAATGGGGATAGAATTGGTTGGATGGATGACTGGCGTTATGTTTGATGACGACAGCTGTAATGGCAACTATTACGAGCACGTCGGGGAAAATGACGGTTTTTCATCATCATCACTGAGGGCGTTCACACGTCATTTTGTCATTTGTTGTCATAAGTATTCGTCTTGCCATGACCGTTTACACGTGGTTTTTTTTAAAGTTGAGGGTGATTGCCTCGTTGAGGTATCACCGTGTACATTTAAACAAAGTTTTCTCGTTAATGGCTAGAATCATTTCCTTATATCGTCTTATTTGAAAAAATTGCTTTAAGGATATTCAACAGCTTTCTTCCACGAGAATGTCTTGTGTGGCTGCCTTCGCGGGCTCTCACTTGGATTTGTACTCCTTTTTTTTGGTCCTCTCTACCGCTCTCTCTTTCTTGGGCCAGTCAGGTAACATTATCAACAGCTTGATCAATGTAGTTACTGAACCAAAAAGTGATTTTAAAAACAAGACGCGCACAGTTAAAAAATCCTCGTATATATTTCACAACGAGACCAAAGGAAAACCAAACCCCACGTATAGATAGACACCCCGAGACCACAGCAAAATTATCACAATGACTGCCAAATTGAAACACACGTGTGACCGACTACGGAAAGACTTCAGAAAGATAACGCCGAGACACTATAATCTCTGTCGTCTTCATCATATCCGTATACCTAACCAGCAGAACTGAAAATAAATTGTTATTTTTTCAAAATGACCTGCACCTCCTATGTTCTGATTCGGAAAAGAACCAAAATATTTCCGACAGCACTGGTTTTAAAACTACTTTTTCTTAGAATTACATTTTTTTGTATAATTTTTATAAAAACGTGCATCATTTTTCCCTTTGTTTTTTATAAAATAAGTTAACAGATAAGACTTTATTTTGAGGTAATTTAAACATAAAACCTGTAACTTTAAATATTGAATTATTTCAAAACGGTTACTCGCATGGCAAAAAATGATACAAAAATTTTTGTTTAAAAGCCACAAATTATTCTGTTACATTTTTTCTTTAAAAGTCAAAGTTCTGGAAATATTGCTTAAAAACATTTTGGAGAGGTCTTTGATGGCTCTGGACCTTTAACACCTCATATATGGGAAATTTAAAAAAAAGAAAATGCCATGTAAATGGTGAGTAATTGGTCAGATAAGGTCAACTAGTCCTAGAAATTGGACAGCCCTAGATAACTTGTAATCAAGGCTTAAATTTTCTCAAGGTCACGTGCGATTTTTGGCATTTGGAAATTTACACAAAAAAATATACCACCCGAAAGATCTCTAGATCATGATAAAACGTCAGTGATTTTTGGCACATTTATGGAAAATTTGCAAGACTTTTATGCCATCTGAAGGATCTTGAACTATATTAAATAAAAACGTAAATAATAGAAAATTTACTATTTTTTTTTGTGGACTGTTGACTATAAATTCATCTTAAAGTTTTTTTATGATCCTTAGTCCAAAATACGTTTCGCAGGTACAAAAATTAGGCTCATCAGTTAGATGTTGTTGTACCCTTCTAAGACGCATAATTTTAGTCGATGGTTACCGAAACGTTTTAAATAATAGAATGGCCAACCAATTACTGAAACTAAGTGACCTTTTATGATGATCTAATAACAAGTAACCTAGCAGGTGGTATATTCTTTCTTATAAAATTACCCAAATGAGATGCCAAAAATCGTTCGTGACCTTAAAAAGAAAATTTGTGACCTTGAAACGAGTCTTGGAAATTCATAGAGAAAAAACTATGGATGACCCATTATTGAAAATAATTGATCTTTTCTCATGATCGAGAGATCTTTCGGACGGTTTATTTTTTTGTAAATTTTCCATAAATGCCAAAAATCGCGTGTGATCTTGAGAAAATTTAAGCCTTGATTATAATTTATAAAGGGCTGACCAGTTTCTTGGACTAGTTGACCTTTTCTGACCAATTAACTAGCGATATATAGGTACTGTATAGGTATGGCAAATAATGCATTCGCTAAAAACAAAAACGAGTTCGATATTCTTATTATTACGATGATGGAGAAGACGAAAGTCTCACAAGTCAGTCCATTGAGCTTCAGCCTAAATGGCTGAGTAGATTTTCTTCAAACTTGGTTCATAACACTTTTTGGTCATTACCCGTACCCCCACATGTATTTTTTTCATTTTGATTTAGAACCAAAAATAATGTTACTGCCATACAATTTTTTTAACAATTTTACATAATCGTTTTCTTTTCAAAACAGCTCCAAATTTTTTTTTTTTTAAATTCAATAAGCGGGCAACTATTTTTCAAAAAAATTTTATTAATGGTACCAAAAAACCATTTTTTTAATTTTCGATTTTCGTAAAACGATATGAATGACTTCAATAATTTTTTAATGCAAGAGCTTCAACAAAATAAGAATAGAATTGTTCCCTAGAATTTTATAAATTTTTGTATGGATTTTTGAAAATCAAATATTTCATTTTTGAAACTCGATACTTTTACGCGATAGTTTTTAAACTTTCTCAAAAATATTTTAATAAACAAAATTCACTTTCAAAAAATATAACGGTTCAATAATTTAAGAACCAAATAAAATTTTGTTTCACTAAAACGTCTACTACGAATTTGATAAAACTTTCTCCGTATGCTAAAATTAAAAGATTACAAAATTTACAGCGGTTCGCTAGGGTAACTCTCCTTCGGATTTCTACTTAGGTGTCATTCGTAGAGTTGATGTAGAGTTATTTTGTTCCTTGACTACCTCGAAATTACTGCTACCAACAGTGACGTTTTGTCGTAGGCGATGGACAAATGTTGTTGTTGTTTGTTGATAGCATATACTTTTTTTGTCCTCATTCACTTCAAAGCCAACGCGTTTCGACTGTTCATCAATAGCTGTACATGCTTCTAGTACTGCTTGCTTGGAGCGGTAGATGATGTCAATGTCGTCTGCATAGCCAAGCACTTGCGAAGACCTGTTGAAGATAGTGCCTCCTAGGTTAGCCTGGTTCTTGCGAACCATCTGCTCCAGGACTAGGTTGAAGAAGTCACATGATAGGGCATCTCCTTGTCTGATCCCTGAACATGTTGGATGAGCGGTTACCCATTGTACGTGGCACCGCGTTTTTTTGTAACGTCGGCATAGCTGGATCAGTTTTTTTGGGGTCCCGAGTTCCGAAATCGCCAATAGAAGCTCTTGGTGACTTATGCTATCATATGGGACTTTGAAATCGATGAAAAGATGGTGGTTCTCCACTTGAAATTCGTTGGTCTTTTCCAGGATTTGCCTCATTGTGAAGACTTGGTCCATAGTTGACAACATTAAACAGGGATATACCTCTATAGTTTTTGCAGGACATAAGATCGCCTTTTTTGTAGATTGGGCATATGGAACTAATTGACCAGTCGTCGGGCATATTTTCTTCCTCCCACACTTGGTTGAAGAGATGGTGCATGCAACCTACCAGGACATCTCTTCCATACTTGAAGATTTCCGCAGGTAGGCAATCCGAGCCGGCGGATTTGTTGTTCTTTAGCATGTGGATGGCTTTCTTAATCTCTTCAGTACTGGGCGCTGGGACTGGATCTTCATTGACTGGTCTCATGCGTCTTTGTTCTCCTGTTGCGGATGCTCTTTTCTTTTTAGGCATGTATTTTATCTATTTCCTTCTCTTTTCACGGAACTCCTCTCTTGCTGCTGGTGTTTTCCGTTGCAGCATTTGCATTAGTGCATTTTCCGTCTCCTACTTCAAAACCGCGCATTCCGCATCATACCACGGGTTCTTTTTTCTGAATGGTTAATAGCCTATGGTGGCCTTGGCTGTCTCCTTAATAATGTCGAAATACAGGTTCCACTGGTTGTTGAATCTTGTGGGTGGGGGTACGGCAGAGAGTTTCCCGGTTAATTGCTCACTGTAGCCTCTGGCTTTCTCAGATGTCTAATATTTATTTTAAACAATTTTTAAAATATTTTTTTTAAATTTTTTTGACGAATGGAAAATCAATTCATGTATATATAAAATCTTGAAACGGGATCAATTACATGCGAACCAGACATTTTATTCTTTTTAATTTACCCAAACTGATATCTCTTGAGAAAGAACAAAAGAAGAAGTTCTTTTCATCTCGCACAATATACAATATTGCCCAGCTCAGCAATGATGTCAGTATAGTTAACTAGTTTTAGATATTTCGAAAGTTTAATGTAGGTGGTGTGTGTCTAGTAGGTAAGTATACAAATCCATTTGACATTTAACATTTCAATAAATATTTCCCAGATTGAAAAGAAGCTGAATTTATAAAAAATAAAAAAAAAAAAATAAGACTTATAGAAATATTTCACATTTCGAGAACATAAAAAAGCGATTATAATTCCAAAACCAAACAACAAGTTCTGATCATTAAATATATGATATTTCAAGTTCAAGAAGAAACTTCTGGAATATTTTGATAAAATAGTCAAAAATCAAGCCTGAATAAAAAACAAACAAATACTATCGATAAAGATTTGAATCCTAACATAAATTTATCACTTTTTTTAATAAACATGTTTTAATTTTACACGAATTTATTCAAGTAAAAAAAAACCACAAGTCATTTAATTTGTATTTTCTGTTTTATGTTGAATTAATTGCAAGTTTTACCAGAATATGGTTTTCAATTAAGAACAAGGATGATAACAAATAAATTAGGTATCCAGGTTTTTATAACCTCATCAACATCAACAAAAGCTGTTAAATCATTATTTTTTTTTTTAAATTAGCTATAATCATTTAAGACAAAGACTATAACGTAGACGTGTTATTATCGAATACGTGTTTAATGAATAAAAATAAAGTTCGTTGACTTTGCTATTAATTTGTTATGTTATTTTGTTGTTGTTGGGTATTCTTATGTGTTATAAAAATCAAAACGCCTTGGATTTGTAATCAGTCGAACGTTCGTCATTCTAGTTGAGCTAACCATGTACGTATGTATGTTTGGCAGGTTGGGAAGGTAAGTTAGTCCCAGATCCCGGTTTCCATAAGATAATTTATCTTGAAGTGCTGGTCTGGGGAGAGTTTTGAAGAAAAATAAATCAAAATTAACTTTGATGAGCAGACTCTATATCGATAGACATGTTCATTTCAATGTAATATAATTCATGGCAGATTAATGATTACTTGGTCTACAGGGTGCTTCCAAGGTTAATATTAACACATATTGACATTCTTTGCGATCAAATTTATTTTGAGTATATATATCAAAGTCCCCAACATTTTTAGTTATTGTTCAGCCATTGTTAAGATTTTGAAGACCTCTTTACAGAATTGTCATGGAAAATCCCGCAAAAAAATTGCTAAACACATGTACTCTACTTATAAATATATGTATATACCTACATGTATGAAGAAAGTATACATACAATTTAGCCAAAAACGGACCCAAACAAAAAATGAAAAATTGCCAAAAATTTATATGAAAAGCAACGAAAATTAAACTCTTAAAAGTCTAGTAATTTCAGATATTCATGAAATTTTTACTTGCGATTAGGAATTATAACCCAAGTTTTGGATTCGTGCAAAAAAAAGTTGAGATAACAATCAAACATGACATAAGGATGATAGAGAACACCAAAAAAGTGGGTGGCACAATTCTGTCTGTTCGTCTACAGCCTAAACGGTCCAATCGATTTTCTTCAATCTTAGTATCTGGTTTTTCAATAAGAGCGCTAAAAAAGTATTTTTATATAAAACAAAAACGGTTTTGAATATCAATGAAATTCTTTATTCCTGTAAAATTACGATGCCATTATGTATGGAACTCGATTTCTTTTGCATGGCCACCACGGACACGCTTTCAGAAGTCCAGACGCTGAACCCAATTTTCGACGGGTTTCAAGCATAAATCGGCCGATACTGCTGCAATTTCACGTTCGATATTCGTACGAAGTTCATCAATCGTCGCTGGCTTGTTGGTATAGACCATAGACTTGACGTAGCCCCACAGGAAATAGTCTAACGGCGTCAAATCGCACGACCAAGGCGGCCAAGCGACTGGACCATTTCGTGAGATAACACGTTCTCCAAACTTGGTTTCCAATAAATTGATTGTGACATTCGCTGTGTGGCTTGTGGCGCCGTCCTATTGGAGCCACATGTCCTCCAAGTCCATATCATCCAATTGGGGCCAAAAATATTCGGTTATCATTGAACGGTAGCGATCCCCATTCACAGTAACGTGCCAGTCTTGATCATCACGGAAGAAGTACAGCCCAATGACGCTGCCGGCCGGCCCATAAACCACACCAAACCGTATTTTTTTTGGGATGCAATGATAACTCATGGAGTACGTGTGGATTGCTGCCTGATCAATACCGCATATTTTTTTTATTGACGAAGCCATTCAGCCAGAAATGAGCCTCATCGCTGAAGATGGTTTTTCCATGAAAATCCGAATCATTTTCAAGTTGTTGCTCAGCCCAAAACACGAACATACGATGCTTCTGCTGGTCAAGCGGCTTCAGTTCTTGCGTCAATTTAATCTTGTAAGGATGTAGGCCAAGATCATTTCGCAAAATTCGCCACAACGACGTCACAGAGACGCCCAACGCTTGAGAACGACGTGTGAGAGACACATTTGGACTTTCTGCAACTGAAGCCTCAGCGGCAGCAATATTCTCGACACTACGGGCACTTCTTTGTCTCACTGGCACGGGAACATTTTGTACTGTACCTGTGGATTCAAATTTGTCCACTAGACGCTCAATTGTTGATCTGCTAGGACGATTATGACGACCATAAATTGGACGTAGCGCTCTTAACGTTGAGGCCACTGACTCCGAATTTCGGTAGTAAATTTTAATAATTTCGACTCGTTGTTGGCTCGTATATCTTTCCATCATGAAATGGCAAACCTTACTGAAGAGAAATGTCAAAAGAGCGGCAAGAAATATGGTGTCGTTTGCTGTCCCTGTCGCTCTACCTTTTACCTTTAGTAACAAAGGTGAGAGTCGTTACAATATAAATGTTTTGTATTTTCGTCATGCAAAATTATGAAAACACCCCTGGCCTCTAGGGGCCTCAGGAATAGTCAGTTAATACTGATATCCTTCCTAAATACTTGTAAAATAAAATGAATGACTCGCTGACACAAATTAACTCTTATTTTCAAGTGACTTTGGAATTAAAAAAAATGTACACAAGGTGTTTTGCATAAATTGCATCAAAGCACTAGAGGATACAGGTTGGGTCGAAAAAAGAAAAAATTGTGTGGGATGGGGTGTATGTCTCTCCATTAAGGTGAGGGTCACAATTTTCTAAAAAAACTGACTTAAAAAATAAAGTTAAGAAAATGTTCAACTCTCTAGAACACTTGTTTTAAAAAAAAAAAACATAATATCGTTGTTTTTAATTGAATTACCAATTTCGAAAAGGTCACATCTCAGTAAATTTAAAATGTTCAGGAAATGAAAAAAACTAATTATTTTCGAAAGAAGTTAAAAAAATTTTTAAATTTATGTTTGCATTCAATTTTGGGGTCAGTAGGCAATCGCTCATTACAGAAATATTTGCTGTTAAACGTTGTTTCAAAGAAATTTTTTGATAATTTATATTTATGAGATGTGACTTTTTCGAAATTGACGGAATTGACTAAACAGAATTTAAGGGAAAAAACCATACAAATTTCATGAAACTTTTATTTTTGGTATCTACATTAAACAAAATACTTAAATCAAGTATAAATTAATGATTTTCTTTTTAAACCTTCTATTCAGGCTCTCTTTCGTTTTTTAGTAATTTTAATACAATAAATTCAAAAAGGTCAAATCTCTTAGAGTTTTGAACTATTTGAAATTATTTCTGTACAAAAAATGGCAGCAACAGCAATTTAAGAACTAAATATGAAGTTTTCTTGAAAATGATATGAAAAAAACCTGCTTCCAAAAATGTTATGTCGAAATTATCCTCATATTCTTCTACTTTTTTATATTCAATAATAAAAACCCTTAGGCCCGGTTCACATGGCAATGCACCGGACGTTTTTTTGCAGTAGGAATTCAAAAGGTTGACAAAATCCAAATGACAAACGTACAAACGTAGTGTGAAAGGTTCTATGTAGAATGCACGCCACTCCTAATTCGCACGGATTTATATTGCAAAAAAAACGTGCAGTGCATTGCTGTGTGAACCAGGCCTTAAATGTTTGAAAGTATTCCTTATTAAAGGGCTAAGTGTTCTCTAGCCATATTTAATAGATCAAGAAAAAATGATAATGTTGTACTTTGAGTCCAAAAAGAGTCTATGTCCAATTTGTTAATTTTTGGGAGATCGAAAATTTTGCTTTAATTTATACAAATGCTTATTACTCTGGAAAATTAAACTTTCTATAATCATCAGTATTTTGTTAGGAAAGAATTGGAGCATATTGACCCGTATTACAAATATCTTCTGCTGATAAGTCGAATCAAAAA
The DNA here is from genome assembly GCA_946251815.1 of Dasysyrphus albostriatus. Taxonomy (NCBI): domain Eukaryota; kingdom Metazoa; phylum Arthropoda; class Insecta; order Diptera; family Syrphidae; genus Dasysyrphus; species Dasysyrphus albostriatus. The sequence continues at coordinate 100,382,891 of OX276336.1, forward strand.
AAACAAGGTATTGAGATCAAAATTACAATTTAATCTTGAAAAAAGATATTTTTTCGGAATGTTTTCAATTTATCTGGAATTTCGAATTTATTGATGGCTTCGTCTTTGGTTCTAGATAAACCAAAATATTACGTCTTTTATGTTTGATCCAAAGATTATTGGACCTTTTGTGATTGTCAACAATCAAATTAGTAATTGATAAATTCAAAATTCTATCTTTATAAAACCCTACTTATAAAAGTTGTGATCATCGAGAATGATGCGAATTACAAGAAAATAAAAAATTATAAAAGAATAGCTGATCAGTTTTTTGATAAATTGAGTTTAATTTAAATTTCAAGGTTTATCAACTATCAACTGGATACTTGACAATAGTAATAGGGGTGTTTACCAAATATTGATACAAACAAAAACAGAAATATTGATAATCTCTGGTTTAACTGATGACTACTTTGATCCATCACTACCTGATGAGCAAATAGTTGCGACCATTCGAAAACTCATGAATTTTGATGAAACCGCATTTCTAGTTTAAATACTCTGCCCCTCTTGCGTCTTGTTAAAATAAACTTATACTTTGTTGTCTGTTAATTATAATATTTTTTTTTCTTATAAACAAGAATTGATGATCATTTAATAAACAACTTATTTATAAATTCATTCTTCTTTCATATTCTTAGTTAAATTACATTCAATAAAACCGTCCTTGACATTCTATGGAATTCAACTATAATCAATTATTCACGACTATGTAACCTAGAAACTGCACTAAAAAATTCCCATTCTCATAATAAACTTAATATATAATTGCTATACGTTAGTACTATTATGGTACTTGATTAATAATCGTAAAGCTGCGCTGTTAATTTGATTACGCAAATTTTGGCAAATAAATGAAAAGGAAAAGGCACTTACTTACTTACTTAGTATAATTTTGCAAACAAAACAACTAATAAAACAAAAACATTTCAAAGCCACTCTTGTATCTTGATGATGTTGATGTTGATGTTGCTGATTGCTATCCGTAGATCAAGACAAACAACAATGGTTTGAGAAACAATTTCGCAGTTCCTAAACAAATTTATCGTGCCACTTAGTTAGATGTGCAACATCAGAAGGTGTTTAATGCAGCAATATAGCCGTGTTAAGTCACTTCTCCGTTTTGGCTATAGCATTCTGGTATCTGTACGCTCACAAACTGACCTAGGTTTAAATCTTTTGTAAGAGTATTTTTAACTCACTTTCATTGAGACTTTAGAATCTGATATAATTTAATCGCATCTATGTGTGTTGATCTAAATTGAAATTCAATATTTTGGATCGGATTTCAGTCGTCACATGCGTTGCTTCCTCACCCCACATGTTATGCTTTCAATAACATCAACCATAGCATGTTGCATGAGCAACGCGGACATATGAAGAGAAGAGGTGCTAATTGCTCAAACAGCTGTCTACCTTAATGCCCAATGAATGGCTCTGAGTCGTGGTTGTCAGCTGAGTTAAAATTAAATTCTTAAAAAATAAAAATTTAAAAGTTTTTGGAGAAATTTCTTTAAAATGTAATTGGTACGATAATATCAGTGAATGGTTTGCACTCCCAAACAATTTTGATGGATTCTTTTTCTCCTGAATTTGATGTGATAATTTTACATTAGCCTTTACATTTATGGGGCTATATGTTAAAAATAGTTACCTCGTGGCATAATGGTAAGTGCGTTGAACTGTCATGCTTAAGTTCTGGGCTCGAATCTTAGCAGCTGCCACCCAAATAAGGAAATTTTTTCCGAGGTACTGCCTCTTGCGAGGAACTGACAAATTCTCCAAGAGTATACTTGTCCTGAAAAAGTGCTTCTCGACTAGTCGTTCGGACTCGACAAAAAACTCTAGGTCCTATCCATTCCTGCACACAACACGCGCACACGAACTGTTGCATTTAACTAATTATGAGCAGAGCTAACGTGGACATTATTCAGCTTTGTGTTTCATCATTAACCTCATTGTTTGTGCTTTAGATATTTAATTTCTTTAAGTGATGCTTTAGGTCGGAGTAGATCTTAACCAAAAAGTCCCTTCTTAATTGTCTTCAGTTTCACCTAGTCTTCTTCCTTACTTAGTTTACTTAAGGTAGTGCTACAACCAACCAGCTTCTTTCACCCAGCATGGTCTTTAGCTAGCTTCACTCTCACATGCCAAGTTGATTGTGAGGTTGGTTCCACCTGTAACGATGCCCTCCTCCACTGCCCCTTCCCACGATGTTGGATTCAAAAACTTTTCGGGCTAGAACATTGGTGTTCATTGGCTCTAGGTGACCCAGCCTCCTCAGTTGATGGAACCGAAAATCACCCAGAGAATTTTCCTCTCAAAAACAGTCTAAAGCGTTTTCATCCACCTTTAATAGCCCTCATGCTTGTGCACCATACATCAGGATCGGAATGATAAGTGCCTTGTACCTTGATACCTCAGTTGCTCGAGAGAGGGCTTTACTCCTTAATTGGCGTCTTAGCCCAAAGAAGCAGTAATAAACAAGAATAATTCTTTGTGTCACCTCACTGGTATTATTGACCGAATTCATAGTGGAGCCTAGGTACACGCAGAAATTATAAATATATATGGTGACGGGCTGCTCAAATCGTCGCGTCGGTATTAGATATCATTTCTTGTTGACAGCATTTATTTGGTCTTAGCTTCATTCACCGTTAAACCCATATTCTTGACTTCCTTATCAATACCACTGATATCACGCTTTGGTCGTCTAAAAATGTCAATATCATCGGCATAATGAAAGATTCAAGTACGATGTTCAAGAAGTCACATAATAGCACATTGCTTTGGCCTGCCTCATGAAAGTAAATGGCATAATCTTCCTAGCAGAAAATAGTTTTCTATATTTTTAGAATTACTGAAGATCTACAATGTTCCCTTGGTCGTTCTTGCAGAGGGCTCGGTTCAGGTCTTGTAATTTGGAGAAGTTTTGTTTTACTTTTTTAAAACCTATGAACTTCATTCTTGCTATAGATTGCCTCTATTTCCTCGATGCTTTTCATGCTCGTTATTCTTCTTCTGTAGTTTGGATTCGAGTACTTGCCGGTATTGTTAAGCCCAGCATGTAAAAGATGGCATCTCTAATAATTTCTTGGGAAAATTTGCACTGAATCTGAATAAAATCGAGCATTGAATTGTTAAGATGTAATATAGGACTCGATCGTGAAAGGACGTTATAATCTTTTGGGACTGTAGCTGAGCTGCCCGATGTCAAAGTTCCTCATAGTATTTCTCTGTTTTGTGCCTACGTTCTATAACTCTCTCATCGGTAAAATAGGTCGAGAAGCGATGAAAATTAAAACAAATACGTGAGTTTTGTTCCAACTGATTTTATCGATGCGAGAGTTACAGAAAATGGACACTGTGTTTAGTATGAATATCCGAAGAACTTCTTTGGCTACAAGTATGTATTGATCGAAGTCAACAATTGCCCCCCGAAACGTTTGAACATTCTAAATACTAGAGGATCCTTGATGCACATTGTCATGAGGCACTGGTTCACATAAATGAAATTGAAAGCCAATATTTTTGTCTAGGTCAGCCTCCAACGACTTATCTATGCTAAAAAGGCTGTGTTTTATTTTTGATCGAAGCAGTCACCTTAGTAGATATCACATTTTTTAGTTATATTTCACCCGGCCAATCTCACTGCATTTCTTTTGAATGGCAGTGAAATCTGCTTTGTAATAGTCTAAGGCTTCCACTAACTGTTCGCTTTCTCGTGGCCTAACCTTCCACGTGGCTAGAATCTTTCACGTGCACATCCAAAGCTCGTTGTTATTAAACATTTTTGGTTTGCCAGGCTCGTCAACAGTATATCCAAGGCTTGTTGTGCAACTTCAATGGCATGACCCTTAAACCTGAAGGACCAGACCCATAGTAAAACTCCAAAAGCGATGAGTTGGATTAAACGCTTCCTGAATTGAATTGAAATTGACCCAATGATAAATTAAAAATATCGCATAACAAATTGAATTTGTCTCAACTAATTAACGGCAATTCATTAAGCAATCAAATTTTTAGTTCTAGAACCTTGGAGATTTTTCGAAAAAAAACAGAAATACAAATCCGAAATTGTCAACTAATTAACGATTAGTTTGTAAGCCATGAACCATTCAGTATAAGCAGTTTGTACCCGTCTTGAAGTGGTGTTATGCCAACTTTAAAAATAGCTCGACAGATTAAAAATTGTCACAACTTATTTGAGTTAACAGCAAATTATTAAATCATATATTATTTTGATTTAGCAATTTATGCTAACTTGTTATCAAGCCATCAAAAGACTAAGAAAAAACATAGAAAACATCGCATTATTGAACTCAATTTCTTACATTTAATAAATAGCTTTGACATAAAACAAAAAATATATACGAAGTTTTGGCCACTTTTCGAGTAATATAAAGTAAGCAAAGCTGCTAAAACAAAAACATAGACAAAATCTAACGACAAATTCAAAGCTGTCACAACTTATTAATGACTAATTAACAGCAAATTATCCCCGTACTCATTTTTCTATTCGTCAAAGTTGCTTTGCTTACTTGACACGTATAGAAAACGAATAGGCGACCATTTTTAATAAAATAAACAAACAAATGCAACTCATTTACCATATATAAAGAAATAAAATATTAAGTTTTAGAAGTCTTGGCACTTAAAAAAAAAAACATAGAAACATAGAACGACAAAATCGAGACTGTCACAATTAATTACTGACGACAAATTATCCAGCTACTCATTTTTATATCCGTGAAAGCTGCTCTGCTTGACACACATGAAAGACTTCGTTTAATTACCTACTTGTTAAAAAGCTCGAAGGATCCAGTTTGGTAAAAAGGTAACATTTGGTAGTAAGAGTGAAAATTTGGCAAGATGATTTATCATACTCCATTAAAATCAAAAAGGGAATGGAACAGTCAGAAAATCTATTCGAAAGCGACATAAAACTCGCGCTTTGGATCCTCAGGTGCCGATAACGCTTTTTCATATTTTATTAGCCGATATTCAGAGTAATCCACAGCACAGAAACTTAGCAAATGAATATGATAACATATCTCATTTCATTGTAAGCGCTGTCCGCTGTCACTAAGGAGAGCCATAGAAATAGGAATGATAAACTAAATTTTATGTGTTATGCGCCAATTTAAAATGTTACGTCAAATCAAAAAAATGAGTGCAGTTGGCTGCGCTAAGATTTTTGCTCATTCCTCTCAAATCTAAGTTTCCTGAGCTAAAAGAGAAATATTGATTTTTTTGACAGCTCAGTTGTGAAAATCACATGATTTGTGTCAGATTGGCCTGATTTCGAGATATTTAAATAAAAAAAAACAATATTTCTAATCAATTATGCCCGTAGTTGGCAACACTGACTGCTGTCTGACTCTACAGCATCCATTCTATCTGTGCTATTATCATAAGCATAGTATGACGACTTTGCGTTTGCGTCTTCATATTCAGATTCCCAAACCGGATTGCGAAGCAGTTTCTCACTCACAAGTTATGTGTTGGCCTTTGGGCGATTTGCTTGACTAGTAGAGTATGGTAATATGGTACGCTGCGAGAAAAGCATAAAGCAGCCGCGTGCCGACATCGTCAAGAAAACTCTCTGACCAAAAGACAGATGCAGATGCTAAGCTTAGTATAGATGGATATAGGTATACACATCTGTCTCGCTTTGGCCGTGGAGCTCCGCCGCACCGTTTTCTCTCAAACGTCGTCTCGCATTGTCGTCGTCGTTCGTCGGTAGTTTTAGCCAGTACCGCGCTGCTCTTGGATGTCGGATACTCGAATGTCGTCCCCCATACCTATCTGCAGTACAAAAAGTCAGTTCTCCACTAGCGGTCAATTCAAGCACACATGCCAATATCAACTTTCGATTAAATATAACGACTTTCGGTTTCACTTTTCTCTGTTACAGTTGTTGTAGTTGTTGTGGTCTCTACATACTCTGTCACTTTCGGGCTATTTGAATCTTTAGATACTTCCGTTGAGTGAGACTGCATAGTTTGGCAGTTAATCTGGATCCTGATCAGGCTAGAATTTCGCGGGCAATGAAAGTGCGAGTTATCAAAGAGTTTTCGTAATACTGGTCGCTTCGCAGGCCGCGCCTTTGACAAGTTCGCGCGCTTCGAGTTTTTTTTTATTTATCGAGTCGACGACATATTTTATTTTGAGTTTTTTTTTCCTAAATCGAAACTGACTCTTTGGATATAAAATGCAGAAATATCTGTTTGTTGCTGTGATATGTTTACATTTGCTGGGAGGATACGCAGTGGTTCCATCTTCTAAGTCATTGGCAACAGGAGGTAAAGGATTGGGCAAGGGTATGATTTTTCGGTCCATACTTCGTTTATGAATTGCACTTGGACACGGAACAAAAAAAAAACGCATGTAGTTATTTTATCAAAAAAAAAAAAAAAACAAATTTTGACCGAAATTTTAAATAACAGTTTATTGCTTCGCTTTCTCCTTAAACAAAACGCTTATGAAATAATCAGATGGTGTTGTTGTAATTGTTTATATACAAACTTTTAATAAAAAATGTTTTGATAAAGTTTCAGGTTTATATTTATGTGATTCACGATATCGAGTTTGGGTATGATGGGTACATCGGTTAATAGTTGTGGAATCTTGTTTAGCTCATCACGCAAAGTTTCTTGTGTAAAAGATATTTAATTAATATTTTACTTTAATGGTGTGTGATTTTGCATATTGCAGTTTATTTTTTTTAAGCATCAACATTGCAACATTCTTACACAGTTACTACCATCTCTTCAAGTTGGAATGCAACACTGCTGCTGTTTGATTAGGGGTCTACCTACTTTTGAAAATAAAATTTAAATGATTTTTGCTTCATGACACTAAGAAGACGGAAAGCAATAAAAATATTAATAATTTTTTGAATACAAAATGAGCTGTCCATCAAATCAAATATTATGGAAATGTAATATTACAACCCATAACAAATCAAAAAAAGATTACTGGATTATTTTTTTTTGTTATAATATTGGCCGTTGACCTGATGATAGTTTTTAACTAGCAGATGTGTGAAGATTAAGAAATATTTTTGCATATTTTTTATATAGTTTTTAAATAACTTCCGCGAAAGACTTAAAAAATGAGACTTTCGCTGCTTAAATACCAAAATATTTTCTTGCTTAAATATTCGTATTAGCATAACTAATGCTAATGATAACAAAACGATGATTATCGTGATTGTCATTTTGCAGGTTTCAAAGTTATATCGTTTTCGTTTTGAATTGGAGTCCATAGGTACTCCTTTTGCACCCCTTTTTCATTTCTATTTTCCGAGTTATATTTGTTGAGTCTTTTTCTGTTCCCAATTTCAAGAAGAAGTAGACATGAAAATGTGTAAATTCCACAATATGACTACGTGATAAAAGTTTTCTTCAGATAATTGATCAAAATGATTAATGCTTGAAGAAGTGATTTTGTTAGAGTGACTATTAAAACAGGATGTACTTTTGGAAAAATGGTATTCGATTAGCACAAAAAAAGAGTAGAACAGTCAGAATACCTATTATCTACTGCGTGTACTCCGAAAAACTATGAACTTCTACGATTTTGAGTACAATTTTATTTATTTAATATGAACTTTTACAGAACTTGTAGAATTTCATTGTTTTGGGAAGTAAATATATGAACTACATGTACCTATAGATAGGTAATTCTACTAACGATGGAATTATCGAAGGATTCGCTGAGATTTTAATAATTGTTCAAGTATGCAATCTGATTTTTTTTATCACTGTAAATCTAATTGATGTCTACACGGCCAGACAAAATTATCAAAATCTGATATATTTTCATTGCTCCAAAAATTCTTAAAAGGGTCTATCTAATTCAAAGTCTCCTGATGTGTCCCTGCCCGTTTTCAAAAGGAAAAAATCTCACAATTCTGTTATTTAAGTTCCAAAAACAAAATTAACTTTCAATTATTTACGACAGAGAATATATCTTTTTATGATATAAATGACTATTTAGTACCATTATATTTTATTACAAAGAAAAATCATTGAATTCCCTGGCCTCAGTCCCCTGATCTTTAATCACCGATTTTTTTCTCTTGAAGCTTCAAAAAGGCTCAGTAAACGTTACTTTTCTTATTAAATACTTGGAAAATAAAAAAACGACTCGGAAATATAAAAATTATTTACACAGGGTATTTTGCCTAAATTGTATAGAAGCACTAAAGGGCACATCCTTATTCAAAACAAGAATAAGGGTTTGTATGTCTCCCTTTTGTAGGGTGAGGAGTTCGATTTTCTATTGACTAATTGACTTAAAATAAAAAAAGTTTAAAAAATGTTCAGTTCCTCGGAACACCACTGTTCAAAAAAAGACCATAAAATCATTGTTGTAAATTTTTTTGACTGGCCGTTTTCAACTATGTTTTTACGACTGTTTGCTTCCAAAAATGTTATGTCGAAATCATCATCATTTTATTCCACTTTTTTTAGAATCACCAAGATATAAATGAATTGCTCTTTGATATTGGTTTTACGTAGACAAAAATTAATCCTTTCAATCAAAGAAAGTTCAACATAAGAAAGTTTTTGTTTGAGATCCTGTGTGTTTGCACATTGGTATGTCTATTCGTCTTAACGTCTATTAGGTTTTTTCGTCTAGAGGTTCATGTGAACATGTGTACGGCTTATTGTTTTTACTTCTTTGGGCCCTGATGTAAAAGGCTCTCTTTCGCAAGAGAGAGATTTTTTGTGTTCACATATTTTAGGCGTCAATAGAGTGTGTAAACGTGAGATCATTCACGCTTGTGGAATTGCTACCCAGCGGCTCAATTCTCGATCTGTGAAGCTGTGAAGTGTTAAAAAAATATCACAATGAGTTTACACAATAATTTTTCATTTTATCACTTCACAAGCCTTTACACCTTATGCGATTCTCTATCAAAGTTTGTACGTACTAAAAACTGCTGAATGATAAGTCGTGTCATTTGTCAGACAATTTTGAATTTTCTTTTTACAGTTTAATTTAACTGTGTTGTGAGAAATGCTTCAAATAATTTGGTTTTAAATAAATTTCGATTAAAAACGTGGTTCAGGATTATGTAAATTTGTTGTTATTTGAATTGTTACCTTCTGGATGTTATTGTATATGTATTTAAAGAACCTCTGTCGAATGCGACTAATATCACCTCGCAACAAAGCCACCGCCTGAATGGAGCATATTTAAAAACAAAGAATCTATGATAATCTACTCATGAAACTTTTTTTCTAGTATTGATTAATTGTTCCTGGGGGTCTATTCTCGATCTATGAAACTGTGAAGTGATAAAAATGATAATGCCTTCACTCCAAATGCGAATCTCGAAGTGTGAAAAATTAAACGAAATGTTTTCATATGATAATGCGTTTATCACAAATCAATTCATTCTGTGAAAACCTGTGAAAAGATAAATGATAAAGAGAAACAATTTATGCTCATTAGATACACCCAAGGACCCAAGTTTCCATCTTGATCTCTCTATGACACAACAGTCATCTTTTACCATGAGAAATTGAGAGAGTTGAGAGGCATTTCTCATTTTAGTACTTTTTAGTACTCTCTTTGGGAGTTGCTTTTCATCACAGTATGTGTACTGTGGTTTTTCATAACGAGTTCGGGAATCGCCTTCAGAGTGTTAGTGAAGTGATAAAATGATAAGACTCTGTGAGAACTGAAATGATAATGGTATACATCAGTTGTCAAATTCTTCTCAACCAATTTTTTCAGTGGAGCTTACTGTATAGAAAAATTGTTTAAATTTAAACCATTCTTATAGAATTTTAAGTTACCTTTCTTTTAGGTTATAACCGATAATTTATACTTTTCGAGTTAGAGACCAAACATTTTTTTTCTGTTTTTGCCAACTACCTAATGACACTACAATAGTTTTGCTAACAGCCAATTTCTTAAGAGTTCTAACCCTAGAGTTGGTATGTCCTCCAATCCATTTCTCTCATTTTCACATTTTTGATTATGAAGAAATGAAAGATGCCGATTCGAATATTAGCTTAGGCAATAGTATCGTTAGGATTCTGTGAAAAAATTGTCCGTAATTGAATATTCATTGGCATCATCTTGCACACGTCCACATTCAACCCAAAACTTTGACAGATAAATAGAAACAACTTTTTTCCCTTATGAGTGATCTTTTCAGAAGCTGTATTTAATAAAAAAAAATAAAGATCAAAATAGAACAGGGGTTCAATCCCCGATCTGTGAAACTGTGAAATGAAAACAAAGTTATCACTTCAGTTCTCACAGAGTTTTATCATTTTATCACTTCACTAACACGCGCAAAGCTATTCCCGAACTCGTTATGAAAAACAACTGCCAAAGAGGGTACTAAAAAGTACTAAAATATTATATTTCGCATATTAATAGATGATTGTTGTGTCATATAGAGACCAAGATGGCTACTTAGGTGTATCTAATGACCGTAAACTGTTTCTCTTTATCATTTATCTTTTCACAGGTTTTCACAGAATGAATTGATTTGTGATAAAAGCATTATCATATGAAAACATTTGTTTTAAGTTTTCACACTTCGAGATTTGCATTTGCTGTGAAGGCATTATCATATTTATCACTTCATAGTTTCACGAGAATCGGCCCCCAGTTTACCACAGGTGTGTGGAAACTATCAGAACAAGAAAGAACAGAAAAGTGCAGCTTTGTGTTGACGCGATTGACCGTGGCCCATCAGCTTCAAATTTAAAGATGTTTTGAATAATTATTTGTTTGCATTAATTTTTAATTCAAATTTAGTCACAATTCAGTTTTTATATTCTTTAATGATTTTTGTTCATGTTCAAGCCAGTTTCCATGTGAAAAAAATTAAAAATTTCAAAACAATTTTCCACCTATTCTGTGCAAAAGATTTTATAATATTCAAGGCAAAAAATGTTTACCTGTTGTAAATCATTAGGCCCTGGCTCTCCACGAGTTGTTGCTCTACCAAATTTATTTATATATATATTTATACCTAGCGCCACTGCAATAAAAATTCCTTGAAGTGTATAATAATGAATAATCATGATCGACAAAATTCTTCTTATCTATGCAGATAATTTTAATATCAAATTTTGTAGATTATTAAATGCTAATTTGCCATAATCTATTTCATAAGTTTTCGCTAAAATGAATCAGAAGAATAATTCACATTTGATTTTGTAGACTTTTAAATGCTAATGAATTATCAAGACGTCTATTAACTGTATCGACAAAAATATTGGAAAATTTTCAAATTTTATTTTGTAGTACGTGTTAAAAGTTAATCCAGATCCAGATCCCGATGATAATAAAACTCGCCGTCTATTATTGGCACTGAAGGCTGCCATCAAACATTCTAGTAATCTTTCCAGTCAGTGGTGGAAAATTGTTTGGTTGGTGGGTGGAAAAAATCGAAACGTCACACTTAGGTTACGACAAATAATTGCTCGGTCTTGCTTTCACTCTTGCTCGCACCTATAACACAATTTTATTTTATTGTCTTCTGGTGCAGCTTTATAATAAATTTTTGCATTCTGCACTTCTGTGCAAAAAAAACCGTTCCAACGATATATTATTTATATGCCTTCGGCTTGTGTAGACCGCGTAAATTGTATCACAAAACTCGTGTTTGCCGTTGTATTAAATGATTGCCTGAAGTTTGATTAAAACCATTAGAACTATTTTCAAGAAAATTTAAAAAAAAGTAATATTGCAGCTACAAGCTTTAATTGACCTAAGGAATCTTGAAAATTTAGAAGGTTCTTTTAGAATCACAAACAAAATCTCTTTATGTACCGCATTTGAAGCAAAATTCAAGCATCTGTTTAGGCTCCATCTTGATGTTGTCCTAACGAAGCACGGGTGCATGGACACACAGATGCTTGTGGATAGACAGACCAAGGGAGGTCATCATAAAAGCACTTTATTGGACTTCTTCGTATGTCGAAATTAATTAACACCTTCAAATTTTTGTATCATCTGAAAAAAATTATTTCGTCAGCAACGTAATATAAAAACCTCTTAAAAACACATCATAAAACCGTAACCTGTACTTATGTTCTCTTCAATTTTTTTCCTCATGAGTCAGAATGCTTTGGAACTGACAAAAAATGCATTTGACTAAGACGAAAAAATATGTCCATGGCAACAATAAACATAGAAAAACAAAACAAGTATACGCCACACGTTCTTATACATATCTCTTAGCAAAAATTTCAACATCTAATAAATTCTCAAAAACCTGGTATCAAAAATAAATAAATATACTTGACAATTAACTCGATTATTAACATTTTAGATGAGCAATACATTTTATTTAATCTGATTGAATTTTATCAGACTTAAAATAACTTTCCAAAATAATTTAAGCAGACACGTTTTTATCGGTATCACAAAACACACACACTTGCTAGGAAAAACTCAAAACTAGATTCAGTATGAGTCAATTCAGTTATAAGACTTCCGAATTGAGTCTCAAGCAATATAAAGCCACCCTGTGCCCACCTGTTTGACTTCATAAATTATTTTTAAACTTAACTTGGTTTATTTTATGACGAAAGCACGCCACTTTGCTAGAATTGTAGATGCATAAATGCAAGCAGGAATTTATCAGATTCCTTCATTAATACCGTCTGGCCTAGATTATTCCATCAGAAGACATTTTATTAATTGGCCAATAAGTGGGTATTATTTATTAAAAAAAAAAATAAAGACACAAACATTAAAAACGAATCACTTAAAATCGTGATTGGGCAACATGAATATGAAAAATGGCAAAAATAGAAGACATTTTCATCGTTCGATTCGATTCCGTTTATGTTAGCAAATGTTTGCATGAATGCATCATACACTCGTATCTCATGCGAATCTTAACCACGACTGAAAATGAAGAAATAGATCATGCTAATTGCAAACAAGACAGCAAACTTGCAGCGTGTGGGTCAGTCAGCGCGAAAGGAAATAACAATGAGTTGCGGATTGTTCATGCAGAAGCCTTAAGACACGATTGAAAAGAATGTCTTTGTCTTACTTAAGAAACATAACATACCTTCTAGATTTTACTACCCTACCTACATTTTGAGCAAAATTTACTTAACATAATTATCTTATAGGAACGAGTTGTTGTTATGACCTTGGCATAGTTTAGGAATTCTTAATTTGAAAGCATTGTCGTTTTTTATTATGTGTCTTTTATTTTTGTTTTTTTTTTTATCTCAAGAATCATATAAAGTGTCGATTTAATTTGATTTTAATTTTTTTTTTTTTTTGTAATGTATATTAGGAATACATTTCCTCGGAACTAATGGAACGGAAGTGAAGGCCTATGTCATTTGAATCATTAGTTTTTTTTATAAATAATTTGACGCATGGCGGTTGATGGCTTTTGAAATGTTTTATGCTAAAAACCAAAAACTTGACTCATTTAACCACAAATTAGCCTCTAGCCTAATGTAAAGTAATTTGCATTCTTTTTTTTTACTGATGGGTTTTTGATAAGCACACAAACAATGGTGGGACTGCCCTTGCTTCAAAAGCATGAGCTCATAGGAACTTAATCATTTTTTACTTTATTTGACAGGTATTTTTTCAAAAATCTAACACCTTTGGGTACTGTTTTTATGAAATGAAAGGTTGATATGATAGATGATTCACTGTAGTCTGACCTTTAATAGTAATAAATGAACCCACTTCTGATCTTATCAAACTCTTCTTATATTTATAATTATAATTTGGTTTTGTTTCAATTGTCTGAAGAAGATTTATAATCATATTCAACAATTCATGCGTTGTCATAACCTCAAAATGAGCAACAGTCAGATGAGCATTATTCAAAATTAAAAAAAAAGTAAGGCTTTCTTGCTTTTTTTATTCATTAGCAGAATCATTATGTCGTTGCTTCGCTTAGTTTTTAATGAGGCAGACAGAATTTTGCTCTTTCATCGTTTAACTCGAAAAAAAGCCTGATCTAGTACTTTATACTACACATATTTTCATATGAATATTTTGGGAGTAAATATCCAAAATGAAAACGTGATAAGACCAAACAAGGTCAAATTCAATCATAGATATCTCTTTGTCTGTCAAACCCATAAAAAAAAGTGGTTCCATCTCATGCATTTCTCTATTCTCTTCAAAAACACAAGAAAATTGAAAGAATCGGTTGTTTTCAGGAGAAATGGTAAGGTGGTTCGAGCATCGATAATATAGTTTTCATTCACAGAACCAGAATCCTTATTTATTCCAATTTCCAGAGCGGGTATTACGTTGAAGTGTTAAAGGGGAGGAATGCTGCTAGCTACGAGTATTTCAACAAAGCAACGTTTGACAAAAAAGCGATAAAACAGTGATAAACAAGAAACATTTTGACGGTGTTCCAACGAAACAAATGTTGGCGAAATTCATCTGTCACCTATCAGTTTTAAAGTTATATTTTCGATTCTATCCAGTAAAGTGCTGTGACGTTTTGGAAACACCTGACCAGATATGAGAGTTATACTCTAGCTTTGGGCGTATGTATTCTTTATATATATAGGCTTAGAGCTAGCAGCATATTTTTGGATTGAACACATAACCATAAAATGAGTATGAGGGTTCGTAGATGTATGCATCTTGACATAAAATTCAAAGGACTTGCAGGATTTTTTTGGCACCCGTGGTAAGAACGAGGGGTTTAAAATAGCGGTTTCCAGACTTTTGTTTCAGGGCCACATGCACTTCACCTAATTTTTTAAAAATGGAAAATAGTGCTCTGATATTTTTCTTAGGTCCAGAGAGTTCAATTTTTACGATGCGATTAATAGTACTCAAGACATAAAATTTTGAGGGGCACCATATCCAGAGATATTTGGAAAATTTAAAAAAATAAAGCCGGTAGGGTTCGCTTCAAAAACTCATTGAGTTAAATTTTTCAAATGACAGAGCTCCTCTTCCTATTTTGAATAAATAAATTGAAGTGCATGTGGCCCTAACACAATTTTCTAAAAACCGTTATTTTCAACCCCTCATCCTTACCGCGGGCCCCAAAAACTCCTGCCAGATGTTTAAATTTGATGTCAAAGTGCATGCATCTACAAACCTTTATACTAATTTTTTGGTTATTTTTCAACCCAAAGATATGCTGTCAGCTCTAAGACTAATAGTAGCCAAATAAAAAGGGGAAAATAGTTCTTACATCGTCTAAGGAAACTTAAGCATTTCGTAGCAATTTTAACAATATTTTGTATGTTGTAGTTCCACAAGAGTTCATCAGTAATGCACACACCAAGAATGGAAATGCAAGTTGCATTCATGTATAATGGTAAAGGGGTATATACATAGCTTTAACGACGAAAGACAGCTTTGAGTTTTGGATGCATTAAATTCCACACGATTATTAATAACTCCACTTGACAATGCAGTTTAAATCCGTATTTAATGATCTCAATATATTGAGTCTGTTAATAGAAGTTTGAAAAACTGAGATTGCTGTCATCAGCGAAACAGTTAAGAGAATTAGTAGTTTTAGATTAGAGATCATTTATGAAAATATGAATTGGGGCACATCAGCATTTTTTTTTGAGAACTTCAGACTTGAAACCATCCAAAACAAGGTCAATTGAACGGTCAGAAAAGGAGTTACTAATCCAGCGGAAGTGATTCGTTCCTACCAAAAGCATGCGTTTTCGATAAAAATACTAGATGCCAAAATCTATCGAGTGCTTTAGAAATATCGAGTGCAACTATTTTGCTTTCTCCAAAACGAAGTAATGATTGATTCCACTTTTCAGTGAGAAAAGCCATCAAAACAATAGTTTGTTGCAACGAAAGCCGTACTGACGATCATTAAGAAGCTTTCGTTGTTTGTTCAAGATATTTTATAAGCTAACGATTAAACAACATTTCCATGACCTTGGTTTTCAATAGAATGGATGTCTGATCAATTGGAAGGAAAAGATGAATCGCTTTTTTTTGGATTGGCTACCCAACGGCTTTTTTGGCCCAGAGAGAAAGTAGCCCAAGAAATAGGAAAAGCTTACACAATGTTTTCGCTAAAGTGGCAGAACAGATCTTCAAGACAATAGGTGATATACAAACAGAGCCAGCGGATTTCCGAATGTCAAGATCTTTCTGTAGGTACTCTGGCAATTGTACGTATATGAAAATGTTTGTCCTAGATTGAAATGGACGTTCTCAAGTACAGTTGGGACCCTGCCGCTATCTGGCAGCGTAGAGTAGAACTAACGACAGGATTATCACTGATGATAATTTTTAAATAAGAAATGCTATTTTATTGTTTGTTTTCATCGTGAGGCACCGTAAAACATTGAACTGAACTTGTCCTGAACACTCGTTCTAAATGTTTGCTATGACTAGTTGAAATAATTAATAAACTGTCAAAGTGTCATATGTTTTCTGTAAGTTGTCAAGCAAGCATTTTAAGTAAGGTAAATTAATCCATGCGTTGACGGCTGCGTTGGAACTTTCGTCACGAGTTTTATGGTGACTGCGTTGATTATTTTCGTTGGTGGCATAATCATTCCTGTCAACACAGTTGCGTTGACAGATTGCTCACCAGCGCGTTGAGTATGTATTTTAACATTGATATAGCAACTGTTGTGATCTCCTTCTCAATCTCAACCATTTCCTATTTTTTGTTTTTAAGTTATTTAATCCATTGAGATTGTAGCCTTCCTTCAAGCGATATGACAGCTAACAAACACATTTTTGGTGTGTTAAGAATATTTAATTTTAGGTGTTATCTGGAAACCCTTAAGTTGGCACCTTTTAGAGCAAATTATCAGCCATATCATGAGGATACATGAGGAGGTAAACTGGGGCTTGTGCTCCAAGTGATTCTGTCTACCTGTCTGTCCGTTCGACTACAGCCTTAACGGCTTGATCTATTTTCTTAAAACTTCGTACATAACGGTTTTGGGTGATTCTACGCACATGCTTTTTTATACTTTTTTAGAACTAAAAACAACGGTACCTGCCCTACAATTATTTAAGCAATGTTACCATTTCTTATTTTTCGCATAAATGGCTCCACATCTTAAAAAAAATCAATAAATTTATATCAGTTAGTTAAGGCTATCTTAGGATAGGAATTATTTTTTAAAAGATAGTTATTAATGGTACTCCCCAGAGAACCATTTTTTATTTTCAATTGGTAGTTCTGATTTCAACCATTTTTCTATACAGCTTCTAAACAATACAAATACTTTTTCTTACCAAAATTGTCAAACAGAATATTTTTTCGATTTGAGTAAAAACGTTTAAGCAATTTTTTTGGAAAATCAAATATTTTGAAAACCACATGGTTGGTTTTTATAAAACTCGGTATTTAAGGGGTTTTTTTACACTCTTTAAAGTATTTACAAAAAATTAGCTTTTATAAAAAAATAACGTTATTTTCCACAAAAATGGTAAAAAACTGTTAAGTAAAGTATTTTTTTTAAATGGCTCCTACGATTATTATAAAACTTTTTTTGCATGCTTAAATTAGTGTGATATGCTAAGAAATTTTATCAAACTTTACAAATAGCAAATATTAATAGTCCAACTCATAGAAGGTTTGTTTAAAATTTTCTCATTATCTGCTAAACAGATTGAGATTAATTTGTTTAATACATACATATTTCAAATGAAATTAAAAAATATTGCATATCAACATTTTCAAAAAAGCTTCAATTTCTATATCTTAAAAACGGGTTTACATTTTTTTAAATTTTATTTTTATTTGCGCATAAATAAATATTTCAGATTTGCGTACCTAAAGTTCTTGACAAACAAGTACTTACAAAAAGTTATTTTTGAAAAAAAGCACTGCAAGGCAACGAACTTAAACTTTTCTTTCTATACAATCAAGAACTATGATGGCGTTCTTTATTTTCATCTCAAACTCTCAAAGAAATTGTTTAAGCTGATTTAATTATTGTATTTCTTGCTTTTAAATACGTTTTTCTCTCATAATTTTCATGTGTTTACATATGGTTTTCTTAAACCGTTAGTGTCTTAAACATAAAAGCAATAACGTGCGATCCACGCAGCATTTAATATTTTTTAAACAATCGTAACTGTACGTTTAATGCCTAGTACGCTGCTGATGCAAAACGAAAAATCCCATAAAAAAAATTACATAACGAAATAATAAACGAAAAATCTAGTTCTACTAATCGTTCTGAAGTCGCTGTTCGTTGAGTGAAATTCATTATTGTCTTCACTCTTTTTTCCCACACAAATAATTACCCAAACCATTTATTGCGTGCGGAAAAAATGACGTTTGTGAATGTTTTTCGTGTTTATTTTTATTAAGGGTATTCATGCAACTTCGTAAAACCGTAGGTAAGTTTTTCAATTGGTGAAGTTTATATTTTGGTTAACGAACTGTCATTGGGAAATGATTTACACAATTTGGTTAAATTTATCAAAGGATTTTGTTGCGTAAAATTAACCAAACTTTTAAAACTTATTCAAACGTTATTGTGACTCTTACTGTGATTGGATTACCTAGCATTTAATCAAATGTATAACAAAGGTCCTTCATGCAAACTTTGCGTAAACCTTTTATTTTACACAATTTGTAAATTCACGACGTTGCATGAATACCCTTATTGTTTCTTTCCTCTGATATTTTTGCATTTGCAATTGTTTTGATTTTTTGGATTTTGTGCAACTGTGAACAAATATTTTTCCGCTTCGGTTTCATTAGCATTTCGTTGTTTTGTTGGAGACCAACTAAATATTTCGTTTTGAATCAGCAGCGTACTAGGCTTAAAGAAAAACTGCAAAAAAATGTAAATTA
The DNA here is from genome assembly GCA_946251815.1 of Dasysyrphus albostriatus. Lineage (NCBI taxonomy): Eukaryota > Metazoa > Arthropoda > Insecta > Diptera > Syrphidae > Dasysyrphus > Dasysyrphus albostriatus. The sequence continues at coordinate 100,401,729 of OX276336.1, forward strand.
ACGGCAGTAACACTTTTTTCAATTTTAAATTTGCAATTTTTGGACGCGTCCTCTCTTTCTTGGACGAGGATGAAACTAGAGGCAGAACTATTATTGTCGGAGGGGCACTGAAGCTACTGTCAAAAACCAACGAAAAGTAGATTTCCGTACTGTCAAAAGGGGTACGCACCCATACTGTACTTATCATCTATATTATTTCACCAAATGTCAGTTTTACTTAAGTGACGTGCGTCAGTTGAGCTAAACTTGACGAAGCACTATTCGTTTGTTGTCTTCCGACCACTGAAGTGTCCCCACGAGCATTATAGTTCTAGCTTAAGATTGTAATTATTGTATCAGCCCAAATACATATTTCAGTTTGAACTACACAAATCGTCAACATACGAGGTACGAATATATTCAGAAAGTCGTTTTTCGTGGTCTTTGGATATGCTGTAAAGGGCGAATTTCAGCGTCTATACCAATATTAATCTTTTAATTTATTGGGTTAACCCCAGAAGCAAATGTGATTGGTCTCTTCTGCATGATCAAATACCACGACGTTTTATGTATAATCCCACACTTCTTTAGGTGTCTAAAAATCAAAACAAAATTAAGTTAACTAGCATATCAAAGTGTGACATTTAACTTGTCACATACGTTCATACATAATGTTAGTCGACCAACATACACCAATGAACATTTTTATTCAATGTAAGATTGTCAATTTTACATTGAAATTTTTGCTTTGAAAATTTGACTTTCACCCAAAACTCCTATATGGCTTACGAGTTACGACAAAACATTATCAAACATTTTTGTTGTTGTTATAGTTACATGCTTGTCTATATGTGTATCAATTTCACAATTCTCCCATTAAAACACGACAATATCTAACACTTAAGACATTAAAATGTAACATCGTATTCGTACCAAACCAAACTGGCTATTAAACCAAAATTAAACATTCAATCAAAATCAATTTAAGCTTAGGGTTTAAAATTAAAATGTTTCTTGCACTATTTAAGTCAAACGTGTGTGATAGCTGAGTATCTTTTTCTTGTTTTTAATTAGCATTTTATATATATGCAACTTTTAGACTTTGTGCAGACTTTATGGTCAATACGTATGGTGGACAGATGTTGAGTTGTATTTATTTTAAAATGGCTTAGATACGTCAGTTTGAGTTTGGTGCAATGTTGTCATAAACAATAATAAAAAACAAATTATCATAATTAAATCATTAAGAGCCGTTGCTTTGAGTCAAAATAAATTTTTGTTGAAATGTTGATTTACTGATTTTTCCTTAACTTTTGACTGCTCTACTGTATAGTGTTTGAATATGAAAATTATTTAAATTATGTACATAAATCGATAGTTTTTGACAGATAGAAATCTTCAAAACAAACTTAGTATTTTATGTTATACTGTGTGGCAGGGAAATTGTTGGGTTAGTTTGTTTACATTATAATTTCAAACAACTTCTTAAAAAAAAAGATGAGTGGTGTGCGCAGCAGCTCAATATTTTTCGATCCCACTGGGTTATTAGCGCCGGTCGTTATTATACGGAAGTGAGAAGGCATTCATTGAAATTCTTTAGACAACTGGTAAATCATAGGAAAGATGCGTTACTTCCTTACGAGATTAGTACACAATTGACGTTTTTCGTGATATATTGACGTCTTTCAGTTGTGTTCGAGTACTTCGATAGTTGGGTATTGTTTACGGAGAAAGAGTGGACTTTTGGTTGGATAGAAGAAACTCATTTCACCGAAACCATTCGTATCCATGCAAATCAGACAAATACAGGAGCTGACTTCAACTGCCAGATTGCAACCAGTTTGATTAGCTGATAATCTAGCAGATTGAGCAAGTCACGAAAACACAACTTTTGGAACACAAACTACTGGTTGAAAGCGTTCTGGCTGAAAAATTTGCCATTAAATTTTTATAACCTTTCAGTGCAGAAGAGTGTCAAGCTGTAAGAAAAGAAGAGAAGCTTTCAACAGCTATAACGGTGCTTCAATCACGGTTTCAGAAAAGGCTCCGAACTATAATCGAAGCGAATAAAGAATTAGTAAAGACTCTCCAAATTACCCAACAGGACAACCGCAACTCGTGACAAATCCCATTGCTGGCTAATCAGGACGCTAGAAACTCCTTCAACCCAACCAGATGGAGTGACATGCTAAATGCGCTCGTGAACACTTTCAACATTCCAACGTACCTGCTGGCCAAAGATAGGACCTGGAGCTGATCTATGAGACTTTAAGAAGAGAATCCCGACTTTAATTGACTTTCAAATCCCCTCTGAAGTTATATGGACCGGTTCTAGATATAAAACTCACACAGCACAATGAGCGTCACGTTGAAGGTAACAACGTCATTAAGCAGATGGATGGCGAATGTATGTGGTCCAATGACCAGCAAGCGAAAGGCTTGGACATCGATCACGTAAAACATTCTTCTGTAAGGTTGTCGGATTTGGACATGTGCATTCTGACAAAAAAAATACCGAAAGCAGATGGAACTGTGGAACTTTAATTTTGACTTGTTATTACCGAACGGTGTTGAATCTAGCCATCCTTATAGTAGCAGAGTAGCAGGGGCTAGTGCATTCGATCTCCTAGTGGTGGAAAGTAAGGAAAGGAAGTACTTCTACGACAAAAAGGTTGAATTTGGATAAATGGTGCAACTGATGAGGTAAAGGCGCTGATGAATTAGAAATGGCAAGAGCCTTGGAGCTCAGAGAGCAGAGAAAGTCTGAAAATACTATGTCTTCTAGTTGGTCACAAGGCACGGATATTTCAACACCTTTCCCCACAAGACTTGCGAAACCAGCCTGTCAGTACAGGGACTCTCCAGCCGAAGATGTAGAGCATCTAGATGGAAACCTGAAAAGTCAGGATTTGGAGCCTGGAAACATTCCTGAAAATATGATTTCCAATGTCAATTCTGCAAAACAAATTCTCAGAAAATAAGACGAAGACGAATACCGCGAAACTGAGTTAAAAGAGTGTATGAGTAATGCAAAAAATGGTCCCGAGAGGGAAGAGGGTCAGAAACTGAGAAGTGAAAAAAGTTTTACTCTCGTTTACCTTTTGTAAAGGTGATTGTGACACACATAAATGCCAAAAAGTCCTTCCAACGCTACATAAAGCACTTCTACGCGACCCAGAGTTAATTTAATTAAAAAAGGCAATCAACTGCGGTGGATAAATTGACCAAAAACGGTTTATTTCTTGAACCGAGCCAAATCGTAAACCCTGTGGCCTTTCTTAGTAAGTCAGATTTACCAGATTTCCGCCAAGCCACGACAGATAGTCAACAATTGACACTTGTCGTGTTTCAAGGAATCTTCGGTCAAATATTACTAAAAACAGAGAGTATTTGTACTTAAGCTTAATAGCCCTTAACTGTTTCTCTTGCTTGAAATCAATGGGAATCCAATGAGCCAATCGAACATTAGCGCATCTGACAACTTGAATTCTCAAAACGAAAAAGTAGAGAAGAGCTCATCTGACTTCTTTTTTGAGTGCTCCTGCTTAGTAAGGACTAAGAAATGAAATGGGATTAAATTAAATCAGTACAGTTCCCTTACCCAAAACTTGTAAAAGATGCCAATACCTTTTTAAATCAACCGTGGTTAATGCACTTCTGAAGAAGCTGTGAAGATCATAATTCATAAACCTTATGCCAGTTCAAATGTTCAAGGTTCTAACCATTTTAAACCGCTTAATCCCTTCCGTGATAATAATGGCATCATGGGGGTGTGAAATTTTGTAGAGCTTTCACACTTTGCACTTTGTGTTGGTGCAAAACGATCAGAACCTTAGTTAGCAATATTTGGATGCATTGTATATGCTTTCGCAGTTTTTTTTTTTTTTTTTTGTGGGGGAGTATGTGTCAAAAGTCTATAGTAAAAAATTTAAAATTATGTTGGATACATATCAGAGCCAGGGGATAATTTCCCCTTTGACTCCCCCCCAAGTGCATGTTTATATGGATGGCAACTAAAGTCATGCACATAGAAGAGGTGGATGATCTTTCGTCAAAGGCATTCCTGGATGCTTCTACCTAATTTATTAGCAGCTTTGTTGAAGCAAATCGACTTCAAAAGGGGATCTTCCAGCTTTGATCAATTATTACAAATAGTCTTTGTTTACTATGGGTTGGGTACACATGAGCATTTCATGTCCCTAAGCTCCTCTTATAAGGCTGTAGTAAGATATTTCGATTAGTTGGCTCTTAAGTACTTTGGTGCTGTCAACTCTAATTCTTGGCTGCACTAATTGAAGCATAAGTTAACAACTTATCATGAGGAGAAGAAGGTAGTAATACCAAGTGACTTCCTCATTATGGCACCATTGGTTGCCTTACCAGAATTAAGTTACAACGATGTTCCGTTGAATGGCCAATTCCGTTGGAACGCAACAATCCAAACTCAAAATGCAGAATCCACAAGAGCATAGCAAAAACTGTGTGCATTATTTGAGGTAGGTAGGTACACCATATTCAGCTGGGCACAAAATTATTAAATTTTGGCTGATCTCATAAAAAAACACTAAAATTGCTTTTTATCTAAACTCCTTCTAAATTTTATCAGACATTTAAAAATGTTCAGTTTCAGCAATGTAGATTTTTATTAAACTGAGTTTGCCTTACATCTCTGGATATTAAAGAAGAGGTTGTTTCACTCGCACATGCGAAGTGTATGAGAAAAAGCATTATGGATGAGGGGACAAATATTTTGACAGCAAGATATCATCTGTTGTCGACTGGAATTGCTGAGCAAAAAAAACTTTTAAAATTAAATAAGACATAAAAGAGCATAGTGTACAAGGGTGTACAAGGGCATTTAAAATCTTCTTAAATTTAAATGCAATTGGTGAAACCAAAAAAACATCCTTTAAAGGCTAAATGGCTTTTATAATAATTAAATGTCTTTCGTGAAATTGGTTAGCCAGTCCGTGTGACCTAGTCGCGGAACAGGACACCACCCACTTCTTCGATATACACTTGTTTCTAAATACCTGTCCTGTTATATTTGAAATTATCATGTTGTTGAAAAGTGTTGGAATCGGGGCGCCAAATTTCTCCGATCTGGCACCGGCAAAGAGATCTAAACCGGATTACCAAAAACTGATGACAGAATGAAAGTTAACAAAAAAAAAGAGAATATTAATTTTCACTTTCCAAAATGCATATAAACATAGTTACATAAATTCCATTTAAATTTATATGATCACAATCCCGCATATGTCCCATCACTGTTATTATTATACAAGAACTAAAATTAGAGCATTTACATTTTAGTTTTAACATTTTAAGTGAAAATTGAATGCTTCTAAATTACCTGCCTTAACAAAAAAGTTTTATTGAATTGTGTCTGATCTCAGTTAATTATCTTAATCCATATTTTTGGGAAACTTGAATGTGAGCTTATAATTTGCATAATAAACTGTTAACTATTATAATGCAGGTAACTATAACTCATCAAAATCTGTCATCATTAAATTATGCACATTTAATTATATTTTTTTTGACAAAAATTCAAATTATTATGCCTCGTGCTGACGAACGATTCGCAAAATTTGAAAAAAAAAATAAATAAATTAAAATCATTTCTTCCTCTTACTTTTTTTTTTGTTTTGTTTATTTCTCACAGATTGTCCGAACTGTGTGGACGAAACACAGTATTCAAACAAATGGACGATGCCGTTACTGAAACTGGGCGAAAAACGCTACTACCTGGGGATCTTCTTCAAGGTAAGCAACATTCCATTCAAGTCACTCGTTTTTTTTTTTAAATAAAAAGCCGTAGCCGGTCTGATAGCAAAGTAGTTTGTTGCCGTTGCTGTTGCCGTTGCCGCCCATCAAAGTTGTCCGGTTTGGTGTTGGCGTTAGCGTTAGCGTGAATGGACCAAATGAGCGATCAACCGACTACCACGAAGACTAGTGATCATTTTTCTTTTACTTCTGGTTGCTTTTGGTGTTGAAATAAACACGTTTAAACTCAGTACAAATTTAAGTCTATATAGAATGCTGGATTCTAAAACTACTAAACTAGATTTAGAAGGTAGAATAGTTGTATATGTTTTATATGTTTTGATAGATAATAATAAAGTTCAAGGCCAAGAGTTGAATAATCGTTTGATATGCGTATTTATTGCATATATACGAGTTGAATTAAATATACGGAATCCTGCAGGATAGATAATTTGATGTATATCTATGATTAATTATAAATTATTCCTTGGGGTTTGTATTGGTTTCATGCAAAAAACAACAAAATACATAATGAGTTTGTTAAAAAACTCGAATGGGTTGTGAATTAAACAAAACAAAAACAAAGAAGACAAACAAATTAGTTTCAGATTTTTTCTGTCTGTCTGTCCGTTGAACTACAGCTTTTATGTCTGGATCGATATCGATTTTCGTGGTCAAGCTATTTTTTTCAGATTTTTAGTTTCATCCCCTATAGTCGCCTGTTTTTGTTTTGCATGCTATGTGATTCGCTTAAAATCGACCCAAAAATTCAGAGCATATAGGTTGGAAGTAGACTTAAAAAAAATCCCATGAGAGACAAAAATTAATTGAAAAACAACGGCAATACTTACAGTACAACCTTGCAACTTTTTGGAAAGCGAAAACATTCATTCTTATAGTTTATTTTTGAATTGAGTTTTTTTGTTTTGGCAACAAAATTGTTTCAAATCAAAATTTTGCAGAGAAATTCAATTTTATATTTTATTATTTTTTCATTAAAAAAAAAAATTTGCTGAACCTATTTATTGAAAAGTAATCACAAAAATGGACTTCTGGCTTTCCAAAAGGCTACTGCTCTGAATTTTTGGTCAGGTTATGGAAAACCAAAAAAGAGGGTTTTTCTTGAAAAAAAGTACTTTTAATTTTTTTTTACTCAAAAACTAAGATAGATTTTAGCATCCGGTTTTCTTTTTTTTTTTTTAATTAATAAAAGCATTGAATTTTGAAAACAGACATAATACTTAATTTCACAAAGTTTTGAAAAAAAATTAGTTTGAAATAAAAACACTAAAAAATGAAAATTTAAGAACACATTTCTATTTTTCCAAATAGATAAAGCATGGTTTGTAAGTTTTACCGTTGTTTTAAATAATTTTTGTCTGTTTTCAGTCAGTTTTTTAGAAAATTGCCCCTCCTGCCTAAACAGAGGGAAATATGCCCCTTTCCTATCCAATTTTTTCTTGTCTTAACTACCTACTTGATCTAGCTTAATGGTGCAGCTTATACCGATTAACCTGTTTATAAAAGGTCTTTCAACAGGGACGCTACAAAAATTAGAGAGACAGGGACAGCAAACGACGCCATATTTCTTGCCGCCCAAAATCCCAAATGTGTCTCTCACACGTCGTTCTCAAGCGTTGGGCATCTCTGTGACGTTGTTGTGGCGAATTTTGCGAAAAGATCTTGGCCTACATCCTTACAAGATTAAATTGACGCAAGAACTGAAGCCGCTTGACCACCAGAAGCGTCGTATGTTCGTGAATTGGTCTGAACAACAACTTGAAAATGATTCGGATTTTCATCGATAAATCATCTTCAGCGATGAGGCTCATTTCTGACTTCGTCAATAAACAAAACATACGGTATTGGTCTGGCAGCAATCCACACGTACTCCATGAGTCATCATTGCATCCCGAAAAAATTACGGTTTGGTGTGGTTTATGGTCATTGGTTACTGTGAATGGGAATCGCTACCGTTCAATGATAACCGAATATTTTTGGCCCCAATTGGATGATATGGACTTGGAGGACATGTGGTTCCAAGAGGAAGGCGCCACAAGCCACACAGCGAATGTCACAATCAATTTATTGGAAGCCAAGTTTGGAGAACGTGTTATCTCACGAAATGGTCCAGTCGCTTGGCCGCCTTGGTCGTGCGATTTGACGCCGTTTAGACTATTTCCTGTGGGACTACGTTGGTTTATGCCAACATGCCAGCGATGATTGATGAACTTCGTACGAATATCGAACGTGAAATTGCAGCAGTATCGGCCGATTTATGCTTGAAAACCGTCGAAAATTGGGTTCAGCGTCTGGACTTCTGCAAGCGTGCTCGTGGTGGCCATGCAAAAGAAATCGAGTTCCATACATAATGGCATCAAACGAACTTTCACAGGAATAAAGAATTTCATTGATATTCAAAACCGTTTTTGTTTTATTTAAAAAAACTTTTGTAGCGCTCTTATTGAAAAACCCGATACATATAAATAAAGAAGACCGTAATACAAACTTAAGGCTTTGAAAGTTTTTGAAATGATTCAAAGAAATGAGGTCGTTTGTTTTGCTCAGTGATTGTTTCCGTTAAAATACTCTGGTATTTCATTCTTTGAAATCCTAATCACATTAATTTCCTTTGCGAATTCTGTTATTTCCTTTATATAAGTATATCTACTTCTATGATTAATTCTCATTAAATTTTGAAGTCTTTAATATTGCAATCATTATAACCAGTCGAAAGTCTTTAAGTAAAAGGAATGCAATACTTAAGACTGCTTGAAGCCATTGAAGTCTTTTAAAAGTCTTTTACAAAGAACCTATTCCTTAAGTCTTTTCATTGCAGTCTTGCGACTGCTTTAGTCCTTTTTACCTTATCAATTTTTTTTTCAGTTCCCATGTTTTTGCGATGTGTTTTTTAACTTTAAATTACAAATATGTCTGTATTTTTTAGTTATAATTATTTTTATGATAATTATTAAATTTCCTTCGTTTTAATAAAAATCTAATTGTTTTCGTTACCCAATGCTAATGAGGGGCCCAGGGTGCTAATTTAACTCAGGCTGGCCTTGACTACTTGAAGTCTTTTTACTTCATGAAGTCCTTTTATTACTTGGATTCTTAATTTACTCTTTTAGTCTTTTTGAAGACTTAAATCCTTCAAAATAGTTTTTTTTTTAATGAATTGATTGCATTCTTTCACATCTCTGCTATTTGCACATCTTTTTAAAGTTGTTTTTTTTTTCCTAATGAAGTTGTTTTCAAATTATTTTGTCATTTGGATATTTTCTTTAGGTTTTGATTTGGAGATTTTGTCGTTTGGGAATTCTGTTTTTTTTTTGGGATTGGTATTGGGTAAACATCATTAACTTGAATCTCGAATGACTTAATACGATTTTATTTGGTAATCGGGATTCTTTCATTCGAGATTCTGGAAAACGGGGATTTTGATGTCGTTGGATCTCTTCTTCGCTAGGTAAGAAATCACTTCTCAATTTGCTATATATTTCCTAGTTGTTTTCAATGTTTTCAGATCTAAGATTCTGAAATAGCCGTTTTCTTTTGGAAGTGGCAAAGTACTAATGAGTAGATAAAAACCCTAATCTAGTACTCTCAACTTCACATGCTCTCATGTGCAATTATATAAATTTTCATGGAAAAACAGTTTGATGTGTTTCATTGAAAAAACAGGTAAAGTACTTATGACTATTTTGTCACCTCCCAAGGAAAACGTTCCGTGGGGAAAAAAGCCACTTAGAATTGAATACTTCAAAAACGCAATTCTATTGTCTAACTCTATTGGAATGCGTTCGATTACGATTATGTGCGTTCATATAAAAAATGTCAAAATATCGATTACAAAAAAAATCCAGTGTAGCCCAGTGGGAGTGTACATTTGAAATATCAACAACTTAAGTATTTCTAAAACCAATCGTTAGGGGAATCACAAAAAGTCTAGAACTATAATTTGCTAGATTCTATCCCATTTGCGTTGGGCGCCATTTTCAATTTCAGGCAAACTAGTTTTTCTAAACAAACTCTCTCATTTTTAACCAAAAAACTAAAAATGCATAAAGTTCAGCTAATTCAAAATCTACTGAATTGATTTCACGGATACATTTTGTAAAGTGACATTATAAAAAAAAAGCATTGTAGATTTTCTTTTTAAATTAGTTGGCTTTTAGTTTGATATTAGCTGTATTTCTGAGTGCAATTTTATCTACGCTTAGAAAATTCCTATGTAAACTACAAACCAAATTTGGCCTAATTCCATACTGTTGATGTATTTAACGTGAGAATTTTTTCAATGTACTAAAAAACAAAACTATTTTTGAGTTTAAAATTATAAAAATTCATCTTATATAAGATCGATTTTGGAATTGACTTATTATTCAATATCTTATCCATTTAATAGATTGCAGTTCCATGTTGAGATGATCACACAAGACAACCACAACCACTCTTCTTCACACTGCTGCCAATAAAAACTCATTCCTGACATTACTTTTCTTATAACTTGGGTAGTTCTAAGTTCCAACTGCCACACCTACAGTTAAAATCTAAGAAAAATCTAAACGAACAGATTCCATTTTGTATGCCATTTAAGATAAGAAGAATAAGTACGTGCTTTGGAGATGTACATCTTATTTTTTATGAGACTATTCCCAGTGAAATCTGTCGTCATAACTTCCGATGAATCATTTAATTCTTACCAGTTTTGTAGCCTTTCCAACAACTCTTCTTCTGAACAAATTTAAATCGTATTCATGTCTGTTATAAATAGCTCCAAGAAACGAACTTCTTTAAAAGGTCACTCTTATATAACCACACAAAATATCTGTGCTATATTTTATTTTAATCTGAATGTCATTTTGAAAAGCCACTTTCAATAATTTCAATCAATTTCTTAACACAGCAGGATTCATCAATGTGTTTTACTTAAATCTTTTAAGTGATTACATTTTTCATTGAGAGAACAAGTTATTTGATAGTCATCGTCGCACAACATTTTACAGTGCGAATATGATCTGCTTGGATGTGAATTTTTGCTGAGTAATATTGTTATGTAATAGTTTTTTTTTTAAATTTTAAATTCGTTATTTTTGTTAGCAAATACTTCAAGTAACTGGGTGTTGATGCAATTCAATTACAGCTAATTAGTAAATCATATCGTATTTAACTCAAAGAAATTGGTGAATGGTTAGTAAGTACAAGCAGTAGGTAATCGGCTATAACCGGCTTTTTGTGTCGTGGTCAGTTTTTATCCATTGGATAAGAGAGCTTACTACATGAAAATTTCTTTTAATCCGCACTTTATCTTGTATAGACCTTAAGAGTATCACTTTACTGTTGCAAGCTAAGAGGAAATTGCAATTAATTTGCGGTGAATGGACTCGATGAAGGATGAAGATAAAATCTTCAAAATAAAGTAACAGTCAAACCAAGATACACACAACTAGCAATTTTAAATAAAAAATTAAAATAGTTAAAAGTGAAACGAACAATTGGTACTAGTCAAAAGAAAATAACTCCGTTTATAATCAAGTTTCATTTGTTTGATGTTCTCTCTTTGGACAATGATGACTGACTAGCTGATCTAACAAAAGAATTTGTTTTAATTTTCTCACAAATAATCCAGCTCGACTCATATTTAATTGGGTTTTACTGTTTTACGTTGTCCAGTTATTTTCCATAAACAATATTACAATGACATTGTTGCAGAGCCTAAAAATCTTGAACAGGTTTTTTTTTTTTGTCTTTCAAATAATGTATTGTATAAAGTTGACCTTCTGAGGTGTTAAATCCTTTCGCAGAAGTCAAAAATTGTGAGCTTGTTTAGAGCAGTTAAGCTACCTACACATCTTTTTATAGTTTTTTTTTGTCAACGATGTAAAAGAGATTATAAGACTTAAAAAGTCATTCAAAAGGTCACCCCTTTGTGTACTTATTCAAGGCTAAAATGTGTTTTAACCCGTTTCCTTTGTTTAAGTTGATCGTAATGAGTTGTATGTAATTCGAGTATACTCTTAACTATAACACTTTTACTCTGTTTTGAATATCAAATTATGACAAATAAAATTAAAAAATATTTCAATTGTTTGTGTTATGCCTAAAGTCTAATAGTACTAATTAAATAAACTGTTGGTTGCACTTCTCATCATGAATAAGGCCAACTAGTGATATGTGAACATTCGGTGATTTGCGGCTAAAACGTGTCCGAATTTACGGTATTCAGTTTTCTGTTGAATCATAATCCGTGCCTGGAAAATTGCCAGTTTCATGTTTGATATTATTTCTGAACCTTTGTAACAACTTAAGGTAATCATATTAGAAGAAATGCAATGGCATCATCATATGAGCAAGCTGACCATTTCATCAGACCAGACCATCAGACATCATACCTTGGCATCATTCGATTACCTTTCCCTTTAATAAATCAATTGTTTGACTAGGTATGCGGCATTTGAAATTATATCAATGCATTTTTTTGGATGAAATCATACAAAATCCAATTTAGGACTTCCTTAACGCCCTAGACCAGTGTTTCCCAACGTGAGGCCCACAGGAGGGCGATTCGATTTTAAAGGGGAGCCATTTTATATTCTGATATTACAACCGATTATGATTTCAAAATTTAATTTTGAGAAAAGAGTCCAGAGTAACTATTGGCTTATTCAAACTTCGGCTGGTCCCGAATTCTTTACGTTTTTCAAACTATTCTATAAATAACAGAAGGAAGAACAGAGAGACTTACACTTCACACTAATGTATGATAGCTCTCGAAATTTTTTAAAAAGATTTATGGAACTTTTTGATTCTCTTAAGCCACAGATAATAAACTAACTAACTAAAGTGGGACAGTTTTTTATAAAGGGATGCCTCGTCTGTATAGTTTATTATCTGTGCTTAGACGTCATTGTGGTAATACAAATCTGTCAACCTTAAAGCAGTTATGAGTTATTTAGTACCTACATACATAGAGACACGAGTATCTCCGATATATAAACAATCAATAAAAAACTTCAAAGAAAAAAAAACTTGTTGAAGGTTGAAGCTAAAACGAAGATACTTGGTTCTTACCCTTACTGATATGTCAGACATAGATATGTTTACAACACAAAACTTCAAACCTCAAAAATGTGAAGTGACTGATATAGCTATAGAAGTAGTAGATTGTTGACCATCTGAGAAATTAATCGGTGAAAGATTATCTAATTTTTGTGATTTCCTTATAATTTTTGTTCATGCTAATTACGAAGGCACTCTGCAATGCGCTGGTGAGAATGCTCCTATATAAATGTCTCCGTTGTTGAACTGCTCCATTTTCCCAGTATTATTAATACGGATTATTAGGGGTGTTCAACTGTGAAATATAACATCATTAGGTGTGTTTTATTATCATCGGGATCTGGATCTGGATCTGGATTACTACAAAATCAATTTTTGAAAATTTCCAATTATTATATTACTATTATTTTTGTATAACATGTAAATGTAAATCCAGATCCATATCCCGATGATAATAAAACACACCTATTATCATTAAAACTAAACAAGAACGAAAAAAAAACTAAACGAAAAAAAAACGAAGGAGTATTTTTGACTTCTGGATACCAACTTTGGTATCGAAACGCTGCTGCTGCTGGCAGCTGTGTGATAGGCTTTTGCTCCCTCAATTTGGGAATATTTTGACCACAAAAGTGTACAGAACTTATTTTAAGTAGGTACACATTTCAAATGTTTGCATTTTAAAAATTGTATGAATATGATGCTGGGGGGGCATCACAAAGTTTTGGTGATACGTAACACAAAAAAGGTTGGAAAACACTGTCGTAGACCCTTGATTCCCAATCTGTATTCCGGGCAACTCTAGGGTTCCAAGAAACAGTCTTGATGGTTCCGAGGATTTCTTGAGGCAATTACAAGAACAATTTTTGCAAGACATTTCAAGAAAAAAAACTTTCAAGCAATGTTTGGTGAAACTTCCTAAACTTGTTGTAAGATGCTAGTTATATGTAGCTATCATTTAAACTCATAATTGAAAATTTTAGTCAGTCATTTAGAAAGCAAAATCATTTATAATTTTTATGGACAAATAAAGCTCCAGACTCAATTAGTATTTCTAGTCTAAAACAAATTTCAAATTTCTACATAAAATGGCTTTCAAGAACTCAATGATCATTGGTAAGGTAGTTCAATAATTGAAAAAAGAGGCTGGATGCGACCCACTCTGGAACTTCCCATTGGCGCCCTCGGAAGCAAAAGGCCCAATGTTATTTTATTATTAAAAAATCGCTAGTTCAAGATTTTCGAAATCGTTTTCAGGTTTTCAATATGCAATCAATTGAAGATTAGTGAGTAGAAAAAGACTTACCCAAAGCCAATATCATTTTCTGTGATCTCAGGATATTTGAGACAAAAATACATACATAGTTCAACAATTTTTGGTAAAGTTTTTAATACATTTTTTTGTTTGGTTCAAAAAAAACTATATGTCAAATAGAACTAATAGAGTCCAATAGGAACCACTGCCTTAGCTTAGACAATCACTTACGAAAAAGAGTGGTCTTTTCTCCAATACACCACTAAAAAGCGAGCGTGGTAAAATAATTTCTATGGCCTATTTAAAAAAAAGGCATTTCATTCTAGGTATGTTTTTTCGTTGTTTGATTTAAAAAAAAAATTGTCCAAAACACCTTCCAAAGTAGGCGTGGCAAAGATGTTGTATCATGTTTTTGTTCTCGACTTGTTATTAGGGCATAATTCGTTTTGTTTTCATAAAAACGTAAGAAAATAAAATTTTTGGCAACAACGCCCCCAAAAGTGGACGTGGAAAAAGTTTTATACGGAAGAATTGTTAAAAATTAGTTAGTTAAGGTGATGTAACTTCTTAACAGTTAATGCTACGTACAAAATTACCTCAGCTACCTGTTTGTAAAACAATTATTTTTTTCTAAGGCTTTCCGGTTCCGAGACATTTTTCAAAAACCCATTTTGACACCTTTGACCCCTTATAACTGACCAAGAGGTCATCGGATTTTTGAGTACTTTTCTCAGATTATAAGTTACATCAATCCCAACGTGTATACCAAAAATCAGCCTGTTACAAATTTGTTCCTTGAAAAAATCTATTATTACTGGGCTAACAGTGTAAATTTAATCTTTTTCTCAATGATACTATTTTCTGTAAAATACAATACATGCATACATAAATAAACAATCTTTATAGTTTGTCCATGAATTTAAAAATTGCTAATTATGTTTTATTAGTAACATTAAATTCATATTAATAACAAATTCAGAACTATGCCTACCAATTTATTTATATACGTGATAAAAAATTGATATATTTATTTTTAGAATATAAACAACTTAAACAGGAATTTTGTTTATGAGAATTACGAATGTTGTTTGGTAAACCACTAACTTTTCTATATTATATTCCTAATCTATATTCAATGTCAGCTTTTTATTGCCTACTTATTTTTAACATTAAATTTGAATTCTGATGTTTGATATTGCGATCTGGTTTTGAGATCTTCACTATCACGAATTAATTAGTTTGATGATCAAAATATTTATGAGAAACGTCAATGTACATATGTATAAGGGCTTCACAAATATTTATAGATAACTAAATTTTTTGACTTAACTACAATAATTTTAGTGCGCTACCACTAAGTTTTGTAGGCTTGAGTTATAGCTAAATATACCACGAGTGCTGTCAACTCGATCTTCAGATTCTTTTAGTGGTCCTAAAATTACTTTGCTTATTTTAATTAAAAAACTTTTGCCGTTAACTGGAATCAAGCCTATCACATCACATGAGAACCCGATGTACTAAACATCGCTAAGCATTAAACATTAAACATTAAACTCGATTCAAATGCGAGTTTTATTGTTTATCAATTCCGGAGCTTAGAAACAAAGGGTGATATTTTAACTTTGTCATTTTTTCAGAAATTTAGAAGAATGAAATTTAAATAGTATCACCTTTTGTCTCGGAAAAACTTTTCTTCTCCTTGACAATCGATAGAAAGATAGGGTTCTGGACCCGATTAAAAAAAAGTGCTAAAAGTCAAAATGGCACTTCTTGTTCCTAAGCTCTTTCATTGCTAATTGCAACTTGTACATATATTTATCAGCGCTTCCTGTTTAGAAAACAGACTGTATTTAAAGCAATTAAATTTCACGTTAGTCAATGTGTTTACTAACCGATTCCCTTGCCATTGGTAAAACAAAATTATTATGCTTTGCTTTTCAGTGCCATATCATCTAAGTATGGGAGCTAAAACATTTTGTGCAGTCAAATTAGACTTGTTATTAATAATGATCTCCGGTAACTCATATTCGACGAAATTAATTTAAATTATTTATTTTCTGAAAGAGATTAATTTTGTATACCTAAATTTTCTTGTTTGCATATTTAATTTTTGAAAAAAAAAACTAACTCTTTATTTTTATTACAGGCAAACTGGTTTAAAGCCACACAGTATTGCAGATACCATGGAATGCACTTAGCAAGTATTTCTTCACAGGATGAGAACAATAGACTGGAAAAATATATAAGTGATTTTGGTAAGAAAAAAAAACTATCATTAACTTATGTACCAATATTAATTTAGTGCAATTCAACTAGAACCGCCATTGCTGGTAAAACTAAGTTGGTTTTAGGATGAGATTATTCGTTGAAAGTGTTTCTAGTTGTCGGTTATATCATAATGAAGTAAGAAAACATGAACTAAAGGACCAAAACACACTAACAAAATTAATTTATTTTCTTAAAACCGTGTCTGATTGAGTTCAAATAATTATAACTTGTGATTTCAGACCAGCTTGGTTAAGATTAATACTTTTTTGGAAAGTTCTAGAACAAGGAAACTTTTTTTAAAGAACGAATCAATATTGACTCATACGATTTTTGTTTAGATGCTCTTCCAAATATTGAAGTTAAATATAAATTTTGATCAAAATATGGCTTTATCGAATAGTTTTATGAGGAAAGACATACAAAAATGTTAAGGCAAAAATGTTTTCATTTATTGATCAATGTTTAAATGTAAAAAAATAATAAAAAAAATCAATTATAGACAAGGTGAGCAAAAACCTGGTCTTAATTTCAAAAACCGCTGTTACTCGAAAACAGTTATGATTGGGGGTGAACGAAATACTTAATTCTGAGAGGTCATGGTTTGGCCTATCAGCCATAACCAGTTTGAAATATTCTTTAAGGGAAACCCTGTATGTAATGCATTCGTAAGATAAATTGGATTCCAGATATGGGCAAGACAAAGATATGAAGCTAACATAACAGTTTTCACCACCATGGAAGGACCTTGGAGCTTCACTACAAATCTCTAGAAAGCTCCGTTGCTGTGAAAAACACTGTAATTCTGACTTCACAGAGAAGTACAGTACAGTCATAATTTGAAGCCCCCTCCATTCCTGCCAACAACACGCACATAGGAATGGTTGAGAGTTATAAGGTCACTCGGCCCTGGTTCTCCACGACCTTCTACGCCACCAAATTAATTAATTTTTTTTTATTTTATCAACTATTTGTTAACACTCTCTAGAAAATTTTAACTAAATAATTATTAAAGCTTTGGTTGCGTTCATGTAAACGTTCGGCCAAACTGCGCACTTCATGCTTCATGTTGGCATTTGAAACTGGAGCTGGAATAGCTGTCAAAGTATCCTACTTTTAATTTTCTACATGCCCACAATACAGCTATTCATTTAAGGTCATTTGTTGTGAATTTTTTCGTAAAAAACAGCTTAAAACTCGCTTCGACCCCTTGATAACCCTGCACCGAGTTTGAATGAGGTCGGTCGATTTTGAGTGGATGTGTATGTAAGTGTATGCACGTAAAAATTAAAAGATAGCCAACTCATTCAACTGCATTTGCAGATTTTGCGTGTCTTCAATATTGTGACAGCTATTCCGGCTCCAATTTCAGTTGCAACCCATATCGATTGTGTCCAGTCAGTGATGGTCTTTTAATCCAGCTTGATTAGTGTGACATCCAGTTGAAGCTGGTGGTATATACATATATACATTAGCAGAGCATGGAGTATGATCAGAGCTCTCCGATATACTTTTTAAA
This sequence comes from Dasysyrphus albostriatus, assembly GCA_946251815.1. Taxonomy (NCBI): domain Eukaryota; kingdom Metazoa; phylum Arthropoda; class Insecta; order Diptera; family Syrphidae; genus Dasysyrphus; species Dasysyrphus albostriatus. Next base: position 100,419,578 of record OX276336.1, read on the forward strand.
CGCATCTGAGCACTGAATTGTTGTTCCAACGCACCTAAATTACGTACCTACTGACTTAATTTTCTCCAGCTGGCCAATCTAAAACTCGAACAATTCCAAAATATGGACTGCAATTAATGTGTTGAACGCGTCCATATGAAATGAGTAGTAACCGAGTGAAGTTGGCTGTGCTCCGTTATTTACTCCCTTCGCTTGCTGTTTTTATTCTGAGCTCATGGAGCGTCTCCAAGCTTACTCGGATTTGAAAAAGAAATAAAAGTTGAGAGCTCTGAGTGCTCTGAACTAAAAAAGAAACATAAATATTTGTTTGACAGCTTAGTATTAGTATAGAAAATATTATTCCCCAGAGTTGGGATCAAGCCCATATCTGTAAAATGCAAGGAATCACTGTATCCAAATTAAATACATTTTATATTTAATCTCATCTATTATAATCTTAATTTCGTTTGGTGTTTGGAGAAGTAGCACTGAAATGAAGTAGTTGGAAGTAAACTAGAAAATACTATACAAGAAAATTATATGAGGAGTTTATACTTAATTGCGGAGTTTGTCGTTTCGTCTAGTTTCATTCAATTTTGCTTCCGAAAGTGAGTTGCACTCATAATACGGAATTATATTTTTGTTAATTTATGACATTTGCTTCAGTGTCCCTATGAGTATTCAAGTTCATCCATTATTCATCCGGTTTAACTTCATTTCAAAAAAATTGGTTCCCACAAGGAAATTGCAATGTCAATGCGTCATTCACGATTATTCACAATTAGAAACTAAATACTTAACCTTATATTTGTTGGGAACTTCTTATATTTTTATTTAAATAAGTATCGCGTAGCTGTAAGAATGCGACCAACAAAAATAGACGTGACGTGTTTGATCAAATTATCTGGTGGTCTCACTTCTTTTCGGTTCTAATCTTAATTGACACTACTGAACGAATACCGATTTTTTTAACAAAATGGAGTTTTCAAGCATTTATCACTTTTGACAAAAAAGTTTCTTAACTTCTTGAAATCGGGAATAGAAAAATGTTGAGAAATCATTACATAGAGAACAACGGCTCAAAGGCTTTTGAAGTTAAAAACGATTATACCAAAAGTCCAATCAAAAGTGACATCATATAAAAAAACGATAAACACGAATGGATCAATTAACGCGGTCTATAAAAGCCGAAGGCATATAAATTATATATCTATGGAACGGTTTTGTTTACACAGAAGTTCAAAATGCAAAAATTTATAAAATAACTGCAAAACTAAAAAGCAATAAAATAAAATTGGATAATAAGTGGGAGCGTAGTACCTCGTGGCATGACGGTTAGTGCATAGGGCTGTCATGCCAAATGTCTGGGTTCGATTCCCAGCCGCTGCCACCTAAAAACAGAAATGTTTTTTTCGCGAGGTACTGCCTCTTGCGAGGAACTGACAAATCCTCCAAGAGTATACTTGTCATGAATAAATGCTTTCTCATCTAGCCGTTCGGACTCGGCAAAAAATTGTAGGTCCCCTCCATTCCTGCCAAAAATACGCACACAGGAATGGTTGGGAGTTGTAAGTCACTAGGCCTTGGCTCTTCACGAGCTGTTGTGCCACCAAATTTATTTATTTATATAATAAGTGGGAGCAAAAATTTGTCGTAACCTAAATGTGACATTTCGATTTTTTTCACCCACCAACCAACCAATTTTCCAGCACTGACTGGAAAGATTACTGAAATGTCTGATGGCAGCGTTTAGTGCAACAGAAAATAATCTCCTCGATTACAGAATCCGACGAACGAGCTGCGGAGGGAGTCTGATTCAATTTTGACTTTTAGCTCATAGTAAAAATGTCAAAATTGAGTTCGATTCCCTCCGCAGCCCATTCGTAGGATTCTGTGGTCGGGGTGAATAATAAGCCGCTCATACCACGTTTACGTAAGCGGATCGAAGGATCGGATTCAATCCAGATCGAAATATCGACCCAGGTTTATGACAATTTCAGATCGAAAGATTGAATTCAAATGGAATTGAAGTGACAATTTTACTTTCATTGTGTGAGTTCAACGTTGTTAGTAAAAATAAATTTCGACCACAAATAACAATCCACCACCAAAATAAGCCAAAGATACAACATTCAATAGTCTAGAAACAAAAAACACAATTTCGCACACACACCAACAAGTATCTGAAATTTCGATTCTTCAATCCTTCGATCTAGGCATATACATTCTCGGTCCAGCTCGCTAGGCTACAGGTCTACATGGACCTGATTCAATTCGGACTCAATTCTCCATGTAAACGAGGTATCAGTTTTTCTCTACGCTAAGGACAGTTTTTAATGACAAATAATGTCATTAGATCTCGAGTTTCACGGGCTGGACGTACTAGTAAAACTTAATACAAAAACCCAAATACACGGATACGTTGGTTCGTCCTATACATATGTATATCTCTACTATTTTTGGAAATTTTGCATGAAAAAAAAAACAAATAATATAGATTTTATTCTTTTATCTGTGAACAGGGGCAGCAAATTATTATTTTCGCCCCAACTGGCAAATGTTCTAGCTAAGTCACTGCTTTATTTTAGTATGTACTTGTACATTAAACTCTGCTTTTGTCAATGAATTCAAGAGAAATGAACTGAGAACGTAATATATATCCACCGAAGCGCACTATCCTGCAATTTATGTGTCTCTTACTTTTACAGTGCCAAACCCTTTCACGACATCATTATTAAAGTCTTACTGAAACCTTCCAAGTACATAACTTTTACTTTTAACTATAACTTTCCTACACCCAAGTCACTCCTCTTAGATTAAATTTTACTGCACCTTATATTGTGAAAGTAGATCTTAATTTGATTTTAAAATAATCCAATCCACTATCCATCCGTAAAGTTTAATACAACAATCAATTCCAATTAATTTGCTTTGTGCAACATAATCCCTTAATTCTCGAGTGACTAAAAAAGTCTTTGTATTTCTTATTTTTTTTTTAAGATATTCTTCACTTGACTAAATAGCACATAAATTGTACCTCCATTCGCTTAAGTGTTGTATCACTCTAATTAGGATCATTTCCTATTGCAGTCGGTCATCAGGGCTGGAATTAGGTGAACACAAGCCTTTGGTAAACACAAGTCCCTTTTATCCTTTTGTGTGGAGTGAAAGACTCCAGTCAATTAAAAGGCTCTGTAAACAAACAAGGTTCATAAACAACTATAAAGTTCATATATGAAGTTTAATCAAAATCGTTGGAGGTATTTTCAAGAAAGTGGAAAAATACCGAAAATAAATAGACCAACGGACGAAATATACAAACCATTTCTTGGACTTCTCAATCATTTGATTAAATTCCCGATATTTGTTTTTACACTAGCCCAATACTCGTCCCATAATAGTCAAGATTTCTCTAAAAATTTGTATTAAATTTGAAAAAAAAAAAATATGTTTGGTACGATAGGCCGTGGGAAACAAAACCTACCAATGCTTACACTCTCTAACATCTCTGTGTTTATAGAAATTATAATGAGAATGAGATTCTCTTCATCATAACAATGCGAGTTGTCACTTTCTCGCAAGAGGCAGTACCCCTGACAAAAATCAAAATCTACAAAAAAATAATTGAAATAAATAATTAACACCAAGCGCAATGTTAACTGGCTGAACAGAATGGAGACGGAGCTGCAACTGGAGCTGCAACTGAAATAGCTGTCAAAATATTGAATACACACAAATCCAATGATACAAACACAACAACAACGCAGCTGGACAAGTTGGTCAACTGTAAGCTTTTGCATGCTGCTTTTGTGACGTTTCAAAATTGTGAGCGCAACTGAGTATTTACATGGGGGTTGAAGAGAGTTTCAAACTCTTTTGAATCTCTGACAAAGATATCTATTTTTATTTTTGTTTTAATTTTTGTGTTGAATTAAATTCACACAGCTGACTTCAACTGACAAAAATGTCATAAAGCTGTACACCACATTGTCGGCAAATAAAAAAAATTACGTACGATATTTTTTGACAGCTATTCCAGTTTCAACACTCTATTCTGATCAGGCAGTAAAACACCAAATTTTAGCCACCATAATTTTTGAAAACAATAATTTCGTAAACTACATATTCATTTGTTTGAAAAACAAATCTCAACCTTTTTACGTGAACCTTTGTGTGCACAAAATATTTATATTAAGAGACCCGCAGGGCCCTTGGCAGTCTATACTTTCCTAATTGTCACTCCGGGACTGTTAATGACAAAGCCATACTGATGTGCTAGAGTGTGTATCTCGTTCAGTCACTGACATCTGAAACTCGTAAGAAATTATTTAACTCCTGCCTCGTGTTGCATGCCGCCAACGCCACCCGCCACCCGCCACCGCACCGTCCTGCTCCATAAATGTTCTTCAGTCGAACCAGAGCACTATTTTGTGGTTCACCCGGAAGTGCAAACAAAAGTCTATTTTTTTTTTAACGGCAGCATATACAGCAAGCTCTTCGCAACGTACAATGCACTGGCTTTAAAGAGTGGAAAATGACTTCAAAGTCTATCTAAATGGTGGCGACTTAATTCCGTGATGTTTCCATTCAAATGGTGACGTGCTTAACGCTCAGTATGGAAAAACTATCTATCACACATGCCGCAAATGTGGTTTGGTTTCAGATGCAGGTATCCAACTATGAACCACATAAAGATATGAATGTGTGCCTGGATTTCGTGTCTAAAAGGAGTCATATTGCATTGTCTTTCCTTAAACAACAACAAAAAAAAAACTGTTCATGTGTAGCTGCGACAAGTTGTAGTTCGTAGATCATTTTATTTATTTTTTTTTTAAGTAAACGGTTATTGACTTATTTTAGTTGCACAACTTTTTATATATTTTTTTTAACTATGTATCTTTTGTGTCTATTTTCAGGTCTGGGACATGAGCACTTTTGGACTTCTGGCACCGATTTAGCCGATGAGGGTAATTTCTTTTGGATGGCTAATGGTCGGCCAATAACCTTCACAAATTGGAATGCTGGCGAACCAAACAATTTCCGTTATGAAAATGGAGAGGAAGAGAATTGCATGGAGCTTTGGAATCGAGACGGAAAAGGACTCAAATGGAACGACTCACCCTGTAGTTTTGAGACGTACTTTGTATGTGAAGTTCAGTCAAATTAGAACAAAATATTCATACTCGTACTTTTGAAACAAAACTATCCCCGTTAAGGCAAACCATACAAATATTAATTCTCACTTCATGCGTTTTTTTTAGCAAATGCGTATTTTGATATTAGTTATACTTATTGCTTTTTTTTCTCTGTAACTATTAAGTTAAATTAGGTAGGTAGGACTTTTCAAATTAAATTTTATTGTGTAGAAAGTGATAAACAAAATTGAGTAGAGTATTCGTATATACATACATAACATACATATAGGCCAGGCCAGCGTCGCATTGGGATAGTTTTGGGATTTCTTTTTATGTCCCTTTGTTTCTTGTCGAAATCGAAATGGGAATGTACTGCCGTAATTTGTATTTTTAAGTATTGAATTTATGAATACTATTAAATAAATGTGTACGTAAAACTAAGAAATAAAATATTTATATAAGATAAATGGAAGTTTTATTTTAAACAAAGGATGAAGAGCATTAAAAATTGACCATGCTCATACTTTGAAAATTTGTAAAATCAAGAAAAACTAGGAGGTAAGTGGAGAAAACTAAAGGAACTACAAAATTCCCAAATAAAAAGAAATAATAACTTTGTATATGGCAATTAAGATGACCACTATTAAAACTATTTGGAATTTGCAGTAAGGTCCAAGTCAAGAAGTTCGGAGAGCGATAAAATATGATTCGTTCTCTCGTGAAAAATTAAAAAGGGAATTTAAAATGATCCGATCGCGAATCTTATTTTTCGGATCTTTTAAAATAAAATTTTTGTCACGATCAAAATTCAAAATGTCAAAAATACCTGACCTAATCGATTTGTTTATGGTAAAAGGAATACCCTCTTACCGTGTGGAAATTTCAGAGGGCTATGATCTCTTCTCAGATCATTCTGCCCTCATACTCACTATGGGCGGAAGCCTTGTCAAATTAAAAAACCATCCAGGTTAACAAACAGTTAAACCAACTAGGATGGTTTATAAAAAGATATCGAGGATAACGTTGGATTAAGGGTATCATTACAAACGCCTCCTGAGCTTGAAGACGCAGTAGATACCTTTGTTGATATAATACAAAAAGCAGCTTGGGATAGCACACCTTATCAAAGGCTAATGACTCGCTATAAAGACATAAAATATCCGCAGGAAATAAAAGATTTAGTGAAAGAGAAACGAAAGCACGTAAGAAATGGCAGTGAACCCATGCTCCTCAACAAAAAGCTTATTTAAATCACTTGAGAAAAAAGCTAAGACCGGCGATATTAGATATCAGACCTTGAAGTTGAAAATTACCTCGAAGGCTTGACAGCGCGGAAAGAATCGAACCACTCACTTTGGATAGCTATAAAACAACGAAAAAACCAAAACTTCCAGTGCCCCCGATTAAGACAAGCCAAAATGAATGGGCTAAAAGTGACAAAAAAGAAAAATCGATGATATATTCGTCGATTACTTAGAGGAAAAATTTAAGCCGTTCGATGGGCAAGAACTCAATGAAAATATTAATATAAGTTTATTCTCAAATGAAAGCTACATAACAAGAAATGCTACACTCGTTGAAATAAAAAGAGAAATAAAGAAGCTTAAGTCCAATAAAGCTCCAGGATATGACTTAATTACGGCAGAAATTTTAAAAATGCTCGTTAGGAATTAATTAACCTCCTTTACATAATAAATGCCGCTCTAAGTTAACAATATGTTCCGAGGCAGTGGAAAGTTGAGGAAGTAATAGTGGTTTTGAAACCTGACAAACCATCTCACGAAAAGAAGTCTTACAGCTTACAGGCCGATTTCGCTTCTTCCTATAATAGAGAGCTCTTGAAGAAAAGAATATCTGTTTGACTGTCTTTTTGGAAGTGTCGCAGGCGTTTGACAAAATGTGGCATAAAGGCCTCAAATTCAAATTACGGCAAGTTCTGCCTGAAGGACTTTACAACATTCTAAACAGATATCTAGATGAAAGACTTTTTCGTGTAAGACACGGAAATGACTATTCTGATTTCAAAGAAATAGTGGCTGGGGTACCACAAGGAAGTGTATTAGGTCCAGTTCTGTACCTTTTATTTACACGCGATATACCTCAAACAGAAGACACTTTCGTAGCCACGTTTGCTGATGATACTACAATACTAGCAGTAGGCAAAACGATTAGCGAAGCTACAATTAAATTACAAAATGCTCTTAATAATGTTAATGAGTGGATGAAAACATGTCAAATAGCGCTCAATGAACAAAAGTCAGTCCACAAAAAAATAAACAGGTTAACTGATGTCTTTCTTAATACCTCTCGAGTTCCATTTGCAAATAAGGCAAAGTATCTGGGAATGACTCTAGACATGGAATTAAAATGGAAATCGCACGTTAAAAGAAATGCAACGAACTAAAAAGTAATAAGAGATATAAAATTGCTACTCGGTAAATATTCAAAGCTTAGTATTGAAAATAAGTTAATTTTATATAGAAAGGTACTTAAACCTGTTTGAATTTATGGTGTACAACTCTGAGGTTGTACTTGTTGTGTTGTACTAAATTACATTACAAACATTTGAAATAAATTCTTTAGGTAATTTGTAAATAATCCGTGGTATATAAGCAACGAAGATCTGCACAGGGATCTCGGGATTCCTACGGTTCGGGACGAAATATAAGGTTTCGCGTGAAAACATAGAAATCGACTATTAGAACACTCTAACGATTATTGATATTCTTGACGAGTCGAATTTAGTACGCCGTCTGCGAATAACAAAACCTTCCGACTTAATGCGGCGAACAGAAACCACTTTAAAATCCCGGAATAAGCATAAACTTTCACCGGAAAGTAACCTGCAACACGTTACTTAACTTCGTTAAAAATAAATTGCTAGATAAGTTTCAACTTAGTTCCAATCGGGAAGTGGAGGTGGTTTTAGTGTAGTAAAAATCTCACACACTATGAGGACGCGTTTTTCGGTCCTCATAAGCCTTATGCAGGTTTTGCACCTACCCATAGGAAAATAAATTAAAAAAAAAAATTGTCACTATCGAATCAAATTTGCTATGATCTGTAAAATATGGTAGTTCGATCACGAATAGATCTCGTGAGAAGTGTTGAAGATCCATTCTCGATCCGTTGAACTAAGGAAGAAAAATCTATTTTTACTGAAGGAGAAAGTTGGCACAGGTAAGAGTTGCCACACAAATAGAAGAGACAAAAATATTTTTAAGATGTTTTTATAAAAAAAATGTCAGTATATTGCAACTTCGTTGTTCTTCAAGCGATTTCAATAAAATTGACACAGGTGATAGATGAGACAAAATTAAAAAGAAAAAATTATTTAAATAAAATATTTTTTTCTTTTTTTATTCTGCCTTAAATATCATCAGCGTCAATTTCATTGAAATGTGAAATTGCTTGAGGAAAAATGAAGTTACAAAATTTTGAGATATTTTAGAAACCCTGGTTTAAAATATTTTTTTCTTTCTTATCTTTTTGTGAGCAGATATTGCGGTCTTCCATCGGTTGAGGTCCCTCGCACGCTCCCTCCAGTCATCCAGACCAAGCGTTCTTATGTCTGAAACCGCTTGGTCCCTGTAGCGGAAGTTCGGTCTTCCTGGTCGTCTCGAAACCTAGGGGCTGGGATTCGAAGAATTTTTTGGGTCGAGCATTGTTGTCCATTCGCTCGATGGGACCCAGCCAGTGGAATAGTTGGCACAGCTCGTATAATTCACGATTAAATCTTCTCCTCCATTCGCCCTCCTCGCATATTGGACCAAATATCCGCCGAAGAAATTTTCTCTTGAAAGTGCCCAGTATCAATTCCCCTTGCTTACTTATCATCCAGCATTCGGCACCGAGTCAGTAGAACTGGAGTAGAACTGGTTAAATTAGCGTTTTGTATAGCGTGCACTTTGTCTTTCGGGTGAGGATTTTTGAACCCATTTGTTTGGCCAAAACGAAGTAGCAGCGCAGCGGTTCGCTAGAGTAATTCTTCGTCGGATTTCCACTAAGGTGTCATTCGTGGGGTTGATGTTTGTTCCGAGGTAGGTGAACTCGTTGAATACCTTGAAATGTCAACTTTTACCTTTCGTAAAAATAAATCTTTCTTTCTTCACAAAATGAATGGATACTTGATGATTAATGGTTCGTTTTAAGGATCTTTACAGATTCTTATCGTAAGAGAAAAAGGTACATATGTTTGTATATTCTACTCGAATCTTATTTTTCCGATCTCCCACAAACGAAAGATGCAGAAAAAAGTATTTACTTTGTTCGTGAATAAATAAATTTAGTGCCTGTTTACGACAAATGTAATAAATTACTGGAGAAAAGATTTTGAAGAAACTTAAAGCATGTTTTGGTAAACCTGATCAGGTTATTTTTAAAACCTTGGAACTGGAACAAGAGGATCAGTTGATGTCAGCCTTTAAACTTGAACTTCAGTAGCAAAAACAAGATGTTCCAAAGACACAACCTGTGATGTAAAATATTTCTGAAACTTCTTGAAGACATTGGTTCTTTTATTAAAAATGTTCGAAGCCTTTATGATAGGAATGGTGAACCTACCGTTGTCAGAAGCAGAGGTTAATCTGTTACTTATTATTGCTGCCTATCATACAGATCAGCTAATTTAATCAATTACTTTGTTGTATAAAGCAAAACTTTTTCCCATCGCATGCCAGTCCGCTAGCATCCCGAAATGAAAACGTTGGGGCTGATTCGGTTCGTTTGTCCACTTGCTCGACATGAAAATATATTTAAAGAATTTGTCTGCCCACCCTCACAAAAAAAATATTAAACTTTTCTTTTTTGAACTGAAAAACAAAAAAATGGAGCTGATTTTAATGGTTGGACAAACGTGAATTAGCGATGGACGAATAACGAATCCGATAAGAAATCCCAAAAATTCTGAGATCGGAGTTCTGACTTCACACCGCTGGTATATTTACACTGATCTGCTTACTAGGTTCTTGCCAAAAACAATGTTTTCTTTTGTGAATAAAAGCTGCTTTTGAAAACGTCACCATTTTTACCAAATATGCTGCACTTAGTATCACCACAAAACTGATAATTATCGATCTATAAAGATGCTCCTGCTGCTGTCTGCGATGGTAAAAGTAGAATGGATTTTTTTCTAACGAACAAAGGTTTCAGCAAAGATATGTTTTGAGTGTATTAATGTTTATCGTGTTTTTAAACTACAAAGGCTTCAACGCTTTTTTTTGACAAAGGTGTTTTCCTTAAACGAGACTTCCAACATTTTTGGTGAAAAGCCCGTTTCAACAGTAATACTTTTCGATAAAAGGAATGTGTCACAGCTTTAGAAAGCCCAGGGTATTCGGTCTATAAACCAACCCTAAATAATTTGTCCAATCATACAGAATTTTGTACAAAAACCGAACTAGTATGCAAACAGAGCAAAAAGAGCAGCCTGGCTAAAATTTGGCTCAGACATTGAGTCTACTTATGAAGCTGCTAGGCTCAAGAAAGTCATGCCTAAGGTTCCCACTCCCCCGGGGTTTCTAAAATCACCTGAAAATTCCTGGACAGACTCCTGCTCCGAGACCTTAGAGTTACTTATGAGCACTCACTTCCCAGGGTGGATTATCGATACTTCTCCTGTAGACAGAGGGCCCATGAGAAATCTATGATGTAGGTAAACAAATCGTAGATAGTAGGAAGGTGGTGTGGGCCATTGACCCCTTTTCAGCATACAAGTCTGCTGGGCCTGATGGTATCATTCCAATTATGCTCCAAAGTTCAGAAGATGTAATTGTTCCAATATTAGTGGATATTTTTAGGGGTTGTCTTAGCATCACCTATACATCCGCTAGTTGGAGAGAAGTGAATGTCATCTTCATTCCGAAAGCTGGCCTGGCAAGCCCACTCTCACTGAACCGAAGGACTTCAGGCCTATAAGCCAATCCTCTTTTCTCCTGAAGACCTTAGAAGGGTTAATTGACACTCATATTAGCCTAAAACTGAATGATGGTATGTTCTCACAGGCCCAACATGCTTACATGAAGGGCAAATCTGTTAAGATAGCACTTCATGAAGTCGTCGGCACAATTGAAAAGTCGATCCACTTCAAGGCATTCTCTCTAGCAGCATTCCTTGACATGTAAGAGGCCTTTAACAATGTTGATAACAGTGCAATTTGACAAGCCCTAAACTCGGTCAGTATAGATCCATTACTGATAAACTGCATCAGTTGTATGCTTCAAACGAGACTTATAAATGCAGAAATGGGTGATAAGAGTTAGGACGAGTAGGGGTACTTCACAGGATGGAGTCTTTATCTCCTTTGCTTTAGCTCTTTGTTGTCAACCGGATCTTAACTAAACATAATCTGAGTGGTGTCAAGGTTATTGCATACGCCGATGACATTGTGTTAATTGCCTCAGGAAAATTTGTCCCCACTCTGTGCGAGCTCTTACAAACGTCCCTGGAAAAACCCAAAAATTGGGCCAGTAGTTGTTTACTAAATGTTAACCCACTGAAGACAGAACTGGTGCTGTTTACAAGGAAACATAATATTTCAAACATAAACCCGCCAACCATTAATAGAATTCAGTTACAAATCTCGGGTACTGCCAAATATTTTGGCGTTGTTCTTGATCATATAAGCTAAACTAAGAAAGAAAATATTAAAGAAAGAGAAAAAAGGGCCTCAATAGCTTTCCACACATGTAGCAGAATTTTTGGTAAAAGATGGGGTCCCAGCCTTAGAACCTTTGATTGGATGTACAGAGACATTATAAGGCCAATTCTAACGTACGAATGCATGGTCTAGTGGCCTTAGATAAGGAAACTAATCTAAAAACCCTGACTAAAATCCAAAAACTATAAATAGTTCTATAAGGACCACACCAACGGCCAGCATAAAAACTTTCCTTTCATTTGTCTCTGTCGATCTGCTTAAGAAAGAGCTGGCGGCTAAAAGTGCTTTAGAACAGGGGCCTATACGGTCATAGAACTATATTGATTTTTACAGACATCGGCATTCAAACAGACTACGTTTCACTGCACATTGATTTCAACCCAGTTACCATGATAGATATCCCCACCAGGGAACTCTGGAATGAAAACAGGGTCATTAATGGAAATCATGTTTCGGTCTTTACTGGCGGTATCAAAACCTTGAAGGGTGTTGGGGCAGGCATCTACTCAGATAACCCACCAATAAATAGATCTATAAAGCTTCCAAAATTTTAAAGCAGAAGTGCTGGCAATCTGTGAAGCCGCGAAACATCTTGCCTCATGCGAATTAGCCAATAAAAACATTGATATTTCCATAGATAGCCAAGCGGCAATTTAGGCCATTTCCTCAATCTATAAGCTTATTGGCTGTTGCCAGAATGAGTTAAGAGTACTCCTCGCAAAGAACACAGTTACCCTAAGAAGGGTCCTAAAATCCTAAAATTCTTTCAGAACTCAGGATCATTCAGAAAGGCCTCCCTCACCTAAAACTTCCATTTAACCTCCTATCCGTCCCCACTTCCCACCTTTACCCTCGGCAGCCCAATGGATTCAACGATATCCGAGTGAAATGATGCGGCTCGCCGTATTATCACCCTTTCTAACCTAGCCTAACCTATCATACAGAGTCATTAATCATTGAAAACTGAGTTTCCAATTACCTAAATCCAAAGATAATATCGAAATTCCGAAATGCGTAGCTAAACAAATATTAAAAACAATCTGGAATAAAACTCAATTTTTTAATAAAACTAATACAACAATATATTTTGTTTTCGTTATTTTTATTTTATTTATTTATATCATTTTATATATACGAGTACATAGGTAAACAACCGGAGAAGAACAAATCAACCATGAACATTAAGTATGAATTTGGAGAAATAAGGAAACATTTTCAAACCAAAAGCTATCAAAAGAATTATAATCAGAACTCAAACACATTTCAAAGCAAGCCAAAGCCTTTTTATTTATTTTTAAGGAGGGAAAAACTCCATACCCTAAATACACCTCAATTACCCTTAATCTAAATATTCGCCTTTTCACCTAAATGTGTAGCTATAAAGCACTTCACTTACAGCCTCTACTGACCTATCAACCTAAATTTCCATTGCTTGTTCTAGTTTAATAAAAACGAGTTATTTAAATACGTATATCTCTAAATTCTTTTAAAAAAATACTAATTCGTACTGACTAAGCTTTGTCTCAACAACTGAGTAAACAAATTCAAACAAACTTGTATGCAATTATTACAAGTTTCTTTTATATTTTTTTAAAAATTACATCTTAAATGCCCGAGACATGTCGTCAGGCAGTCATCGCAAAAGGCAAGGAAATATTTTCTAAGGATGTACCATGAACCTTCTTTTGAGAATAGGTAAACACAAAATATGACATTTATTTGTACATTTGTATGCCTAAGAGAATCCCGGAGCTATGTATATATGTAGTTTGCCTAAGAGAAACATCAACCACCTTGTGACCAATAAACAAAAATAAAACACACTAGCCGCATCTTAATCCAAACAGTCTCCATCTGTCTGTGCAAAACAAAACCACGTTTTCCATCCCCAAAACAAATCACTGAATCATTTAGCACAAGAGCCGATTACCTCTTATCTCGCATCGCCTTGTGCCTCGTGTTCGGCCCACTACGGCGTATGCGCACTTTTTTATGAAGAGTAATTCTGAATTTCTGTTTATAATTAGATTGTTTTTCCCTCAAAAACTTGCACAGACCGTGTAAAAGCTCCAGACAAGTCGAAAGGAGAAAAAAAAGAGATTCGTATCCTTCAACATCATGAAATTTCCACCTCCGCAGAGTCTGAAAAGCGCACACCAGCCCTCAGTTTTTCACAGCTTATAGAACGTTTCGGTCCGAGTCAAAAATTCCTCCTGATTCGCTATCGGTATAAGAAAAAAAATCTTAGTGCAAAGTGTATAGAAAATTCATATATTATTTTCCAATCAAATCAAATGAAAAATCTTTATAAATTTATTTATAAGAAAATGCTTAAGTGAAATACATGTGAAAATCTTAAATGAGTGCAAATAAATAGCTGGCTATTAATTAAATTGCCATTTTTCGTGAAAAATTAAAAGAAAAAAAATCGGGCCGAGAAAACCACCCTTGCATGAAAAAGTGAACGATTTTGATTTGCGAATATATTGCTTCCTAATTGAATTTAAATGGAAAATTTTTCGGATTTAAATTGAAATTCTGTGTGGAGGCGGTAAAAATCCTTACTGATTTTATTTTAATACAATTTTCTAACATGACTACATTTTCTTAAAACAAATATCTAATCTATTTCTGATGGAAAAAAAAATATTTCATGCCTGACAAATCATTTTTTTTTTCTAACAAATCGTTAAAAAATTTTCTGCAAAAGGACTTCTTTGTCTGCCAAATGCAAAAAAAAACCAACCTTGCGGTAATCCAATAAAAAAAGCTCGCTGCACTTATTCAAAATCATCAGCGGAAATTGTCATTCAAACTAAAGGAAATCTAGCCTCATTTTTTTGTGTGTGCTGACATTAAAAATAGAACAAGTAAAATGTGTCGCCTATACAAAAACGAATTACTCGTAGATGAAAAAAAAAAGACACATCCAAACTTATGTAAAAAGGATAAATGGGAATTCCGCTTGTCGATACACTTCCCGCAAAAACAACATACCTACTCCCTAATTTGTTTGAACTTTTGCATGCGCATTGACTTTGGGGGAAAACTCTCTCTTAGAGCACCCACCGTATCTTAAAGAGCACACGTCAAAATATTAAATGCCAACATAGCAAACAGGGCTACCGAACGTAGTTCTCTCATTATGACTCCTAAACAAATATTCAAGATTTGAATTTGTGAGACATTAGGATTTTGGTTGATATTTATACGAGATTTTTTGCTGCCAGATGTAAATGCGAGAGATTTCGGTTTAAGAAATTAAAAAAAAAATGAGAAATTTTGTTATTCAAGATTTTTGTTAGAGGGATTTTGCACAGCTTGAGTTGACAAATTTAAATTTTCACTCACACTAACAAATGACGCCAAAGATCATCTGTTTGATACACAGAAGATTTTAATTCCCTTCCAGTCTTCCAAAGCAATATAAGTCTTTAAACGTAGAGTGTAGTCTGAAACCTAGTGGCTGGAGTTCGAAAACTCTCTTGGCTGATTCTTCATTCTTTTGAAGTGACCATTGGACTACGTTAACAGGATTGCATCTTATCATCTTCCTTGCTCACAGGACCATATATCAAGAGAATTCTTCTCTCAAAGAAACTTTATTATCAGCTATCTCTTTCTGTTAATCGTTTAAAACTGATAATACTATAAGGTCATGTCTTCATTGATATTTCTACGTTTCTCGTTTTTATTTTCTGCTTGCTTACTTATCTGGCGCCCAATCAACAAAGGATCGCAGTCATAGACACAGCAACCTTCCATCCTCAACAATCCCAAGCATGGTGTTTCCAGTCATCTGGATCAAGCTTTCTGGTATTCGTGATGACTCTCTCAAGCATGAAGGCTAAGATCCAAGGACTCTCTTGGCAGGAGCATTATTGTCCATTCACTCGATATGACCAAGGCAATGTATTCGACGTGTTTTGATATTCTGGACAACATCCAAATTTTCATACAGATCATAGAATTCACCTTCATTCACCCACCTTGCATACAAGATCAAATATCCTACAAATAGTTTTTCTTTTGAAAAAGTCCAGTGTCACCAAAGGTTTTGTAAAAAACTCCACTTCCACTTCATACGTGTGAGGAGCTTTAAACCCATTTGGTTGTCCCAAACCAAAGTAGGACAGGTTTGCTAGGATAATTCTTCGTCGAATCTTCCCTAAGATGTCGTTTGTAGGATATATGTTTACTCCGAGGTAGCTGAACTCTTTTAAAATAAATAAATAAATTTGGTGGCACAACCGCTCGTGGAGAACCAATGCCTAGTGACTTACAACTCTCAACCATTCCTATGTGCGTATTTTTGGCAGGAATGGAGGGGACCTACAATTTTTTGCCGAGTCCGAATAGCTAGATGAGAAGCACTTATTCATGACAAGTATACACTTGGAGGATTTGTCAGTTCCTCGCAAGAGGCAGTACCTTGCGAAAAAAAAACATTTCTGTTTTAAGGTGGCAGCGGCTGGGAATCAAACCCAGACCTTTGGCATGACAGTCCTACACACTAACCATCATGCCACTTGGTACTACGGAAGCTATACTAGTGATTGCCAATTATAGTTCTGCAGAACTGCTTAAGATACTGATGCTCACACAGTACGTTAGATAGGATTTTATATGCGAAGATGCTCAGGAATATACTTCGATAGTTCTTGCAGAACATAGACTCACCTTTTTTGTAGATAGGACATATTGAGCTAATAGCCCAGTTATTGACCCTACTTCTATCCTTCCAAATATGGTTGATAATTTGATGCATGAAGTAACCTTTCGACACATGCTCTCCGTGCTTTTGAACAACTCCACTGGTACACCACCATATCCGCTGGCCTTGTTGTTCTTAAGCTTCTTTATAGCTATTATAGCTAAGTCTACCGCTCCTATACGGGTTAGTGAAACTGGGTCTTCATTGACTGGAGGTCTGGAGGTATGTCCCCTTCTTGCCTATTCCTCGATCTACCAGATCCCGACATTTACCTGTCACAAAGTACGCAAGTCAAAGAAGTGAGGGATGTGCTTTGCGTTGATTAGCCAATCATTTCCAATTTTAGAATTAAGTTCGCCGAGAAAAATATTTGCATCGTTCTCGGGCAGGCTCCTTAAGTTCTGTCCCGAAGGTCATAAGACACATCCTTTAAGTTGCTTTCAACTCCATAATAAGGCTTTAATTTTGGAAAGTTGTTTTGATGCGGATCACAGCCAGGAGATCACATATCGGTTAAAAGTCGAAATGTATCTTTGCTTCTTAACTAATTTCGCACAATGAATCCGCTTCCTAACAAACTCAAGTTTCTTGAGTTAAATCTGAGATGTAAAGGATATAATTATCCGAGGACCCTTGTGTCTGTGTTATAACAGACATTTTTGTACATGGCAGCGAAGTTAAACCGATTCAATTTTCAAACCTAGAGTACCAGATTCTTTTTTTGCCTTAGGACAGCAGACCGTATACCGTTGTTTTTTTTTAATAATTGTTTTTCTATTTAAGGTCATATGGAAAGAAATAAAATCTCCGTCTTATTTAGAGGCGGAAAGTGAGACACTCCTTCCATATGATTTTTGTATGCTGATTCGTCATATATATAACTACCTTCATCCTACACTTTTTAGCGCACTGAAATCCCATTTCATCCCACTGTGTGCCATAAAGTGAAGGGTTCATCCAAATAGACGAGATAGACTAGACCAGTATCCAATGGTTACCAAGAGTTTCTAAAATAAGCACGATTTACTAATTTGTAGTATTCATTGCTTCACTTGACATCACCGTGTTGACGCCTATCAGTAACAACCCGTTTACACCTTACTACAACTCTCAGTAATCAATAGAGTGAATGAACATTGTTCTAGAATTTTTACAACAACGCTCACCAGGCAACTTTATCTGCCTTATTTTGAACGAGTATCATTTTTCATAATAACCCCCCAGACATCACAAAAAATACTCGGATCGGAAGTTTCTTTGTGGCGATGATAAGCTACTTTAATTGATTTGTGTAGTCAAAAACTTAGTTTTCCAGTGCACACCAGGCCTTAATTGTCCGTGTCCCTGTCCGTGTTCGTGCATTTTCCACTAACATCGGAGGAAAGTCAGCTTATTTTGATCAGAATCAGCCAAATCCAGGCCTGTTTAATTTTTCCTTGTTCTGCCTGAACAGAATGCAAGACGTAAGTGGATAGATGTCAAAAATGCTGTAGCCGGAGCTGCAAGAGCTGAACAATTTTTACCTTTTACTGCAGCATTTTTGACATCTATTCCAGCTCCGTCTTGCATTCTGTTCAGGCAATAAGGCCGTTAGTTTAAATGCACCACATGCTTTCCACAGTTCATCGTCAGAGGATTAAGCACTGGTGAAAAATAACTTTCTTATCTGTCGATTTTGTAGGTTTGTTCCAATTTCACTGACAGTATTGAATCACGAACACGAGCATCGAACTTAATTCTATATGTTTCTTTTTAACATTTTTTTCAGAGTTTATATTAATTCTTCCTTTTCTATTATTCAAATGAATAAACTAAATTAGTTATTATTTATTTCTTATTTCTTTGTGAATTGTGTAAAAAAGCTCAACAAGATTAAATTTGATAGCAGATATGTAAATGTAATACTCAAAGACTTAGTTCACTTATATTTGCTTTAGATATTATTTTAAATACTATTTTTCCATTTGATTTTCTTCAAACGACAGCCCTGGTATCTAGTGAACTCTGATGCTCTCATTTAGGACTTTTAAATACGCGAACTTTAATCTTTTAGATACTACTGGTACTATACTTGTATTTTCTCATAAATTTGACATTGACTGAAGCCTCTGTAATACGCGGGCGGGTATACATAGGTATACACTGTACAATGGAATGGAGTTAAGTCGCGTTCAGCGTTAATATAAAGCCGTAATCTGCTGATAGTTTAATTTCTATGAAGCATAAGTGGTGACGTCCTCATTTTACAAAATAGATACGAGTATAGATAGATATTCCTCATTTGCAAGGACATATGAGGGATTTTCTCATCATTTTTGCGAGTTTATCAGTTTTGTGGATTCACTAGATTGGAATTGGGTTATTCCTCTTATATGTATAATGGCTTGCGACGTGCTAGTGGGTGGGAGGGTAGAAAAATTGTTAGCTTATCGCTCGCACTTGAGCTCACTTTTTACCTGTGCTTTCGGCCTTTATTTTCTGTTTTTTTTTTTTTTGTTTTTTTATTTTTCATTTTGCGGTACAAAGTTTGTTTTGAGGTAGGAAATGGGGTGTTTTGGTTGCTTAATGCAGTTGTTGACCTAAAAACCTATAACAGCGAGATGCAATTTGCCCACTCTTGGTCTCTGCGAAAATATATACATACCTACATATAGGTAAATTTGAATTGGAATATATGGATGATATGAAAGGAGAAATACTGGGGTGGAAATATTTAAATGGGTGCCTTTCATTGGTTTTCAATAACTTTGGTATTTCGAAATATTAATTGGAATTATTTACACAACACTGAGTAATCCTTGTAGAAAATTTTAATGGATATATTTACTAAGGCAAACAATGAGAAAGACCAAGACCAAGAAATGAATTGGATACTTATGCTGTGACCTTAAACTGTTTTTTTTTTTTACTTTATTTTGGTTTGTTTGTTTGCTTTTAGTCAATGAAGGTTAACTATAATAGTCTTCAACACATTAATAAGTATACCTACGTGCTGGTTTAGTTAAAGCTCTTGATTTTGACCTTCCAGTGTCATGTTTCAAGTATTCGAAAGTAATTTTCCAGAACTGAAAATAGTTTAAAGAACCTTTTAAAGGAATGAACTTTAAAAATCTTGCACTTCAAATGTGAAGTCTTCCAATTAAGTTGGTGGTAAAATGTAAAGTTTATTTTCAAATAATGTACGTTTTAATGGCGTATAGTTGAAGCCTTAGTGCAAATTTAAGAACCGCAGTCACAATTTGTTCACAAATTTCATTTTAAGTCTCGCTAAAGCATGTTATATTGAAAAGTGTTTCTAGATATCATCAGAAAAAAATCCTGAGGGCCAACAAGAATTGTATTTTTTTAACAGAAATAAAAAAAAAATGTAATACAACTATGTATTTCTCTAAAAACTTTTTTCTAATGATTTTGATAGGATTTTATGTGTTTGCTAATATAAGAAAAAAAGTATTACAGTTTAAGAAACAGTTTAATTACAACAAAAATAGAATTGGTGATAGAGAGATAATAATATTATTTTTCGATAAAAGCTGTCTTTAGCGTAGAGAAAAACTGATACCTGGTTTCTATGGAGAATTTAATCCAAATTTTATCTGGATTTTGGTCCATGTAGACCTGAATCGGATTGAATCCGGATTACCCGATCCCATCCAGCTCGTTGTCATAAACCGGTGTCAAAATTTCGATACGGATTGAATCCAATCCTTCGATCCTCTCATGTAAACGTGGTATGATATGAGCTACTTATTATTATTTTCTGCAGCACTGAGAGTAGCTATTAGACTTTCCAGTTATCTGGAAACTTTTCCAGAAATTGTAATTAATGGTAGCGCCCAAAGAACCATTTTTTTAATTTTCTTCAAAACTGTAATTTTGATTTCAATATTTTTTTATACAAGCAATTTTAATAGTTTTTCTTTCTAACATTTTCAAACATTTTTCTTTTGGATTTTTAAGAAAATTTAAATTTTTTGTTTGAAAATCAAATGTTATGAAAACTAAACGGTCGATTTTTATAAAACACGATATTTAAGCGGTTTTTACACTTTGTTAAGTATTTTAAGAAAAATTTTACTTTCATGAAAAAATAACAATACCTTCCAATTTTTCTTAAAAATGGCTCCTACGAATTTTATTAAACATTTTCTGTATGCTAAAATTAATTAATTAATAATTGAATACGAAGAAAATTTAAAAAGAAAATTCTTCTGTTTGAGTGGAGTGACGGAATTTATAATTCAAGTTAAAAGTTCAAATGAACAATGCAATGGAGTTGAGCTCATTTGAACTTTTAACTCGAATTGTTAATTAATTAATTAATACTAAAAATTACAAATAGCAACTATTAATAGTACTTCTCAGAAACTTTTTTTTTTAATTTTGAATTTTCTCATTATCGGCTGCACAGATTTATATTGTTTTTTGTATATTCAAATTTTAAAATAAGATTAAAAAGTAATTACATATGAAACTTTTCAAAAAAAAGTTTGAAAATTTCATTTTTGAAAATTTGATATTTAAAAACAAGTTGACAGTTTTCTTAGAAATTTTATTTTTATAGGCACATAAATAAATACTTATGAGCTGCATGCCAAAAGTTTATCTTAAAAACATTATAAGAATTTGATATATAAAAAGTTTTTTTTAAAGAAAACCATTCCAAAGATTATTTTTTTTTACACCATCATATTCAATCAAGAAATAAGATGGCATTCTTTTTTTCAATTCAAACTTTCAAAGAAGTTATTTTAGCAAATTTGAATATCGTATACAAATTTTCTTTTTTAAAAAAATTTGACTCTCATAATTTCCATGTCTTTACACATAATTTTCTTTAACCCTCAGTGTCTTGAACATAAGAGTATGTACATATATGCGTGCGACCCAGTAGTGCATTTTATTTAAAGTTCAATTTGTTACAAAGTTGTTAAGTTCATCTAATTTTAAGTTTTCTTTCCTAAAAGGCCCGTAATAATAACAAAAAAAAACTTTTAACTGCAATTCATTTTGGGAGTGATTGTTTCTTTGGAATATAGGTTTTAAATTCAAAGCTGTATCTAATCCCGAAATTAAAAATGCGTTTTCAAAAACGTTGAACTTGAGAATTAATATCTGAATAGCTATTACTACTTCATTCAAAAAACAAATAAGAGAATGGAAAATTAACTAAAAAAACAATTTACTGTCATTATTTGGAAAATGGTGTCACTGTGCATTTACATGGCTTCATTTTAATAACAATATTTAATCCCAGTCAGCTCTGTCATTTATTTTATGACGAATATTATGGTAAATTTTTAATTCATTTATACGATTATGTCATTAATGGCGAGTAAATGGAAGAAATGATGACAATTTGTCACTCGTAATCTATTTATTTTCTTGTGGCGTGCCTTTTCTTCATTGAGCGCTATTCGCCATGTTTTTGTCCACTCATTGACATTATTAAGAGAATTTTGCAATTTAATTGTAGCTTCGCAAATCGTTTTGCATACTGCAAGTATTGCAGTACCATTTGCAAATGTGGCTACGGTAGTGTCTTCTGTTTGAGGTATATTGCGTGTAAATAAAAGGTACAGAACTGGACCTAATGCACTTCCTTGTGGTACCCCAGCCACTTTTTCTTTGAAATTAGAATAATGATTTCCCTGTCTCACACAAATAAGTCTGTTATCTAGATATCCGTTTAGGATGTTATGTAGTCCTTCAGGTTTAACTTGTCTTAATTTGAATTTGAGGCCTCCGTGTCACACTTTGACAAACCCCTGCGACACGTCCAAAAAGACAGTCGAACAGATTTTTTTTTCTTCAAGAGCTCTCTCAATTTTGTTAGTAATTCTATGCACTTGATCAATTGTCGAATGCTTGCTTCTAAATCCGAACTGGTGTTCAGGTATTAATTGTGTCTCTTCTATTATCGGCTGCAGGCGCAGGGGTAGTATTCTTTCAAAAAGCTTTTGATATTATTGGAAGAAGCGAAACTGGCCTGCAAGACTTCTTTTCGTGAGATGGTTTGCCAGGTTTCAAAACCATTATACTTCCGCAACTTTCCATTGGCTCGGAACATATTCTAACCTTAAGCGGTATTTATTATGTAAAGGAGGTTAATTAATTCTTTACGGGGGACCATTTTTAAAATTTCTGCCGTTATTAAGTCTTATCCTGGAGCTTTATTGGACTTAAGCTTCTTTATTTCTCTTTTTAATTCGGCAAGTGTAACATTTCTTGTTATGTAGCTTTCATTTGAAGCAAAATTCATTTAATATTTTCGTTGAGTTCTTGCCCATCGAACGGCTTAAATGTTTCCTCTAAGTAATCGACGAATATACCATTGATTTTTCTTTGTCACTTTAAGCCCTTTTTTTGGCTTGTCTTAATCGGGGGCACTGGAAGTTTTGATTTTTTCGAAGTTTTTATAGCTTTCCAAAGTAAGTAGCTAGATTCTTTCCCCGCTGTCAAGCCTTTAAGGTTATTTTTAACTTCAAGGTTTTTGAAATTTGATATCGCCGATTTTTGCATATTACTTAAGCGATTTAAATGACCTTTGTGTTGAGAAGCACGGGTTTGCTGCTATTTCGTACGTGCTTTTCGTTTCTCTTTCACTAAATCTTTTATCTCCTGAGGAGATTTCTTATTTTTATAGCAATGCATAACCCTTGGATAAGGTGTGTTATCCCAAGCTGTTTTTTGTATTATATCAACAATGGTATCTACAACGGTTAGAGAGTATTCCTTTTACTATAAATAAATCGATTATGTCAGGTATTTTCAACGGATCAGTTGGCCAGTTAGTTGGTAAATATCTTGCATGAATCAGTGAAATCTAGTAAAATTTAACAAACTAAATGGAAACAAAAAATACTTTGTCGATTTGTTTGCTGATTCATAAAGACTACTTTTTGGTAGGTTTGAATCAAACGGTACATACGTTGTTCGCCATTTTGAATAAAAGGTTTGAAAAACGTTAATGAGATTTACTTCACTCCATAAGTACGAAGAGTAATAGCTTTTTTTATTATTATATTTGAAGAATCTCCAACAGATACCTTCTCTCTACGAAAAAGTCGACACCGTATTATTTTTAGTTCAAAAAAAAAACTACTGAACGACTTGGAGATTCTATAAATATGACAAAACATATCCTTCTCTTTATTTAGAATCAAGCTTGTTATGTACAGCTGGATGCACTGACAAACAGACTAACTAAAATTATGACGTAAATCACTTTCTTAAATTATTATTCATCATTATAAATCACAGTGCACAAACCTAAGGTAAAGTTTCAGAAATTAAAAATAGATAAAACCTGTGAGGACATAAACAAACCTATGCACTACAACATTCGACACTAATTTTGATAGATGCGCAGAACTGAACAAAAATCAAAACGCTAGTGTTATTGCCTTTTATACATATGTGTACTGAGATCATAATTTATTATCTTTCATTAAAATTGACATTTATTTTTCCCGAAACTAGTAAATTGACAAGCAAAGAAACCATTAATTTATTGTTTCTTATATTTTGTTCAATGTTCATCCACCCAAAGCTTTTCATGCTTCAGTTTTATTTCTTGAGAGTTCAATGTTGAGAACTTAAAAGATTACAAAATGAGAATGCAGTCAAATAAAGGAAATTAAATCAGATATCTTCGTTGAATTTCTTAATTTTTAAAATGCACGACTGGGTCGCACGTACTTGTATTTATGTTCAAGACGCTGAGTGTTTAAGAACATTATATGTAAAGACATGGAAATTATAAGAGAAAAATATTTAAAAGCATGAAATGCGGTATTTAAATTAGCTAAAATAACTCTTTGGGAGATCTTAATGAAAAAAAAGAACGCCATTTTAATTACAAGATTACAAGACTTAAGATTTTTTATTGAACGGTTAATATTTACGATTTGCTTAACGTTAGTTATCTAAAAGTATACATTGATTATTAAATATATGTTGGCACAGTAGGGGCCTAACTTTTTACATTGATAATTTTTTGCTAAATTTACATTTAATTGTGATTTTGTTTATATCTTATCTTAATCTATTGGCTGCTTCATTTCTCGGAATGTTCAGGTCCGGTTGTCATGTGGTTGGTTAATGGGGGAGTCAGCGTAGAAGGAAATGTTCTCTTCGTCAGTTGTTCAAAAAATATCCTCATCTAGTAGTTCCATCGCTTCGAGGTACCGCTGATTGGGATGTAGTGGCTGGTTTACAATTCCTTCTGTCAGAGGGTTTGGGTGGTTCATCAGATTTTGTGGACACCTTCTGCTGGATTGGATTAGGTATCTATCTAGTTGTAGAATATTGGTCTCTTCATGGAGTCTCTTGTTGCTGACGTGTTGTCTTCGTATCCTGTCGAAGTGCAGTCCTGTGCAGATCCGCAAAGTCTTCCTATCGAATATTGCAAGTTTCTTTCTTTGTGATTTTGTTTTGTGTACCAGATGGGAAAGCTGTAGGTGATGATGTCATGATGTCTGATGAGCTGCTTGTATAGGAGAAGCTTCGTCTTTTTGCTTAATCCGTTCTGTTTTCACACTAGCGGATAGATGCGATGGAAGGCGAAGTTGGCTTTTCTTAGTACAGCTGCTGTGTGAGGAATAAATCAATATAACTCGTTGAACTATATTCCCAGGTATTTGACGTTATTTTTTGCTGACAGTTGAGTTCCCTCCGGAAGGGTTATCTTTGGTGTTCCACTTCGTCTGAAACAGATCAGTTCGGATTTGGCTGAATTGATTTTGAAACCCCAGTGATAGTTGTACTCATATAGTTGTCTGACGTAGGCTTCAACTCTACTAGCTGCAAATATGGGTGACATGGACTTGGCGTATGTAAGGGGGGCGTCGGTGAACAGGAGAGTCTGGACGTATTCTGGCTGTGGCTGATCTGAAGTGTTGAAGAGGAATGGTCCTAGTTCAGATCATTGTGTAACTCCGGCTCTGGTTGTCCTCGTTATTGATTAGAAGCTTCCTATTTGAACGAACAACGATCAGGAATCAAGAAAATTGTGAATAATCTGAGTTGGAAAAGTTTGTGAACAAGTCCCTGTACTCATACGCTGCCAAATGCTTTTTCAATATCGAGAAATAATCCGACAGTGGCTTGATGACAATTTAGGGAGAGCGAAACATCGTGCTGGAGATTTAAAAGTGGATGAAGTGTTGAGTGATGTTCCTGGAATCCAAACTGTATATCTGGAAGTATGCGGTTGTTGCTGCAGAAAGATTTGTGTCGTCTGAGTACTAGCTCCACGAGTATCTTGCTCATGTTGCACAGAAGTGAGATGGGCCTGTCTCCAGAGACGTTTTTGTTGTTGTTCTTTTTTGGAATAGCCATCATTTTCGACCTTTTCCATTTGGTGGGGAAGTAGCAGTTTTTGATCCAATTGTTGAGGATTATTGCCAAGAAGATCATCAGGATGTAGTTGGGGTAATTGTCCGGTCCTGTTGACTTCTTTGGATGACTTCTGTGAATGACGAGCTCACTACTCCGGAAGAAATAAAGGAATCTTCGGGAGTAGTGAACTCGTGGTGTACCGTGGGGTCGATGGCGGGATTGATATTGCTGAGCTTTAAAATTTCCTGAAATGTTTGAGTGGTTTGCAATGATATGTTGACTTCATTCAGTAACTCAGGATCTGATGGTGGATTGGGTTTGAAGTGTTCTTCAAAGTAGCCAGCAAAAGCCTTGACCTTGTCTTCGTTGGTGGTCACATCTCCAAGCATAGTTGTGATGACATCTGGCATTGGTGAATTCTTACCAATGATCCTGTAAATCTTTTTAAATGTGTCGGGTACCGGTTTAATTGTATGAAGTCTCTTCTGGGGGAGGTTGAAGTTGTGGTGCTTTACTGAGTTCCTAAACATGATGTTCACACACTGTAGCTCACTTGAAACTGCCTGGTAGTTGGAGTTGTTGGTATTCAGCTCCCTCTGGTGAATTCTCTGACGCAACTTTCTAAGCCGCTGTTTGTAGAGATAAAGGCTTTGAATATAAATTGACAAATAATGATACCTGTCCCGAGAAGTTATTGGTTATTTTTGATTCTCAAGGAAGCTGCTGACTACATCTTCCAGGGTATCTATTGCTGTATAAATCTCCGAGCCTTGCAGATTTCTATTCTTATCTTGATTGAAAATGATTATATTGAAAATAAAGACTAAAATCATTGGAGCGGTTTTCTTAAAATATAATTTTTTATATATCAAATTTTTAAAAACATTTTTAAGGAAAATGTTTGGTATGCAAATCTTAAAAATTTATTTATGTACATATAAAAATAAAATTTCCAAAAAAATTGCCACCCCATTCTTGAGATATCGAATTTTCAAAAATAATTAAATCTTTTTTAAAAATTCAAAAACTTTTTTTTTTGAAAATTTCGATATGAAATATTATTTAATATTACTCGTATTTGAAATTTTTATATAAAGAGTAATCTAAATCTTTTCGGCCGATAGTGAGAAAATTAAAAATTAATACAAAACGTTATATGAGAAGTATTATTAATAGTTGTTATTTGTAATTTTTTATAATTTTTGGTAATGTATCGCACTAATTTTTGCAAACAGAAAAAGTTTAAAAAAAATCGTAGGAGCTTTTTTTAAGAAAAAAAAATATTTTGTATATTGCATTTGTATGGAAGGTACCATTATTTTTCTGTAAGTGTACATTTTTTTCTTAAAATACCTTACACAGTGAAAATAAGCCCTTAAATACCGACTTTTATAAAAATTTACCATTTAGTTTTCACAATATTTGATTTGCAAATTAAAATTTTTGAACATTTTTTGAAAATCTAAAAATAGTTTTTTGAAAATATAGAAATATAGAAAAACTATAAACATTGTAAAGAAGCTTTACGGCTGGCCACGATACCAAACCAAACGATACTTTTGTAAATATCGTCTCGGTATCGTCAAAATTGAAAAATTTGAGTATCATCTCCTATAACTCAGTCTCGTTTGGTCTTGTATAACAAAGTCTCATCTCGGTTTCGGTCTCGTCTGGGTTTGGTTGCAAACCAGAATAAAATGCACTACTTGGTTACATGTTCTTGATCTAGTAGTTGAACTCGCTTGGTATTTTTAAGATTTAAGACAAAAATCATAATCATAAAATATTGACTTAACAACTTTTGAAAGGCTTGTTTCACAATGTCTAAGTGAAGTTCCGATTACAAAAAAACAATGCATACAAATATTTTATGGATTTCACTCAAGTCACTTCCTCACTTGAAAAGAACCAGTCTGAAAATTTCATCCAAATCATTGGTTTCAGAGAACGACAGCATAATTCAAAGGGGCGTGGCAGTGGGCAGTTGTAATTAAAATAGAAGAGTACATTAGCATCTAACTGATGAGCCCAACTGTTGTACTGGGTGAAACACATTTGGACTAAAGGTCGCAAAATCTTTATTATAAAATCATTGCCTTAACCTTCTCCCTACTAAAGAAAAAAGCTCTGAAAATGTCATCTAAATCATCAGAGCCTTTTCCGAGAAACCTATTTCAAAAATTATTTGTTTCTAATAAATTAATAAAAACATTCAAAATTCTATATTTTCTGCCGATACCAAAAAAAACGAGAGTATCGGTAAATTTACGGTATCGCTTGGTATCGTATCGGTATCACTTTGGAGCTGGTATCGTCTCGCTATCGGTAAATTGACTTTTGAGAAGCAAGACAATTTAAAAATATAAAAATGCATCAGGGAAAACTTTTGAATATATTTTTGTTAAAATTCAATTCGAATAAACAAAGGTCTTAATATTAAAAATGTTTGAAACAACCGAAGTTTTATAAATAAAGCTATCTTATTCCCCACACTAAATAGTCATTAATTTTTTCACTAACTAATTCAAACATTTGATTGCAATCTAAAATAGATTAGCATTTAATGCCTTCAAGCTTAATGTAACCTGAATAATTTTGTACTTTTTTGAGTGACTATTTCAATTAAAACCAACAAAATGCAAAAAATTAAATTCCCCTTAAAATTCAATCTATAAGTTCAAGGAATGCATTCCAAAATCTCTAACAACCTTGTTGGATTGTTAGAAAAAAAATATAATATTTTACATAACTTGGCAGTTTTTCAAAATTCAAAAATAAAATTAAAAATGTTTTTTGTTTGAAAACACTATACACTCCATTGGTTGAACTGTGATACAAATATTATTTTCTAGTATTTATTTTTGATTTAAGACAAAAAAAAAGTCATGGTTGAAAATCCTTATATTAAAAAGTATCTCAACACGGAATATATACACAGATCGTTTGCCGGTGGCGGGATAATCTTTTCCTTTGAAATATTACAAAAGTCGCACGCAAAAGTAAATGTGGATTTTTTTTTAGTTTGTAAAAGTGTAATAATGATTTATGTATGCTGAAAAACATGAGTGTGATAAAGGATGAAAGCTCATTGAGTTGTTGCCAATAAAGTGCCGGATTATATTCAAATATTTTATTATGGGAGACTTGCAAGCAACTATTGAATTTTCTGTGGAACTTTACAAATTCTATAATGTGGATTTGTTCCAGAGAGGGTAAGTAATGAAAAAATAAATTTTTTTTTTTTTATAAAAATATATCATACCTGTAGACATTATAAAGGTATAAATTTACATATGTATGGACTCCAAGTATATATATGTATTTTATATTAGAAAGTCAATTTCAAATAAAAAAAGTTTATAGACGTTGTGGATAGAAATGCAATTTATGTATATATTTTGTGGCACGTTGAACTTACTAAACAAGAGCTTCTAAAAATAAACTGTGTCGCATGAAATAAGATTCTTTATTATTTTCTTTTTTTTTGTAGGAAAATTCCATTGATACTCGTTCATGCAGGCAGACAAGAATAAAAATATTATTATGTGATTCTTGCATTGCGGATTGTGATTCTGTGAAGCGTATGAGCAGGGCTGCAAGAAAGTTCGCATTTGTATCAAGAAAAAGAAAACAATTCTCTACTTTATATTTAACCATTTGTACGAAATCATGTGACTGGATATTAATATTTTATTTGTTCAGTTTATATTTCAAAGCGCTCATCTGAGCAGACGAATCCAATTTTGTTCTCCTTTGTTTTTTACATCAAAACTGAGAAAATTCTCTGAGCCCTCAGAAAAATAAAGTCAAAGCCAAGTTTACAGTTCCCATGCAAAAAAAAATATAAATTTTCGAAACAATTCTCCACCTATTCTATGCGCCAAAATGTATAATATTCTAGGCAAAAAATGTTTTCCTTGACCTAAAAAAACTACTGAGTCATTAATTTACCCTTAATTAAAAGCTATAGGCCTAAAAATGGAAAATATTTATTTTTAGATGCAAAAACCTTGAGGTGAATATATTTATTTTTTAAGTGTAAACCAACTACAAACAAATACTTTATCTACTATACTTTTATTCGCATGCAAAACAATTGGTGGTCCATTGTCTTGCATGACGGCAATGGTTTTTTTTTGCATAAAACTGTTAACCAATCATGCAAACAATTGATTTTGCATTTCACTTCAATTATTTTCGACACGCGAGAATATTTTCATATACCCAGATATTTTTTTTTTCGAACTGGAACTGTAAATTACAAAATTCACGGACATAAGTTTGACCAAAAAATAATAAAACTCATTAAGAGAGGACACGTACGATTTAGAGATGTCCGTGCTTTGAACTTAAAAATTTCATTCTGCGCTGGCTATCAAGATATGAAGTTGGTTTTTTTGTACACAAACATAATGCCAACATACATATACGAGTACAAAGAACCATCCTTGTATACTCTATATAAATACCTACCTTAATGTCTTTGGATGGCAGTATTTCCAAAACAAAGCCTTCAAAATTATTGCGCTGAGTGCTGAAAAGAAAATTAACTCACCTTTCTAAAAACATCAGACAACATTTTTTTCAAGGTCTATTTAGTAAATTATTAGCATCCAAAGTGACTTTCCCAGATTTTAACGATTGCTGCCTCAATGCTTTCAAAATTGTTGCGGTTTCCAGTTCTGAATAGGAAATTAATACACCTTTCCAAAATTTCTAAAAACTTTAAAATTTTGTCACACAAATTTTTCATGGATTTCAGAAAAAATCATGGGCTAACCCCTTGCCTTTTTTTTCAAAAAAAAAAACAACTTTTTTTCAAAGTTAATGAAATAAATCGTGCCATACCTTATTGGAAAGGTCTATCCAAACCAAAATCGATGCATTGAAGCCAATTTTTTTTTTCGTCTTCAATTTAGTAAAATAAATAGATAGTATGACATTGGTTATATCTCAGCATTTAAAAAACAAAAGCTTGTACTGTCGGTGAAAATGCTAACGTGCGGATAAAGTTCGCCAGAGAACAAAAAATTAGACAGTAGATGACTGAAACCGATCGAATTCGGATTCTTCGGGCCACAATACATGCTTCCAATTATCTACTGTCTAATTTATATGTTCTCTGGCGAACTTTAACCACATCTTATTATTTTTACTGACAGTGCAAGCTCTTGTTTTTTTAACCACTGAGATATAACCAATACATAATATGGAGGGTTTTTTTGCAGTGCATCGGTTAACAGGCTTATTTTTTGCTTAAGAAGCATCATTTAGTGTTAAACACTTGTTCTTTTTCATTTCTAATATCCTGTGAGGTGCGTCAGCATCTGTTAAAATTTGTTTTCGACCACTGACTAGTGCTTTACAAACGATATTCCGCTCTTTCAAAATTAAATGCACTAAATACACACTAACGCTATGTGACAAAACTAGCAAAACAACAGAACGTTGCGAATGTTTTGCGTTAGTTCTGGAGAGCCTTTACTTGTTTCTGTAAAAGCTCTCCCAATCCAACGCGAAACCGTCAGAAAGAAAACTAAAATTTTACTTGTCAGAATTACTTTACATGGCGTTAAATGAGAGCAACTACACTGATGCGATGTGAGTTCACTAGAATATTTATTCACTTTGGTTTGGGAAAGCCTTACTCACCGCTTAGCCATTCATTTACAAATTTTTTGGTTCTCTTCTCGAATGGTATGAGGACCCAAAAACACACGACACGAGACGGACACATAACAACGATATTGAAAACCACGTTTAGACTTTTTAGCCTATAGCTTATTTTAACCACTTTGAAAAATTCAATTAAAAAAAACACTTTAACGAGACTATGGCGAGACCAAAGCAAAATGATGGTCAAATATGCTCAATGCAAAGAACCACGCGTAAATGTGTGTAAGCGAGACCATAGCGAGAGAACCATGACATAGATTCGGAAAGGTCATAAGGCCTGCTTTAACAAATTACAAGGTTATCCATTATTTACAGGACACCCTTTTTAAATGAAAAAATAAGATACAAAATTATTAATTTAGTAAAAAAATGGATTACTCCACGCATTTACGCCTTTATTTAAGAATTATAATTCATCTAACTTTGAGCGTTTTTATTCAAAAGCTACAGTATATAATCGCACAATTACAAACCAAAAGACTTGATCTACTAAAAAAAAACCCTACTCGTATAAAAATAAAAATTTTAAATAAATTATACAAAATAAAAATATTTTTGAGGAAATAAGTATAAAAACACAGTTTACTTTAGAAAAATAAAAAGAAAAACAAAACATAAATGAATGTATCATTTGGTACATATCTTTAGTGTTAATGTAACTTTATCATGCAGACTATGTCCACATGTGCATTCCTTTCCTATTCATCATTATAATGTATGAAGCACTTTAAAGTAATGCGAATTTTTGTTTTTATTTTTGTTTTCACTATTTTCAGACTTTACCAAGTTCGATGCTCTTTGCGAGTATCCCCTAGACTGCCAGTTCAAGTTGAAACAACTATTTCCGAAAAATCCCAATCACAGCCTGCATCACAACAACAACAACAGCAACAACAACAACAACAACAGCAACAACCTTCAGAAGAGCAAGATGAAGTGCAGCAGAATTTGCCACAAAATAATGTTTTACCAGGATCTGCTTGTATAATTAATGGTGCTGGAGCATCACGGGTATTCCAAATACTTTATCGCAATGAGGAAGTTACACTACGTGATGTTGTTCTCTTTCGAACGCATTTATTGGGTAAGCATACATGATAAATTGCAGACAACCATGAAAATAGCATATTACACAGAATAATCTGCCAATTGCCAGGAATCCCAATATTTTGGTATGAAGTACTTAGTACATAATGTTGGCCCTTTATCTGTTCGTTTTTAGTTACAGAAAATCATTGACACTTAGTTCTAAAAACAAACCCCCAGGCTTTTATTTTAGCCTGATCACAGATATCTATGTTTACCTAGGATAGAAGCAAGATGCTGCTGAATGGTTATTTAAGTTCTGAACGTCTGCCAACAAATTCTTGGTAAAATATTAATTTATGAATTTAATCAGATTACATTGACCTTAGATACGCATGGTTGCATGATGCATAATATTGCAAAGAGAATTTTTGATGTGGGCCGCATTTGTGGTGATTGGTAGCTTGAGGCCTGAATTCGAAACTATTTGTATAGATACTTCTTAACTTACTAAAGTACCTGTAAAATGGAGATGGAGGAGAAGGACTGCTGTTGCTTTTTTTGCATTTCCTCTATAAGGATGTTATTTTTATAAAATTAATCTAATTCAACTTTATTACTTTTTAATCACAAAAGTAAGTTCATCTAATTAATGCTACCCTACCCAGTCGTATATTTTATTTTGTTTGCTCCCATTTGATTTTACGCTAGATAAACTATTAAGTTTGCTAGTATCAAGTTAACTCAACATATAAAGAAGTTGGATCATGTTGTGCAAATCAATCTTTATATTTTCTCGATTTTTATATCAAGTTCCTGTTTTTTTTCGTCATTGACGCATTAAGTCCCATATATACTCGTAGCATGGCTGCCAAGGTGGATATAATTAAGTTGTAAAGCCTTATTGTGTGTACTGAAAAAGAAATAACAAACACACCAGAGCACACTGCTTCTGATTTTAATACGATTTTCTTACCTCATCATCACCTACAGAGAACCAATTAAGAAAGCATGAGGTAATGATATGCTAATAGGCTACTTAAAGCCTTACATTATTGGATTTGGAGCCTTTGTTCCTGTAGGTCTAGGTACATCATTCAAGGATAGGTAAACTATAGTTATATCCTTGTGTCTAATAGGACTTGATAAGGAAGATGCACCTGTACTTGTGTACTTTATTACGATATGAGACGGAGGCAAAACATGCATGGAAGATGAAGACTAGCGATAGTATGTGGATTATATGCCTTGAAAAAGTGAATTTTGGAAGCAAAACTCTATTCAAAACGGGGAGTTTATTTTAATTTTTTGGTTTTTAATCAGATTAGTTAACTTCAAGCAAGCTCTACTTACTAACTTATGTACCTATCGGGCTCCAAGCCCATAGAGGGTTATAGCTTGAATTTGAGACACGTTAGCGTGCCATCCTCTATCCTGATATTTCCCTCAAACCCAAAGGCAGGGATTCAAAGACTCTCTCGAATGGAAAATTTGCTCTATATTACCGAGAACCAAGTCAAC
The DNA here is from genome assembly GCA_946251815.1 of Dasysyrphus albostriatus. Taxonomy (NCBI): domain Eukaryota; kingdom Metazoa; phylum Arthropoda; class Insecta; order Diptera; family Syrphidae; genus Dasysyrphus; species Dasysyrphus albostriatus. The sequence goes on from OX276336.1 coordinate 100,453,629, forward strand.
ATATTTTAATTTCTTGGGCTACATCGATATCTTGATTGAGCTCATAGAGTTTGCGGTTATTGTATCTTCTCCAACATTTGCACTTCCCGCACTCGGCTTGCTAGGAAAAATTATTCGTCGGATCTCCAGTAAAATGTTGTGTTCGTGGGACTAATGTTTAGGTACTCCGAGGTGGTTGAACTCCTTAACTACTTCAAAGCTTTTGCTATCAACAGTGACGTTTTGTCCAAGCTGGTTGACAGATCTTTGATTTATTTGTTAGTAGCATGTATTTGGTCTTATCTTCATTTAGTTCTAGACCAATTTAGCTCTTCAAAGCCGTAAAAGACTCTTAGCGATTCTTCGGCTTCTATCCTAGAAGTGGGAAAGATCTGTTGAAAATAGTGTCTTCAGTGTGCATGTTTTGATTAGTTCGGAAGAGCTTTTCTCTATTTGGACATTGCATCGCGTTTTTTTCAATGTCACGTAACTTAGCTGGCTCGTCTTTCCTGGTTAAGCTTTCAAGCTAAGCCATCGCCATTTAGAGCTCCTGACGGTATGAATGCCATCATATGCGACTTTGAAGTCAATGAATAGATGGTGAGACTTGACTTGAAATTCATTGATCTTTTCCAGAGTTTGGCTGTGTGACTATGTGGTATTTGGTCTATCCTATACATTGGTACTTGCTAATTACATTGTTGCAGAACAGCTTGAAATGCTCGTATAGTACTTTGAAAAGCATCTTGTGTGCGAAGTTTTTTAAGAATAACGGATAGGTATGTCGATAGTTCTCCGTTTTTTGTCTATTCAAACAGGAACATTTGTCGCTTAAAATAGCATACTTATCTATAAGCTTGGGTACAATTCAACAAAACCAGAAATGATGAAGATTATAGGACCTTTACAGATTTCAAACTTCAGTTTACAAATTATTCTAACATTTTATACGAAAACAATATTCGGAATACAGAAAATGAAGTAAAGATAAGCCCTGAAAATTTTTGGAATTTTGTATTTTGAATAGCAAAAAGAAAATTGATGACTACCCTAGTTCTATGTCTTATTTTAAGTCCACTAGTCAAGAGTCTATAAGGCTATAGCAAACATGTTCGCAAATATTTTAAAGATGCTTTTGACGATTTGAACATGAGCAAGCCTCCTTATTTATCATCCACCTCAATCAATTTCACACATCAAAGCTCGATTAGTTTTTCAATAAGTGAAGATTCTATTTCACAGAATATTCTGAAACCTGAGGAGTGTTTTAGCCCAGGGCCTGACGGCTTACCATCCTATATTTTGAAGAAATTTGTGCCTTATCTATCATATCCGTTATGTGTTCTTTTCAACGAATCCCTGAAAAGATCAATCTTCACCAATTCATAAAAAAGGATCAAAAAACAAAGTAACGAAATATCGTCCTATTGCTAAACTATCGGTGATTCCAAAACTCTGAATCAATTAGATCTATTATTTGTGATAATCAGCATGGTTTTGTAAAAAAAAAAAAACAACAATTACAAATATACATACTTCATTTTACATCCTTTTGTCTAGATGCTTTTCAGGATAACCAACAAGTAGAATGGGTTTTCACTAATTTCAGTAAAGCATTGGACAAGTTATGTCATAAAACACTTCTTATGAAACTCGGGAATCAGGGATTTAATAACATTTTTTTTAAATGGATTTCATCTTATTTAGAACATTGATTTTGTAGTTTGTCCTTTAGAAGCAAACAGTCGGCTCAATTCTACGTCGATTCGGGTGTTCCTCAGGGCAGCCATTTGGGCCCAATATTGTTTGTTTTATTTATAAATGATTTGGTCTAGATCATTAAAAATTCGTCCATCCTTATTTATGCTGATGACATTAAGGTTTATAGAAGGATGAATTCGTCCAGTGATTGTTATCTTTTGCAAGAAGATCTTGTTAAGTTTAGAGAATGGTGCAGTATAAATTGTCTATTTTTAAATATTGTTTTTAAATATTGAGAAGTGTAAAATCATGTGTTTTACACGTAAGAAAGTTAGTGTTACGTATAGCTTCATGTTTGATTCGTCTTCTTTAAATAAACTTTCTGTGTTTTCGGATCTAGGAATAATCCAGGCTTCTAAATTGGCTTTCAATGATCACTTAAATTTGATTATTAAAGAAGCCAATTGGGTTCTAAGATTTATAAAACAATTTTTCGCGTGACTTTTGAGATCCCTATTTACTTTTTGTATCATTCGTGAGACCAATTCTTGAGTACGGATGTGTTGTATGGGCCCCTTACTACTCTGTTCTTAGATTAAGACTAGAAGCAGTACTGAGAAGATTTATGCGTTTCTGCCTTCGATTTTTTCCCTGGGCGCCAGGTTCCAGGTTATACTACCTCCTTATTCTCAGAGATTAAAATTAATAGACCTTCTTTTACTTTCACAACATAGGTAATATCTTCAATTCTGCTTTATTTCCAGAATACTAATTGGTTCTATTTCATCTCCATCAGTTCTGGATAAATTAAACTTTAAATTTAGTCGGGCAAGAATAAGAAGTCAGCAACCTTTGAGTCTAATATTTAGTAGATCTAACTATTGTGCAAATAGCCCTCTTAATCAATTAATTATTATATTTACTAAATTTAATTTCCTCATCTTTTCTATAAATAACAATTTTAAATGTATTAAATTTAAAGCTTTGTTTCTCATTGATCTATTTTTTTTATTTTTTTTTTTTTGTTAATTACGTATTTTAGTTTATATTATATTATTATGTAACGTTAGCATTAAATGGATTTTTTTGATTATTATGCATGTCCATGTCAATTTCTCGAGAAAGGGCTTGCTTCTCAATTGCCTTCTTAGTCTAAAGAAGCAGCGATTGGCAAGAATAGTTATTGTTCGTTTGATCTCAGCGCAGGTATTATTAACCGAGTTGATAGCGGAGCTTAGGTATACAAAGTCTTTGACCATCTCGGAATTGTAGCTTCCTTAAGTGACGTTCAGTTTGAGACGTCGGTGTTGGGTGTCTTTTTTTGGTGACATCATATATTTGGTCTTGCTTTCATTCACCATTAAACCTATCTTTTGGGCTTCCTCCTCAATACTCATAAAACCACCACTGACATCAAGTTTTGTGCGTCAGATTATGTCAATATCATCGTCGTTAGAAAGAGAGTTTTTTACTATTCTTTCAAGAACGATGTTGAAAAAATCTCATGACAAGTCGTCTGTCACCTTGCCAAAAATCTTTTTTGACATCAAAGGTATCGGTGAGGTCTTTAACAACCTAGATGAAGCAGCGTAATTTCTGCATCTTCATCCTGCACAAACTAAGGAGGGATGCCAAAGCTAGACATTGCTCCTTATAGCTTATCTCTATAGATACTGTCATACTTAGCGTTCAAAGCGATGATTTTCCAGGATCTGTTGCGTGTGAATATTTTGTTGATGGTGGCTTTTCCAGGCCTAAGATCACTGATATGGACTTTTTGTTGACGAATGGCTTCAGACATTCATAAAGTACGGCAAAGAAGATCTTGTGAGATGAGCGTGTGCATATTCATCGCCAACCACTTTAAACAGCTCGGCTGCAAGGCTAGCCATCATTTGCGATAGCTTTATTTGACTTAAGTAAAGATATAAAAGCCGCGTTTTAGTATCGCTCATAACCCTCATGAAAATAAAACGATGCAGGTTAGTGAGAAAACAGTGCTATATACCTTGTTTCCTTATGGTTCACCTCATGAAACATATAAAGCTCGTCTCTTTTCCTAACACTTGTGACTACTGCTGACAAAACGCTGACATCATTCACAATGGTAAATAGCCGTCTGCCACTCAGAGTGAAAACTTGTATCTGGGTTATTGAAATTAACCCCGATAGAAAACTGGATCCCATGTTATTTATGTAATACGTGCAAAAAGATAACCTCAACCCAGACCCTGAGATAATAAAATGCAGCTAAAACTACTTTCTGGAGTTGCTAGTCTACCTCATCCAGATTGATTGATGCAATTTCCATGGAAGCGGAATTCGATATACAATTTTCAGCAGTGATTTTCCCATGTCCTCAGAACCGACTTCGAGTCTACTAAGATGTTCTCCTTAGGAGAGGTTTTCATTTTATCTTTTGGTGAAACGTCAGAACTTCATTTCTGCAACAGCTTCCCTCTATTTTCTAGATGGCACTCTTCTCATGGTCCTTCTTTTTCTTTCTGAAAAGCGATGTTCCGCTCTCCACTTCCGTCTGCTGAGCTTGTGAGCATCTCTGGGCCTTCAATGAAGAGCCGCGTCGCTTTTATATGCCTGTTTTTTTGCTGCATGAACTTGTCAGTATTTTTCGCCAAACCAGGGATTTCACTGTGGTATTTTTGCACCACGTCAGAAGCAGCATCTCTCATGGCTTCCTGGCAATTCTTCTAGTGGTTACCAGTGCTTGAAGTTGGCTGCATATAGGATATAAAAATTTGATCTGAAAAGGACCTGTTTTGGCTTTGGTCTGGATACCTTTAGTTTTACCTAGGATACAACGAGCTAACAGTCAGCACGTCTGGATACCCTTGATATTGGGAGAGTGCCTTACGTTGTTCGCAATGTGGGTAGTATGGTTGGCGGATGTTTGACCAGGAGTGCGAGAACTGCGTACTAGCTACCACAACGTTACGCCCCGCACCCAAATCGAGTCCGGTTTTTGAGTTGAAGTGGTGCAGAGTGCGTATCTCTCTTAGCTAAAAATCAAAATCATTTAAAGTAAGTACGGGATCAGACCTACATAATAACATGACAGGAACGCAAATCATTCAAAAAAAAAACTAGATGTTCTCTATCTCTATCATCCTAATGTCAAAATCTAAGCCTAACTTCATCCCCTGAAACAAATTTTATTAAAAACATTAAAATTCCACCGTTTAAGATAACAAAAGAAAACATAGAATGGCGTTTTCATTAAAACAATAAGAAAATATTCAATGCATAAGCATATCATCTTTGCAACATTAATAACTCACACAATGTGAAACTCAATCTGACAAAAAGCCTTTATATTTTTGTATTGAACAATAAGAAACACTTTAATAACATGTGAGTTATCTGATACACCTGCCTGGCATTCATCACAAATAACTGCACTTACTCAAAGCTCTAGGATCGATTCTCTTAGCACATCATCATCATTGCATAATGACTTTGAGGTGTGTATGACAATGGAATCCTTGAATATGAAAACTTTTTCACAAATGTACAGACATATTCATGGTTGGTATATGTATGTATGCAAGGTAGAGCTACATAATAGCATTCTTATTGGTGCAATGAACTTAATTTTAATTGTTTTCTTTCATTGTTAGACAGGAGTATTCAAAATAAAATTTTCACGTTCCAGCTACATATATGTACATAGCTTATTTGTATTAGAGCTTTGTGAAAATGATAACTTGTACCCTAAAACTCTTTAGTATTAGGTACATACCTGTGTGTAAATTTACATTTAAGAAAAGAACAATTACGTTCAAGGGTAAGAAACATATTTGTTTAGCGGGAAATGTACTTTTGTACCCCAAATGGCAAAAAATGAGAATCCCGAATCCCATAAATCCTGAATACCCAAAATCCCAAATGCCAAAGTACCGAATGGTCAAAATCCGGAATGAACAAAATCCCGAATGGACAGAATCCCGAATGAAAAGAATCCCGAATTCATTTCGAACTGAATCCGGATTTTCAATACTTTTTAGCACCATTTCAGTACATTCAAAGAAATCAAATTGTTTTTCTCCCAAAGGTCTTCATCATTTTTAGTGAACAAAACAAAATGCGGCGTTTGTTAAATCATCAACTGATAATTGTCAATCGTAATTTGGGGTCAATAAAAATCTCCCTCAATCCATTTTGAATATTAAAATTAACAAGAAAGGACTCTTAGCAAGAAAAATGTGGGATAGTTTTGATTCTACCCTTTTTTATGCTTTCGGGGTGCTGAATACTATCCTAAGGCTTGCGACTAAAATTTCAAGATGCAACATGGAAAAAAAGCAGCAAAAAATGATGCCAAAATTCATTTTTTGTGAGTTTTTCACTAATGGCTCGAAAACTATACCTATCATTAGAAAATTACACCAAAGTACCATCGAAAGCTTACCTACAAAATTTACAATAAATCTCTGTGTAAGATTTTATTCTGCGACAACCCATTTAGACTCAAGCGCTAGTTGAAAATTGACGTAGTTTTACTAATTTTTGAAAATCCACTTGAAAGCAATTAGTAACTGCTTTATTTAAAATTTTTGAATTTTTGTCTGTAACGGGAACCAAGATATACTTTTTTGATGGTCTTTGGTGCGTTCAGTTCGAATCTGGTCTTGAATTTTTTCTAGCATGTCACGTTTTTGAGATATTCGAATCCTAAGATATATTTACTAAAATGCGTTTTTTTAAATTTTGGGTTATATTTTTTGTAGAGGTGATTTTTTTTCGAAAAAATATTTATGGTCATTCTAAAGTATGAACATTTTACTTTAAAATTCTTTTTGAATTTTTCAAATCGTTAGCCTTTGAGTAATTGGTAGTTTTCGAGCCATTAGTGAAAAACTACCAACAAATAAATTTTTGCATTATTTTGTACTGCTTTTTTCCATGTTGCGTCTTGAAATTTTAACCGCAAACCTCAGATTCTTATTCAGCACCCTCGAAAACATAAAAAAGGGGCAAAATCAAAACTACCCCCCAATTTGCATAATAAAAATACAATATGACTGGGCTAATAAGCTCGAAAAACACATTACAAAAAGTATATTATGAAGGCTAGAATCTGTATTAGTCCATTCGGAATTTTGGCTTATTTTACTTTTTCGATATTTTTGCATTCGTGTTTTCGTGTACCCAACCCTTGTTTGGACCATAAACATACTGAAAATGCTATTAAATTCACATTTGCGAAGCTGAGAGAATGGACACACTAGTCAGTTTTCTATATGTTTGGTTTTAATAAAACTTTTTGTAGCAAATTCAATTTCCTATCAAAATGGATAGCTTTCAAAAATGTATACAAAAAATTAAAAAAGAAAAGTTAAAGATACAATACATAAAAAAATTGACAAATCAATAGTTTCCTAAATTGGGAATGGGTCAAAATTCTGGTTTCAAAATTCTGCTAATTCTATTTTTTCACGAAAGAGCGCTTATTTAAACATTTTCCGAACATTTGTTTAATTTTTTTTGGGTATCTCGTCCGATTGAGATATTGCTTTTTGGTTTTAACGGGTACAGGCACGAATACACAAGGGGATCAATGGGTGCAATTGGTCCAATCTTGAGAGTTTCTTCAGAGTTGCTCGCCATCTTTTTACCCTAAAGATTCGTATTAATTTGAGAGTAAAAACTGCGAGCAACTCTCAAGCAGCTCTCGACAGTAAAACTCGCAAGTGGACATAATTATGAGATTAGCTAACAGAGGAAAATACAGCTATTGGAGAGTTAGTTTCGTATTGTTTCGAGTGCGGCGCCATACACAGCGATGCGTGCAGATGAACCGCATATCCGTTTTAGCCATAAGACACATTTTTGATGAAAGTATTCTTGAAGATTTTGTAACTTTCGTGGATGCGTTTTAGGAACTTCTCTGTTCCGTATTATTAAACCCGATGGAGAAGATTGGAGGAAACGACTACAGAAGTCACAGCTGAAGGGAAATCGGATGGTACTTTTACATCTAATGATAGTTGTTTTTGGCAGTTTTTTAATACGTTAAAGTCAACCTCCATTCGATTGTCATATGATCGTCATTTTTTGACGTACGAAAGTATGAAATATATGCCATCGTTTTGTTTGCACAAAATATTTTTTATCAGCGTCTTTCAATTTTCTTGCAAACGCGTTTGACGTTTACGAACACGTTCACTAGCTTCTCAATATTTTTGTCGTCAAATAGCTTTTTTACCGCAGAATTGCATCGCAGCGGTTATGTTTCGAACACATGACCTTAGCAAACTGCATTATCAGACTTGTATTTGCCCTTTCGAAAAGAGCACCTTTACAGTACGCGTTTAAGAAAATTCAGCATTTTTGATACCATTTGCTAAATTATGAGAGGCTGAAACGATCACTCGAACAAAAACATCATATGTGAGAATAGGAACATACGAGTATCGATGTGCTAATGCTTTCCTAAATTTGAGGTGGTTTTACGCTGATCCAAAGGGATTTCAAAAATTCCGTAAAGACACCATGAAACAGCCACAAAATGCATAACTTCATTTTGCGAAATTCCAAAATGCCAGCTGATCGAGAAATTGTGGTTATGAAAGACGTAATTGCTTTTCTCATTGTAGGGCGGTTTAAACTGTACTCAAATTTGCTGTAGACCTCATCAAGATTGTTGAAACTCACGAAAATTACCCCCCTCTGAACGAAATCCTGGACCCGTGCCTTTTGTTTACTAAAATCTAGTCTAAACTTCTGTTCAAACTTTCCAACCTTACCTCCATAGACCCAGAAGAGTAAATTCGTTAGCTCTAGTAGCGCTTTAAATCATTTTACAATTCGATAATCTAAGCGGGGGAAGAATGTTTATCTGCTTTGTTGAAATAACGTATTCTTGGTTTCCTTTGCAATATTGGAAAAGAAAATTCACAAGATCTTATTACTAAACTATATACTTTGGTACCTACCTATCCATACCTAATTACACTCAACATTAATTAAATTCATTCAAACATTTTGTTGACATGAAATACCAATATTTTCTTCCTTTTCCGTTTTCCGTTTTGCAGTTGATAGTCGACATTTAAAAGAATCAATAGAACGAGCTGAATTCTCTTTACACCTGGAACTATGGTTCGGAGAACAAAACAATGGCTCAAGCAGTCTTTCACTGGCGTCAACCAGGACATTACAGCTAAACTTTCATCCTGCCCGAGGCCTACACTACCACTTGCCAGTTCTGTTTGATTATTTTCACTTGGCGGCAATAAGTCTCGGTATTCATGCCAGCCTGGTGGCATTACATCAACCATACATCAAGTAAGTATATTTGACACAATAAACTGCTATATTTACTCAAACAGAACTCTATATATATATAACATATATCTATTTACATAATACATTTTTATACATATATCTTAATATATCTCAATCATAAAACGCACACAACTTTTGACACGTGACTTATTTATAGTTTGCTCTCATTTTCCGCATTGACATAATTTTTAAAATGAACATTTCACATGCAGGAGAATAAAACGTTTCTTTTTGTTGTTCCTCGTGCGTTAGAGTCCTTGCGCTTAGTTTTCCTTAGTAAGGCAAAGGATCTGATGTGGGTGGAGGAGACTTAATAGCAACGAACGGGTGGTCGTCGAATGTGACCAGATTTTCAGATCCTAATTGAGGTTTACTTTCACGTTTTTGAACACGAAGTGGAACAAACTACCCACAGATGATATTTTTTGCATATGTACATGTAATGGGATTGGGTTGCAATATGGTTAGGTATATGTAAACATGCATAGTCACAGTATTATTATGAATTACTTATCTGCATGAATTTATTAAATTTATAAAAAAAAAACAGAATATGATAAAACAAAATGTAAAAGATAATAACTTGAATGTGGAAGTGGTGGTGGTCATTTGGAGGGAATAACTTGTGGAAAAATATAGCAAAATTATATATGTAGCACAGATCTACTAACCTAAATTATTTTCCTCTAATCAAAGCTTAACAAATAGGTGCATTTAGTAAAAGTTCAAAACTTCATTTTCAAAAGATAGAAAAGGATAGCTACAGCTGCATATTGCTCATATATATTTTATATTGAGAATATTTTTGTCGGACTGACTTCACAACCAAATAATTGCATAATCTGCAGTTTTATTAAAGACGCAGGTATGCGCAGGTTGACCCAGGTAGATGATCAACAAATGTTTACGCTGATAGACGTAGGTCTATGCAGGAAGACGCAGGTCTACGTAGGTAGATGCATTTGTACGCTACGTAAGTACGTGAATGAAGGTAGTCGCAGAGAGCGTGGATGCGTATATTTCGAGAGCCAAACACAGTAAGTCTCCAAGTTCAAAGATGATTTAATTTCCCAAAAAAACGCATGAAATAAGTCCCCAAACCAAAAATGAAATAAATCCCCAAAGATTTTTCAGTGGTGACCATGCAGGTCGTAAAACCGCAATTAAGCAGCTTCGTAAAAGCCTAGATTAGTTTACAAATTGGTTAAGTTTATCTTTTGGTTAATTAACTGTCAAATTTTGTATGGCAAATGATTTACACAATTTGGTTAAACTTATCCAAGGATTTTGATGCAAAAAATTAACCAAACTTGTTAAGCGTATTCAAACGTCATTGTGACTCTTATACTACGTTTCCAATGAGCACTAAAGGTAAGACCGCACTCGACGGAACTGCAGTTCAGCGGAACTGCGCCGCAACATAACTTCAAAATATTTTTTGTATGAAATTGTATCAGCTATATCGCACTAAGTGACGGCACCATGCGGCAATGTTGATAATCTGACCAACTTTGCCGTGGCCTGAAGTTCCGTTCTGTTACGTTGCCGCAAGTGCGATATAGCAAGCGTCACGAAACGTTGTGTTTTGGCTATGCGCTTTATTTTTTTGTGTGCCACGTGGGAAGTAGAGCCTACATTTTAGAAATATTTTATGCTGATAATAAAAAAGGAGAAATTATGTCGGTTAGATGATCAAATAATTACGTTGTTGCTTGGTCGAACGTATAAGTAATACCATCACAATGGCACCACTAATGGGTTCACTTATAGGCACTACTCATTTATTTATGAGTGAAGCCATTATGTACTGTAGCGTGGTGCGGTATATCAAAAAACTGCCGCGCTGTGTAGTGCAGTTCCGCTGAAAAGCAGTTCCGTCGAATGCAGTCTTACTTTAAACGAAGATTTAATAAGATTTATCTCAAATCTCATTCAGATCTCGTAGATTTATCATACCTACAAATTTATTGCGTAAATGTAGTAGATTAGACTAGATTAAAGTTTTACAAATCGAACTAAGTTATTCTTCTATGTTGTGCCGAAGGATTCATTCATGGCTGTATTCAGTTCTTCATTGTTTGACACAAATGAATCATTCTAGCTCTATTTGTAAACGTGAAATTTCTGGCAAATTTTCACAAATCCTCACAAATTCCTAGTTTGTTAACTCAAAAAAGATGCATCGAGAGAGCGAAATGAGAGAGCAAATAATTTCCCCTCCGTTGGAAAACTTGTGAGTTCCTGCTTCACAAATTTTCATTTACCGAAGTGTAACAACTACTGTCAAAAATGATGGTGGTCAGTTTATGTCACAGTGTTGCCACTAATCGGAAAATTTTCCGAAGTGGGTTTTCAAAACAAAAATACACTATTTTAAATTTTTCTATAGAAGATCTATGTACATATTTCAATTTTAACTTTTATTTTGAAAATAGAGAACAAAAGAAATTAAAAATAGTGTTTTTTAAATTAATTACGCTGTCACAATTATTACCAGAACAGAATGTAAAATTAGTGGACTGTATTTTGATGTATGATAATTTACTTTTCCAAAAAATAAAAGTGCAGAAGAGAATCCATTTAAAAGCAGTAGATTTATTTTACGAAAAAAGTGCATGAGATCTATTGAAATCATGGCAAGGTGGCAACGCCGTCTATATACAAAAACTACGTTTCTTACAAAAATTGGTGCAGTTCATGGTTCAATGCGTTTGTTTTGAACTTCCCCAACTGTGATAGAATTTTCACCTCTTTTTCAAAATTTTACAAGTTTTACACATTTTTTTGGAAAAAAATACCAACAAGCCTTCTATCTCACTTCCACGTCATAAGAAAATATGAAAAACCATTTGCTTTTGAAGTGTGCTGTCAGAGTAAATCTTCTTTTTAATCCTTTCATGCGGTGGAAACACCACATAAATCTTCTTCCTCAAATCCAGGATTATCTTTTGGTGGAAACGTAGTATTAGGCTTAGTTAACACTGCAGTATGAATCCTTGCGAATGAGCAGTGGCGTATACATATTTTACATAGATGGGTCGTTTAAGCAAATTTTTCCACGTTGTATGAACACACTTAGTATGTAAACTACTAACTTGTGCAATATGCAAACCAATCAAAATAATATTTTAAATAGTATTTGATTGTTTAGAATTAGAACAAAAGCAAAAGGGTGACAATGAAGCGAATTTTTCCAAAATGCGTTTCGCCGGAAATTTTTTGGAATCCTGTGGTATTCTTTAAATATTGTCTGGCACCCCTGACCTGATCTTTCCACAGAAGGTGATCTGTGATAAACATACCCAGAACTAAAAGCTACTCAGACAGCATTGAGTTTTTGAAACATTGTATTCTACACGGTTTTGCTGCCAAGATCAGAGTTTAATACATACCGTTAAAGTTCCACATCTGGCGAACAGGAATGTGGATTCAAAAACAAATATAAAAACTGAGAGTGCTTTCATCAGCAAAAAAATCAAATGGATACGAATTTTCAGACAAGGGATTATTAGTAAAATGAAAAAGAGTTTCGGAGACAAAACGGACCCCTGGGGGACACCAGCATTTATTTTATTAATATCAGACTTGCAACTTGTGTTCAATGGTCCAAAAGGTAGTTTCTAATCTAACGAAGAATAAATGCACACTTTTTCGATAAGAAAGGCTTGATACGAAAATCCATCAAATGCTATTGAAAAGCGTCCGTTCTTCAAGACATTTCTTAGCAATAATTAGCTTACTGTTTGTGTTTTTTTTTTTTTCATATTCGAAATTTTTAAACTTGTAATTAATCAGCGTTTCTACGACCTTGGAAAAAAGAGACGTAAATGCAATTGGTCGATAATTGATCTGAAATGAGATGGGCTTCCATTCGGAGGTAACCTAATGATGGTTATTCTTCTTTGGTGTACTCAGTTGTTAAGAATTATTTCCAGAAAAATCATCATCGATTGAGACAGCCTATTTAAAGACGAAATGGGAGATGTATTCTGATCCCGTTAGCTTCTTTTGATGGCTTATAAATGGAGGATTTTCTAAATTTCTTCCGGATAAAGTGAACTCAAGCATATCTGTGGAGTCATTAGTGAAATTTTTACTATTTTTGTGAAAAGTCTGCTGAATTTTTTGAGCGGGTTGAACTTGATAATCCATTCATATAAGGAATATAAAAAGTGCCATTCAATTGGTCACAAAGGTAGTAAAAATGGGTCAGCCATTGAAAATTTATAACCATTGGTTAGTTTTTGTTTAGGTCTTATCATCGCAAAAAACGTTTACCATCTGATAAAAGCTCAATTAGTCTTAGAATTATTGGTCAGGCTTACATTTTTTGTATGAGTTTCCAAAGTTTTTTTTTTTGAACGGTGATGGTACATTTCTTGCTAGCAACAACTGATGTTATTTTAGATTCAGAGTTAGATTTTTGAGTAGGTGTGTATGTGTAGTCAAAAGCTAATGACTCGGACTCATAGTGCTTCTTATAAAAATCGGCAATATTCTGTTTACTATTATTACATCAAGTAACCTATGACCATGAGCATGACCACCGACAAACAGTTTTCAAATGAGGGCGACCACCCATACTTAGATCTAAGGTTGTTTAGTTGTTGGATATTTTTTTCATATAGACAAACAGTCACGTCTCGTCATTTTATTTCACAAATTCTCCACTTAATAAATAGAACTAACACTTAAAAACTCTATATTATTGCTTATTTATGTACTTCTCTGTAACGTGCGTTATTAAATATTTAATAACGTTACATAAAGGAAAACAATTTACCATTATGTACAACTATGGTAAGCTTCTTGTTTAAACAAAAAAGTAAAACTAACAAAAAATAAAATTGCTTAGAAAATTCAATGTTCTAGAACGAATAGAGTAGTGTAATCAGCTGAACTGCAATTTGGCAATCCGAGTACATTCCTATTTATACTTTTAACTTATTATATGCTTCACTGTATTTGTTTATTTCACAATTGATTCTAAATTAACGCTTAATACATCACTCGTTCCACTACATAGCTAGAGATATTGATCCTTTGAATGAATATATTTTAAGTGATGATTAACATGAATTTGCTTTGGTATTTCAAGTGCTCCAAAGAGCTCCAAACCATGGATGAGTGGTGGAAAGCTAAGTTGCAGAGGCAGTATGTCACCAGGACCTTTGGAAGCCGTTTTCTTTGGACCACAAGTTGTGGGGACAACTAAATGCAGTGGTGGTGCAGCTGGCAGACTTCTGCAGTCGCGTCAAATTCATCGAGAAATATGTTCGCTACTTTTGGGGTCAATCGAGACCCTCAAGCAGACTCTCAATGAATTCAGTACTGTTCTGACACCTCACTTCAATAATCTTATTGGCTCACCACCGTTTGAAGAAAATGACGCTGTAGACAGATTGCAACAAATAACTGATCAGGCAAAGGTTTGTATCCTTATTTAACAACTTTTGGCAATATGAAAACTTACTTTAAAACTTCTTCCTTTGCAGTTGCATGATGGTGAAGAAGACTTTGCTATCCGAGCTAATTCAGATATTGCACAACTTTGCGCAGAATGCATAATGTTTTGGCGTCGAATATTGCATGCATCAACACAGGCATCTATTCATACACTGTTAGCGAAAAAACACCACATCTTACGAGTTCGGCGGTTTTCCGAGGGTTTTTTTGTCATGGAAAATCCAAGACATTCAGCCGCTGGATGCTATGACAGCAACTATCAAAATTACGTAGCTATTTGCGAAATGGCAAGAAGAAGTCGTTACATGCAGTCTCTACCTCCACTGCCGGTTCACTGCACTCCATTAGATGGAGACTCCAACTCACTACCGCTCATTTTTGAAGATCGCTACTTGGATCCACCGAAATTCTCTCGCAGGCGGACTGGCAGTGATCCCCATCTTAATGCTGTTGACAATGTCATCAATAAGGCGCAACTGCCAGCAAAAACTTGCAAAACAAATTCAATTAACAGCTTAAATGGCCGGAAGGACTCATGCTCCTGCGCAGTCAATTTCGAATACCATAAGCCCCAAAACTATTTGGGTGTTTTGACGCCTCGTTTTGCGCTTGGCGGTGAGATACTTCAGGCAAGTTTAACAATCGCACCAGCTGCTGCTTCTACTGCTCCCCACAACAACATAAACCAACTTACAATGTCCCGACATTCCGTTTCAACACTCCTAGATGGTGTTGATTGTTCGCTAGAATATAGAAATGGCTACTGTGTGATGGGTAGTGGAACACTGCCCGCTCGACACAGTAAATCTTTAGACCAACTTGATGGCACTGTCCATAGTACACCCTCATTGAGGCAGAATTGTGTGCAACAATCTGACATTTCCTTCGAATACAGACAACCCCAATTGAATGGAAATCTTCACCTAGTAACACCCACTCCTCAGAATACAATGAATCGAAAGGGTAAAGTCCAGGCGGAAGATCTGATGCGCAATATAAATGAGTTTCGTGAGAAATACAAAAAAGCCGAAGATCCCTCAAGATGTCAACAGCAACACTTCATGAATGGCGATTGCAATTTCAACGATCGAACTTTTAAAAATATTGGAGGCACTCTCAATAGATTTCCCGACACATCGACCAAACCCGGAAAGTTTGACTATCTGCATGAAATCAAAATGCTTAATCCTCCAAAGCAACCAAATTCGTACTATAATTCATTACCAAAAGGTGGTCTGAGTGCTCCTCCAAGAAACTCCTATCCGCCAGTAAGAAGCAAAAAACATTTTCCTTGTGCTACTAGCACTCCACAGATTCCTGTTGGACTAACTGCTGCAATTCCACGCAGTAATTCATCACAAACCCTGAAAAATTCAAAAGGCAATATTGTGCAGGGTAATCCGTCGACCATTCCTCGATCTGTGGAAATTGCCAGAGTTCGGGTATCTGATCTGAAAGAAATGCTTAAAAATGGCACCCTCAAGAAGGACTCGAGTAGCTCGGAAAGTGACATCCCCAGCAAGGTTAGGAGATCACGTGAGCAAAAAATGCTGTCTTCAGCAAGTGTGCCATTCAAATTGGAGGCCCTCAACTCGGAACAGAATCCTTATGGATTCAGTGAAAGCCTACCGAATCTGGCACCGCCGCCACAGTTTGATACATCTCCAATCAAGAAAAAAACTGGTAGCAGCTCAACTTCGTCACTGAGTGATCAAAGTGGCTGGGTATCCAGCCGAAGGAGCTCAGGTCCATCAAGTCCTGAGACTTTAACTAACGAACAGCAGCAGATCCATGTTAAGAAGGAAACAATGGTCAACGGGGAGCAACTTAGACTTAAACTGCAGAAGCTCCTAGATCAGCAGCACAACAAAGCTCAACGTCACTCACGTTCAACAATTGGTTCTTACAAACTCCTCAATGGTGATATTCCAGTCCACAAAAAGGTTTCCACAGTAACTCTCAAATCAAAATCAGAGCGAAACAAAATCGATGCTGATATTCGGCGATCGACGCGTAATTTAAATCGTAATGCCTCCGATGTATCATCAAACGCAATTAAAGGGCCTTATCCCAGAATTCACAGGGAATTTTCACTATCGAAAAACACTGCTGGAAATAGAGAGGCCATCACCAACAAACGGCAGAGGGGGAAATATGGTGAGAAATCAAAGTCAGACTTCGATCTGACAACCCTCAGAGACAACCCATTCGAAAACCTGCGAGTTCCACCACCTCAACAATTTCAAGATGATTTACTGCCACCTGATGAATTCAGAGACCCACCACCAAGTTCAGAAACTAATAAAAGTGATACCAATGGAAGTGTTAAACTAAATGAATGCTTGCCTCCACCGGCAGTTCTGCATCCACCACCGGCCTTGAAAGAAATCTTTCAAAGTGCCCCAGTCCAACGAAAGCCCATTGGAGCAATCGATAATCCTGTATATCACATATACGAGTCATTAAGGCCTGCCCCATCGTGCGTAAACAAGACGGGTTTGAGCTTATCTCAAAGTGTCAGTGAAATTAAACGACCAAAGGATCCAATTATGATGAACGGGATCAATGGCCATGCCACGGCTGACACTGAAGACGAGGATAAGGAAAACAACTGCCAACTTATTGATAGAACGGACAGTCAAAAGTGGAACAGCAAGGCCAGCAAGAGAAAGTCTCAAGAATCAACTCTTTCACTGCTCGAATTTGAGAAATGTCGGGAAGAGTTTCGGAAACAAATCAAATACAATGGAGGTATCTATTCGGATTATCCGAAGTTAGCATCTGAGCTGCCATACTTTTACATAAGCGATGAATATCGAGCGTTTTCACCTCATGGAATGCATTTAGTAATATGCGTCCATGGATTGGATGGCAACTCTGCTGATTTGCGATTGGTCCGGACATATCTGGAGCTTGGACTGCCTGGTGTAAATTTAGAGTTTCTTATGTCTGAACGGAACCAGGGTGACACCTTTTCAGATTTTGATACTATGACTGACAGGTTTTTCTTCGTTCCATCACACTTCTGCTAATTTTCAAAGTTAACTGACAAAATTCTTTTTATAGATTGGTTGCTGAAATTCTTTACCATATCGAATCTTGTGGCCTAAATCCAACAAAAATATCATTCGTTGCCCATTCGTTAGGTACAATCATTGTCCGTTCGGCATTATCACGCCCACAAATGAGGCAATTACTGCCACGACTGCATACATTCCTGTCTCTTTCTGGACCACATCTAGGGACGCTATATAATTCCAGCGGACTTGTCAATATGGGTAAGGAAAATGTACATAATAGTACTTTTCTTTGAAAAAAGAATTGGTATTCAATAATTTTTATGTACTCAATTGACACGCAGAAATTTGAACTAAATAACTTTTCTTTAAGCAGGAATGTGGTTTATGCAGAAATGGAAGAAGTCTGGATCCCTTTTGCAACTTTGTCTGAGGGATACATCAGATTTGCGAAACACCTTTTTATATCGCCTTAGTCAACGTAGTACCTTGCATCACTTTAAAAACATATTACTATGTGGGTCAAGTCAGGATCGTTATGTTCCAGCACATTCAGCAAGACTTGAATTGTGCAAAGCAGCAATTCGTGATAGCTCCAATTTAGGAACTGTTTACAGGTAAATGTAAATTGATTGTTACATGTTCACCTAGCCAGTCATAGGATAGCTCAAATAATTGTAACCTATGTTCGGGAACACTTAACTAAAGAGTTTTTCTTTCGATGATGTGAATTCACAAAAATTCAGACAAAACGGAATCTGGCCCGCTGCAGGTTGCAACATCAACCATCAACCAAAATTAAATCATTTCAAATCATTGCCAACAGTGGTTTTGAGAAATTATCGGCTGATAGATCATTCTACAACGTAACTGGCTTTCATTGTTCGATCAAACATCTCCAATTCTCGATTGTGTACTATTCGTCCCAGGTGATAAATTAGCACGTTTTCAACACGTGTGCAATTGCAGAGTTTCTGAAAATTGGCATGTTATTTGATCATCCATCTAAGGATTCAATGGCAATTTGAACGTTGACTAATCCATCCAACTATCTATCATAATTATTTTCCTGTATCTAGACCCAAAATAAATTAAATGAGTAACGTGTATTAGTGGCCACCAGGTGGCATTTAGATGGAATATGCAATCGTCAATCGCTTTCATCAATCTGTCGTACACATGCTTTTGCTGGGAGGGAATTCAGCTGTTGGCCATTTCTACGAACTGTTTCTGTCTAAACGTCTGCAGTTTGTCATCAAATGAATCGTGCATCCAACATTGAGTGATTGGGGCTGACATTCATTTACTCAATAGACTGGTGCATAAATGCAGACAGATACCACCTCCTGTTTGCGGTCTTGATAATTCCCTTGAATTTTGGGACTCAATTTTGGTCTTCGAACTCGATGTAAAATAACGCCAGCCATGTCGTCCTTGTATTTGTCTTGTTGAAATGTGAGGCTTTATTAACAGTCAAAAGGTTCTCGAACAAAGTAAGACCATTATAACGCAACAGGCAACACAACCATTGTTCTTATCAATCCTTATTAATCGCCAAAGTAGAAAGATCAAAAAAACTACTCAGCTGTCAAACATGATACTGAGAGCGTGACGCCATCTGTTGGAAATTACATTTTTGTGAGGGCCGAAATTAGCTGATTGTCAGTTTCGTATCGTGGTTTTCATTCATTTGAATACTTTTCTTCTTCCCTTACAAACGCCACCGCCTTTAAAGCTCCTTAAAGAAGTGTGTTAACTTGGTTAAATGAAAATGCAATACTTCCCGGAATCGTAGGTTATTTATTACAATTTAATTTCCATTAACTTCATCTAAATTTCCTGTATTTCGATGAAGTGTTGAAAACTCATCATCTTTTTAAAAGTCTCTTTAACATTTATTAGTCATTTTTTAATATAAATTTATAATTTACTGCCAACTTTATTATATAATGATTTTTTTACAGGGAAATGGTCCACAACATCATGGCACCGATTTTGGCTCGTCCCGAACTGACACTCGCACGATATGATGTACATCATGCCCTCCCACATACAGCAAATGCGCTCATCGGTAGAGCAGCTCATATTGCGGTACTCGATTCGGAACTTTTTATTGAAAAGTTTTTACTAATTGCAGGTTTAAAATATTTTAGCTAGCCGAAATATATAAAAATCACAAAATCAAAATTATTGATATAAGGGTAAAAATTAATATGAATTATTTTTTTTTTTTTTTTAACAAACAAAACCAAATTATCGAATTAAAATTCACAGATTAGAATAGTCAAATCGAGAAAATTTAATCGGTTTAACTGATATGGATTATTATAGAATAGTTAGAGACAGAAAGAAAGAGAGATATTATTTCCAGTGGAGCGTAACTACATAGAACGGATTTAGAAATAGAAATAGAATTTTTCAAATTGTAAGAGATTTTTAAATTATAATTTGAAAAAAATTTCACATTTTAAATCAAACTTTTAAGATCCTTAACGTATTAATATAATTAAAGAGAAGGAAATGCGTAGGTCCATAGGATTAAAATGACGAAATGTTAGTCAATTACAGTAATTCACTTTAAAAAATAGAGTTATAGGTAAGCCTTGATGTGAAGTTAAAGGTTTTATATAGCAGCGCGATTGAGAGACACAATTTTAAATAAGTCTAATCCCAAGATGTAAAAAAATAAGCAAGACCCGTACTGATACAAAACAAGCTAGTTCTCATTAAAGCTAATACTCGGCACTATCTACCGTTTCTGCTTCATACAATTTAAGAATTTATAGAATATAATCAAGCAAAACTCTTTAAAAAATAGTACAAACGTTTGATACTATAATCTAGAATCGTAAAATCCATATAACTAAGGGCTAGAAAACACATCTAAGGACAAGTGACATTTCATTTACACTTAAAAGGACAACTAGCCCCTCCCTCCCTAAAGTTTTCGTTGTCAATCAATTCGCAAATTTATATTTCAGAGCACTCAATAACCCTGTTCCTTAATTTTTTTTGAAACGGTTTCAGCCAATACAAAATTTCACTTGTGGAACGGGTTTGCACTAAATCTGGCAGTTTCAAACGTTTTGAAACTCGTTGTGGAACACAGCTTATAATTTTCCTGTCACTTTGACACAGCAGTTGACAATAAAATATAAACAGGTTCTCTCACATAGAAGATGTCAAAAAAAACTCTCTATTTGTTTTTACTGCGACAAAAATAATTTTGCAAGCGAATCATAAAAAAATATCCGTCTTAGTCTCAGTTCTTGACAGCAAAAGGGAGATTTTTTTATGTGGAATCGTGTTTATATTTTTGAGAATATGGAGTTCTCTGAGATCCCGGAATTATAAATTTGCTAATGTTGTTTTCGATTGGATTTTCGGAATGTTCTACTTCTTTTTCATTCCAATCGAATATGAAGACATCATGTTGTCAAATTTACACACAAGCTACTGAATGACGCCAAACATACAATATCACTTCTGATAAGAAGAAACTATATATATATTCGAGTGTTCCAAATCAACTCCTTCTTGAAATCGGGAACAGAAAATGACTCAGAAAATATTACTCGGAACAGCCAAGGGCTTTTGGAGTAGAAAGAGTCAAAAAGTCAATCGAAAACGACATAAATAAATGGGCTCGTTTGAAATTACATAAAGCTCCATTGATTTTCCGCAAGGCTCTGAGCGAAGAAATAAAATTAAAATGTAATATTTGTGTGGCTGTACATTAAGGAGACATAAGGGACTTGATATTTAGTCAACAACATTCACTGAACTCAAATTTGACGAAGAAAACTAACTTTATTTAAAATGTCAAACTTGGAACCTTACACTTACTTGGAACTTCACACTTTCACCTCTTTATCGTGACAGGCACAGCTACAGACCCTTTACGAGCTCTAAGTAATTCACTTTTTGAAACAAGTAATTCCAAACCAAATATGCATAGGTACATTACATATATGTATATTTTTCTTGTCATAAAGTTGTTCATTTTATTTTCTCTATTTGGTAAAGAACCCATTCCCTCAAATTAAGGTCATTTTATTGGTATTATAGCTAGCGCAGCAATGCAAGTGCTCTATATTCACTTTCATATTCAACCCAATTCCAGCGCCACATAAGTTTAATCTTAACGAAACTTTATCTCAACTTTTATATCTACTTTTTTACTGACTTATTTATAAACATTTTTGGGTTTGTTGTTGTTTGCCAAGGGAAATTTTACTGTGCTAGCTATAACTTTTTCAATAAAACACGCCTATAGTAAAGTGCAAAAGTAATAAAATATAAATCAGCTGATATTCTGACACAAGTGCATCCCCTTGATATTAAGGGACATTTCTCTTTACTTAATTTCCGTTCAGCTTTGCAATAAAGTAACCTTAACTGGAAAGCAATATTTTGACTGGTTACTAATCAGGATCTACATACTTTCCGTCCCTCATTGTAGGGTCGACTCATTATAGGTTCAAATGACATTTCTGAGTGACATACATATGTAGCTGTCATTTCGCTGTCAGTCGCTACATTAGTTTTTGAATTTGTCTTCGAAAATCCGACAACACTATAATTATCCTTTTTTTATAATGAGTGCTTAAAATGATTAAAAACAGTGCAAGCGGTAGGAAAATGAAGAAGGATTCAAGAGGAGATTTACCGATACACACTGGTTTTGTAGTTCTGAATATCAAAATGGAAGAAAAAGGAGAGCCATGCAAAGCATTCCATATTTAAGTAGTGTGGCCAAGAAAAGAACTCCATACTTGACAGCGCGTCTGAAATTGGACATCAAGGGCGTAGCCAGATAAATATAGGGGGAATATGACTTTTCCAAAAATAATTGTGTCACTATTCAACCTTCGCACAGGGACAAAACATTACAATTCGAACAATTTGTATTCAAAATATTGCCAGTCAAACGAAAAAAATTAAAATAGGATATAATACTTTTGTTTTTATTTTCTATTTAACCCTTGGGGCAACTTTTCCTCATGCATTTCCTCCAGTCTTAGTTAGTGCTGGCTCACAATATACCACAACCATACTCTGTTCTTATTCAAACCAAGGAACTCTGGTCTCATGGTGGGTGCTGAACTTCACTGGAAACCTCCCGTCATGCCGATTGATGGGGAGACGGAGGGAGGCCCAGGAAGAAATCTCGCATTCAATCATCTGCCTGGAAGACTCCCGAAGGAATCATGCTTGTCAATTTGACAATGCAATGAGAAGGAAAAAACTAGCTTAGCATGTAGAGCATTTCATATTTCTGAGACTCAAAAAAGAATCCAAGTATAAGGATGTGAATCTAGAAAGATATTTTGCCATCTTAGACATTGATCAAGTTTATTTCTAGGCAAAACATGAGTTTACCTTTTGAAGTTTTAATAAGTAATCTCCAGTTTTGCCTATAGCTACACCTTAAACAACATCTATGAAAATGCCTCAAAAAATCCAAGAGGTCCTTGAACTAGAAAACAACACCAAAATATTTTGTGAATTAAGGACTTGAAATAGAACTGTCTGAAAGTAATTTGGTCAAACCCAAATGCACGTATTTTCAATATAAAGCTCCATTAAGACGATCATTTCAGTTTTAATTTCAGTTGAGCTATCAGTTAGGTAAAGCTTTCAACTAAGCTCATGTCTAACCCCGTTCAGGCTTTAGGTTTCAGTTTCAGAACAGTTTCAATTTCAGTTTAACTAATCACTTTTCTTCCACAAACACGGACTCGCACATAAATTCCAATGAAATATTGGGAGAAAACAGGAACTCAAAGACATTGATTCATCACCGCAAATTGCAATTGAAATGACAACTAAACTGAAACCAGATAGATTACATTTTACTGTAAAATCAATTTTCTGTGTTCTCGTCAGCTATGATCTTTGACAAAGAATTACAACAACCTATCCTGATCGCTTTGGATACAAGTATGACTGCAGCCGATGTCAAGATCTTTGAGTATTTGACAAAAAAAATCTAAAATCGTTTGCACTCTCAAGTACAAGATGCTATTTGTAAGCGCCGATTAACAGATGGCTATTCTGCGCGCAAATTGGATTTGTCTGACAAGCTGACATAAGGGGGTCAAAACAACTACAAACATTACTTGAATCACTTTTCGATAACATTTACCGTTAAAGTGTTATTCCCAAAAAACTGATATTTTCGTCAATTCACCATTTTTACTAGACCCAATTGAATGTCTTGATAGAAACCCAAGCTCAAAATCTTTGTTCGGGTTCTGCTATTTTTATTGACTTGCTTAACGAATTTTGAATAACTTTTTTCCAAAAAAGTGGTATGAAGTCTTGTTAAGAGTATCTTCCAAGCCAAATTATATTCGAGGAGACACATAGTTTAATTAACTTATTTTTTTTTTTTTGTACAAATGACTATGGTAAAAAAAGACATCTAATCAAAATCAAAAGTTAAATTCTTATCAGTAGTAACCAGATCAAAATTGTAAGAAACCAAAACCAAAGTAAAACTTAAAACTAGATTTTTTAAAAATGTAGTAGTTTATCTTTATCGAACAAAAAAAAAAACCGTTTAACAAAATAGTTAAAACTTCAAATGAATAGTAGCTGAAACAATTCAAAACGTAGGGAAATGTTATGTAAAGTAGATATTTATTATATTTTTTACGAAAAGGAGCTTATTTAGATGTAGATATACTTATTCATATACAAATACAATATACACAAAAAAGGCATTATGAGAAAAATTGTATTCCTCAGCAGTAACATGTAAAACAAGTTTCAACCGTTTCAATATAAATGTATATTTTGTGTTTTGGTTTTTGTTTTATTATTCTAAGAACATACGTCCAAAATGTTGTCCATAAAAATACAATTTCAAAAATTATTAGATATTCTTTATTTAAGTATTTTTCATGGGTAGGCAAAAGAAAAATATAAAATCTTGTTACTAAAATGTCTAAAAAACTGATCTTACTCTAATAAAAAAATAATAAAAAACAAAACATTTCAAATTATAAAAAAGCAGCGAATTGTGATCTTTTATTGTTAGCCTATCGAGGGTTTTCTTTACTTTTTCTAAACGTTGCATTCATTCTACCAATAGGTACTCTATGTGAGATTAATTAAAAGTAAATAAGTAATTATTTATTTATATTTGTGTAAATACTCGTAAATAATAATTAAAATAATAATGACAAAACATTTCAACAACTACTAACGATGTTTCTTATTCCTTAATAAAAAAAAAGAAAAACTGAAAATTAAACTTTTGAGAACGTTTTAATTTTGTTCTTATGAAATGAAATCTTTCAAATCTGAATCGAATTTTGTCAACTGTTTTTTTTTTTTTTTTTGTATCAAACGATTTTATTTTAAGAAAACTATGATATTAGCACAAAAATAAGTGTTGAAAAATATTTGATAAGAAAGTCATTTTTTCTCAATGTATCCTTCATGTTGTTATATTGAACTTATGTTGTTTTTTTATTTCTGAACTCTTTTTTGTATAAATAATATAAAATTATGGACTGTATTCTGGCACTTCAGTAAAATAAATATACGGATACAATCATATAACCTTTTTCTTAATGGAACTTCTATCATAAGAAGAAATAAAACAATGTAGCTACAGGTAAGCTCTTCTAGTAGGTACTTTTTTATTCTTCAAAATCACAGCACGATAGATTCGCTTTAATCTTAATAAATAACGATTAAAAAAACACACTCTCGTTCATTTGAATAGGTACAACATTTGTGTGGACTTGATGAAATTTTGTAAAAATCGCACTAAAGAAAGCGCCCAAACACTTTTTCTCTCATACCAATAGGCATTGAAATAAATTGATGTACAAATTTAACGTCAAATTTAAACACCTCGACACGTCTTTAAGTAGGCAACCAAATGGTTTTTGATTCAACACCTCAAAAGCTATTATTTATATGACTTACAATAGCTGCATTTTATTATCCCCCATATCTAATCCGTAATTTGAATATCACAATAAAACAAACAGGATTCCAGGTTAATGAGAGTGTTATATACTTATCTCCCTTTATCCTTTTATTTTTGGATTTTCTCTTTATTCTATTCTCTATTTTCTCCCAATTTTCAACACAGAGGCCTTCAGAGAAAAAACAAATTTTTGAAGAAAGTACTAAGGGGGTGTGTTCAGAATAGATTTATGAGTCCAAATCCAAAAGCAAACTTGGATTTTGAGTTATTTTGTAATGCATGTATCTTCGTATAGAAAATTGAGCGGATTTGTATAGAAAATTGAGCAGGTTTACGCATTTCACTATGTTAAAGCGACGTTCCTACGCCGCTATGAATACCCTTATTATTTCTAAAATCATTATTTTAAATCAACGGCTGACCGACGCGATGGTGGGATGTAAATGGTGATAACTTCCAGGAGATGAAACGAGTGAATATAAATTGTTGTAATCGTGAAATGAATGAGGGCGCTCAACTTGGTTTCAGGGTAAATACTCCTACCCTAAAAGTAGGCTATACCAAAAATGGCGCTAAACTCGGTTGCAGATGGTTCCAGATTAAATATTCCTATTTAAAAGGTTGGCTATACCAACCTAAAGGCTATACACTATTGTTTTTAATTTCAATTTTGGTGTGCCAGAAAAAAGTTTCAATTTAATAATACACCATGCTGGCCCCACTAGACATGAGCCATGCTCGGACTATGAACATGTCCAGAAAAAAAACAATGGAGGCAGAAAAATCCCAATCTTATCCATGAGGTATATACCCTATTACACGAAAATCATCCTGTGAGTCACACGCTATAACACAGAGCTTCTTGACGCTTGACGCAAAATTTACTGTTTAAGCGCTTTGTATAGAGTCTGTATAGGAAAAATACGAAAATGCTAAAAAGAAACGTCAAAAAGAGTCTTAGAAATTTTGGCCCACAACGCACACTGGCAACTGGTCTTCCATCTTATCTTTTTCTCTTTCGCACTCATTGTTGGGTTTCTATAATTTGGGTTGAATTTTGTTGCAAAACATAGAAGTAGTGCCAAGAAAGAAACGAAATGACTTGACCTTATTTGCCAGCGAGAAAAAATCAGCTGATTGTTGATTGGATTGAAATTGCGAATTGGTCCTGAGTATGCCCTGTGCAGTCGGGGTGTATAGGGACAAAGCTTCAGAGTTGAGTTAAAGTAATAAACACTGTTCCATTGGATTCAGTATGAATGTCTTAAGTGAAACTAATGGAAAACTCCATAGACCCCACTGATGGTCGAGGTGGCACTAGTTAAATAGCTATAACTCTAGCATATAAACTTGTGTGAATTTGCATTTAAGCCTAGTACGCAGATCGAGCTAAAATTTCGCTACCACTTTTCTCTCCAAACACCAGCTAAACTCCTAGCTAAATTTTGACATAGGCTTCTTGTGGAGATTACATTACAAAAAACAGCTGTTCGCTGAAAAGAAATTATATTCAGCAATTTCAAAGAATTTTATTTCAATGTTCTAAGTAAATGTAACCAAATAAAATGAATTTTTCCCTTTGGCTTTAATAAATCGTTTGTCTTTGAATATTTCTCCTTCTCAGTTTTCATTTTCACAATGTAAAGCTCACATAAATCTCACAAATAAGAAAACCTGACACAATTTAGCTCAAGAATGAATGTACCGAACAATTATTTCACGCGCTAAATTTTGACAGATGGCGTCGTACAGTAAGAAACGAAAAATTGATTTTTTTAGCTGGAGCTGCGTACCTCTCGGCTAAAATGATTGGCTTAATTTTAGCTTGGCTAAATTTTGGAGAGAATTTTGTATGGGAGCGAAATTTTAGCTCGATCTGCGTACTAGCCTTTACACACAAAAACCCCACTCAATTCGTTAAATTGATGACAACATTTTTAATTCAATTTTTTTTTTTTGTTTTTAATTTTTATGCTATGTAAAATTCCTTTCAATTATTTCTAATTGTGTGCTTCTTATCACAAAACAACTTTGGGTACTTGGAATCAAATTTTATTCATATTTTGATAACTTCTTATTAATTATTCACTATTTTTTGATCAATTTAGAATATTTTTAATAATATATATGTTTTTAACCCACTCAAACGAACGCCGAACACTTTGGAATATTTGTTAAATCCACGGCAAACTACTTTCAACTCCAGAGAAATGTCAAATCTTCCTAGTGTGTGCGTAAAGTCCGTGTAAATCTTGTTTCAAATCTCAGATTTGGTTTTGTCTAGAAAAATCGATTTTTTCCACACAAATCGAATATTTTGGTTGAAAGGAATTCAACATAATGAGTTTTCATACAGCACGATCTAACCGACAGCACTGCTTTTTTTTAGATAACAGGAGTAGATATGAATGTCATTGTGAATAGACCACTATTGATTTAAAACGTCATCCAAATGTCAAAAGCCAAAATACAGAAAAATAAATCGAAAAATGGTCGTGTGAAGTCACTAAAAATTATTATTTAATAACAAAATTTATACTTATTTATAATTAAAGTATTTGGATAAATAAATTCAAATCATAAAAATGGCATTAGCAAAGCCCCCGGCATTACGTATAGGACAGCAAGACTTAAAGTGCCGCAAAGGCTGTGGATTTTATGGAAATGCCCAATTCGATGGACTCTGTTCGAAGTGTTTCCGAGAACGCAACGACAAAAGAAAAAGACGTAAAAACTATGAACAAATTTAAAAATAAAATAATCAATTCCATACTCTTATATCAATTATGTTATGTAGAAATTGGTCTTACTACTTCAAAAATCGATCCTGCCCTGCCAAAGTCACAACCCGGACGACTTTCTCCGAAAAGCATTCTCAATCCAGCACAGCTGTCACCATCCCGAAATGCCAGTAACCAAAGCGATCAAGGAACAACATCAAAGAAAAAGTTCTCCGTCTTTCCAAAGTCCTTTCCTACACCAAAATGTTTGTATAATTTCAATCTATTATTAAAAAATGTGTCACCTCTTTTGTTGTTCGCTTAGTACATAGTAGAGAAGAACAACGGCCATATGTGCCAGACCCAACGGAAACCCAGTTTATACATCAACTCAAACAACTCAGAATACCAGACGATGCAAAGCGAAAGTTAAAGAATGACATGCAGCGTCTCGATAACGCAATTCGCACCTACATGAACACTAGCAATAAGAACATCGATGAGCTATCTGAGATTGTTCAAAATGCCTACACAAAGCTCGGAGAAGTGGTCAACTCGGACTCACGTTTTGCAATAACAACATCCGAGGAACGCGAGGCATGCATTGATTTCTTCGAAAAGGTGGTAATGACGCAGAATCACAAGTAAATTAAAATTTAGAGTAAATATAAGTATTAAAAAAAAAACTGATTTTGTTTACAATTTCAGATTTTTATTTTCACCTTATTTTACCTCGGACGAAGAGAGCGATGCCCAAATACAGAAACGTATCCGACAGTTGAGTTGGATTACTGCTAAACATTTGGTTTGCAGCATTGATGAAGTCAATGCTGAGTCGAGGGAACTTGTTTACAACGCAATAACTGGTGAGTTTATCTCCTTTAAGGTTAGGATCGGGAGTAACTGATAAAAGAAGTCTGACCTGACCCGGAACCTCAAATAAAATTTCAACGATTAAATGATGAGATCGCTTGAACCCTTAACAAATTTTGAAAATCTATCGTACCCAACTGCACATGTACTAATTAATTTATATTTGTATATTTTTTTCAGAACTAGTCGGAATAGATTCTTACTATTCACCACAAGAAAAACTCGAATGCACCGTCCGCTGTTGTCGACACATATTCGCATTATTAAAACACGCTTCTGGTGGTCCGGCAAGTGCTGATGAATTTTTACCTGCTTTGATTTTTGTCGTACTCAAAGCAAATCCAGTACGACTACATAGTAATATTAATTTTATAACACGTTTTAGTAATGCTTCGAGGCTGATGAGTGGTGAAGGTGGTTACTACTTTACCAATCTGGTAAGTCAATATGGATATTGTTTTGAAACATTTTATTTATCATGCACATTTAATATTTATCGTAGTGTTGTGCAATTTCATTTATTGAAAAACTAAATGCAGAAAGCTTAGACATGCCCATTGATGATTTCAATTCATTGATGTCTGGTCAAAAATCATTTAGTACACCTTGGGAAAGTGCTCTGTTGGCATGTGAGAGTTTGCATCTAATATCGGAGAATATGACGCGAATGGAATTATTAAAAAAAAGGAATTCCAATGTTCTTAATGGAATCACAAATCTATCAAAGGAAATGAACGATTTTAAGGTGAGTTTGGTAAAGCATACAAAATTTTTATGATATTTAAAATTGAAAAAAAAAACCGACCGTTGAGAAAGAGCAAATTTTGGATTAGTGCAAGAAAATATACAGCATTTAATCAAACTTGACAATTTCATGACACAGAGCCCAAAAAAGTGGATCCCGAAATTCCATCTTTCAATCTTTTTTATAACTCGCCCTACAGCCTAAACTACTAAAGCGGTACTTGCCGTGAACATGAAAGATGTCCACAATTCCCCAATCCAACATTGATACGGGATTTGTGTGAACATTTCACATGGATTTTTATGCCTCATTTTTATAAATTTTCATAATTCCTGTGAAGTCGTGGTGATAAGGAAAGCAAAATTTATTTCAAACGCAACTCAAGCTATTTAAAAAAATCTGTAAATGATTGTGGGCATAGTGTATGTACTTTTAAGTAAAACAATATTTTACCAAAAATTATTGTGTGTACCTTGGTTCTTAAAGGCCCCCCAAAGTCCAGTTTGTTAATTTTTGAGAAATCAAAAATTTTGCTTTATAGTTTCTGAGAACTATAATTCAAGTTAAAAAATTATTATAAACTTTCTATAACCATGGGTATCTTGTTAAGAAACAATTTGAGCCAATCGGTCTTATTAAAAAATAGGGGCACAATCGCTCTTATTACAGTCGAATAACATGTTCCGCAAAATCAATTAGTGTACTAAAGCCAATATTTTAAAAAATGAACATTGGTAGTAAAAAAAAACGGTTCATATAACGTTATAATGTTTCTTTTACTTTTTATTTTCTCATTAATGATTCAAACGATAGCAGTCGAACTTTTTGTGCGAAAGCTCTTTTAAATTGTAAACAATTTTAACATATCAAAATTTTGGATTCTTCTGTTTATATTGCTGCAATAAAGCTTCCAAACATTTGCAGTGTATTCCAAGTGAAAGTGCGTGCAGCTTACGAAACCGAAGTAGTTAATAGACATCTTCATATGTAGCTAAGCGGCAATTAAAGCTACTTCTTCAATCACTATAAATTTCAAACTGGTAGACCGCTGTCGAATTAATTAGAAGTGAGTGTCAAGATGAAGAGACAGAAAGGGGCTCATTCTACTTCCTTTGTGAATGCACTCAATCCTGGCCAGAACTGGACAAGAAGTCCTCGGAGAATACTTTTTCTATGAAATAGGTGACATTTCTACCTTGACACTAAAGAGTATCCTGAAATTCGCTCAGGAGTCAGGGTGGTTCAAGGAGACATTCCATTCCTAATTTTTCCTCAATCCCACATCCTACCCCTCTTCACACCTACCTACCTTTATCCTGGGGAACGCAATGGATCCACGTAGATCCGAGTGAGATGATGCGGCTGCTAACCTGCTGTTACTGCCACATTGATCTCCAAATTGATACACATTAAAATGCATTCACATTGAACCTTTAAAACCCTTTATAACTACGGTTAAATAACAAAAGAATATGAAAGTATTAGCGTAGTGGATTGAGATTAAGGTCTTTATTATTATTGCATATATTTATGTCTTCAATATTTATTTTTTCCATTTTCTTGAAACTATCTTAAAGCTAGGCAAAAATTCACTAAAACTAGTCGATTAATCTTATTTAAACTTACTGGCCTTATTCGGCGGTCCAAGTTGCCAGTCAAACACAACATATACTGTGCCATTGCCATTACATAACACATTACAGTTTTAATTTATACAAAGATTTAATTCCTTCATTCCAATTGTGATGCATTCAGATCAACTTTATTTTAAATATATTTTTTTTTTCAGAATGATGTAATTCAAAAAGTTGAAGCTACATTAAGTCGAGCTCCATTAACTGTTTTACCCATAAAAACACCAACTTTCCTAATTAGCCAAATCCGCTCTCACAATAATAGTGCCGACTTGAGCTCATCACCGAAAGTAGATCCTGAACCGTCTGGACATTTTCAAAGCAATCTCCTTGCGTCGATTGACAATGACCAATCTACAGCGATATTAAAAAATCAATTGATCCCAAAGTCAATTGTACTCCCAATGAAGCATGATGATTTGTTAGACCTTTCAAAAGATGAAAATACAACTCCGATTATGTCAACGTTATCTCTAAAAGATACAACCAAAGATCGACTGTCACCAGCTACTGCAGGTATATCTATGTTGTCCAACAATTCAACGGATTTGCTATTCGCTTCACCTATTTTCAATTATACGCCGTTTGATACTGCGTCATTGGATGGTGTTGAAACCCCTGACGATTTACTAACTACAACCACCTCTGAATTTAAAGGAGGTCTAACAAATATCAACTATGACTTTGATTTATCTGATCTAAGTGGTGAGAATAGTGTTGCCGAGGAAACTAAATTTGACTTGGGAGAATTCGATCCACTTGTGAAAAAAGACAACGACCTAGTTCAAACCGTCGTAAAATCGACTGCAGACGAAAGTATAGTTGAAGCAGACTCAGACTCGAAGCCAAAGAGTCTGCTCGAGAGTGATTCTCCACCAAACGGAGTTCATTTGCCATCACCAATAAAACCAACTACTGTGACCGATTACAAAGGATTTTCAAATTTTAATATTCCATCGATATCGTGCAACACGGGAGATTTTAGTTCTAATAATAATTCCAATAACGAAGATGTGTTGACAAGAGGTGGAGGGGGGTAAATTTAAATAGTTAAACAAATAGAAAAGGATTGTTTCTGTGTTATTTTTACTTAGAGTTACATACATAAATTGTTTTTTGTCGAAATTAATATTTATCCTGAGATGAATTCAAAATAAAGCTGTTTCAACTGCTGTAAAAAGAAACTCTTCTTTTAAGCCTTAAATCAAATTTGAAATGAAACATTTATAATTTATGCGCCAAATGATTTTCAAAAAAAATAGTTGCGAAAAGCCCGTTGAGTTGAATTTGTTTCGAGACGAATCTGTTCCTGCTTATCGCAAAAAAAAACTGCATGGTATTAAAAATAGAGAACTAAACGGGTTTCAAACATATTTAAGTGACAAAACTCAACGAAATCAACGATTACTTGAAACGATACTAGAAACACTTTTGTTTCTGATATATTTAAACGATATAAGCAAAATTATCAAATACGGTACTATTTCATTATTCGCCGATGATGCTCTGTTATTTGTTTTCGGCAAAGGTTTAGATTCATTTATTGAACAGTCGAAGTATGATGTGATTAACGTTTGTGAAAAATTAAATAATTATAAGATATACAAAATTATCAGAGGTATTTATACAACAGCGTAAAGCCTTCGTAAACGTTGTAAATTTTCAAACTTCGTAATTCGGTCATAATTTGTATGCAAAATTGGACAGATCTACTTACAAGCTTACAACTTTACCACGTTTACGATGACTACGCTGTTGCATTAATACCCTTTTTATCTAAATAGGCTAATTTAAAAGTTGTTAAATAATTTAATTTGGTTATGTATAGTTTTTTCAGGCATGGATAAGGTGAGTTTTGCTTCTCATCACCTCAATTGAAGAAGCAAAATTATAATGAGAAATCGAAATCAAAAGAAAACTGCATTCAACCAAAAAAGTTAAATTTTATGGGGTCAGATTTTTCTAGATAAATCTTCAAATCCCGATTGGATGCCAGATTTTTTTGGACTATCGCTAAAGAAAAGTGACATTTATGTTAACATCAGATTGAATTTTATCTTATATAGCACTCACTCTTCATAAGAATTGATATGAATTCTGACTTCTGGCCCGCGAATCCGATTGCTAAAAAATCAAACTAAATTCTTAATCCATTTGTCATGACAAAAACCGAATTTCAGAGCGAAATACCTAAAAATATTGTTGTAATTAACATACCTATTACTTTTTTTCAATCGAAGATAAAAATGAACTAAAAAGCAGGGCTAATGATCAGGTCTTATTATACATATCTGTTTGGTTAACTTCCTACTGTTCACAAACTGTCAAAAATTCCAACTGGTTTTGACAGCAAATTGTGCGAAGAAGCGAAATTTCATTTAGGACTAGTTGTACATACGTGGTTCAAATTTGTGGAATCGGCTAAGGTGATTTGTGATAGTTGACAGTCACAACGCCATAGCATTTTCATTGATTCCAAAAAAAGCATTGCGTAGAAATACAAATTAAAGCAGCGTAATTTCTGAAAATAGAAAAAAAGTGCAATTTTTCGTTCCATTTCGATTGATATATATTTTTACACTTCTATAAAGTGAACACGAAGAAAATTTTTTCTTTTTTTAGCATCGGATAATGTGCCCGAACGCAAAGGTTATTATTGCTGAGCTCTCCACTCATTGACTTATAATAGTAAGTCAATGCCCCCTCTGCTGGCTAGTGCTTTCGCCTATTCAATCTGTTTCGTGCTTAATGCTTTGATTATTTTATTTATCTGGCAATACTGACTACTCAGCTGACATTTCTTTAAGGCCCATTCACGATAAAAAATAAAAATAAAAAAGTGCTTATCGAATTGGTTAAACCAGCCGTATTCCAAATGTAAAATAACTCAAAAATGGTTAATAATTCCGATGACAGGTATGTTTATTTATTTATTAAATAACAATTTAAGTCTAAAGACAAATTTTCATTTGGAAAAATGTACTAATTGAAGAACCAAATACATAATTTCTTTGAGTGACCAATAAATATTGGAAAAAAAGAATAGGTACATTTCTGAAGGAATTTATGTACGTTTTTATTTGTTTTTTTTTTTTTTTGACAAATCAATTTTGTGTTCGTATATTTTACTTAACAAGTAATGTCCACAAACCTTAAAACCTAGTTAAGAAGAAGATTATGAACCAATTTTAATGTCCTAAACAGACCTACATTTTCAGTCCTTAACCTTGAACCCTGTGGAATGATGCCTCCGGCAATGCTACTTTATTTTGTTGCAGTCGGTCACATTTCAAAAAAAAAAAAATGCATATTTCTTTGTTGGGCTTACCTATGTACTTGTGTTAAAAGCTTTATCATTCATATATTATGAGATTTATTTTCCCTATTGTGGTTTCAGTGCAGCAGCCAAACAACCAACATTTCATTTCATCCGGGAAGTCTACGACAGTGGGAATGCACACGAATCGTTCGAAGCCGAACTGGACAAGGGACTCGAGGCCAAAGTCGATTACATAATAATCGAACCGACTCGACTCGGAGATGAGACGAGCCGTTGGATTACTGTTGGCAACTGTTTGCACAAAACAGCCGTTGTGTCGGGCCTAGCATCAATCATCTCAGGCGTTCTGTGGCAGGAAAGGCCCATCTTCAGTGCACCACTGTGCGCTGTTTCCGTATTCTGCACGGGCTTATATACAGTTTCGTGGAACTATGATCCATGTTGTCAGTACCAGGTATGACTAAACTTAGACAGTTTCAATGACAGAATATCTAAATATAGAAATGAATTATTTTAAAAAATGAAGAAACAATAAATAATATTTTTTGTTGTTAATTTTGTTTAGGTGGAACGCGATGTTACGAAACTGAAAAGCATACCGCTGGCAGATGTGTCCTCACCAGTAGTTTTAGGATATTCAGATAACTCTAAAACCAAGTACTTCCATCGCGGAGTCACATTACTATCGGCAGCATTCTGTGCATGGCAGATTTATAAGGCCTACAAGTAGTAGTAGCTCAACAAACAAACATATTTTATTAAAAACAAAAAAGAACATTTTTGTCTCCATATTTGTTATTTGTAAGATAAGAGAAGGAACACGTAGAATAGTTTAAAGAAAGATTTTGTTTTTTTTTTGTATTATTTTGTGCGAACCACGATTTAACGTTAGTTTTCAAATTACAAATTTGCAATTAAGCTTGTCTTATATTCCTACTGCCAAAAAAAGTAAATTGTGGGATTCTGGCACATCTTTAAATGCAATTCATTTAACGATTTTGTTTAGATCTTTATGTATTCTTGGGTTTTCTTTGTTTTGTCAATTTCTACAGATTTATTTAATAAAAACAAAATGTTAGACAACATTGATCATAAGTCCTCTCTTTGTTCCATGTTAATTGTTAATTAATCAAAATTGTAGATGCTCCATAATAAAGTATTTTTAAAATGTATTTTGTCAT
Organism: Dasysyrphus albostriatus; assembly: GCA_946251815.1. Taxonomy (NCBI): domain Eukaryota; kingdom Metazoa; phylum Arthropoda; class Insecta; order Diptera; family Syrphidae; genus Dasysyrphus; species Dasysyrphus albostriatus. The sequence goes on from OX276336.1 coordinate 100,489,478, forward strand.
AATGTATTTTCACTAATTTTTGGAAATCATCATTTTCACTAATGGTATTCATGCAACTTCGTAAAACCCTATAGATAAGTTTACAAATTGGATAAGTTAATCTTTTGGTTAATGAACTGTCAAATTTTGTATGGGAAATGATTTACACAATTTGGTTAAACTTATCAAAGGATTTTGTTGCGTGAAATTATTCAAACTGGTTAAACTTATCCAAACGTCATTGTGACTCTAGAGCATTTAATCAAATGCATAAAAAAGGTCGTTCATGCAAACTTTGCGTAAACTTTCATTTTACACAATTTGTAAACTTACGACGTTGCATGAATACCCTTATCAATTTTGTAAGAGTTACTGGAAATTCCTTTTACTTATGGAATGTTTCACACTTTTATAAACAAAAAATGAAAATATGTGCATGGACAATAGGGTGTCCGTTATTTCTCAAAATCGCACCCCCCTAAAAGTTTATGCCCTACAAAAAAATATTCGAGAGAAAAAAAATAAAAGTGGAAAAAAGCGAAAATAAAATACAAATTTGTATGGGAAAAGTATGGGATTAGAGCCAAGTGTAAATGACCTCGGACAAAATAATGTATACTAAAGATTTTTCAAGATCCAATTTTGAGTATTGTTAAAAAGAGTACGTTTACGACCCGTAGGCCTAGTATGCGACCCGAGGTGATAGCGGAAAACGGATTACGGATTTGAGTTCAGCGCTCAAAATCATGCTAAGAAACACTTTCGTGTTTTCGTATCCAAAAGTTAACCGATATTTATAGTATTATTATGAATTGATAAATGTATGTCATATACATATATAACATTCAGCTTTATCACGAACTCCATCGTAATCGGAAAGTTGTTACAAATCCCGAAAAAGACCATCACAGAATTCATCTTAGTGAAAAATCTCGCGATTACGAACGAATGTGGTGATGTCTTTTTGGTATTCGTAAAAAGTTCCGATTACCATGGAGTTCATAACAGGGCTGATTATGTAATTATTATAATATGTATGTCTTCGTTATAATTTTGTAAGTTTGTTAGGTGTGGGGATTTTTCTGCTGCTGGTTTGGGGTGATTCCATCGAATTACTATATTATATTATAATAACGCATCAATACGTATACAAAAGTATCTTAAGGATGTTATTTTGTCGAATAAAGCATGGGTAGGGCCTTTCTGCAGGACCTTGACCCAAAGCATTTTCTTGGTTATGAATTTGACACCGTTTTCACTAGATTTGAACTCAATAATAAGTCTCTGGGAGATCGTCAAATGCATAATTAATGGAAAAATGTCAAAATTTAGCACGATTTTGTTAGAAGAATAGGGACGGCCTGGAATGAGATTCCACTTAATTTTATGAAAAAACCCTAGAAAAATTAATCAATTACACGAAAATGCAAGGCAATCATCGAAAACAAAGGGTCTTCCACTAAAAATTAATCATTTTTAGATGTTTTTGTATTTTAGTTTGCGGTAAAAATTTAAATTTGGTTGTGGAGAGTTTTTCTGACATGGATTATGTTAAGTTTTGGTTCTCAACGCCTCAATTATAATAAAAGGTGTTTTTTTTTTAGACGTGTGGTTTCAACCTGGCAATACTTTTTTCAGAGTTAGTCTTTTTGACAGCTGTCACTTGATTTATGCTCGGAAAAGTTGCATGACAAAAAACTGTCATGACAGAAAAGTTGCATGACAGAAAATTTGTATGACGGAAAAGTTGCGTAACAGAAAAGTTGCATGACAGAAGAGTGTCATGACAGAAAATTTTCATGGCAGAAAATTTTCATGGCAGAAAAGTGTCATGACAGAAAAGTTGCATGACAGAAATTTAGCATGACAGAATAGTATCATGACAGAAAAGTTGCATGACAAAAAAGTGACACGACAGAAAACGGTCATGATAAAACTTGCCTGATAGAAAAGTGCCATGACTGAAAAGTTGCATGACAGAAAACTGTCAAGTCAGAAAATTGACAGGATGACAGAAAAAGCCTTAACTTAACTGTTTTTCAACTGGACTTTTTAATTTTGTTTATTTTATTTATTTTTTAAAAAGATTAAATTTATTTTTGTTGCTTCAATCAAAACATTTCATAGGGCAAAATATTTAGTTTCTTTAGTTAATTTCTCTTTAAGGTAAGCCGTTTTATCATGTAAACTCAAGTTTTGTTTTTCTTAGAATGCACTTTATTGGGCTTGTGCCGTTTTTCCCCTGAATCCTTAATTAGCTTGCAACTTTTCTTATAACAAGTTTTTATACGTTCTGCAAAGCTAAGTACCTATATGATAACTACATACAAATAAACACATATTAATACGCAAAATGAAGATATTTAATTGAAATCCCTTGCCAAATAAAAAGATATGATAGATGATTTTATGCCGACATGACGTAGGCGACACAAGTGTAATGCCATAAAAGTAAGTTTTAAGTAAATACAATTAAAAATTTATTGAAATATCAATTTTATTTTCAGCTTTGTGATTTTTTACATATGTATGTACATATGTTTGTACATGCATACATATGAACAGTTTATTTACCAATAAATATTTACATGTATAGAGCTTTTCTTTATTTAAAATTTTCATAAACCGTTTCCAATTATTAAGTAAATAACTGACAATTTTATTGATCGTATATGCATTTATTAATAGCAGTGTTTTAAGATTAAATATTATGATGGTTCTTTTTAATTGAAATCGACAATTTGTCGTTAACAATGTTAACAATTCTAAAAACCAACATTGGCCTCTCTCCTTTTTAATTTATCCTTTAACGGATAGCCCAGGTTTTCTTGACAACCCCAAAAACTGTAAGAAATCCTGTTTTTGCGGTTCTCAAGAAACACCAAAGGTTTCTCGAAAGTATTGTTGAGATAAGTAAGAAACATAATTAGTTTCTTCTAATATATTGTTTTATTTTTCACTTTACAAAAACTAAATGCAAAAAAAGTCTTAGGTATTTTTGTGTGGCATTTTTGTTGCCTATTTTTGTATCCTCGTGAAAATAATACATTTTTTTTGTTTTTCAGTTGGAGATTAGAATTTTTGATAATTTTCTAATTATAAAGATAAGCAAACACAAGTGGCTCACTGTGTTACACCCAGTGGTTCACTGTAGTTGCCAAACTCATGTTATACAGTGAACGGCTAGTTGATGTGCTTTCAAAAAAGGTCAAAATTTACTTTTTCCCATGATTTTTTCAAAGATTTTTATTTTTAAATAGAAAGTAAATGAACCAAGTTTATAAATACCACCGTAGAAGCTTGAACCAATAGTTTGGAGACTTAATCCAGTTAAACAAAAATTGTTTCACTGTTGGACAGTTAACACTGACAGAAAACTGTTGAAAAATTCTGGTATTACTACTCAACCATCTCTCATCTCTTTTTTATATCTTTATCAGTTTTGAAAACAAATATAGCTTTCTGAAGATAACATATTGAACCTTAAGCCTCTTTTGAGTCTTTCTTTGCTCAGGACAAATTTATGCTGATGTTTGAAATAAAAATATAAATTTTTGATTTTGTTAACTTTTCCTTCAAAATTTTGAATATTAAATTCTGAAGAAAAACTTTTAATATTGTGAGTTTATAACAAATGGGAGCGGTACGATATCCCAAAAACTAGAGTCTCGAATAACGAAATTTCGCATTTTTTTAAATATCGCAAACTAAAAACCTTGTTTTTCATAATCTTGCAATTAAAAAATTTCGCTTTAAACAATCTCGCATTTAGATCCCTTATATTTGTTTTTGCCACTGCCCAGCACTCTGTCATTTAAGAAAGAAATAACTAGGCATCATTTCTATGGCGCTTTAGACAAACTTTGTAGAAATTCAGTTAAAAGCCTTCAGAACTTCATCAACTTCTCTAAATGCCTTGACTACTAACAGAACACATTGGTTTTTACATTAAGTGGAATTCAACTTCTTAGGGTATCACAACGGATGTACAAAGATCTACATAAGTGTGACGATAAAAAAATCATCTGTCAGCCATTCTACCTTACCTTACCTAGAGCCCGTACTGAAAAATCTCGCAAATTTCAACCAAAATCTCGCAAATTGAAATCTCACAAATTCAAATCTCACAGCAACGAGCCATATTTTTTTCTTTCAAGTGATAGCTATATAGCCCAGGAAAACTAGACAGAAAAATGACACAACTACGAACAAATTCCGACAAAGCTGAATTTTGGTAGAGAGCTTTGTTTTGACGTCTTAAGCACTTCCTGAAAAGTTCCGTAAATTTGGGCCAGCTAAATTTTTAGGGGGGTAAAATGGGGTAAAATTCAGTTTTTTATTAATTTCTCAAAAGCTATAAGTTTTTATTGAACAAATGTGAAAGTACAAATTGTTGCTTATGTCATTCAACACAAAAAATATTAACGTACTTTTTTCATACAAGCAATAGATTCTGAGAAAATCATGCAAGAACTTCACGGTGGAATAAATTTTGTCAAAAAAATTATAAAAATTCCATTAATCAATGTGTTAAAATTTTTGTACGATTTGACTTTTTATTTTGTACTATAAATGGACAAATAACGGTTTTTTGTTAGTATCTGAGCAGATGCTATTTCTTCTTCATAAAATTCTGGACAAAAAAGATTATGACCCTTTTTCGTAGGACCAGCAGCTTTCAAGGAAAACGAGCACAAACGTTATAATACGAGCTTTTTTTCTTCATTTTGCCTTGATAAAATAGGTAATGAGAGCGTTTGTGCGCGATTTTCACAAAATATATTGCTCCTACGAAAAAAAAGGTTATAATCTTTTTTGTCCAAAATTTTATGAGCATTAGCATAAACTCATTAGTTTTTCGAAAAGAAATAACATCTGCTGTGATATTAACAAAAAACCCGTTATTTGTTCATTTACAGTACAAAATAAAAAGTGTTTCTTTGATACGCTATAACTTCAAGATTAATAAACGTACAGAGTTCGTTAATAGCTCATTTTTTAGATAATTTTATTATCTAAATTTAATTTTTCATGATTTTGTTGTAAAAGGAAATTTCATCGAGTTGCTGAACAAAAACCAAATCACTTTCTTTTTCAAGATGGTGGTTTTCCCCTTATGCCGGGCTACCCAAAATCTTGGTTTTTATTAAGAAGAGATGAAGTCAAACTCAAATCGCACAAAAATTTTAACCCATCTATAAATGGAATTTTTATAAATTTCTTGACAGAATTTATTCCACCATGAAGTTCTTGCATGATTTTCCCAGAATCTATTGCTTGTATGAAAAAAGTATGTCAATCTTTTTTGTGTAGAATGACATAAGCAACAATTTTTGTACCTTCACATTTTTTTCAAAAAAAACTTATTGTTTTTGAGAAATTAATAAAAAACTGAATTTTATCCCATTAAATGCCCCCCCCCCTAAATAATTAAGCCCCGGCCCAAATTTCCTTTTCAGGAAATGCTTAAGACGTCAAAACAAATCTCTCTTCCAAAATTCAGCTTTGTCGGAATTTTTTCGAACTGAAAGTCTAATTTTTTTGGGCTAATACCTACCCGTCAATACTCAGTTTTTACCCACCTTTATTACTTTGTTATCACAATTAACATTAACATATTTTTAGAAGGAAGAATATCTTAAAAAATTTTATTGTATTGCAACAAATATACATTTTTCAATCAAAATTTTGCAAATTTTTTAAATCTCATGCGAATTTTTAATTTTAATTTGCAAATTTTTTTTTTTAATTTTTTCATTGAAGTGTAATTAAATTTTGTGGGAATTTAATTGGCTAGATTTTAGTTTGGGGGATTTTGTGATTGCAAGATTTCGTTATGCGAGATTTTGTGCCCAACAAACATAGTTGAAAAGTGGCCAGTGGGACCCCAAACAAATATATTCAATAATAAAAATTTTTGAAATTAATTGTTCGTTTATCCCCCTTATTTTTCGGAATATTCAATAACATACAATTCCAAATCCTTTTTGACATTAAGAGTTGATTTTTCACTCATTAATTAAACTTTAAGTTAATTCTCAGAGGAATAATAATGCCCTATTATACCACGACTTTTGAGTCATGATCATTAAAGATCATATAATTACTAGTAAGGGCCTTGTGAATATCATTAATGTAAAAGAATTTCCCAACGAGAAACTGATAGCTTCAAGAAACATGCCTAGGCATTCCAAATACTTGCCATTTTCCAGACAGTTAAATTAGTGGTCAATTTAAAATTCTTATTTAAATTTCCTAATAATAACAATACAAGACTATCAGCTTTTAAGTGTTATAATTTTTTTAATTGAATATACAGCAACATGTATTCATTTCAAGCCATTACTTTTGAAGTTTCTTAAAATATAAGACACGCCTTACCTTTTTTTGCTCAAAATATCATTAATGTTTTTTTTTGCAATTTGTTCGTAAATTCAATGCCAAATAAAAAAACATTACGATAACCATATAACGCAATAACATCAACCTTTCAACTTGTAATTAAAATTTTGTTTCATTCTGTTTGTGCTAAGGTATAACAACACTACCGTTATTTGTTTTACTTTTAACGCATTCGTAATATCTTTATAAAAAAAATTAATTCATACTTTATTCTATTGACCGTTTAAATCTATCTTAACATTAAGGTGGGAAAAGTGTAGAATGCACTCACAATACAAACTTTGATAAAATTTCATACAAGAGATTCAACTACCATAACTATACCACACACTCTCTGCCTTGGCCACGAACAGCCAGACTCTGTACATTAGGTGGCATTTGAATGCTTACAGATTCATTTTAAATTCATTCGTCGAGCCGCACACACGGTTTGTCAATTCGGCCAGAGCTATTAACCAGCTTCCACAGACAAGTTCACGTCTAAAAAAAAAATCATTTCTGCAGCAGCTCGCATCTTTGTGCTGACTCATTAATTACGCGACACTGATAAGCCACCGATCTAGTCCAAAACTTCATATAGTACTCTTCAGCTAGTGCCACGACTTAAAGTTACCAACAGCAAAAAAACTTCATACAAGGTAGGTACAGTTATTAAAAATAAAAAGTGATTATTTTTTACTACTTCAAATGCTAATTCAACACAAAACAAAGAAAAACAAATTAAGGTATTGATTAAAAAAAAAAGTGATGAAAACCCTTCAAGTGTTACCGTCTACAAAATTGAAAAAAAATAACGGCCAATTTAATTTGCAAAATGTTACATAAGTGAAAAATAAAAGTGTTAGATACACAGAAAGTGAAAAAGGCTACACATGAGCAGTGGTCTCATACTCAAATGGATACAAGATGTGGGATTTAAAGTTGGATGATCAAAAAGAGGGCATAATCAAATCATTCAAAAGTTTTCATAACGTTTTATTTATTCATTTTTTTTTTTCTTTGAAGCATAATATACGTACGAGGGGAGGTTTGCTTTAAGATGGGAAATTATATTTGAGATCAACTTTTGTAAACATACTGATTAAATGTTTAGCCACAAAGTGCAGTGAAATTTGTTGAAATAATATAAATATTTACTACACTTTAAAGTAAAGGTACATACTTCACACAGTTTTATGGGCATATGTAACAACACATTTTTAAGTGTAAAAAAAAATACTTAAGTTGTGAACAAAGTTTAATTTGCATACAAATATAACACAAAATATCTTTTATAACTTACGTGACGCAAATATCCTGTTATTTTTTTTTTTTTTTAATTTCAACAAGTCTACTCCATTAGAGATTGTACTTTTGAATTGCAAATAGAATTCAATTAGGTACCTTACCCAGATTGATCAGACGATTACCTAAAAATCTACATAATTAATAAATACCTTTTGTAATTAATAAATTTTACATTAAAGTATTATGTAAGCAGGCACTTCCTTGTACCAATATAATTTGTATATAACTCTGTTTTGCTGACTCATAATTATACTGATGATTTTTTGGACTTTCTTTAATCACTTCAATATACACTGCGTTTTAATTGAATAGATCCAGCTTAAGGTTTGAGAGTGGATATATAAAAAGATCATTTGTCGATCGACACAAAGGGCCTAAGGAAGCGTCCACACTATGCCGATCAACATTGTTGAGGCAAAATGTCAACACTACCAAGTCTGTTTGGTAACTTGTTACTTCATATCATCTGATACCGTTCTGTTCCAAAACTGTCAAATATTTCTGTTTGATTTGGACAGCAAAGTGTGCGATGTTTTATGAATTTGTACAAACTACCAAACAGACATTACAATGCATTCAAATTGATAAGTGCATTCAGTTTCAATTGTCCTTTTTTAAGATTAAAAATATATCCTTCAGAAAATATGTAGTTGCAAAAAGTTAAAAAAATTGTTGTGCGTTAATCCATCAAGTAAAACAAAACACAATCCAAAAATCGATCGAAGAACTCATAATAATCAGGGAACACATCGCGACCGGAAATGCAAGTTTCATAAGATCCATTGACTTTGGGCACTTGGAATCGAAGTTCATCGATATTTTGATTACTTGTAGATTATTAATTATTTGGTGTGTATAGTGAATGTGTGTTGAACAGAAAATTACAGGATGGTGTGTATTATGAGAAAAAACTTTCCCCCAAAATATTCTAAATTCTGTCACTTTATGTTTCAAGAAATTTTCCAGAACAGTGAAGTACAATATTTGCTGGTCAAACTTTTGAGGTAGAGCAAGTATGTAAGTGAGAAGTGTCAAAGCAATTGCTGATTTGTTTATTTGGGATAGTAATAAGCAATTTGTTTATTTGGCAGCAGCAATGGCGGTCAATCCCGTCAACACCAAAGCTGCACTTTTCTCTTCTTTTTTGATCAGACATTTTCCACATATTTATGTATGTACTTTTTTGTTTGATTGATTTCTTGCTTAACAAATCGATGTTTTTTTTTAAATATCAATTATTTTGGTGGAAAGAAATTCAATATACATTCTCTAGATTGAAAGGAACTACATACAGGGATAAATTACTGAAATTTAATATTACACTCAAAGCAGAAAAATAACTTTAATATAATTTGTATATTTTGCAATCTTAGCCAACAATTTACTGCTCCAGAAGGCATTTTTTGTTAACGAGCCTCTATTTGCAATTTTATTGCGCGTTTTGATTTTGATTGCCTCCATATGTCTGCTGACTATATAATAACACACTTATAGGAATGTTTGAGAGTATAAATCATAATTTGATTTGGTTATCAAATCATGTTCATGAGCTGCTGTGCAAACAAAATTTATTATAGAATATTTTTTTGTGAAATCGTAACAATTTTTGATTGAGTTTTAATAATCAAATTGAGTCTTCTCTTAAATTTGTTGATGCTTAATGTGCATGTGGTACACCCGAAATAAAAATATAGAATTTTTTATTACTACAGAAAAAAATTATTCATCCAACTAATAATTTGCCCTTAGTTTATTACACGATGATTCTTTGCGTCTGGCTCTTTTCAAAATTCAAAGGGTGCGAAGGTGAAATCAAATGTTGTGTCTCCCTTGCACTCATGAAAATTCAAAAAAGAGTCCAAAGAATCGAAAAATGTTAGTCAAAATTTAATTGAATTTGAAACTTATATACATATTTGTATTTGAGTCCGAATTTTTAGTTGAAATGTTTTACGACTCAAAGTAGTAACTTTTTTAATCGGTTCTTAAGAGCTTTTGAGTAATTGTCATTCTATAGACAAAGAAATCTTCTCTATTTATAAGAATTTTAAACACTTTAAGTGTTTTCTCAAATTAATGATAGTAACTATCTCAATTTTGAGCGAGAAAAACATCATTTTCCCAAAAAAAGACATTTTCTATTTGATTTATTGTTAGCTGCGGTTAACTAGATGATCTGACCCGGATCAATTTTTAACACGTAGTTACAAAACAACGTGGCAGCCTGCTCTTCATCTGGATCTATTAACATGATCCAAAAATTATTTTTCACTCTCGTGGATAAGAGGCTATTTACCTACTATTGTGAAATATCTCAGTAATGCAAAAAAAGAGAAATAGACGCATCAAAAATAACCAAAGTTTGCAAAAAAAAAGCGGGTAAATAACACTCCTGTCTCCAAGAGTGCACTGCACTGTATTTATGAACCCTTTTTTTATTTGCATGATCTGTCAAATGACTGCCAAGTAATATCATTATCCGTCTATTTCTTTAAGAAAGCAATTCAGAATGCATGTAAGTTTTGATATTTGCACATTTGCGTTAGCCTTTTGCTCTTATAAAAATCTGACATTTATCATTTACAGTTATGAATGTTATGCACTTGTCAAACTTTCGCGACCATGCATCCACAGTCTGAATACAATATCTTGCAATATAATTAGTTTCACCGGATCACATCCATCAAGAAACTTAAATACATCCTATTGCATTCTAAGCTCCCATTCAGAATTCTGTCCAATGATTAGCCAAGCTTAATTTGTCCAGAGGTACGTACCTCTAGCAAAAATATTAATGCATTTTCATTTCTATCAGTCCAGCACTTAGGTGTTAATACTTTAGCGCACAACATAATTATTCGACACACTGTTCTAGAACTTTTTGCAAAATTCTACTTTTCTTAAACTTTATTCTGTGAATATTAAAATTGAAAACTAAAGGGAGATATCCGTTTTATTCAATTAAATTTCCTTCAAATCTTAAAATTAATAATAAAAAAAATTGATTGAGTAATGGAGTTTTCCATTGGAAAAATAAATCAATATATTTTTAATTTTTAGACTCAAAATAATACCATTATTCATGAAAAAATCTATTTTTAGATTGAATCTCAATTTACAGATGAAAGCCCCATAAAATGTCTTTACAGAAAACAACTGCTTTTTTCTGTGCCTAATTTCGTTTTTCATTGAGAGATTTGATCTCAAAACTCGAATTGGTTTTGAGCGTTATGAGCAGTAAGGAGACAATTTATTGCACAAATAACCAATAAAAAACACACACATTTGCTGTCAAATTTCGATTTTATGTTTGACAGGAGAGTTTTTGCATGCAAATATGGGTAAATATAAAACAAATCTTCGAAACAAGAATGATCGTATATTTTATCTTGAGATTTCATCAAGAAACACATCTATTTTTTAATTAAAAGTGAAAAAATAGAAAAGAGCAAATCTCTTCAACAAAAAAAAGACATTATTCCCCACAAATATTTTGTGTCAAAATTAAATAAGGCATTTAGCTGATGTTTTTGGGTTCAATCTAATGGGGGTTTTCTTTTCGTAACAAAAATTGATTTTTTATTCAGAGCTGTCAGAGCACAGATTTTGACAAAAAATCATTTTTTTTATCAAAACCAATTTTCAGCACATTACCCCTCATTTTACCAACGACAAATATATATCCAGAAGAATTCACAGACACAAACAGAACACTAATACAACCACCAACAACACCATTCGCGACAAAAATACAAAATTTTAGAATGAAATCTGGATTAACTTAAAAAAACTTCAAAAGTATTATTACATTTTTAAAACCTGAATCTGGCATTTTTTGCAATTTTTTTTGGAAATTTTTGTAGCTGTTTATCTTCGTGGGGACAAGTCAGAAAGAGTCTGACCTATGACAATACTTGTTCAAAATTGCAAGCTGAATACTTTTTGCATTCACACTTTTTCTCTCCGTCTAATAGGCATTAGTGGAGGCAAAATAGGGGGAGGGGAAGCAATGAGACGAGGAATGTGGCTGTAATACTTTAAATTTTAAGGAATGTTATAACGATGAATAATACGCAAAGATCAGCTTGTTTAGAATTAATGTGATCAACCCTCTTTCATTTGTCTAATTTGACTGTACTAATAGGTTATTGAATGTATCGAAATATGAAGGGAATAAAGGAATACCTCTACTTTATTGCGTTCGGGCATATCTTGAGCATTTCTTTGGTCTGAAAAAAGATATATGCAATTTTGAAAAAAACTTACAAATCTTTGATTTTTCGATTTTAAATTAGTTGGCTTTCAATAACTTTTTCTGCTTAATTTGGAATTATAATTTTTTTTCTAAATGATTCACTTCAATGGAAATTGAATTTTCTACAAAAAGTTTAAAATGTTAAATTGTCAAATTTCCTAATTATACCAAGCATTGAAAACTGGCCAGTGTGACCATTCTTTTTTTCTTTAGTAGCATTTTCAGTTTTAAGCATTTTTTGTCCCAATCAAACATTCAATAAAACAAACCCCTTGAATGTAATTTGTATACTTTTTTGAATGGAAAACAAAGCAAATATCAAAGTAAGCATTATTTATGTTGTAATTGTCGTTTGGACGATTTCAAAGTGTGAGAAAATCAAAGAAACTTCAGTGATACAAGACCAATTCATCATAAAACCTGTGAATTTTCCTTAAAAAAAAAAAATATCTGACTACCATTGTTGACCGGCAACTATATCACAGATATCAAATTCATGACTCTCTGGTTAAAAAAAATTCATAGCAAAATCAACTTGAAACAAATATTCTCTTTGATATTTAATGAAAGGTGTGTTTTATTGAAAATATTTAATATTATGTACTTAGACAAGCTCATTCCCCAGTCAAATATCTCGCTTTATTTAATGCCTTGTGAGAGATTTATTTACGCTTGTTTATTTTCATATAAATATAATTACGTATGCGACTTAAAATAAAATCAAACTCATCCGCTTACAAGAGAGTTATTAAAACTCAGTTAGCCATATAAAAAAAGTGTTAACTAGCATTAAGAAGGTAATTCCAGTTAAAACCTTAAAATTTCATTAACTTTTAATAGACACACAAACAAAATACAATTATTTTTATAGTAGGTATAAATAGACTTTTGACATTGAAAAAGTTTCTTTTTATTTTCCCAATCTCAGTTGACCTATTTGTAAAATAAAACCAACAAGAAAACTGACCGCTTATGACCTTAGTCTGGAAAATAGCAGTGAAATATGTTCGTGACAATGCACATTTTTCATTGACCAGAATTATTGCTAATACATGAAATTAAAATTATGAGACAAAAAAAGAAATTTATATGTTAATTATGTATGTAATCATAACAACAAAAAAAAACAGAAGAAATGCTTAAACGGGCATTCGAATAAGTTCAAGACCATTTTTGCATTTTGCATAATATCTCTCTCGATGGACAAACTCTTGGTTTGCAGAAACAGAGTATAGCAGCTATTGCTCATCGAATGAATAAGAATAGATGCAATTCAGCAATTTCGTTTTCATTGTTTAGTTTGTTTTGAAGGAAATCCATTACAACGCCCATTTTTGTATCATATGAGTAATAAAGCATGAAAAATTGAAATATGATTTTTCGCAAGGCTTTTTTCTTCTGAGTAATACCGTTTCAGCTCCAGTGCAATGTCGAAGAAGAGATCACTCACAAGGCCAACGGGAAACAGCTACAATGAACTAGTAAAAAACGAATGAAAGAAAAGAAATGAAAAAAAAACCAAATGAGAAGAAAGTTATGCAATATAATATTGTTATGTTATGCTCGGCATCGCAGGCATAACTCAATTTGGTCCAAACGGGTTTGGAGTCTCTTCTCATCATCCGCTCTCTATGAATTTTATGAGCAAAATTAAGCAATTTTTCTTTCAAAAGCAAAACGTGCAAACACAGTTTGGTATAGATTTTTGGTAGCTTTTGTTTGTAGTTGAGTTGGAGCTATGTCATATACATTTGCAGAAAGAAACTAAAAGTCTATTTTGTGTGTATCCAAATAACTCCTACTCCTTTTCTATAGGGCATGGTATTCCTCTATGCTTAACCTACTTGACCTTGATGGATCATAATCAGTTGGTCTGACTGAACTGAGAAGTATTTTTGGATTTCATTAAATGTTTTGAAATCATTGCGGCTTGAATACCTATTTGTAGTTAGTGTTTTTTTCTGTTTGTCATTGAATCTTTGTGTTATCATCTAGCCATATTTCAAGGTCAGTGAGACAATTTAAATAAAAGTAACGGTATTTTACATATAAACTTATATATGTGTTCATAATGTTTGTTTACTTACAATGATTTGGTTGCGGACTTGTTAGGAATTTTCTATAATTGAAATTCGTTAGATTTTACTTACCTACATATTCATTTACATTACAGTACAGGGTGGTCAAAAGTTGTTTTTTTTTTAATTTTGTATATTTGGATGGGATTTTTGGTTTCAAATGGAGCAAAATAATAATTTCCTAAATTTTTCAGATTTTTATTTTCATCCCTTTTAGGTGTTTTGTATTTACTTTTTTTATATTGTAACAATATAGGTACAGAACAGGACTATATTTGCATAAAATGCAGCACATATGCATCTAAGGCGTTACTTATATTACTATTAACATTATGAATGTATAACTTACGAAATTTGATATTTTTAAGTTGATTTGTCTCCTTTAAGGGCCTAATTTTAGTTAAAATTATTTAAAAACAGTCATTAATTGTGGCCTTAGCTATTTAATTGATGATTCATCTTGGGGTTTTCAGATCCGGTTGTATGTATTTGTGGTATGATGTAGGACATGGGTTGCTTTTAATTACGACAATAAATTAACTCTTTTTTGATTTGTATTGCATCGTCTTTGAGTTAAATTATTCCATAACATTTACATAGGTATAGTGGCATGGGAAGTCTTTCTACACTTGGGATAGTTCTCACCAAAGCGTCTTGGGGGGTTGTTGGTATTTATTGTGGCCTTTTAGAAGTGTTGACAATGACTTTGTCCAATTGTTTGACTCCTGATGCTTTGTAGTCTTATTGCTCTTTATTGTTGTTGCTCCATGTGGTTACATCTGCTCAGAGCTTAGTAAAAACCCGAACCAGTCTTAAGTTTTTTGACAGTTGAATGACATTTAAAATTGCACACTGTAGAAAACAAACCTATATGTGAACCATAATGGGCTAATCACAATAAGTATATGGTAAACTCAGAAAACAAAAGGCACTACTTAATATGCAGTCAAGTCCAACTGAACTTAACACAAATTAAGCAAAGTGTACCCACATTAGTTGAACTTACTTTCCAAAAAACATTTGATATTTCTATATAAATTATCGATAATACAATGGCAATGGTAGTTTGGGAGTACTGTTTTATCGGGAAAAAAGGTAAATCCACTTAATTATGTGGAAATATCCAATTCTATATGAACATAGTTTTTGTTGTATTTGACATCTAAACTGTTTTGCTGTCGTTTTTTTTAGACAATATAATTTTGACTTGCAAAAACTACAACGATTATTTTTAACTAAGAAACATCCCATGCACAATCGATATACATATAATTTTTTTAATATTAAAAAGTGCGTACACGCCATAGTGTGCCACTCTATGCATTTACTCTCTTTTTAATTCTTTTATATTCGTTATTATTTTTTGAGTTATTGATTGAATTTAGTAGCATATTGTCATTGAAGAGAGACCGGTAAATTGTATTTTATGTATGTGTGTGTTGTTTTTAACTATATGCAAAGTAAATGTTTACGGCAGATTCAAAGACAGTGTATTTAAAAATATCTTTCTTTTAAATCTAAAAACACTTGAAATACTTTGTTTCAAATTCACTTGTTCATTCTAATCTATTTTCATTGCTAAGCGTTGGTATGTAAGTTTTGCTATAACTATGTGTTTAATTTTTCTGTAAAATAAATTCATTAGTTTTTAGAAACAACGTTTCTAATAAATTCATTCGTTTTTAGAAACAACGTTTCAAATATTATTTTTTTTCCTTACGACTCCGTCGAGGGAAGTTCTGAACCAGCACAAACAGGGTCATTTCGCACCCGCATAGTAAAGATTAATGCGGGGTTTGATTAAAAAATTATTTTTTTTCACCATTGGAAGGCATTTATTGTAAAAATCTGTGTTTTGACGAATCAGAAGAGGAAAATCAATTTTTGTTGCCAAAAGAAAACCCCATAAGTTAGGTTAGGTATGGGGTGATTAATTTCAGGATGACATCACCCAGTTCTTCAAAGCAGTATTCTCGGAAAACTACTTTTCTAGTTTTGGGTAAGCTGGAACGTTCACACCTTTTCCACCTCATCGTCCTGTTGTTTCTAACACCCTCTGCATAAATGAGATGAGTTGATGCCCATATGCTGCGCATTTGGGCTCCCATTCAGTTGTGATAAAAATAAAATTTATAAAAAAATTCACAGAAATGTCTGGCCATAGATACCTTGAAACCCGACAAGTAGTGTGAATAGTTGACCATCTGTAGGTATCGTTAGTGGCTTTTATTAAATTCTGGTAAATCCTAATCTTTTCATGCTGGCAGATGATTCAAACCCAAAACCAAATTCTATTTATTGTTTTTGAATTTTGCTAATAATTTACATATGAGTATGAAATTGGTCGTTTTGGCCACCTCTCCACCATTTCATAACCATACGGTATCCCGACATCAACCGAAGCGTGTTTCGCTGAAGGGGACACACGTTGTTTGAATGTCTATGTCAGTAAAGTTCATTATAATTCTCTGGTGACAATTGCCCCTTCTCCAGTTTTTACACTCTTTAAATCAAAGAGCACTTTTGGCCACCAACTTTCTCGTTGATGGGGGCTAGTGAAGGGAATGTTTCTAGAGAGCTGCCGTTGGTATAGTTTTCATAGCACTAGTTGTGCTGATACACACTATTCTTTGGATTTTTGTCATAGCTTTAAAATTGATTTCCTTATCTAAGGCTGGCCACCAGATCATGCATGCGTACGCAATTGGCCTTATTATGGCTGTGTACATTTAATGAATTGTTCTGGGGTTTGGACCTCATTTTTAGGTACAAATTTTAGTACGAGCTTAGAATGCTGTTGAGGCTTTTTTCCATCTCTCTTTAATATTTTCTCTCCAGTTTAGTTTACGATCAAGTACAACACCAAGACATTTGGTAGTACCCAAAACCTGTTACGGAGTTCCGTAAATGGTTGGTGGGTCTATGCTCGAAATATCACCAGTTCTGTCTTCTGTGGGTTAACTTGCGAGCTTTTCTCGGTATTTCTGCATGAATTGAGGGGATATGTCTGATAAGATATATGTGTTTTGATATTGGTGTGGGTCTTTTGATTTTGACAATATCACACGCACCATCTTTGAGCCAGCAGTAAAATAAGAGTCTCAAATCTCTTAAATAATTAGTCATTAGAACTCGAAAACTTTTCAAAGGATCGATTCTTTTAGTCTTTACACAATGTAATAAACTATATACTTTATTTGAAAACTAAACGGGGAAATGTGCAGGAAAATGCTTATGACATCTGTTGAACAAGATTGAAGGAGTCATGTGGTGTCAACTCTAGCAGTTCTGCGAAACTGCTTAAGTTTATCGGTGTCATCTGCTTTGTTAATATTATTTTGGCTTCTTATCAAAAAAAATTGTCTAGCCTCTATGAAAAATAAGCTTCTGCCCTTATAGAATAAACAAGTACACTCTTGCAGATCTTAAAATATCCCTATTTATTTTGTCATTTCAGAACACATCTTAGACATTGTAAGGCGAGTACAGAAATTGTTCTACTACATAATAAGAGTGTTTATTGGACAAATAAGCATAAAATCTTTAATAAAATGAGGTCTTTAGGACAAAAGAGCAATTTCTATCAAGGTTAATAAAAGAGATACGACAATTTGGATTGCCCCAATCGAAAGAGCATGGCCAAAAATATACGATGGCATACATAACTTATTGTCAAAATGGTCTGTAGGACAAATAATAATTCTCGTAACGATCTGTATATGCGTTGTCGAATAGAAGACTTTTGCAATTTGCATTTAACAATATTCTGCAAATGCATTTTTGATGGCCCAAGTAAGACAATACACATTTTAAACTTTTTAGTTGTATTTGTGGTTCAAAGTTATGGCAGAGTGATACTTTTTCGTTGTTGCGTTGTATAGAAACTTGAATGCATGTCACAAATTTTAGTTTCTGAGTTTCCTTTGTTTTTTTTTTTTTTGCCTTATAAGTTAATTTTGAAAACAACTTTTTTCTTTTCAAGTGATTAAATAAATAAATAAATTTGGTGATGCAACAGCTCGTGGTGAACCATCATTGCCTAGTGACTTGCAACTCTCAACCATTCTTGTGTGTATATTGTTGACAGGAATTTAATCGACCTGCAATATGCATAGGTGCTTTGTTTACATCCGATCATTTGCAATCATATTAACGTCATGCCAAAAATTTGCTTATGCGTTTTTCACTGCGTTTATGAACTCCTTTTTATTTGCGTTATCTGTCAAAAGACTGCCACGCAAATCACTGTCTCTTTCTTTAAGAGCGCAATAATTTAGAACCCATGTATGTAAGTTTTTATATTTGCACATTTGCGCTGCAAATATTTGGTTTTACTTTTATGCAAATATTACATTTATCATTTGAAATTGTGAAAGTTATGCTTTCGTCAGACTTTCGCAATCATGCATTTATGAAAGCACCCATATTCAAAGCTAAAGCCTCTGTAAGTTTGTTCGTTGAGCTCTGAAGTCACCCTGAAATTGCCCCAAAGCGTTTTTTGAAAAACATGAACTTACTCTGACCAATTCTTTGTTTTTTGAAACCTGGGGTCACCCTGAACTCTCCCAGAACTCGCCCTGATGTAGAACTAAGTTTTTTGCTGGGGTGAGTTTAGGTTAAGAATAAAATGTCAAAATGGCAGGAGCTCAGAAACATTTTGTTTTGGGTTCACGTACTGTAAGTATTTCTTTTGTTTTTGAAATGGAAATTCATGAAATAAAAAATTTACTCAAATAATAACAAATAGAAATAGAAAATGGAAACTGTGGTTTCTTTTTTTTATTTTTATATCAAATTTTGTTTCTTACTTATCTGAACAACACAATTGAGAGCTGTTTAATGTTTTTTTGGAAACCGAAAACTTCAGTTTTTTTTTGACAACTCTGAGGGTTGTCAAGAAAACCTGGATCAACCTTGGGTAAACTTCACCGAACAAACTTTTTATTTCATTTCAGTAATCGCCCCCTTTGCTCCAAATGTATGCTCTATTTTGTAAAAAATTTCAAGTCTTTGATATTTTTATTTTTATTTTTTGCTATAAATTTGCTTAAACCATCAATTTTGATATGAAATTTAATTTCATACAAAAGGTTGAAATCTAAAATTGTTGAATTCGGCTTAGTTTCCGAGTTATACCAAACATATTGAAAAGTGATAAGTGTGGCCATTCTCTCAAAAATTCAAGGCTGAATTTAGTAGTATTTTTGGTTTTAAGCGCGCCTGTGCCCAAACAAACATATTCAATAACAAAAACCCTTTAACATCCACTACAAATCAATAGTGATCTTTCAGTTTTAAAAACTCAAAAATAATCAATAAATTGTTAACTTTAGCTTTAAACATTTAACCGTTACATATTACATTATTTAAAATTATTTATTTATTTGAATAAAAATGTTTATATTTGTTATTTTCAGAATTCAACCATGGGTTCACCCCGTGCAACTTCCGGTGACGTACTTGTCGGATCAGAAATAATCAATCCACCTGAGGGTGAATTCAATGAATCACAACTTTCAGAAGCACTGCTGCAGATAGCCAAAAGGGAGTTACGTGAAGATAATTGCTCACGAGCACAATGCCTGCAGCAACTGCGAAGCTGGATAAACAAAAACGAAGACATTCAAGATACACGTATCGATGATCTATTTCTGCTACGATTCCTGCGTGTGAAAAAATTCAGCGTTCCCATGGCTCAGCAAATTCTGCTGAAGTATATGAATTTACGCAAAACATTCCCACACATGGCAAATGATCTGGATTTTTTAGGACCTAGGCTCAATGAAATCATTTCGGCTGGTTATATTTTCACCTCGCCTATCCGTGATAAACTAGGACGCCGTGTTGTGATAATAAATGCTAGACATTTCAATCCAAAAATTTATTCTAGCGGAGAACAAGCAAAGGCTCATTTCATAACCTATGAAACTCTTATGGAAGAACACGAAAACCAGATTCTTGGTTTGACACACGTCGGAGATTTTTCGGGTATCACTACTGGTCATGTGACCAATTGGAATCCAACGGAATTTGCCAGAGTTTTCAAATGGGGTGAACAATCGTTGCCAATACGTCACAAAGAAATACACTTAGTCAATGTTCCTGCATCCCTTAAATGGTTAATTGACTTTGTCAAGACCAGAGTGAGTACCAAAATAAAGAACCGTCTCAATTGCTATGTCAGCGAAAAAGACTTGCCAAAGCACATGGATGTAGACTGTTTGCCCCTCGAGCTGGGTGGAAAGATGCCCATGAGCGAAATGATTGAATCTTGGAAAAAAGAACTGGCGCAGAAAAGAGACTCTTTGCTGCGACTGGACTATATGAAGCTTCTTAGTGACCAAGGAATAAACACCAGTCGAAATACTGACAAAGCAAACCAAAACGGCACTAACTTTGTTGCCCACTTTGAATCCCTTGCTGGGAGTTTCCGTAAATTAGAAATTGATTAATTGATATGAATCCTATGATAAGAATTTAATTTAAAAAAAAAAAGAAAAAGTATTTCAGCCAGTTCACTAGCTAAATTAAGATTATCAACCATTTTCATGAACATGCATATATAATTATTATCCCTGATTCTTCATAAATAATGTATTGTTTTTAGAAAATAAATTAATAAAAAAATATTCCATTAAAATCACAACACAGTATTTATTTTTTACAGACATTCATAAAATTGTTTACAAGACATGCAATAATGTAACAAACCGCTGCCACTTTGAAATACGATTGAACAGCGCTTCGCCGTCAAAGTGTGAGATTGATAGATTTCTCAGGCCGAAAACTTGGTAGGAGTTGTGCAATTTCTTCCTTTGCATAGATTCATTAACTATAGACAGAGCGCTGGTGCATTGTGTGTCAGTTGGTGGAACAAAGGTGTAATTGCCTGTAAAAAAATAAGTCCATTGTAATTCATTTGAACTGCGAAAGCGAATGAGGAAGCTGTCAGCATTAGTCAGACGAAAATCACTTTTTTATTGTTGTTGAGTTGTGTAACAATTTGATTGTAGTCATTTGCGTCTGCTGCTTGCTTTTAAGCTATGGTACGAGTTTTGCTGCATAAGACTAACCAATGAAGCCAATTACCAACGACGACTGTTGTGGCAAGATACTCAGACCACTCTCATGGTTCCATCCCCTTACTTCGTAGGTTTGACCATCACCGCCAATGAGAAAATTGTATGGTATCTCACCGTGCACATTTCCCTGGGTCTTCTAGAAAGTAAACGGTTTTGATTTTTTAGAATGTTATTTTATAAATATTAAAAAACTAAAATATGTACATATGCCTTGGTCACATGTCCTTTATTTAAATTTTGATACTTATGTTAGTTGCTGTTAAAATAAAATGTATAAATGACTGGGTCGCAGGTTCTTGCGCTTATCTCAAAAACGTATCATAATTGAGCAATTTCAAGACAGGGCTCGAACTCAACGCACCATAGACCATCAAAAATTTATATTTTGGTACATGTTAAAGACAAAAATTCAATTTTTTCACATAAATTACATAGTTAGTGGATTTTTGAAAACAGTTAAAATACGTCAATTTTGAACTAGCGCTTGAGTCCAAATGGTTTTGCAGAAAAAAACTTTAACAGAGATTTATTGGAAACTGTGTATATTTTCAATGGTACTTTGATGTAATTTTCGAATAGTTGGGACCCCCCAAAAAATTTAAAAAGGGGCAAAATCAAAACTTCCCCAAAATTTGCACAGTACTTTAAGGTTTTAAAAAGTTTCTGCGTATTAAAAGGACGAGACTAGATAGGCATGAATTCGATCAAATATCAGGGGCCTATTACACAATACATAGAGTGCTTGTTAAACAAGTGAAATTCAAGAACTGTTTATAATTTATGTAACACGGAACAACAATTCTTGGCTTCTTTCAACAAGTGAAAAATTTTATAAGCCTACCGTTTCTGTAACTGAAAACAACAAGAGTTAAAAGAATAAAGAACAAACTTGTTGAATAGTTGCGGACTTTTTTTATTGAGTTACGGAAATGATTTTCACTTGTTGAACAAACAAAATTAAACAAGTAGTTGTTGAATAGTTGACTTGTTGTTCTGTGTTATAGGCCCCAGAATAGCCCCATGGTCTATAAGGAATAAATGGTATGGTATTGTGTATGTTATTATTCTTTCTATCTCTCTTACTCATTTTGTCAACAAGTAATGTAATAATTCTCTTTGTATCTGGCTTTGTTTCGGTTTTTGTATTAGTTGTTTTCTCTTGTACTTGTTTTTGTTAGCAGGTGACGAAGATGAGCAGAACGAATATACAAATTCAACGGTAGATATAATGCTATGTATACTTTATACCATCAGTTATTTTTGCCTTAATTATTTATATTCCGAAGAAAACAAACAAGTAAATAACGATTTCTCAAAAAGGAAAGAGAGAATACATTGGAATGATTAAAAATAATTTTGTATAGAGAAAAGTAGTACTTTCAGATTATGTAAAATGCTTTTTACATGAACTGCGAATAGCGAACTGGGAATTACGAATGGTTTCTAATTATGACATTTCTCTTACTTGAGACGGAGGCCACCGACAGACGGGAATTATCATAAAAATAAACCAGTAAAATGGCTGTTAAAAACATTTTAAGATAAATTCGAGTGAATTTTTCATTCGCAGATTTGCATGCATTCTGATGATGTGGATTGCAAATAAAGTGTTTGACAGTTCACAGAAAGTTTTTCGTTAACAATTTAAACAAAAACAACATGACCTAGATGATTTCTTTTTAAGACTGTAGCTAGGATCGTTTGTTCAGTTTGTCGAGAAATAAAAATAGGAATTTGTTGATATTTGGGCTTAAGAATTGAATAAACAAATTTGTTGACATTCGCAGCTCACTCATGTGAAATGCACTTAAAAGTTTTGCGAAGATAAATTACGTCAATATAAGACGTGTCCTCTCTTCACTGGTATTATTTTGGTTTGGTCACACTAGATTCTGCGTTGACTAATACTCTCAAAACATGTACCATATGATTCGGTTGTACCAAAACAAATATTTCAGTTTGATAGACCTTCAACTTTCCTTGTCTCCACTTATTCAAATGCATCTATACAAAAAGCCAATGTGAGGAATTTGGGCGAATTTCTATATTTTAATAATTTATGAATTAATAATTTTAAACTCAGAACCTATTTTTTCTGGTCCTGAGTAGTGAGTTGTGTTGATTCGAGTCATTGTTTTTTGTTATTTTGTTGTTATGGTGTGTTTTATTGTGTTATCTAAGCCAACAATTATCTAAACATTCAGTCAACATTCAGTGAAGATATATCTTGATATATCTTCAAAAAACATTCACTTCAGTGAATCAAATCTGAGTATGCTCCAAAAATCACTTTTACCTCACACAGGAGCAAGGGGACTTGAGCTGAATTTTTTCATGATTCAAAATTATTGAGATTCAATTAAAATATCTTTTGAGTGTCAATTCTTATTCACATAAAGTGAATGTTCTTTTCATTTTATTTGTAAAAGCCATAACGAAACCTAGTCACAGAAAAAAAATTAAACAGAAGTTATACAAACACAAAATGCGTCAATTTCATTAAAGTTTCGGATATGATTTAGGATTTGGTGCTAGTTTTTTGTTGGCAGTGATATTAATTAAAATAAGTTGGATTAATTAAAATCAGTATAAGTTAATAAGGTGTTGCTGTGGCAAAATTGAAATTCGTGCTAAGATTAAAAGATAAAGTAAGAAAAATTTGATCTTTTCGGAAAAAGATTTGAAGTTTTTCCATATTGTTATGTTTTATTCAAAAAAATATGAGATCTGAAGACGAAAGATACGATCTTTCTGGTTTGACATGACATGACAAATCAAAATAGGACAGTATGTTTGTTTTACATTATTTTTGCTGGCATCAGCATTTGTATATGAATGCTTGTATGTATGCTGTATGTGTCAACTGAATCTGCTCAAGAATATACCCAGATGTTTCATTCAAGACAGTAGTTCTAGATTTTAAAAGCAAATCTTTCAGATTTCAATGAAAATCGACATTGAGGTAAATCAAACAGTTTGTGGAGACTTTATCTTTTCAAGGGAGTTATAGATATAACCACACTGAACTTATAAAGGGTGGTTAAATTTCAAGGGCCGATGTTGAATGTGAACCACACCTAAACGTCAAGCTTTTTTCTGCATTTCATTTGAAATTTCTCAATTTCAGACTAACTCAATTTGAACCATGAAAAGATACACAGTCGAGCAACGCATCGTCAATGGTCAGAAATAATGGTGGCAAGAAATGGAAACCATCATCTTCAGTGACGAGGCACATTTTTACCTCAGTGGATTCATCAATAAGCAGAATTGCCACATTTTGGCAATGATAATCCAAGAGGGATTGTTGAAAAACCAATGCACCCACAAAGAGTGACTTTTTGGTGCGGTTTATGGCCGTATTTTTCCCAAAATGAGACCGGTCAAGCAGTTACTGTTATTGGTGTTCACTATCGTGAGATGATAACGAGTTTTTTATGACCCAAATTGGAAGAAATTGATGTGGACGATATGTGGTTTCAACAGGACGGTGCCACTTTCCACACAGCTAACGAAACAATGGCTCTTTTGTGTGACAAATTCAATGGCCATGTTATCTCACGTGGTGGTGATGTCAATTAGCCACCAAGATCATGTGATTTGACACCGTTGGACTTCTTTCTTTAGGGTTATTTGAAAGAAAAGGTGTTCATCAATAAGCCAGTAACAATTTCAGAGCTAAAAGATGAGATAATTCGGCACATTTATGGCATAGAACCTCAATTATGCCTCAGCGTCATCGAAAATTTGGACCATCGGATGGAGGTGTGCCGCCGAGTTCGCGGCGGCCATTTGGCCGATATTTTGTTCCATACACAATTGAGCCACATCAATATTATCATAATAAAAAGAAATGACAATAATTTCCTAAATAATTTTTATTTTATTTAAAATCAACATCGATCCTTAAAATGTAGCCACCCTTTATTAAAACTCAGTTCTATGGTACACTCCTCGTCAACTGAATACGCACAAACATTTTTTAATATACTTTATCCATTTTTTCCAAACAGTGATGGTTATTATGCCATCTGTTGATGCTAACTATTCCCTTAAGATGTTAAGCAGATAATTCCGAAAGAATTATCCAAAAACAACCGTGAGTTTTTCTTCAACCACTTGCAAAGTGTTTTATATGCAAAGTAGGAGTTTTTTTTTCTAGTCAACTGAATAGGTACAACGCCATTTTCTTCGTTGTTTATAAGTTTTTTGGAGTGCTTGACAGTTTAAATTAACGATTTTAGTGTTTTCAGTAAAATTTAATTCTTGATTTAAAATTTTAAGAAAAATGGGTAGATCTACGTGTCTTAACAGTGTTGAAAAAGCTAAAATCGATTTACTTAGAGACCAAGGCCTAACTGGACGTGCAATAGCTGATAAAGTTGGCCGAAGTTTTTATGTAGTTTATTCTTACTTGAAAAATAAAGATGCATACGGCAAAAACATGAAGGGAGGTAAGAAAACAGCAACAACAGCAGCTGAGAGACGAAGAATTTTAAGATATGCATCAAATTCTTCTGATTCTGTGGCAAAAATAAAACAAAAAGTCGGCGTAAACGCAAGTTGCTCAACAGTATTAAGAGTAATCAACAACTCAAGCCATCTTAAACGAATGAAACTTAAGAAAAAACCACCACTTGACGAGAGACGGAAAATGTTGCGATTAGATTTTTCAAGACTTCACATGAGTTGGAAAAAAGAATGGTATCACGTGGTTTTTTCAGATGAAAAAAAGTTTAATTTCGATGGCCCTGATGGGTTCAACTTCTATTTTCACGACTTAAGAAAAGAAAAAAGATTTTTAAAGCGCCATCATAGTCGTGAAGGAGGTGTCATTATATGGGGAGCAGTCAGTTATTATGGAACAGTTGAGCTCGAGGTTGTAAAATCAAGAATGACAGCAGTTGGGTATAAAGTAATTTTGGAAAGAAATTTTCCTAAATTTTCTAACATCTTTGGACCCATAAACTGGACCTACCAACATGATAATGCGCCTATTCACTCAGCGCGCATAATAAAAACATGGATAGAGGAGCAACAAGTGCAGTTGCTTCAATGGCCGCCGTACTCACCTGATCTAAACATCATAGAAAATGTCTCGGGATGGTTAGTACGCAAAGTTTATGAGGGTGGTCGTCAGTTCGAAGACAAAGAAACCTTAATTTCTGCAATCAAATTAGCGTGGAGCGAAATTTCGTTAAATTACATTAAAAAGCTATACGATTCCATGCAGGATCGAATTTACGAAGTAATTAAAAATAAAGGTGGAAGTACCCACTACTAAACTTAAACAAAAACTTGTTTCATTCCATTCCAATACCAATTTTAATTTTTGTACCTATTCAGTTGACTCAAAAAAAAACTTCTACTTTGTATAAGTTACACTTTGGAAGTGGTTGAAGGAAAAACTCACGGTTGTTTTTGGATAAAACTTTGAAATTCTGTTATTTATATGTTACGAACATTTTTACCATCAACAGATGGCATAATAACCATCACTGTTTGGAAAAAATGGATAAAATATATTCAAAAATGTTTGTGCGTATTCAGTTGACGAGGAGTGTATATACATTCAGATTAGTAATGAGTCCTTGTAATCAATAAAATATGATTCAATTTAAATTTATTTAACTGAATGTGAAAAACTCAATTTATCACCATTTTTAGGAATCATTTTTACCCCATTTAAATATTCAAGAAATGTATCATGAGTTGTTCAGGTAACTGAATATATAAGCGTCCTATTTACATTCACTTAAGTGAAGAATTACTTTATCATCAACCAATCATAAAACTCGTTTCGAATTCAAAGTCTATAAATGAGTTCATAAATGAAAGTTTTTTTTAATTATATTAATTATTATATTAGATTCGAGTAATATTGTTATAATTTATATTTTTTTTCTGTTACTTCCAAAGCGATCAAACAATATTAGCTACATCTAAAAATATACAAATACATATTTCTGTTAAAAAAGAAATGTTGACTTTTCCCAGACTTTTTTTTGTTATCAGTTTTACTTTTTTCACAATGCCTCGATAAAAAAATATCATTCGATATTACCGAACCAGTACCTTTCATTTTTAAAGTTTAGCCATGTTATAAGAGGATGTAGCTTTGAACCACAGCTGGAAACTGTGTAAACAATTTTGTTTTTTATAAAATCAAATCAAATTTAAATTACCTGCATATCTCTAAGAATATCCATGCAGCTGTAGAATTCCAAACATATGTTACCACCAGTTTGTACCAAAAGAATGTGCAAGACTTTCGTATTGTTAAGAAGCCTACCCAAGGGAATAACTGCCTGGCTCCAAACATCGCGGTTTACCAGGTCCAATGCAAAACTTGCTGTTGGTAAGCGAGCTTAAAATTATATTATAGTATTAAAGTTATCTCTAAGTAATTGAATCTTTCAAAACATTTTAATACTTACATTCCGTAACCAAAAGATAGGAAGCAATAGTGAAACCACCAGCCAATAAAACAGCTATTCCGATCACTCGAAGGTCGCAAAACTTTATATCCGCTAGTCCACTGCCATTGAATTTCTCTGAGTAATTTCCTGAAGATGAATTTTGCTTCCAAGAGCCTCCCAATAGTGGCGTTTTTTCATTGGCCTCTATTGTTATAACAGTTGTGGGCTCACTGCTATTCGTAGCTGAACTTTGAATTTGAGCCGCTTTAAAATGACAAAATTTGAAATCTTTAAAAATGTTCAAACCAAGACTAAATTTTAAAATTAGCGTTATTGGTGAGAAGACATAATTGAGGTTATGCTTTGTAAAATATGATACTAATTCAGTAACATTTTTATTTGTTAAGAACGGCATCGCATTGCAGCAGATAACTTCTTATAGTATCTCACTGAATAAAGATTGCAACGAATCGTAAAATAGTATATACAAATTATTCTTATCGTTTAATGCAGATAACTAGGAAGGTGTAGGTACCTATACATATTGTTCTGAAAATGGCTTATCTTTAAATATCTCTACTTGTTCATTTTTCATTTATATTTAGGTTAAATATTATTTTGTGTATAAGCTTTGTGTTCTGTAGCTGACCTAAGTTTATTTGTAAATTATAACCTCAGGACAGAGTTTCTGACGTTTTCCAGTTTAAGCAACAAAAAAAATAATACTTATGTATGTATGTAGGTATAGCTTGAATATAGAAGAAATTTAATAACTTTCTTTAGTTACCATAGAGACACAGATTACATAATTAAATAATTCTGCAGCCAAATGATTTACCTACATACATTTGTATCTACATATGTATGTAACTTTAAACTGCTGATGAATACTGGATTATATCACACCATTCCCAACCCGAATGGTAGAAGAAAAGGAACAATGTACACACTCTCACTTATTATCCGGTTCAATAAAGCCACGTAAAGGTTTCTAAGTTATAATGATCTCCCTGCAGGTTGGCCTTGACTTAAAAAGGATAGTATATTAAATAATAGGGGCCCAAGGCCAAAGAATTAAAACCGTGCGAGTCATTTCCAAGGAGAGTCTAAAGTAGCGCTTTTATATAAAATGGCGCCGAAACGCAAAAAACTTAAATTTGATTCAGGATTTCCACACCCACTTTCAAGCCTAGGGAATTTTTCGTTTCGCATCAACTGCATCAAGCATATTAGGCATATAGGTTTTGGTGAAAACTTAACCCTTATTGGACTTTTGCTGACAGTTTGCGATATTGGAATATTTATAACAAATGTAGCAGAAAGTGCATCCGTGCACTACTGTACATTTTATAAAGTGCTCATTAACGCCAGCAAATACACGTGCTCAATTTGTGACTATCGCGATAAAAATATCGTTGGCGACTGCTAGTCAAGTAAATAGAGAGGTTTAAACCTATACAATAGTTCAGTTAATTCTAAATTTTTGATATGTTATTTGGTATAGTTGGTGATGAAAGTTCCGAAATTCCAATTTTCCACAACCACGTCCTTTCCGTCCCCTTCAGCCCTGGAAAAACCACAAAAATTGGCAATGTATTTTAATGGAAAAATATGCAAGTTTGTAGAAAGAAAAAATGCCTACAAATATGACTCGGGAAGTATTGTTGTACCACTACTACAATCGGCACTATGGAGATCACAAAAAAAGGCTAAAATTTCGTATTTGTATAAGTTTCATCCCATTCATTCATAGTTGTAGTACCTCGTGGCATGATGGTTAGTGCGTTGGACTGTCATGCCGAAGGTCTGGGTTTAATTCCCAACCGCTGGCACCTATAAACATAAATGTTTTTCCTGAGGTAATTCCTCTTGCGAGGAACTGACAAATCCTAAAAGCGTATACTTGTCATGAATAAGTGCTTCTCATCTATCCGTTCGGACACTGCAAAAAATTGTAGCTCCCCTCCATTCCTGCCAGTAACACGCACACAGGAATGCCTTCCATTCCTGTCAATAACACGCACACAGGAAAAAACAAACAACAACAAAAATTCGCCGTCGCCGCGAATTCACGTTGGTTTGGGAGAGCCTTAATGTATCAAAAATTCTGTATGAACATAACTTCCATTATTTTGATTTTTCATTCTGTATTCTAAAATTCAGTAAATGCAAAGTTCTGTATTTCAAAATTCTGTAAAATCAAAATTCTGTAAGTGCCAACATTCTATTTCCAAAGCTCTGTATTCTTCTGTAAATCTAAGATTCTGTTTTCTAAATTCAATGCCAATTTAGACTACCCTCGCTAGAAATATTTCTTAGTTCAAGTTGTACAAACGTGATTCAAATTTTGATCCTTGGTTCAGTAGCTGATTTCCGAGGAATAACTGAGGTTCAACGATGGTTCAAGATTCAAGTATGTTTTAGTAACCAATTTAATGCCTGAAGCATCAATCGTTGACCCTCAGTTAGTTCTCCAAAGTCGATGAGTAAAATTGCTTAACCACGAATTAAATATTTGTACAACTGGCCCTTAGTAAGCTTATTGTGGGTAAAACAACATAATCGTTGAATTTCAAACTGCTTTACTTTGGTTTTTATAGTTTTGCTGGAAATGTGTATGTATCTATCAACTAGTTTCGAAATGTGTTGGCTCGTTTCTTCTTATTTTGTTAATACTTATTTGATTTATAAAATAAATTTGGTGGCAGGAAGGGTTAAGTGACTTATATCGTTTTCCATTGGACATCCAGAAGCTTTCCGAAGCGTCCATTGTACAAATTCCATTGGCACAAAAATCCTCTTCTAATAATTCAGAGAAGATAACTTCTCTTCAGAATCCACTCGAGAAACACTAATACATTTAAATACAAACGTCAAAACAAACTGCCGTACAACTTCATATTTTTTCAACAATCCATTTGTAGGTAATAATTGTATTAATATAATCTTACATATATACAAATCATGAAAAACAAAAAGAAAAACTATTATTTACAAGTTATGGGTAGATACACTATTGTTTATAATTTCACTTTTTGTGTGCCAACAAGAAGTTTCTATTTAATGATTCACCAATAAAGACAAAACTTCAGAATTGAGTAGAAGTAACAAGCACTATTCCATTAGATTCAGAATTAATGTCTTCTTGAGTGAAACCAATGGAAAACGACATTACTATACTTCCAACCATTATTGTGGGCATGGCAGGACTCGAAGTGACTAACAATTTTGTGCAGAGTCCCAAAGGCCAAAGATGATAGGTACTTTTCATGGCTCTTGAAGGATCTCACTATTCCTCGAATAAAAGCTCCCTGAAAAAAAATTGTTAAGATGTCCATGTCCTTCGGCCAGTGGCCCGTTTATGCAAAAGTGAATTAACAAATGCTTGGAACTCTAGTAATCGAAGAAATTATTTCTTTTGGATGAATTGTTTTCCTTATAGGGCGAGTCAAAGCTGATAAATTTTTATTTTGATAAGGAAAGTATTTCTTAGATTTTTAGCATTGTGTCTAAATACTAGGAAAAGAACGCACTTCTTTTAATTATCAAAACAATTTCTGTATTCCAAAATTCTGTAAATGAAAAAATAAAAATTGTTTAGATAAAAAAAAAACAATTTTTCTTTTATCATTTACAGAAATTTTGAAGATGGTTTTGGAACACTGAATTTTAGATTTACAGAATTTTGAAATACAGAATTTTGAAAAATTAATTTTGGCACTTACAGAATTTTTGATTTACAGTATATTGAAACACAGAATCTTGGAAAACAGAATTCTGCAATCTGAATTTTGACACATACAGAACTATCACAGTACACAAAGTCAGTCACATAACACGGGATCCACCATTTTCCACTGGTTTTGAGATATGCGCAGAACTGAACAAACATGAAAACGCTTATTATATTACCTGCAATATGTGTATCGTGCAGAATTATGACCCCAACCCCTAAATATTCTTTTTTTAAATTAAAAGGGATCTATATCGTTCTGGTGATATTATACCTATGTACATAAATTAAGAACAATGCGTGTTGTCTATTTATTTTGTGTGTAAACACGTTTTAACAAACGGTTCATTTACCTCTCATTTTTGCAGTAGGTTTACCCCAAGCTTAGAATCCGTTTTAGGTATTGCTCCGTCTTTCAATTTGGCAAACTTCGATCTTAGCAAATATTGTTATTTTGCTCCATCTATTTAAGCCTGGTTTTTATTGATGGGTTGTCTGAAGCAACCAAGATGATCCAGCTAGTTTCGGAATCTCTGTTTTGAACCCGTACCCGTTTTATCGCATCAATTTTCAAACTTCACACACTTACAATATAATTGTGATCAGCAAAACCAATGAAAGAGCTACTCATATTTTAATTTTGAAACGAAACTTATAAACGTTTAGACAAAATTTATAAAACTATAATTAAGACACTACTTCTTGTGAAAAAGACGTACAGAAGGTTTCGCTGTAGTTAATCAACTGAAATGAACTGATAATTCTTGAATATGTTTCCCCTGCAGTACACAGGTACATGTTAGTGCACTTTACCCCTTACCAAACACGATGCGGGAAACGGTGCCTGTGGATGCTCTCAAGTGAATGCCTGTCACCTTGATAAGATATGCCAAACGATTAGTTACCACCATATTGAATACCTACTATGTATAACATTTTTGAACTCCCAATGATACTACTATCAACATTATATATACAGTGAGCGTGAAAAGTGAGCAAATACAAACATGATTTCTAGAGCTACATGAAATTTAAACAAAAAAATTGCATCCTAATAATAAAAAACTAAATCTTTATTTAATAGCAATAAGTCACAATAAACACATTCAAGATAAAACTAATTTTTTCATAATAACAATTTTTTCTAGTAAAAACTAAATAGACTACAAATATAACGCGTTTATTTTTTGGTTTAAATCCCATGTAACTCCAGAAATCTTATGGGTGTTTACTCACTTTTGAAACTCACTGTATACCTACCTAATGTTTCTCTTTTGTCAGCTCTAAACTGTACGTTGATATTTCCACACAATCAAAAACATCTTCAGCATAACAATAACAAGACTAATTGTATTAGAACACATCCTATACGTATACTTACATTTACAGATTATGTAGATTTGGGACTCCGTAGGCAGCTAAATGAGATAAGCCTTGCTATCAACGCAAAGATCGTCCTTATTTACTCCAATTTCATTTATGCTATGTAATGTAATGCACTTCCGAAATTATACCTGACCTACGTACTTCAAAGAAATCCTAAGAAAAATTCTGCAAATAACTTAAGGTTTAATTGAAGTCAAGGATCAATAATTTAGTACACTACATATTTTTACTTTTTGTTTCGGGATCAAATATCTGGTAGATTACCTAATGGCTTAGCCATATATGTAATCCTTTAAAGTAAAACTTATCATATAATCAGAGTTCTAAATACTAAAATCATGACAACTGATAAAAGAGCAAAGAAAAAGGAGTCATGATGTGATAAAAGTTAAAGAAATTTAAATATCAGAAATGATAGATCGATTTTACGTTACATAACTTTGAATGGTACCTATGTTCAAACCTACATATGTATTGAGGTGGTCCTTAAAATAGTGGCTCGATTGAACATTTTACATGTGTGTTTTTCCATATATGTACATATTAGGGTGGTCCTTATATTGGGTTTTTTGGAAATTCCGAGATGGATAGACATCAAATGGCTCTACATGGAAAAAAAAATTCCTAATTTCTTCAGATTTTTATTTCACCTCCCCCCCCCCCCGGTCTCCCTTTAACTTTACTTTAAGGTACTAATTATGGAGTTAGGGGGATTCTTATAAAACGCAAAAAAACAATCCAAGGGAAAAGATTAGATTTAGAAGAAAAAAAATCGTATTGAAGGGGGCATATATTTCCCCCAGTTCAGGCGGAAGAAGTAATTTTCTAAAAATTTGGCTCAGATAGAAAAAAATTATTTAAAAAAAATGTGAACATGTACAATGCCACGCTTAAGCATTTCTTAAAGCCACGATTTAATTCTATAATATGCTTTCTAAATAAAGTTTCTATTATAAATACTTTTTAAAAAATAATTTTAATCTTAAAAAAATTATTATTTTGTTTCTAAGTATTTAAGTTTTAAAATTATTTTTTCAAAAACTATTTATAGTAAAAACTTTATTTAGGAAACATATTACAGAATGAAACTGTGGCTTTAAAAAAAGTTACAGCGTGGCATTGTAAGTGTTCCCGTTTCTTATTAAATATTTGTTTTCTGTTTTAAGCCAAATTTCTAGATTTCTACCCCTCAGACCTGATCGGAGGAAATAGACCCCATTCAATGCAATTTTTTTCTCTTTTTATCTTATCCCTTGACCACGAAGAGTGAAATTTCTTCGAAACGTCGGGTAGAAGAATTTATAAATAATTCTTATTAATTAACGCGGTAAGTTCCGAAAAGTTTAATAACTTTAAAATGATTAATGTCCGCGAAAAGAAGTTTAAAATTTTTTCCTCGTCTGAATCTAATCTATACATTCTGATTTTTTTGCGTATTATAAGAATACCCTTATCAGAATAATCCTTACTCCATAATTACTACCTTAAAGTAAAAATAGGGAGACCAGGGGGTGAAATAAAAAACTGAAAAAATTGGGAAATTGTTTTTCAATATGTTTTGAATCGAATGAGGGCCATCCAAGACTATGTCTAATTTAAGGACCATCCTAGTACATATACCTTCTTTCGTCTTGGGGGACGGGTTAAAGGTAAAATAATGAGCTAACATTTTTCATGAATTTTTTTTTAGGAACGACCCCATAGGTCGTATGATTTAAAAATAAAACAATTAGCTTTTTAATGACCATTCTACTACATAATGTAAGCAAACATTTTAAGATTCAATGGAAGACTCTCTGTAAGTTCATTTTTCTCCTTGTACTACGGTTACATTAGATGCGTATTCTGACGAACAATCGTTCTGACGTATTCGTCAATAACTGCCAAATTTTATCAGGAAGATGCACAGTTGTATGGAAGTTGTTCTCTCTCCTATTTTGGGTATTTTATTTATAAAATTATTTAAAAATAGTAATCGGTCTGTACGTGAACTTCCTATAACTACGAATTTAATTTTTTTTATGAGCTTTGACAGAACTTTGGGCTAAATGCGTAGAAAGTCGCAGTTTTGGGAGGTACGCGAACAGACATAATGATTTTATTTATAAGACAATTTTAAAATTGTTACAAACAAAAATAATAAAGGAAACTAAAAAACAACCTACAAACAAAATACGAGCCAAAAACTCCAGCTATAATTGAATGGTCAATTTCGAAAAGGACACATCTCTGAAAATTCAAAATATTCAGGAAATGAAAAAAATAATTATTTTCTTAAATGTTGTTAAAGTAAAATAAAAGTAAGACAACACTATACCCTCGCCCTTAAGGCAAATTGTTGAATGCATCAGCATTGGCATTCGTTTTTGTGAAGTCTTTCAGACTAGATGTGTATATAAACCTAAATAAACAAGTTATTATAACTATCCTAGAAATTGGTTACTCTGTTTTATTAAGGTTTATCTAAGTCGATATAAAATCTCTAACAGTATGTACTTAGTTCAAAATTCAAACAAATTATTTTTGGATTACATTTCGAGGTCCTTAACCAATCAGTCATTATAGAAATATTTGTTGTTAAACGTTAATTTGGATACATTTTTGGATAATTTATATTAATGAGATGTATGACCTTTTCGAAATTGACTGAATTAAATACACAGAATTTAAGGGAAAAAACAATACACATTTCGTGAAGCTGTTATTTTAGGTATCCAAATTAAACATATTACTTAAATCAAATATAAGTAATTTATTTTCTTGTTAAATCTTCTTTCTAGGTTCTCTTTCGTCTTTAATATTTTTAATGAAATAAATTCAATAAGACATCTCCTAGAGCTTTGAGTTTTGACTTATTTGAAATAATTTCTGGACAAGCAATGGCAATAACAACAGCCGAATAAATACTAAATATGAACTTTTTGTTAAGCAAAACAGTAGCAGGGGAGCATAAGGGTTACATTGATACGACAAAAACGTATATGTCAAAATATTTGACTTTTTCACTCAATTCAATTTAAACCTTAAAAAATCTTCTCCTGTAAAATTTAGTTTTTGTGACGTAGACCAATTTCGCTTTCCGCTGACGATATTATGCAAACAAAAGTTAGCAAATGACTGGTTTTGTTCGGTTCGGAACACTCTTAAAGCAATATTAAAATAAATAAAATAAGATTTCATCAAAAAACCAAAAAGAAAGAGTGAAAATCATCTGTCCTTAACCAAAACATAAATTCACTGTTTACAAGTTATAGGCACCAAATCCTACATTTTCGTAAGCTTACTCTTTTTTTAAATGGCTATACCTTCTATGCAATAGTTCGGAGGGAAAGTTTGTGTTAAAACCTGTAAATAATCGCATAAAGCCATGGACGAAACCTGATGTTTTAACATTAGACCTTGAATAACTTTTTAGATATTTTGACTTTTGGGCTTTTCGATTGACAATCCAGAAGCGTTCGAAATGCGTGTAAGCCCCTTTAAGTGTTCTATTATCATTCAGAATAACAGTTCTTCTCCTGAAACGAATAGAAAACAATTCTGGATTTTATTTCAGAATCGAAACCAGAACTACGCACACATTCAAACGCTATTTGTCAAAGTGTTGTCAAAAATTGCTAAAAGTAAATTTTTAGCTAAAAATAATTAATGTAAAGAACAATTATTTTCCGTTTAGAATATTATTTCCCCATTTCTATTATTATTACTATTTCGGCATCCGCATGTGTAGTTGAACACATACAGGGATACGAAAACTTCCGAATTAGAGTGCATGTGACTGTTTCTTGCGATTTGCCAATCGAAAAGGCCAAAATGCCCTTGGTTTTTCCAGCAGTATAAATACATATATTTTGAAAACATTTTATTTTTGTGTATTGAAGAAGATAAGATTATAAGATTCTGATTTTATATTTTGTGCTTGCATAAGGTAAGTATGGTTAGTGCCTTTGACTATCTTATCACGCGAATTTCCAGCCGAAACCACCTACAAAAAAAAAAGTTATTTTTTTCATGTGTTATAAACTAACAAATCTTCCTATAGTATCTTTTGTTATGAAGTAGTGCTTCTCATCTTAGCCGTTCGGACTCGGCAAAAATTGTATGGAGTAATTGTCATGAGTTTGTCAATAGTGAAATAGTTCCGGGTTAAATTGAATTTTGTCATATTTTTCGCATTTGAATTTGAATCATAATTAACATTTATGTATGTTTTATTCCAATAAAACTTTGCTTAATTGATATTTTAACCACGCTTATTTTACATTTTGTTTGTATGAAATATGTTGTTAAAAATAAAGCTAAAATTAAATTCAAAATTCTATAAACCTGAGAAAATTAAATACATTATTTACATAACACTATTTTACTATTGTAAGATTTCCAGCAACTTAATATCATTTTTGCAATCGTCTTGTGCGTCTGAATCACTTCTAATAGACTCTTCTAATATTTCTTCGGATTCCTATAAAATGAGGAGAGAGTTTAACATTTTGAAGTGCTAAGAAAAGAGCTAACTTACACTAAATCCAAAACAGTCATCCATTTCTGTTGCTTGGCCTTTTCTTTCCTTAATAATATTGACTCCTTCGTCGGTGAATTCTGTGATAGAATATAAACGAAATTATTAATCTTTTATAAATGTACAGGAACCAATTAAAGTAAAGTATTACCTGAAATAACAAACTCATCATCTAATTCATGTTTTATTACTTTCCCTTCATCAAATGGTAAATCATTTTCATCATCGCTTTGTATTATTTCCACAACCATGTATTGCTGATCGTCGATGCTTTCTAGCGTTACTAGTTCCCTTTCTTCCTCTTTCTTGATTATTACCTCCTCAAAATTGTTTATATCTGATGCTGCTGATTCTAAATATTTTTCCATTGCCTCTTCATCACAATCCACCATTTGTTCTTCTTCCTCTTCAACTTCGTAATCTTCTTCTTCCACTTCCCCTTCATCCTCCTCAACATCGCTCGTAGCTTCCAACGTTCCTTCATCGGTTTCCATTTGACTCACTATGAATAACTTCTTCTCTGTATTCGATTCCTTTAATGCTGAATCGGGATCATGTGTAACCATGTGCCTCATAAGGTTCCCTTTTCTACTAAATGCACGTTTGCAATCGGGGCATGAATGTGTTTTTGCTTGTGGTTTTGGTGGAACGTAGTCCTTATTATGATAGAGATTTTGATGGCGCCTGAGAAGCTGTTTTTGTCTAAAACACTGTCGACAAAGCTTACACTCAAACGGCTTTTGATCGGTATGAATCAACAAATGAGAGTCTAAATGCCGCTGAGATATTGAAGCATAAGCGCACAAATCGCATTTGAAACATTTTTCACCATCGTGGGTCTTACTGTGCACCTTATATGAATACCGATCTGGAAAGGACTTTCCACACCTCTTACAATTCAGCGGACGTTCAGAGGTGTGTAACTTTTGAATATGTATTCTCAAGTCAGTCTTTCTGCCACAAGTCGTTGGACAGAGGTGACACTGGAAAACAGGCTTATCGCCAACACTGTGAATTAGTTTGTGTTGTTTAAGAGAATTTGACTGAGTGAACTTGGAATGGCAAATTTCACACTCATACGGCTTTTCCCCAGTATGGGTGCGCATATGCCGCTTTAATTTGAAAGTGTCTGGAGACGCATATGTACAGTGCGGGCATTGAAAAGGACGTTCTCCAGTGTGACATCGAATGTGGCGCTTTAGTTTGCTTAATTCAACGCTAGCATATTCGCATTCGAAGCATTTGTGCGGTTTTTCGTGGGTATGCTTGTAGCGAACATGTCGCACCAATTCTCCAGATGTGGTAAAATTGCTCGAACAAGACTTACATCCATACGGCTTGTTTCCGGTATGAGTATTGGCGTGATTTTGAAGGGAAGCGTTTGTCTTGAAACCACGTTCACAAACTGAACACTTAAATGGCCGTTCGTCCGAATGGCATTTCATATGACGGGCTAATAAGTATCTTTTTGAAGACACATATTCACAATGTGGGCACGGGTGCGATTGGGTCTTTTTATTTTTCATATTTACACAAACAACTTTTGGAGGAAACTGTAAATCTGTCAGTTTGTCGTTGGTTTCTTCATTTTCATTAAAATCGAAAATTTCTTTGTCATCACTATCTTCATCTTCATTTTGATTTCTGTTTTCGTTACCGTCATCGTCTTCTTCATTACCCTCCACATCTTCCATATTGACATTGGCAACATTTTCGTCCTCATTTACATCATCAACTTCTACGTCATCGTTAAGTGTATAAGTTAAGTGTATATAATCAATATCACCATCTTCATCATCATCATCATCAATCTGGTTCTGTAACTTTTTTGAAGCATTTCTAACAGATGTTGAAGTTTTTCGATTCTTATTTTGTGTTATTTTTGGTATTTTTTCTAATGTTATTTCTTCCATATCATCACTGTCTTCTCCTATAATATGAGCATTTTCAGGTGGATCTGTAGGTACTGGTTCCGCATCTTTGGTCGCCTGATAGTAGTAGTTTCCAGCTTCATCAACAAAGTACGTTCCTGTTTCTTGTTCGTCATCATCCTTAGAATGAGCATTCAACAGCTCTGCAGCATCTACAAGACTATTACTAAGACTACGGCTGCCTTCTTCTATTTCTTTATTAAATGTATCTAAGTATGTCTGAAGCTCATTAGTTTCAATTTTTATTTGGATACCATTTGGAATTCGAGACATTATGGAATTCTGAAAAAAATTATTCAATTTAACTAAAAAATAAATGATGAACAAAAGCATTGCAATATAAAGTCCAAACAAATCTATTTTGAATGAAAATTAAACCAATTGATGAATCTTCTACTCCTTTGACTTATTTCAGTTATATTGTAGACTTTGTATTATTGCAACCTTCCCATAAATAGGTATCACTTTACTGTAGTTTTGGTTACATACTGGTATTAAATCGAAAAGATTTTAATCAATTCATAGTTCTTTCTGAATCTTATTTGGTCCCAAAAACCTAAATTCACTTAATATCTAACTATAGGATTAAATGTTTTTACTTTGTTTAACAAATGATTAATAAGCTTATCGGCATAAATTTTGATGGTACACTGTGTCGCTGAAAATTCAATTATTGCATTCACATCTTTTTCCATGATGTGTAGGCTGTAGGCGAAGATCATGAAAAATGCTTTCCCGAAGAGATTACAAAGATTCAAATATGTTATCAGGATTCATTCATAGGTATTTAATTTCATTTATGTAAGTGTCTTTCAACAATAATTTTGAATTGTATGTTAATCAAATTATAGAACGGTAACTACATTTATCAATCTTTATACTTTCGTCAAGTTATGCTTATTTGTTATATGTATGTATTTGAATTTTATTTTGAAATGAATAATTTAACGAATCTTAAATCTAATAGATGTACAGCTTACCAGAGTTCTGCTAGAGCATTGAGTTGGATAAACCAAAGGGACATGACCATCAATACCTTAGTCTGAAGCATTAATTATACAATACAAAAGTACAAAAGTAGACATGGAGATCAATTAACTGTCAGTCAGATTGGCCACATTATGCGCGTTTTGTTATCATCGGGATCGCCATGTCCATTATCGATCGAATTTCTAGTAACTTATTAAGAAGTTCTATGCCGCCACCATCAAGCATTGATAACCAGTGGTGGCAACATTATCAAAAAGCCATTAGATATTCTATTTCTGACTTGCTAAATTTGACACGACCAAAATGAAACCCCTTGTCAAACGATAAAGTGCCGAAGCTCATGCAACTTCACAAGAGGCATACACAGCGGGACCATTGTAGTAAAATAACTCAGTTCTGAGAATATTAAAAAACCATTTCTACAAAATGGAGACAAATGAACCAAGTTCGACAGTTAGGCAGATTATACCATTCAACATAGGCGACATAGGCAAACAGTTCCGTCCAACCAATCCAATCTTATCCAAAAGCTGCTGCAGCCGATAGCCCTTCAGCTGAGTTGTTCAGAGCGAAAGACGGATAATTGGTTTGGACTTTGGAGTATGCATCAGCACCAGGTCAATGTTTTTGCCCGATCCTCTAGAAAGAAGACCCCCTTGACCTCTTGAGCACGTCTACTGCATCAAGGTCGACATAAACAATACCGATATCTTTGATGTCAAAACAATTGGAAAAGGCCAAGGCGATCGACAGACATAGGACTTCTTTAACATCGTAGATACAATCTTTCAAAAGTCGTTTTAATTACTCGTAAACATGACATTGACATTACAAAAAATGACGGCAGTTCAGCGGCGCTTCTGAGTTTTGAGAAGGAGGCCGAGAAGATGGTGTTAATAATCAGCGGTCAATAGGTCAAAGAACACCCAACATGACGTCTTGGACAGAACGTTACGATACAGAAATTTTGAGGTACTTAAAATCGAGCCCCAATTTCAGTGATAGAAGCCTGTAAGTATAAAGCTATTTTGTTTGAAATGAAATAGTAGGTACCTACGAGGTGATAAAGCATCAGCAGAGAAAGAAAAAGTTTTCAGTACCCACTACCCAACCCAACTAATATAATAATCTCCCGAAAAAAGAGTGAATGCTGGATAACAAAGAATAAAAATTGAAGGCTAAATCACACTTTTATCTCAGAAACCAAGGAATGCCAAGGTGAAGGGAAAACTCAATTCTGTCAAGAAATGACGCGACACCATATGTTTCGTAATCACACCCTTTCCCAGTTTTTGGTTGAAGGCTTTTTGCAAAACATAAAATATATCAAAGAATATTTTATAATAAAATTTAATAACAAAAAAACATTACAAATAAAAAAGTAAACAAAAAATAAATTATATTTACTGAAAGATAGGGGGCTCTTCAATTAACTAAAAGAAGCACTTTGGAAATTTATCACCGATTGGCGCTGCAGATGCTGACAATGTTCGGCGGCCATTAAAGTTTTCCGGGGCCATTGATTTTTTTTCTTAACCTATTCTCATACTCACTTGATTGTTGATTGTTTGGTGTTAAATATTTACAAATTGATATCGTTCAATATTTAATGAATTTATTTGAATCTTTTGCTTTTGCATGCGTGATTAAAAAGAGAATAGAGAATTAAATCACGTTTCTAACAAATCTGGCCATAATACGAAATATTGCCGTCAGAGCGTTGGTATGGCTCCATTGGCTCCTTTGGTTATTTCGTAGGCACGGGCAGCTGCGTGGTTTAAATAAAAGATGGCGTCACACATATGTGGGGAAATACTGGGATTTTTATAAGAAAAACTGTCAAGCCAAATTTGAAATTTAAACAAACACCTAAGCTCCGTGTACACCATAATCAAAATAATACTACGTTTTCATTAGAGTCGAAATGAGGTAATTTCGCAAATCACAGAAAAAGTATTTTCATTTGTAATTATTACGTTCATTTGACAGCTCATTTCATTTTTGAATTTAAACTGGTTATTAATCGCATTTTGTTATTGTTTTTTTTCTTTCTACTTCCATTGAGCTTCGACATTTCCATACAACAAAATTTAAGAGCTTCGAAATGTGGCCAATTGGGTGTGTTCAATAGGTTTTGACTTAATTTTCAACCTAATTTCTTCTAAATTCAGTTGAAATTATCTCATTTGGAAATGTGAATCTGTATGGGAAATGGACTTCGTATCAATCAATTGCGATAATATTTTTCTTTTTATGTATGAGATAGAAAAACTGAATAAACATTTTCGGTGTGTTAGTTAGGTTCATTGCGATTGCTTGTGGAGTTGCTCATGTGCACGCTCAGTAGTCAACTTGTAACTAAACTATTTTGTTGTGGTAGCAGTTGCATGTGCGCGACTAGCCTTACAAAACAAAACTAAAAACAAATAAATGAAAATAAAAGAATTTGTGTATGTGTGCCTGCAACATTAGTATTTTAAGGATAAGAAGTACCGACAAAGTTGGGCCAGTTTGAAAACAGTTTGATTTTACAGTTTGGGGATGCTTGGAGAAGATAGAGTTGTTCCCATTTTCGGACTTTAAAACAGAGCTATGAGTAGTTGGTGAATAGCAAGAATATTATTTGACTTATGAACCTCATAACCTTATGAGTGCCTGATAAATATCGCCCTAAGTCTGGTAATTTGGACCCTTTTCACATGAGGGAACTGAGTTTACAGCAAGAGTGAAGAAAAGCAAGGTTTTTAAGAGATTTTTCGAAATTACTTCTCACACATCACGTAGAGTTGATTCTACCAATGGACCTAAAACAGAAATATAAAACTCTGTAGTTATTTCTTTCCGTCGTGTTGTAAAAGAGTTTTCAAAGGAAATTAAAGAAAACAACAAGAATTTCAGCAACTTTTTTATCATGTAAAAGAGGACTTGCTGATAGAAAGGGCCAATAGCAGGAAAACTTTTAAGATTATTTTATTTACAACATTAAAAAAAACTCGGTAATACAAGTGCCAAATGTATTTAAGTGCCTTTGGCACTTCTCATTTGACAGATGAATATTAACTAAAACACGGAATCAAAGCTTATACAAGAAATTAGCATTTTAAAGCAAAATGCCATGAAATATCAATTTAAAAGTATTTTACGATATTTAGTTAAAGCCTTGACTACATTGGCCACTTTTTGCTAAATTAAACAAGTAAAATATTTTTTTTCCGCTAGAGCAATTGTTTTTGGAAAAAGAATATACTATTTTTTTCCTAAAGCTCAGTACGCAGATCGAGCCTAAATTCCGCTCCCACTTTTCTTGTCAAACACCAGCTAAAATCCTAGCTATATTTTGACATAAAATTGTTGTGGAGAATACATCACAAAAAACAGCTGTTCTCTGAAAAAAAAAGTATTCAACAATTTTCAACAGTTTTATTTATAAACTTTGTCTTACTTTAGACAGCCGTCCAACTCAAAAAGTTGACTTGAATTGAATTGAATTGAAAAATTGAACTTTTAAGCTGGAGGTGCGTACCTCTCGGCTAAAATGCTTGGCTGAATTTTAGCTTGTCTTAGTTTTGGAGAGAATTTTGTATGGGATCAAAATTTTAGCTTGATCTGCGTATTAGGCTTGAACCTAAATTTAAA
Source organism: Dasysyrphus albostriatus (assembly GCA_946251815.1). Classification (NCBI taxonomy): domain Eukaryota; kingdom Metazoa; phylum Arthropoda; class Insecta; order Diptera; family Syrphidae; genus Dasysyrphus; species Dasysyrphus albostriatus. The sequence goes on from OX276336.1 coordinate 100,533,175, forward strand.
GCTTTCTGCATCACTTTTATACATTTTCCAGTGAGAAACACTATTTCAAAATGAGTTTGAAAATTTTCACTTTTGTACTTTCACTTTTTTGGCTATGTAGTTAAAGCTTAAGGCTTAAACATGGATTTCTGTGTATTACATTTTGATGTCTTATGCCAGGCTAGAGGCAGCTAAATTCATTATTAGTATATGAATTCTCTGAAAGGAGAAGACTTTTATTTAAGCTTTAACTAAATTTGATTAAGTAAGGCCCATTGAAACAACAACAAGAACTTTCAATTTTGTCTATATAGAAACAACCCCCCTACTTCCCTTGCCAACAAACTGCCGTGGTGTTGAACTCATCTTACCCATCCAATTAGGGCCAAAAAGGAAAGCAAAAACTGGTCTCAGGTCGAAGAAATCAAAATAAAATCGATTTTTTGAAAGGAAAATTTCACTAGAGTTTTCATTGAAATTTCGATGAAAACTTTGTTCCATCAACCTGAAATATGAAAAGTTTACAAAAGAAAATTCGGGCTTTATTTTGGTGGGGACAAAGCATTATATTAAAATAAAATATTAAACAATCGTTATAAGTCAAGTAGTTTTCTTATTTTATAAAATGTGTCAGAACCACGATAAGAAAAATTAAAAACCTAAAATTCCGAAGGTTCTTGAGACTAAAAATTGTGTAAAAAACAATTCTATGACGGTATTTACATTAGGCTGAAAAATTGTCTGTTTCTTTCGGCGTTTAAATATTTACATCTCACTTCACTTCAATGAAGGAGTGAGTGGAAGTGAGATGTTAGTACTGAAAAATACATCGTCTATGAAAATTTATGTTGACTAATGTAACCATTCCAAACACAAATAGTAATGCATAGCACCCATAATCTTCCCATGTAAGCGTTTCCCTTAAATTTCATTTTCAAAATAATGGGATTTTCTTCATTCTGTTGCAGTTTGAATGCTTTCATCGGCATGACAAGACGACCCCATTTATGTGACATTTTGCACAAAAACATCTGCAGCATTCTACTATTCTAAAACTTTCCCGCGTTTTAAAATCTTGTAGTAATTGCATTCCAAAATTTGAATAGTTAAGATCATTCGCGCAATCGAAATAAAGCGCTTTGCATTAATATTTTAAAGATTCCCTTCCTATTGAAAAAACGAGTAAGTATCTTAAAAAACATTCAAATATAACCTCAATTTTAAATCGAAATACAATCCGCGCAGTCTCAAAATGCCGAGAGCAGCCAAAACAGCAATAAGACGAAAGGCATCGGCCCCCACAAATAACAATGAAGAGGGTCCCATAAAGAAAATTCAACGATTATTGTATTCTCTGCCACTTCCACCAATTAATACCATTACTGGCAAAGTACTTGCTTGTGGCCAGGGTGATATGGGACAGCTCGGTCTGGGAGACGATGACAAAGACATGGAGCGTAAAAGACCCGCTCTTGTTCCAGGTCTAACAGATATTGTCGATGTACGAGCGGGTGGAATGCACAATCTGTGCTTAGACAAAAATGGACAAGTCTATTCATTTGGATGCAACGACGAGGGAGCCCTTGGACGAGACAGCTCAGAAGAAGGTTCTGAGTTCTTACCCAAGAAGGTAGACTTGCCTGGAAAGTGCCTCAAAATCTCGGCCGGAGACTCACACTCAGCTTGTTTGCTAGATGACGGAAAAGTATATGCGTGGGGATCGTTCCGAGATTCACATGGAAACATGGGTCTCACTCTTGAAGGCAACAAGCGGCTTCCCATCGAAGTCTTGCCGGGAATCGTTTCCTGCGATATTGCATCGGGAGCAGACCATCTAGTCATCCTCACATGTAGTGGGAAAGTATACACCATGGGATGTGCAGAACAGGGACAGCTCGGGCGGGTTTCTCTCCGTTCAGCCTCCGGCGAAAGCCGCCGTGGAAAAACAGAACTTCTTCGTCCTGGCCTCGTCATAATCAAGAAGGGTAAACCAATTGAGGCCATATGGGCCGCTACGTATTGCACATTTCTTAGAGAATCGGGAACTTCTATCATCTGGGCATTCGGATTGAACAATTACAAGCAGTTAGGGTATCCGAAGGATGTCTCTGTTATCATAAATCCCATAAACACACGATTTGAAAATGTCAAAATAATTGCCGGGGGTCAACATCACACTTTGGTGCTCAAAACCGACGGCTCCTGCTATGCCATTGGGCGCAAAGATTATGGTCGTTTGGGGCTTGGCAATGCCACTGAAGACGTTACAGAGCTGCAACTCATCAAAACATTGAGTGACAAAGAGATTGTAACCATTTCGCGCGGAGAAGCCCAGTCCTTTGCAATCACAAAAGACGGACAGTTGTACGCTTGGGGAATGGGGTCCAGTCTGCAGCTGGGCACAGGCGAAGAAGATGATGCGCTAGTGCCAACTCTTATTGAAAGTAAACAAACGAAAGGCAAGAAGATACTTCAAGCCTATGGCGGAGGACAACATAGTATTTTTTTGGTAGCTGATGATAGTCCATCTGCTGAAGTCAAGGAGGCCCCTAAAAAGAATCAGGTAGCCAAACCATCGGAAACAAAAGATCAAAAACCAGTAGGAGAAGCTGTGGAGAAAAAAAATGAAACTGACACTTTAACAAACGGAGAATCAAAAGCTGATTCATCGGAAACAAAGGAGACGATTGCAGCCCAAGAGACAGCAGCACCAGTGGCAAAGAAAGGCAGAAAAAAAAAGTAGGAAATTCGGGTGAATTTATAAACTCCTGGACTTAACTTCGACTTAATTTTCTATTTATTTAACTTCAAGAACACATCTTTTTTTTTACTTTTTCCCTTTAGTTTTCTTCAATAACTTTCTTGTTATAAATGTTCCAAGTTCTTTGTTCATGTATTTAAGAATTATGTTTACACCATCAAATGTGTAGTTAAAAAATCTGGCTTGGATCACATTGTTCTTTAATTAATAAATTTTTTCTTAATACGAGTTTTTACATGTTTTATTTTGATTAAAGAATTATGGTACCAAAATTTATTCATTTCGTCCGAGAAATCAGATGGGAACGCTCAAATCATTTTGTACACTAAGCGTACTCATTGATTGTATTAGTTTTTTATATGGAATATTCCGGCGAAAGAAGAAACAAAATACTAATTCCTTTTTTTGTTTGCCAACTTTCACTCAATTACCTATAACGAAAAAGTGTAATGCGAGCTGCTCTGAGTCTCTGACAAACGTCGCGTCGGCCCAAAGGCAAAACTCACATTGCACAAGAAAGTGATGTTGTCAATGAGATATATTTTTTTCGATCCGTGGTCTCATTTTTCACTGTACCTATAAGCCCGGGAACCTTATTTAAAATACGAGGAACGTTACTTTTTAGCTGCAAAAAGTATGTTTCGATTTGATTTGCTTCAATAGTGTATTTTCAGTGAGTTTCACCTTTGAACTGACGTTATAATTATACAAACTGTCAAATTTTCGTCAAGAATTGTCGAACAATTAATTGTGTATGAAAAATAAGTGGAGACTTGGTTATAGGAATTTACTATCCTTTTTTTTTATTGACATCACTATCGAACTCCGTACTACATAAAAAAATCACAACGAGATTTTTCGTTTATAATTTCGTTGTGTCATTTTCTGTAGGGAAATTTTCGCTTCAGCTGCGTACTATGCTCTACAGGTGACATAATAAGAATTTTGACTTTTGTTCAGTCAATATTTGTTGTTGTTTACGTGTTTTTTTGTCCATCATTGAAACCCATCATTGAAAATTTTAATGATTGATTTTAAGACAATTAGAAAGCAAAATCATTTATTATTTTGATGGACAAATAAAGCTAAGGGCTTTGTTAATATTTCTAATAAAAAAAATTCAAATAGGCCCAACTTTTTACATAAAAAGACTTTTCTTATTTCAATGATTGAACTGCCTTCCCAATGATCATTGAAATCTTAAAAGTCGTCTTATGTGGAAAGTTGGGCCCATTTGAAAATTTTTGTTTGACTAGAAATATTAATTAAGTCTGGAACATCATTCGTTCATCATAATAATAAATGATTTTGCATTCCTAATGTCTCAAAATCAATCATTAAAATGATGAGTTTCAGCTATAACTAGCACCTAAAATGCCCAGTGTGCGCCAGGCCTTATGACTTAATTTCCAACCTAATTTCATGCAAATTCGGTTGAAATTATCTCATTTAGAAATGTGAATTTGTATGGGAAATGAGATGGTTTCATATCAAATTTGGAAATTATCAACGAAATTACCTCATTTGGCCTAATAAAAACGTAGTATTAGCTATGTCCAGTTAATTAAGTGCATTTAACTTCTGTTCTTGCATTTAACAACAAAAAGGGTACTGCCAGATTACTATTGTCGTTGTGATATCGATAATTTGTATAGAAATGTCAAATTTTGCTGGTAAAATTATTCAATACAAAATGGCAGACCAAGGCAGATGTTGAAATGTCCTGATGTCATTTTTTACACCAATGTGCATATGGACAGGCAAAAAAACGCAGCTAATATAGGCGCTAGATTTGTTGACTGTGGGTGAAACTAACCAATATAAAAAGGATCAAAGTTCGACCCATCTACTGCTTAGTTAGAAATAATCTGTTACAATTTTCTTCGATTTTCTACTACAATAACAAATGTCATTTTTTCTTTTTTCTAAAAAGCATCGACCTGCCCTGTCACCACAAATTTCTTCTCTCACAAGATTTTCTGATGCAATAATTTATTTCCCTGTAAATTATTATAAAACACAATTAAATAATTATCTATTGATAAAGTGCAACAAATCAATTTCATCATGGATATTGACGATGCGGTAAGTAAACAAACAAAATAAATTTTTCTAAAAAAAAAATGTGAAAGCCACATTATTTGATGCTAAAAGAAAAGAATTAGGTTATGATCTAGAAATTAATGCAATTCTGGAAATCCCACAGAATTTCGATATAACTTTGTTGAAAAAAAAGAAGAAGAAGAAGGGCTTCGACTTAGATGCGGCTTTAGGTATCGACGATAGTGCCAAAAAACCAACCGAAGGCGCTGTCGAAGAAGAAGCTGAAGAAGCTTTGCCAAATGACGCTGAAGATATGCTTGATTTGGACACATTTGGCAAAAAGAAAAAGAAGAAGAAGAAGCCGTTCAATCTGGAGGAACTCGATGTGGCACTTTTGGAAACAGAAACGCAGGAAACCGTCGACTTGGACATGGACTTCTCAAAAACCACAAAGAAGAAGAAAAAGAAGAAGGTAGAACTTGATGAATTGGTTGCCGAAAACAAAAACGAAGAAAAAGGCGATGACAAAGAAAATGGTAAGTTTTTAATTATGCTTTCAATTTTTTTTTATTATAAAGCAACAAATTTCTTGCTTTTTTAACCACAACATGCCTTACCGATGCGGATTTGAGCTTCAGTGAATCTGGTATTTAATATTCACATATAACTTATTTCAGTTTTTAGTAATTTTTAATTTTGATCGAACAAAAGGGCGTATACTTTCTGTTTTATCTCATCAAAAAAAAAAAAAAAACTTTAAATAGCTACCTACTTTTGATTTGAATTCATCACCATCTAAAAAAAAATTTGCTTCCCCCATCTTAACTTCAAACATTTGGCCACCATTTATTCTTAGATTCCAGTTTTGATTTCCTCTTTTACTCTGACTCATCCATACAGTTCCTTCATGTGATTATGGATGGATTAACATTTCTCGAGTGGCTAGCAAATCAAAGGAAGAATTTGATTACTCTCCTCACCTGTTCAATTTCGTTTCGAGATCTAAAAATATCAATTTAACTCTGCGGCTTTGGGATATTCCTTCAACAACATAGATTTTTGATTGATCGTAACCTTTGTTTTATCCTCTTTTCTTAAAAAATATCTTAACTTTCTTGTACAATAATACAGCATATAAAAAATGGTGTTCGCTACACTGGAAAGTTAAGGATATTCACGGAACATAATTTTGGTCAGGGAATTGGAGAAGCGGTCAGGAATTTTTTTCCGTATCAAATTTTTAAAAATTCGCTTAACTCCTTTTTAACTTTTTTCTGATCGAAAATTTCATCTAAATGAAAATAATGTGACTTAAAAAAAACTATAAATTTATTTATCCCAACGAGTTATGATTTAAACGCATTTTATTTAATCATTACAATGAATTATGTGGCACAGTCGTCACTTTTGTTAAAATAAACATTTTTGTAATTCGTGCAGTAGTCATTTTTAACTTTCAAAGCAAAGTTAGTAGATAGGTAAGTCTTTGGTAAATGCAAGTTAAGTTTATTGGTTTAGGATTTAATGAACTTAATTTAAAGATAGACTAAAAGCCTACATCAGATTTTGATCGTGATTGATAGCAAACCCAAAAGTAAAGGCGTCGAAAGCCTCAGTAAAGACTATTGGAAAAATCAAAGGACTTGCAGTCCACAACCGGTGCCTTTAGTGATTAAACAGTGCATAGAAAAAAAAAATATGAATGCAACTTCGGTAATCATGCTAGCCGAAATTGGTTGTTACCGCTCCCTAGAAAAGCTCTTCGGATCCCATATCACTAGTATAGTTTGCCACACTGTTTAAAAAATCCTGGTCTGACTTTGAACTTTGATTAATTTTTTAAAAGGTCTGGCAGGGCGAATAATGCACTCAAATGGTCTCGGATTTCGTTATATGTGATCCAAGGAGCTTATATAGGGAGCGAAAAACAAATTACTCGCGCTGAATCCGAACGCTAAAATTATTATAAAAGGAGATAAAATGCAAATCAATGACAACACGTTTGTTTACAAATTCTCACGAGGACTAGTAATTAAAACTCCAACCGAAATGGCGAGTATCCAACAACAATTTGGTTCAAGTGCACTTGAATACTTTGACAGCAGCGTGGGAGAAAATCAAACTGAGTTCGCTTTAACACCAACAACGCCACCAGTGGATATTAACCAGCAATAGGAGCACAGTGCCGTCTGCCATACAAGTAATAGTAGTGAATTTATAAAACTAAGCATTTTAAGCTATAATATAGCTGGTATAAAAAACAAACTTATGATAGCTGATTTTTTTAACTTAATTAAAAAATATGATATTATTATATTAATTGAAACTTTTTTAGAAGAAGAAAGACAAAATGAAATTTCAAATTATTTTAAAGATTTTAATACCAGCTATATTCCGGCAGTACGAAACAATATTCATGGTAGAGCTAGTGGGGGAATCCTATGTGGAATCAAAAAAAGTAAAATTAGTAAATTTGTAAAGTTTAGAGTAATTAATGGTAAATTGGTTTTTCAAATAGATGGCAATGTCAACCATAAAACTCACTATATTGTACCATTATATTTAAACTGTAATAATTGGTTGAACGACTTTGAAGAATTGCAAGGCTTTTTAAATAATTTTACATCTACAAACATTATGTTAATCGGTGATTTGAATGCCAGAATTGGGCTTTTTCAAAATCCATGCATGGAGTATTTGAATATTCGAACGGATTCATTTTCAAGCAGGAACTCTAAAGACGGATTAATTAATAGAAATGGTAGAGCCCTTATTGATTTACTTGAAAGTTTTGGTTTTTGGGTTTTGAATGGTGCATTGAGAAATGATGCTTGTGGTGAACTGACTTTTGTAGGTGGACAGGGAAGTTCAGTAATCGACCTCTGTGCGGTCACTGGAGAATGGATTCAGGCTATTGAAAACTTTGAAGTGCTAGCAGCCACCTTTACCTCCCACTTACCAATCATTGCTTCTGCAATCTTTTGCCAAGAATTGCCTCGTGATAACTTAAAAAAGCTTCCTAAATTGAAGTGGATAGTTCATCAGGGAGATAGATACCGCGAAAGATTAAATCGGTGCGTTGGCTCTCTACCAGATCCAAACTTTCTTGCAATTGACCAGATTGAGGAGAAGATAACAGAAATTGTAAGGTCATCTGCTTCCCAAAACATTGGTCGTAAACATTTGGAACCCTTATGCAAATGGTTTGATTCCGAATGCATTAGACTCCGTAAAAGATCTTTCGCATGTCTTAACTTATTCCGAAAATTCAATTCTGACCATTTTAAGTCTTTATATTTAGAAGCAAACAAAACATACAAGCAAGTCTGCGAGTATAAAAAACTATGCTACACATCGAACTTAGCAAAAAATTTGGAAAGTTGTAAGGACTCCAAGACTTTTTGGTGTAACGTACGGGAGTTAGGTGGAAGAAATCGTCCATCTGCAAGTCCACTAGGAGCTGAAGTTCTAGCTTCTTATTTTCGATCGTTGCTGACATGCAGTGATGATGTCCAGTCATTTCATTATGCTTTGCCTAACACAATAGTTGACGAGCTTGACTGTCCAATAATTTTCCAAGAACTAGAACTCGCTCTTTTTCAAATGAAAAACAATAAGTCCCCGGGTATTGATGGCATTCCTGTTGAATTTTTAAAAAACTCTTCTGTAGAATTTAAACGATATCTACTTTCGTTTTATAACGCTTTGTATGATAACTCCTCTGTTCCAGCAAGTTTTAATAAAGCTGTTATATTTTCAATTTTCAAGAAAGGTGACGCTAATTTACCTGAAAATTATAGAGGCATTTCAGTTTTGAATTCCATTAGGAAAATATTTGCAAGAATCTTGTATAACAGACTAACTACATGGGTAGAGGCAAACAATCGGTTAAGCATGTTTCAAGCGGGATTTCGTGAAGGATTTTCAACTATTGACCATATTTTTGCCTTAACCAGTATAGCTAGCAAATTTACGCAAAGGAAAAAAAAAACTTTATGCTTGCTTCGTGGATTTGAAAGCTGCTTTTGATACCGTCAATCGCCAAGCTCTCATTTATAAGATGGCTTGTCTTGGAATATCCAGAAAGTTTCTGTCCATTTACGAAAACTTTTTATGCCGAACATATGCGACAGTTTATGATGGGTCGCAGACTTCAAATTGGTTTGAAACGACTGCGGGTGTTCCTCAAGGATGTATCTTAAGCCCAATCTTGTTTGCGCTTTACATTGATGATGTTTCTGAGAATATACCGGGTGGAGTCACTTTTTCGGATATCCTCATAAAAGTATTGCTTTACGCAGACGACTTAGTCATGTTAGCAGATAACCCTTTTTCTCTCCAACTCCAAATAAACAGGCTCCAGATGTACTGCAAAACTTGGGATCTCAAAATAAACTCTGAAAAAACAAAGATCATGGTGTTTGAAGCTCGCAAGTGTAAAAGACTAAGAGAGGAAAGGTGGTTTCTGGGCAATGATCCGATTGAAATAGTACAGGAATTCAAATATCTGGGAGTGTTGATGTCTGCTAACGCAAGCTTCACTAAGCATGTTCAGCAAAAAAGTAAAGAAGCGAAAATTGCTCTCAGTGTCATGTGGCCCACATTTTTCTCAAAACAAAATATTGATTTAGGTTCTAAATATCGAGTTTTTCAAGCGACTGTTAACAGCTGTATGTGTTATGGTGTTCAAGCTTTTGGCCAAACCTATTTCGAAGAATTTGAGTTGATTCAACGTTTTTTTTTCAAACGCTTATTTCGGCTTCCTAATGCAACACCAACCTATGCAATTCACGTCGAGTCAGGAATAACACCTATTTATGTAAAAAACTTAAAATCTCACTCAGAATTTCTTGTGAAAGTTATGAGAAAACCAGGATGTAATCTTCACAAATCCATCATGAAAAACCTCTTGCGGACATGTGCATCGCCTTTCAAGGAGTGGAATGAACTTGCACAGTCTCACAACCTATCTCTAGATTTAACGGAATCGAACGTAGATAACTGGCAGGAACAACTTTCTATTATTATTGCGAATATTGATGAAAAGATGTATCTCCAACATTTAAATAGAGCATCATTATCGGACACTCGCGAGATTTATAGAAATTTAAATCATTCTCTAAATTCCAGAAATTATTTCAAATATGGACTTTCTGTGAAAGCCATAACTACAATTTTTAGGGCAAGGGTAGAAATTCTTAGTCTTAACTATGTCCCACATCGATCAGATCTGCCTAATATCTGTAATTTTTGTAACAGAAATGAACGCGACGATGTTTACCATTTCATTGCCATTTGCCCAGTACTGCAAGAAATTCGAAGGCTATACTTTGAACAGAGTGTCCTCTCAAGAGAACAACTACTTGATGTATTGAATGGGTCTGTGGGATGGACAAATCTCTACATGTTTTGTGATCATGCATTAAATTATCGAAATAGTTTTTGAAATATTTACAGCATAAAGGCTGTTCAGTGTTCAACCTCTTAATTAAATTATTATTAAATCTTTGCTTATAGATTTGTACCTCACTGTTGTGTAATTTATCTATTAAAATTAAAAATATAAAATTCATAATATTGTAAAAACAAATCAAAATATGTCTAAATTATTATGTACCCACTTTTTAATTCATGTAAAATATTAATCTACCAATTATTTTTATTTATTTTTGTAAAACTATGTTAAAAAATGTCATTTTCTGGCAGACGGCAACTTGCCATGTCAATAAATTATTTTGTTATAAAATACTGTAAACATTTATTGAAATAAAGAAATAATAATAATAATATAGGGAGCGGTGGAAACCAAGTTCGGCTAACATGATTACCCTCGAAGTTGCATTCATATTTTTTTTCGATGCACTGTTTGATCATTCAAATTTTTTCCATGCATTATTTAATCACTAAAACCCCACTTGTAGACTGCAAGGCTTTGATTTTTTTTAATAACCTTTACTGAAGCTTTCGACGTCGTCAACCCTAGAAAACTTGAAGTTTCTCAAGGTTTCGCAATGTTAAGGCGATTTTAGGGACCTCATTTGTAGGATATTGGCAAAAAAAAATTGTCATCCGAAAGATCACTAGATTGTCATAACTATTTTCAGTAATTGGTCAGCCATTTTTTTTATTAACTTGTAAATTCTTTCAAGTTCACTATAAAATTCATATAAAATTATATATGGCTAAATAATTACTGAAACTGACCTTACGTCAATTTTTTCAAATGGTATACTTTTTTGCGATTATCCCAGAAATGAGGTGCCAAAAAACGTTTGTGACCTAGATAAAACAAAAATTTATGAAACTATGAACATGGAAATATTAAAAAAAATATTTATGGTTGGCCAAATATTAAAACTATCTCCTTTTATGACCAATTCCGTAACAAAAATTTGTTCTGCGACTTTGAAAAAAAACTTTAAAAATTTGTATAAAAAAATTAAATACCAAAAATAGTTTTCCTTTACCACGAACACTAATTTCTTTTGGTAGTACAAAAGGATTGATGCCAAAAACGTGACTTTGAAAAATTTTGAGCCTTGATAACAAGTTTCCTAGGGCTAACCAATTTTTAAAATTAGTTGCATAAAATTAATATCGCATATATGAGGTGCTAAGATCTTAGAGCCGAACATTTTCTAAAACTTATGCAACAAAAATAAATACGAACCATCTAAAAAAAATAATATTATTTAATATTTTTGTCAGGGAAAATTTGGAAATTGGTCGGGGAATATCAGGGAAATTTTTTTGAAAAATAGTGGACACCATGAAAACCCATCGCTTCTAGACCTCAAGTCTTTCGTTAGCCTTCTTTACAGACAGGCGTTTTTCAAATCTACACCAATATCTTACAGATGTCACTTCTCATGTTGGAATGATTCATCCATACAATTATAAAATGTTATTACATAACTTATCGGTTGCGTGGAAAAAACCTATCGGGTAGCTAGTAAACCGAGCGAAGCATTTGAATTATTTTCCTCACTCATTCATTTCCCATTTTAGCTTTCTGTCTACCATAGAAAATGAAGTTCTTCTAACTTACTTCGTCCTCTTTGCTATCTACAACATAATAGACCCTAATGTGGTCTTTGATCGACAAAGATAGATGAACGGTAAAATTGAAAAATCAGTATTACGTCCGACAGCCAATAATTATTCGATTGCTCGTTATCGATCTCATTTATTTATTTGAATTTATTTGTTTATGAATAATGTTTTATGTTCCTGCAAGTCGTCCTAAGATGGCCATTCACGTTGAGATAATCGTTTATTATTAGAAGTAACAATTTGCTGTCAGAGAAAATCGGGAACAATCTGAGTCCAAGGTTTTCTTTGCAAATTATGCAACATTTAAAGTGCAATCAGCATAACTTTTTGTGTCAAGTGTTCATTCAGCCTTAGTATGAGTTCCACATGGAAAATATTTCAAGTGAAAATGAAGGAATTTTAAAAGCTATTATGAGCTTCGGCTGAATTTCTCCTGGCCTAAAATAAATAAAAAACTTGCGAAAAGGACACAAGTACCCTCTGCTTGTCTTTATTTTGCCTTAAAAAAATATTCGTTTTTCTGGTGAAACTCACAAAAAAAAAAAATTCCGCGTGGAATTTTGCTCATGTAAAACTCATTGTAAGGCTAATTGCAAACTTGCATCAAATGATGCGCAAACTTCAAACAAACCATAAGGTGCCAGTTATAGCTATCATTGAAACTTATCATTGAAAATTTTAATGATGGATTTTGAGGAGTTTAAGAAGTAAAACCATTTATTTTTTTGGTGAACAAATAAAGCTCAAGACTTAATTAATATTTCTAGTAAAAAAATTCAAATAGGCCCAACTTTCCACATAAAAGTCATTTTATGTGGAAAGTTGGGCCTATTTGAAATTTTTTTGACTAGAAATATTAATTAATACTTGAGCTTCATTTGCCCATCAAAATAATATTTGATTTTGCTTTCTAAATGCCTCAAAATTAATCATTAAAGTCTTCAATGATGAGTTTCAATGATAGCTATAACTGGCGCCTAAAGTAGGGGATTCTTATTTCCAACGTATTGTATGAGCATCGTAAAAAAGTATAAGGTGCACAAATATTTGATGTTTATTAATTTTGACGACTTCGATTTGGGAGTTATTTTATGTTCATTTGAAACAAATGCCCATTCGAAGGAACGTTCTATAAAAAGTTTTGCAATTGATGGTTATTATTTTAGTTAAGACTTACATAAATTGTAAAAGGTCTATGATATTTAAACTATAATTACCTACAAAACAAATATTTTAATACATTTTTTTTATCTTCCTCATAGTCGATGAAAATAGCTCATCGTGGGCTGGATCCGATCGTGATTATACATACGATGAATTGCTTAAGAGAGTTTTTGAAATAATTTTGGACAAAAATCCAGATATGGCTGCTGGTCGCAAGCCCAAATTTGTTATGAGACCACCTCAAGTTCTTCGTGTAGGCACAAAGAAAACTTCATTTGCAAACTTTTTGGACATAAGCAAGACCCTACACAGACAACCGAAGCATTTACTTGACTTTTTACTAGCAGAATTGGGTACTAGTGGTTCTCTGGATGGTAACAATCAACTGATCATCAAGGGCCGTTTCCAACCTAAACAAATCGAAAACGTACTCCGTCGATACATCAAAGAATACGTAACGTGCCACACCTGTCGTTCAGCCGAAACAATCCTCCAAAAGGATACACGTCTATTCTTTTTGCAATGCGAATCTTGTGGATCAAGGTGTTCGGTGGCTAGCATCAAATCTGGTTTCCAGGCTGTAACTGGAAAACGTGCTGCCATCAGAGCGAAAACCACTTAAAGTCCTTCATCGTCTTTTTAACCGTTGTGAAGATGCAGCAATTGTTTTGACAGTTAACTATATATATATACTTTTAAAACAAAATTGTATGTAAATTTTGAATCGAAATTTACAAAATTTTAAAAAAGAAATGAATGCAACATATATATAAATTAACAAAACAACTAACGGTCTATGAAATGTTTTTTTTTGTATTATTATTTACAGTGAAGCAAAATATAAATAGAGTGTATTACTCGTATAATAAATAATTATTGTTTTATTGATGCAGTAGGTTGGTCTTGAAGTCGATGCGATTTGTAGTGATTGGTGTACCATTCGACGATAAAGTTTTTCACGGAAATCTCCAAATCGTTGGATCTTTGTGTGTCTACTATCATTTCAAATACACTGAAGACAACCTCGTCGTAAAGGCGATGAGGTAGACCGATAAGCAGTGCTTTGGTTCCATATTTGAGTAAGCCAACGTCTAGTAACTGCCTGCGAGTTGCTTTCAAGATGTTCTGCACACTAGCGTAGAGTTCCTTGTTGTTACCGAAGGTACGATAACATTGAAGGTCTATCTGGTGGAGTTCTTTTAGAGAATTGCTTTTTATTAGTCTCACCTGGATAAGTCCAGTTCCATCGTCTAGACAGTATCGGATTTTTCCATTAGCACCAGCTCCAATGGACGAGATTCTTCCGTATATTAGAACCGAGGAAAATTGTACGCCATAGGCAGAAATCGTCTCGGCAAAACTACGGTCAGGTAGCTTGAGCTGATGAATATCCTCTATCAACAAAGGGATTACATCGGTTTCATCTTTGAAGTTCCTCGATGATGTGGTCGGACGATTTGTTTTTAGTTTACTGGAGCGGACCGTAAATCTTTCTAGTTGTTCCTCGAAGTCTAAAACTCCAAGAGAATTAAATTCAATGTTATTATTCTCCATGAAGTATTTATTTTTGTTTCCCAACATTTAAAAATGTGTTTGCTTTTAATTTTAAAAGTAAACATCCCTGCTCTGCTTCGTCTAATCTCCCGAACGCACCGAAATACAGGAACACAGCTGTTGGTTTTCTCTGCGTTTGCACCATGACCGTGTTTTGTTGGTCCCCTATTACACCATGATTCTTTGCGTCTGACTCTTTTTTCGAAAATCCCCCTGTGAATCATGCACTATTACACGGTGATACTTGACGTTTGATGCAAAATTGACAGTTCTCTTTACTGTTTAAGTGGTTTATAGAGAGTCTTTATAGAAAAATACAAAAATACGGAAAATGCTTAAAAGAAACGTGAAAAGAGTCTTGGAAGCCTTGGCCTAGTCCACTTTTACACGGTGATTGTTTGCCTTGTTCTCCATTACACGATGATTCCTTGCGTCTGACTCTTTTTTTGAATTTCTCTTTGAAAATCATCCTGTGGGTCATGTTTAAGTGGTTTGTAGAGAGTCTGTACACGAAAAATAAGAAAATACGGAAAATGCTAAAAAGAAACGTCAAAAAGAGTCCCGGAAAACTCGGCCCACGGCACACAGGGCAATAACTGGTTATCCATCTCATCTTTCTTCTCTTTTGCTCTAATTATGTTTGAAAAGAGTCAGACGCATAGAATCATCGTGTAATAGGGGACTTTACTACACGATGATTCTTTACGTAACTAACTTTGGTTAGAAAAAGAACGTCCTTCGGTGCTTTTCTGTGCATTTTATTCCAAAGTTCTGTCGAAATTCATATACATTTTACTGACACAAGTTTGGACTAAAAATCACAGATATTCAAAGTAAAGGAACACATAGTGCCCTATTAAGGCTCTCCCAAACCAACGCGAATTCGCGGCGACGGCGAATTTTTGTTGTTGTTTAGCGTTGTGTATTTGTCATATTGTGAATGATTCGCTGCGAATCGCTCCGCATTCGCGTTGGTTTGGGAGAACCTTTAAGGCTCCCCCAAACCAACGCGAATGCGGAGCGATTCGCAGCAAATCATTCACAATAGAAAAAAATATGGCAAATACACAACGCTAAACAACAACACTGGGAGAGCCTTTACACGACGACTTAAGAGTCATGACTTTTATCGAAATTAAATGATTGCGAAGGGGAGATCAGATGTTTTTTCTCGTTCACACTTATTGAATTTCGAAAAAAGTCATGACTCTAAAGTCGTCGTGTAATAGGGCACATATATAATAAGAATATTCATGCATAGCTTAAAGTCATCGTAAGTCCCCTATTACACGGCGATCATTCTTTGAGTCTGACTCTTTTTTCGAATTCCTCTTTGAAAATCATCCTGTGAGTTACGAGTTTTTACACGGAGCTTCTCGACGCTTGATGCAAAATTGACAGTTCTCTTTACTGTTAAAGTGGTTTGTAGAGAGTCTGTATAGGAAAAATACGAAAATACGGACAATGCTAAAAGAAACGTTAAAAAGAGTCTCGGAAATCTTGGCCCACGACGCACAGGGCAACTGGTATTCCATTTCATTTTTCTTCTCTTTCACACTTATTATGTTCGAAAAGAGTCATACGCAAAAATTCATCGTGTATTAGGTGACTAAGCATGTAAAGTAAATATTCCATTAAAATTGTGACAGAATTACAAAATTTAAAGGCTCCCTCAAACCAATGCGCATTTGCAGCGATGACGAATTTTTGTTGTTTAGCGTTGTGTATTTGTCATATTTTGTACTATTGTGAATGTTTCGCTGCGAATCGCTCCGCATTCACGTAGTTGTTTCGGGAGTGCCTTAAAATTTTACAACGTTTACGATGGGCTTACGCGCTGTTGTATGAATACTCTTAATATTTGAGTACATAACTTTATAACATTTTAAAGGCTCTCCCAAATCAACACAAGACCTTAGCAAATCATTCATAACGATACAAAATATGATAGATACACAACGCCAAATACCAAAGGAAAAATGTCGTTAGCGAACAAGTTTCTTGTTTCTCAAATAAAAACTAGCTAAGTTTTGTTAAGAAAATGAACGCTCCATGAATGTTGTTCGTAAATGTTTCAAAGAAGTTTGTGAAACGTCTTGAGTACTAACCTACCAGTTTTTTCAAAGTTTCATAAAGATCATTGTAACCAAAAAAAAAATTAAAGGAAGCTGCTTATATCATACAAACATTGCACGTGAGTGAGGCAGCAAGATTATTAAAAAAAAAAAACAAATAAAAATTCATATCTGTCATTTTGTCGGGCTAAAGAGAAGTGTACTAAGATCTAAAATCATTAAACAAATAAAATTAAACAGGATAAAAAGTGAAATAAAAATTAGTTCGGTGAATAATTGTAATATACTCTATTAAACAAAATATAACAAGTGTAATACTACGTTTTTTTTAGGCCGAATGAGGTAATTTCGTAGAAAATTTCCAAATTCGATACGAAATCATCTCATTTCCCATACAAATTCACATTTCGAAATGAAAAAATTTCAACCAAATTTGTTTGAAATTAGAGGTCTGATCGTGTTCTTCCCATAACTACGAATTTTATTTATTTTGTATGAGCTTTGACAGAACTTTGGGCTAAATTCCTAGAAATTCGTAGTTTTGGGAGGTAAGCGAACAGATATTAGTTTGGAAATTAAGTCAAAACCTATTGAACACACCCAATTGGCATCAGTTTGATGAGCTCTGAAAAAGGTTTTGTATGCAAATGACAAAGTTCAATGGAAGCAGAAAGAAAAAAAAACAACAACAAAAAGCGTTTAGCAGCCAGTTAAAATTCAAAAATGAAATGAGCTGTCAAACAAAATTACTAAATTACAAATGAAAACACTTTTTCTGTGATTTGCGAGATCACCTCATTTCGTCTCTAATATATTCACATAAAAAATATCACTTCACATAACTTTATGTAAAATATGAGACTACGGTTATGTACCTATGAAAGAAAATATTTGTGTAATGCAGCAATGTATGCATGTTGTTATATATTTGTTTTAAATAAAGTATTGCAAGTACATATTCACTATATTTACTTTAATTTCACTTTCTTGTTCGGTTTAAAGCCCTTAAAGCCTTTTCAAACTTATTTTGAGATAGTGGAAAACTTAAAAAATGATGCATTGTGGTTAAGAAAAAAATTGTGTATTTTTTATTTTTTTTTTCACAAGACAAATGCTCTAGTGGAAAAAAAATATTTTTACTTTTGTAATTTTGCAAAAAGATTTGTACTCGTATATTATATGAATATATATCTTTGGACTAAAACACACAGAAATGCACAGAGGTGCGTTATTTTTCTAAACAAAGTTTGCTTTACAGTCCTATTCTGGCGTTGTGAGATCTCACAAGTCACAAGCTCTTGTGAGGTATTCCTTGTGAGGTTTGTTGTGATTCGATAACATTTTCGGTACTCTGGGAAAATCCTCTCAAGAAACCTAGTAAGAAACTCACCACGGAGAATGGGCACGTTCAAGCATGTCAGATTTTCATGATTTTTGATTTCTTGGGCTCTGTTTGGCTGACTCTCATAAAAAGAAAAATAAGTGAACTCAATAATTTTCTCGATTTATGGTGAACGCACCTCTATTTAATATGACAGATGAAACATAGGATTTGTTTGATTGTTTTTGTTTAATAATAGGTAAGCTAAATCAAATAATAAATGCATGCATGTTTATTTTTCAGCGAGTTATATTATTTTAAGAGAAAGTATAATTAGAATTAAATACAAACGAACAACGTCGTTTTATGCGAAATCGCATGTGTTTATTTTTAGTTGTGACCTCCTCCGAAGGAGATCACAGTTTCAATAGTTTTTGTGAGGATCACAACTTGTAAGGTTGCTGCCAGAATACGAAAACCAAAAAACCAAATAAACCTCACCATATGAGGTTGTTGTGACCTGTGAGGTATCGGTGGGGTTTGCCAGAATAGAGCTGTTAGTTAACTATAGATAGCTTTCATCGTTCCTTTAATTCAGAAAATTAGCTTTATTTAACTTCACGACGTCACAGGGTCATTCCTAAATTCAAAGTTAAAGTGTCAAAAAGTAACTTTCAGCTCCTTGAAATAACTTGAACTTTTGGATTCGAAAACGAAGGCGCTCATACGTTGTTCACTACATTGCGGCTCCAAAACGGACTCAAAGGGCGTGCTACAAAAGTAGCCAAACACACCTAATACATATTTGATCATGATACAACTAAACAAGATACCGCATTGCGCATCATTCACATAAAATGACGTCATCGACGCACACAAATATTTTTTCCAAGATTAATAAAACAAAGAATTTTTGACTTAAATTTATTAATTAAATATGAAATATAATTTCCTAAAAGCAATGCACTTGTTTTTAGGATTCGGCACACACATTTTTATTATAAAAAGAACAAAAGCATCAGGGAAAGTTGTGCGTCGATGACGTAGATGCGCAGAACAAAACGAAAAAATAACAGGACGGCGTTATCTGTTTAGTTGTATCATGATATTTGATGACCTCTGTACTGAACAGTTTAAGGGCATGTGATTGGAACACAGCCGCATTCATCAAGTCGCCATTTTCTTTTCAGCAGCAAAAAATCTATATTGCAGACAATTTTGTTCGATGGAAAAGTGTTTTTATGAATCCGCGAAAGAAATTAAATCAAATTGATATTTTCTCCTGCCCCATTAATGTAAATACATTAATAAAACTTTTTTAATTTGTGAATAAATCTTAGCTTCATAAAAACTACTTTAAAACATTTTGTTAATTGATTCTTCTCTGGTAAGTTAAGAGAACGCAAGGTAGTACACAACACGACACGAAAAGAAAATTGTAATTACTTGTGTTTTTTTTTGTTAAGTTTCATTATTTTTTTATTAATTAAAGAAAAATAAAGAAACATCGTTTGCTGATAATCGTAATTTATTAATTAGAGTGAGAATTGAAAATAAAAAAAGAGAAAGTGTGGCATTTTTCGGTGATGTGAAATTGGTTGGGAAAATTGGAAGGAATTGTGGAAATATTTTAAAAAAAAAGATTTCCCGATTACCTATAAATGGTGGCTGATTTTCTGATTGTTATTTATTGAGAAAATTGCTTATTATTTTCCCTATGAAATTAAAACAAGGCAAGTACAAGGTCGAAATAAGAATAAAAAGTAAAATGATAATTTATTATGGAAAAGCAAAGTTCATAAATTAGATGAGACTAATAAAAATAAGGTACCTACATTATTTCCATCGATCGATTTTTCCTTGTATTATGCCTAAATAAATAAAAATTACTGTCGCAGATTATGAGTTATTTTTTATTGTTCATAATATTTTATTTTTGTCAAATCAACATACAATATGTAGTTGGACAAAGGTTTGCGATAAAAGTTAAGATATAAATGTTCTTTTGTCATTGGAAATACTAACGAGTTTCTTAGCACTTTTTATCACCAATTGACTTATTTATGTTCAACAAGATGTGCGTGCCTAGTCATACACTCAGACTGAAACATTTAATTTTACCTAGGAAGAAAAGTTGAATAAATAAGAGCTTATTCAAAGATCAAAGAAGGTATTAATAGAACATACTGATGTTAAAATATTAAACTTCTAAACAAATAACGGGTGATTTTTTAAGAGGTTTAAAACTTAAAAAAAAAAAAAAAACATAAAAAATTCGAAAAAATGAATGAAATATTTATTTGAATCGATAGTTTGAACCTTGCAATTTAATGTTTAAAGATAATTTCATACAAGTGTTGACCGCGGCTGCGTCTCAGGTAGCCCATCCGCTGAGTCCAATTTTGGCATACTCTTTCACACATATCGGCCGGTATCTCACGAATGAATGCATGGATGTTGGCTTCCAGTGCGTCAATCGAAGCGGGCTTGTCCCTATAGACATTTGCCTTGACATACCCCCACAAAAAATAATCTAATGGTGTCAAATCGCACGATCTAGGCGGCCAATTGACCGGCCCGAAACGTGAAATTAACTGTTCACCAAACTCGCCTCGCAATTGCGCCATTGTTTCGCGTGCTGTGTGGCATGTGGCACCGTCTTGTTGAAACCACATATCATGCTAGTCAAGAACTTCCATTTCGGGCAAAAAAAAGTTTGTTATCATCGCTCGGTAGCGTTCACCATTGACAGTAACGCTGCGATTCGCATCATCTTTGAAGAAATATGGCCCAATAATGCCGCCGGTCCATAAACCGCACCAAACAGTGGCTTTTTCGGGATGCATTGGTAGCTGTTGCAATGCTTCTGGCTGATCTTCACTCCAAATGCGGCAATTATGCTTATTTACGTACCCATTCAACCAAAAATGAGCCTCATCGCTGAACACAATTTTTCGATTTCGAACCGAGCACGAATTTTGATAGTAAAATTCAATAATTTGCAGGCGTTGTTCATTTGTAAGACGATCCATGGTTAAATTGCAAACCAAACTAAAGCTGTTTGACAGTGACACAAGGTACTAAACACACGTCAGCTGTCAAAACCAGTATTGCCAAAACCAAACCAGCTAAAAAATCACCCATTATAATAGGGAAACTGAGTCGGTTGAAACAATTACATTCACGTTAAAGAAAGAATGACTTCAATTAAGTTACTTTGTTACTAGATAATAGAAGAAAAAAAGTAATAAAAGTAATAAAAGTATTTTTTATTAATTTTAGAACTATTTGTTTTGCAAAAGAAAATGGATTTGAAAATAATACTCCATCTCAATTACACATCAAAGAAATGTCAGATGGTCTGTTTAGTATTGCCAGACGCGTATTTGTTTCCCTTGTCTTTTTATTTTGGGAAATTTTGCGGGAAATTTAAAACTTGTTTAAATACAGTCCTAGCACTCAGCATTACTGCGTATAAACAGTGATATTTGAGTCTTTATTTATTTTCCATGCATTTTGTATGGAAAAAGTGAAAGTTTAAAAAATAATTAAAAATACTTATAAATGTTTTTTAGTGAATATCTATCGAATGAGACCATCCGCGTATCAAAATTCGGGATGTCGTAAAGGAAAGTTGAGCCTTGAAACTCATTAGGCCAAATGTCTAAATTCAATATTATTGACAAATTAATATAACTTAGGGGGATATGTTATGCTCCCAGCAATTTGAAATCCAAGATTTCGGTTGAAAACGTTTGATATATATTTAAAATTAATGGAACAAGAATTCATGGAAATTTCAACGAAATCTCAATGAAATTCTAGTTTCCAATGAATCTCCAAAACTTTGAGTTGAAATCCCAGATTTACGTTTGGTGGGGTTAAAGATTAAAAAAAATTACATTTTGTTGCTTATTATAAAATGACGCTTAAGCTCAATAGGCACAAAATACCTAAAACTTTTTGAAAACTGAACAAACTAGGTATGAATTTACTATTTGAACCTTTGAAACGAAAAACAATTGCTCCCAGAAGTTTTTCCGCTTACATATTTTTTAATTACATACACATTTATATTTAATAAATTTAACAAGTGTATTTTACGACAAAAGTAAATTAAAAAACAAGATCGTTGCATTATTATATGTTTCTATTTCAGGATGCATTTTATTTGTATAACAATTTTTTAAAATGGTCAAACCAGCCCCTTTGTTTTAACTTTAACTTGAGTTGACTTTATATAGAGTTATGATAGATGATGGTGTTTATTTGAGATCAGTTATTATTCTTGAAGAAATTTATTATTGATTTTCAAGTTCAAATCGGATCTCAGATATGCTCTTTTCAAAAATACCGTTTTTTTAAAGTGTATTTAAGATATTAAAAGGAATTCATGCAACGTCGTAAGTTTACAAATTGTGTAAAATGGTAAGTTTATGCAAAGTTAGCATGAACGACCTTTTTTATACATTTGATTAAATGCTAGGTAATTCAATCAGAGTAAGAGTTTGCATAAGGTGGAACACAATTTTTTTTTGTTTGGTGTCAAGGGGATTTCAGTTTGAGTAAACGAAAATTGTTTAATTTTTCCTGTAGAAAATTAAATTCTCTACAATTTATAACACACGTTTTGCCGTAAAATTGAAAATAAAGAAGTTACAGATAAAAATATATGAACAACGTTTCATATCTTCTTCTTTTTTATCAATTATTTTATAAAACACTTAAGATATTCGTCTATTTTTATTTGTAGCTGCTTTATTTTCAATTTTACTGCTGAAAGTATGATAACATAAATTGTATAGAATTAAATTTTGTAAAAATTAAACTTTTTTTTTAAACTAACAATTTTCAAGATGTCTGTTCGTGTACTTTCGAAAACTATGAATTTCTACGAATTTTATTTTTTTTATATGAGTTTTGACAGAACTTTGGGTTGAATTCGTATAAATTTGTAGCTTTCGGAGGTACGGTAAACAAAAATAATATATCGAGGAAATGGTGGCTTTGAACCCCGAAATCGGCATCAAAATAAAATAATGTTGTCTTACCCAAAATACAAGGTTAATGTAACGTTCCAATGGACTATACATAGAAAGTAGTAATTACACAAAGGTTAAGAGCCCTCAACAGATTTTGGATGTGGGGCGTCCAAAGCTTTAGTAAAGTTTATTAATAAAATGAAAGTCTTGCAGTCCATAACTGGAGCTTTAAAGATTAAAAATATAAGTAAACGCGTAAGCTAATATTTGTTTTCATCCATTCCAAGGTAATGATCACATATCAGAGAATTCAAGATCTTTTAAGTATTTTGGATGCCCTACCAGACTGTTAAAAACCACAATTTTTGTATTGAACTTGAACTTGTTCCAGATTCCATGATCTGTGAATAGAAGAGCATTTTTTAGGAAAGCGTAAAACCCAATTCTTGCTAACATTTTTTTTATTAGTCTCGAAGTTGCAATCATTTTATTTTTTTGATGCATTGTTTAATCATCAGCCTTCTAGCCTTCTCAGTCAAGCTTTCGACGCTATACCTTTTTTTTTGCTATTCTTCAAAACCAAAATTTTCTGTGGGCAGTTGGTCTAATTAAATCTTAGATTTTCTACCGTTTAAAAAAAAAAAAAAAAACGTGATTGCGTTAAGTCATGTCAAATACCGTCATATATAGAAGAAGATTCATTTTTTGCACGCCAAAAATCTTCGCAAAAGTGTAATGGTTTCTTCGGCAAAAAAATTAGTTGACCATAACTGTAATCTAAATCAGGCGGATTAAATGTAAGATGATCTCCTCGTAAACCATTAATTGACCTATAGTTTTCAATCAAATAATTACTGGCTGCTTTTTTTGTTTAATAATATAAATGCTCTCAAGGGGTTATTTATATTTAACACTATGTGAGTCTTACGAAAATAGGATATGGTTTAGAAGATTATACATATGGACACTAGTATTGAATTTTTCAAATTCGTACTTGTTAGCATATTTTTCATCAAATGCAATTCATTTTGGAATAAACAAGTTACACCCTCTCAGTGATTTCACTACTGAATATTCACCAAAGAAGTCACTTGGTGAGCTCCAATGACAACCCCATGTTAATTTCCTCGATGCTTTCACCTCAAATTCCTTGGGTGTAGCTTCCATTCCTGTGGAAAAAGTTGGGAATTCCTCGGTGAATTTTTGAAAATTTCCCACTGGGTACTTAACAAAACCTTTCCTGATCAAACATTTCTTTAAAAATGTTTAAAATTATTCTGCTTTAAAAAAAAAAAGTAATCAAAGTTATGTTAAAACCATTTTAATTTATATGAAATGGTCATTACAATAAACTATACTACATAGGAATCATCCTCACATATGTTAGGCCAAACAGTTTTGCTTTGATCCGTGCAGTTATTATTTGCGCTTTTAATACAATTGGTAATGTATTCATTCAAATAATTCTTTGGAAAATGCAAGGTGAGTTCTTTAAGCCTCAGGTTTAAATTTGTACATATATTTTGGCTCTGTGATCATTGCACTTCATGTTATTTCCAAAAGAAGTGTGCCATCTAATTGGTCATTATTTGGTAAAAAAAAGGGCAACAAGTCATAGAAATTAGTCAGCTCCGGAAACCTTCTTTGAAGGCTTAAAGTTTTGTTAAGGTTACTCGCACCTCATTTTTAAGATATTTGCAAAAAATGTATGGCTGCTCCATTACTGAAAATAGTTGACCCTTTTGTGATCTTGTGATCTTTCGGATGGTATACATTTATTACGAGTATCCCAGAAATGTGCCAAAAATCACGGCCGATCTTGTGTAACCTTGAGAAAATTTTAGTCTTGATTACAAGTTTCATAGGGCTGACCAATTTTTAAGACTTTTTGACTTTTTTCTTAACAATGAGATGGGCATGCTGTTTCTGCGAATATATTCCATAAATATAAATATATATATGAGATGCCAAAATTCCAGAGCCGTGCATGTTCCAACAGTTTATGCAATTATATAAATACGTACCTATTACTATTTAAAAAAAATATTTTTTTTATTTTTTGGTCAGGGAAAATTTTGAAATTGGTCAGGGAAATTTATTTTGAAAAACAGTGGGCATCATGGAATTGTACTCGAGTTTTAGACGAATAAACGCTTCAGTGATTACAAGCCAGATCTGACGGGGAAAACATTTCTTGCATCTTCGAAAACATGCGGCCATTCTACAAAAGGTGGCTTATGATGGAAATACCTAGAACTGAAAGTTCAGTTTCTTCGATGCAAGTAACCCTTATGGATAGCAGCAAAGGAGGTAGATTCCGCTTTAGTGGCATCATCATTTTTGAAGCATTAAATTCGACGTGGTTTTTAATTCCCTATTGGACAATGCTGTCGAAAACAGAATTGAATTAGGGTATCATAAGCTTCCATTCAAACATGGAATAATTTTGAAACGACAATATAAAATTGTCATACAAAACCAAAGGATCAGAAGTTTAAGATCGTTGACAAATATGAAAAATAGAGTAATTAGGTGCTTTCTAAGCGGTTCCAAAGTTAAATTCTTATCAAACGAAGAAGAGATTCATCGATAAAAAATGTGACGTATGTTCTATTTGGAAAACTGGTTATTGCTGTTCCAAGGAGAGCTGGAGTGTCATGGACAAAAGATGTTGGTATTATTCGTCCTTAGTGAACCAATTATACGGTTCAAAATTATTATTATTATTGTAATATAAAGCTTTTAACTAAAGATGTTTCCATTGATAGATAAATAACAGTAAAGAAAGCAGAAAAAGTTGAACTTTAATTTAAACATTACTTTTTGCGAAAATATTTGTGTTACAAATATGACTCAAAAAGTCCGCATACAATGGTTAAAAAAATAATACTCATGGGTGGAATCGACTAGCTGATTGTCGATTTGACGATAGCTTTCTCTATCATATCTATAGGTAAATATAGAGAGAGTAATCGTTAGAACGACAGTAACTTATTTAAGCTTTAGTTTTACGGCATATGGGCCTAGGTTATTTTATATCAATAAACACTTCAGGTAAGCTCTCAAACTTAGGAAAATCATACTAAAATCTACTGCGAACAAAAACAACCTAATATTTGCTTGGTAAATTACTTTTTTTATCAAAAATTAATCTCTTTCCTGGACTAAAATTAAGGGTAGCAGGCATTTAAAATAAGTAAATTAAAAATATTATTTATTTAGTCACAAATAATAAGAAAACAAACTTTGCCGACCCACGTAAAGTTAATAATATACGGTATTTTTATATTATTTAAATTATTTAAATTAATCTAATCTAGAGAACCATATTTTGAGGTTATGTGCACTTATTCAAAGGTGGTACCTATAGTTTTGTATTTTTGTTTTATAATATGTAAGCTCTTGAAGGTTTACGGCTACCATTTAAATATATATATATAAGAGAAACCCCTAAGCGAGGGCACGTATCTTTTTTTATAAATTGATTAACTGCGACAAAACTAATTGAAAGATCTTATCATATTTACGAAGAAAGTGGATAATTCAATAATGTTTAAAAATAGATACAATAAGTTCGTAAATAGTAGTAAATGTTCGAGTTATTCATCTTTCCACTTTATTTGCTTTTTATTTAAAATGGTAGTATATTATATACATACATAGCTCAAAATTATAAAACATAAAATTATATGCTATGATTTTCAAGTTTGAAATGTGCGCTTGTTATTTTGCTTTTGGTTTTGATTCTTTCTTAAAATCAAGAATCGATTTTCTCTTCTCAAAAAAAGAACCGTCAACTTGTGCCAAACGAACACTTTCAGAAGCATTTGAAGAGCTTACGGACGACCAAACGAAAGCGCTACCAGTTTCAGCTTTTTGGACGCAAAAGTAAGGGATTTTGCTGAGGAATTGCGTGCAATTTTTGAGCAATCTCAAATCTCGGAAACTTAAACTGACTAATT
This sequence comes from Dasysyrphus albostriatus, assembly GCA_946251815.1. Classification (NCBI taxonomy): domain Eukaryota; kingdom Metazoa; phylum Arthropoda; class Insecta; order Diptera; family Syrphidae; genus Dasysyrphus; species Dasysyrphus albostriatus. The sequence continues at coordinate 100,560,069 of OX276336.1, forward strand.
TAATAATTCTAATGGGTCTTTCAACTTGACACAATAAAATTAATAAGTGTTCGGAGTTATAAACTGGTCAATATAGTTAAGTGACCAAAATAGCATAAAAAAGCTTTTGAACATCTGGTCAATTTATGTTTGTTGTCTGATATTACGCGATCACTTTTGAGTCGCGACTTTTTTTTAAACAACTTACCGGGCGGCTTTGCCTCAAATTCCTTCTCATTTTGTCGTAAAGAGTCAAGAGTCAAAATTAATGAAAGAAACAGTTTTAAACAACCAAAAAAATACAAAAAAACCATCACATCAAATCTGTGGTGTTTGGTATAAATATGATACTTCCCAAATTAATGAACTTACGTTTTTATTAACGTCCAGTGCACATCAAGCTAAAGTCCAAACGGATTGACCGATTTTCTTCAAATTTATGATGTACATGTTCTACAAAAATTGAGAAATCGGTTCACCTGTTTAGGCTCTAGCTCCACGAATAGTGAACGTAAGAACGTAAGTAGATTAAATAAGATTAGGAAAGATTGATCAATTAAAAAAATATAAACGTACATAAGTGAATTATGTATTTATCATTTACCAAACACCACAGAAATATAGTTTGTTTTCCTATGTAAATATTTCAAAGATTTGATAAAGAAAAAATCATTTTATCATACACCACAGAGCTTCATCTCCTTTTCAGTTTAAGATCAATAGCTCCTGAAAAAAAAACAAATACCAACAAAATCCCAAACATTTTCTATCTATTAAATTATATTTATGTAAGATAAAACCAAATAATTTCTATAAGAAACACAACAGTTGATTTATTTTTTTTTATAAAAACAATTTTAAGTACTAAATATGTATGTACAAATATAAATGCTAAAAACGTACATTGATATTAAATGATAGGATTAGTATCGCAGACCTCTGGACCGTGGTCTGTACCCACCAAAAGCATCTGGCCTTATGTTTGCTGCAACGTTTCTATAGGTATTGAAAACAGGTGGCTGTCTATTACTTATAACACTGGGAGCACAATCTCTGGCAGCTGGACTATTGGCATTATTCAACTGCACCTCATATGGTTTTCGCAAGTTGGGTGCAACATATGGACGCTGAGAACTTGTTGGAAATTGCTGATTGGGCAGTGCGTTTTGGTTTCGTCTGAAGTTAAGCGCGAGATAAGGAGGATTAGATGTTGTATTTTCGAAAGGAATGTCATATGATTTTCCGGATGGTGTTGTGACAGTAATACTTCCCCGGCCGGTTAGTGCCTGCGCAGGATAACTATCGGCTGAAGGATATGCTTCGAGATTTGGTTCGGGATAGTTGTAACCAATTGCAGCAGGCTGAATATACTTTTCGTTCTTTTTTCCCAAATGCGAGAAGTGTTGCCGATCTGGATTTTGCAAATTCGGATAGTTTTCATCATTCGTGGCCTCTCGAACGCTATATTTACCCAAATCTAGAGATTGGGATTTCACTTTTCCCTGTTTGCCTGCAGGTTGAATTAATTCTGCATCTCCAGCAATTTTCTCAACTTTTTCGTCTTTGGTTTCCTCAGTGACCTCTTCTACGGGAGCAGGTGCGGGGGTAGTTTCTTCTTTTCCCTTTTCTTTGGGTTCTTCCTTTTCTTTATTTGGTTTTATATCCTTTCCTTCGGGTTTAGGTTTAGGATTATCTTTTCCTTTAGATTTTTTATCTTCCTTTTTTTTGTTAACAAAATCAAATAGCTCATCAATATCAGGTACATCAGGAATAACTCCATATGAATCAAAGTTATCTCGGAATTCAGATCCCCAATTTTCACTTTTATGCAACTTAGGGTCAACTTTAATAGGCTCATCTTTTTTACCAGCAACATTTTTTATAACTGTAATTGTTTTTGCACGTGAACCGTCCTTAGAACCAATGTCTGTTGCCGCATAGCTAAGGCTTAAGTCTCTTTTCAACTGAATACTACTATCTGCAACATTATTTAATATTTCATTTGCTGGCAGCGATGATGATATTGATAAATACCCAAACATCAAGGAAATCTGTAGTGAAAAAGAAAGTTATCATAAGTTAGAGACCTTATACAGTTAGTGATGGTAAGTTTAATATATGCTTAAAACTATTAGTTTCATTGATATTTTATTTTCATTTTCAACTGAAATACACTCCCGTTTAGTGGGTTTATTTATTTGCAGAATATAAAGATACTAATAATGATTGAAAATTAAAAGCTTAGACATTAAAATGTTATAGAGTTGGAAACAGCTGTCACAAATGGCGATCGATCGCATTGAAAGTCATTACCTTTTCTGTGCCATAAAATTGCTTTATTTGGACAAGGTTAGGAAATATTAAGAAATTTTTTTGTTTGAGTTGATCAAGAATAACAAGATTCTTACCAAACTTACAAGATATTTTAGCTAGGGGGCGTAAAATAGACTTCATTGTGCTTCGATTGCTAGTACCTTACTGAAGGATGGCGGTTTCAGATTAAAAATAAATTTTCACCTACCTAAACTAGAAGCTTTCCAGCTTGTTTGAAGTGTGATATATAGTGATACCAGGATGCAATACTTTTTAACTTTTGTTTTTTCATGGGAGGCTCATTGGGCGAAAAGCAGATACAAAGACGGTATCATGTTCTGCCAAAATCATTCTTATCAGATTAATTATTCTAAGATCTAATCTGTTGGTTTTTTAGAGCAACTTAGTGATCTGAGATTATTTGCAATGGACACAATTCTTTTCCCAATGCAAATGAAGAAATTTTGTTAGCTCAAGTCAATCTTTAAATTCATTAGCCAAAACAAATTCCCGATTTCTACATATAACTGAACCCTTGAATGTTTGAAATTGTTTCTGCCGTTTGTTAACAGGATCACGATAACGGTAATAATATGAACGAATCAGAGCTTGAATGCCTTTTATTGAAACTGTTTTCGACTCATTCTTTCTTTCTAGTGGTGTCCATTCTGCAGAATGTTGTAAATACATCCGTAATTTTTGTTTTAGAAAAAGTGTACCGTCATCCTTTTATAGCTGCTCAGACTTTAAGTAATTGGCTAAGAGTTGAGACTGTTAAGCCTTTGGATAGTTGATAAAAGAAGTGCCTTTTACTGAAGAAACTCATTGAGTCGTTACCGTGTTCAATAAGTACATAAAGAAATTCAACTGATGTTTTCAATGTCACCGCAAAATTTGAACTCCATCAATAAAAAAGCGTGGTTCATAAAGAAAAAGAGAAGAAACTACACTGACATTAAAACTCAAAATCCTCAGAGTTTTAAAGATCAAAGACTAGGCGATATCTACACAAAAGAAAAATAAATCAAAAGTATTTCAAAACTTGAGGGTAACACCTACATAGATCAAGAATTTTAAAGCACGCCATCCACCATTAGGTTTGCTAAATGAAAATTTGTATCCAGAACTTGAAACCAATGTTAGTGTCAACCTGTAAATAACGCCAATGATCATTAAAATTTATTTGTTTATTTTGAAATGGTTTCAAGTCTATTTAAGAACATTTAAAGATTTAAGGGAAAACAAAGCTTAATCTGGGACTTAATATTCTGAGGCGTAAGTGATACGATTCAAAGATGATGGTATAAAATCATACATAAATCAATTTGCCAAAAACTGAATTTATTCTCGCAAAAATAACGATTCACTTATTTTAAGCCTTAAAATGTTTGCATGCCTAATAGTGCGTTTCCTAATGCCTGATAAATTTAAGATAAAGTGACACTAATTATGGACAAAAAAGTTCCAACAAGAAATTTGACAGGTTGAAATTATATTGGAATGGAAAGTAAAGCTAATTTCTAGTCTTTGATTAGCCGTCTGCCAAAAATTTACTTAATTTGAAGGCAGCTGACCAATCAGAAACTATAAAATAACCTTGAACTAGAGTCCGTTTTGTTAATTAAAAACTTAAAACATCAAATCACACTCCATTTATTGGAATTGAAATATAACATACTTTGATCCAATCAATTGCAGAAGGATCAAAATGCTTAATCCATTTAAGTTAAAACTAAAATAGCATGTAAATTATTCAGTCATGATTATGATGACGCTTTTGAATTCCTCCACTCTACTTATGTAGGGAAAGTGATTTTTCCTTCCCGGGTCGAGTTCGATAACCTTACCCACAGCATGAGATAAATCTTTGTTTTCGGTTTCAAATGCAAGCGTTGAAAAATTTAATAAAGCAATAATCCTCGTTCCACAAAAGTAACTCTCGCTTTTGAATCTTGATTAAGTTTAACTTGATGAGACTACACATACTACTTTGTTGCATCATACACGTTCGGCAGACTTTCTTGAAGGGAACTTTTGGTTTGTATTCGACTGAACTGATAGAAAATTAATATTGGAGAATGGTTCGAAAATATGGCAAACAAGTCACACTGACAGGATCAATTTCAATTGAGATTTTACATCATCACATTGTTTTGATTGTTCTTGCACTTTATAACACTTGATTATGCTAACACGCTACACTTACTATTAACACACTCATAGTTTATATAAAATAGGCGGCACGAATAGCTCTTAAAGATCGAAACAATTATTACTGAGTAGCATTTTGCAATACATGGCAAGGTCTTTTATATTACTTTAAGACTTTCCCTCCTCTTACACATCTTATAAGCCACTTAAAAAGAGTTTTCTTACAGTAGTATATTCAATCTAATTAAGACTATGACTTATGTAAGCAAGAGCAAATCGGAACCTGTATGTTCAAAACAGAAAACTTGTCAAAACGGTACTATTGTGTGGCTTAACAAGGAAATAAGGAAAAACGAATAAAAAAAAAATACCAAAGAAAGTCAAAGTGGTACCAAAGTGTAGAAGCCTTGGAAGTTGAGGATGAGGTTAGGGGTATAGCTTATAGGAGCATGACAGAATATCAAAGATTTTGACGATTCACATTGGACAGCTATTTGATTGTGATACAAATGCTTGCGCAGGGTAAAGAGCAAGATCATGTGTGAAGGAACCCTTATTGGGCTTTGATATTAATCGTCATTATATACCAGCAATTTAAGCGTTGAATTTGAATTGTCAGTGGGGAAAACAAGTATTTTCATTTTATTTAATCTTGATGGATACTCCAGCTCATTATGTTTACTTTTGATATACAATGTGCGTCGGGCATAATTATTGTGGATTGTGCTGTCGCCTGTATCAAGTTAGTGCCATAAAAAGAAGATTAATGCAGTTTGAGTGAATTGACACAATTATCAGGATTTAAGATTTGTGTTGTTTTTTATATGAGATGTGAAGGAAAATCAAAGTTAATTGCTTGTAATGTGGTTAATTAATATGCAATACACATATATAATTGAAATCGAAATATTAACGACATTTTTTGGTGTATTGTGTAACATAATAACCTGAATTTTCTTTAATGGACTAAAATGTTTATAAGTTTGAAGATAAAAAGAAGAAAAATAGTACAAACTGTTTGGCCGGAAGTTTAATTCCGATGATATGCTCAACAAATAATTTGATGAACTTGCTTTTAATGAAATCAATTTTTTTTTTGTAAATCTTCCTAGTCTTGCTAATTAAAAAAAAGTTAACGTAAAACACTTATCAGGTTGAGTGTAATTTATAATTTATTTTGAATCTTTACTTATTTAAAAATATCAATAATAAATAAATAAATTTGATTACGGAATATAAATATATATATGTTTACAAACATATATATGTATATATACATATTACAATAATATAGCAGGCTTTATCTCTGCCAGGGTGGTCTTTATAGTGGTTTAACTTAATAGTGCAGAGAAAAATTAGCATATACATGAATGTATCTAGGAAAGAAGAAAAAGACTGGACTTTTTATTTTAAAGTGTAATTAGATGTAAAGGGTCTTTTAATAGGGACGCTCGAAATTTGTATGGTTATAACATCTTTCGAATTTGTTGCGAATTGTAATCAAAAATCATGAACATGAGGGGAATAATGTTAAACAACGCATGTTAATCATCAAATTTTATTTTTAAAGTTCAAGAATAGAGAATTTAACTTCAATAAGTAATGCAACTTTTGAGAAGTATTGTATATGTATGTAAATTTAATATATGACACATCCTACAGAAAATTTTTTAAATGGATTCGTAGAAACGAAAATTGTTCGAAAAAAAGCTGTTTGATATGTGATTTGCAGCAAAAAGATCGATTCAAAAAACTGACTTCCTATTGATTGTTTGAGATCGTGATCATAAATAATTAAGAACCTAATATAAACCTACGAAAAAACGATATTCTGGACAATTGACCATTAATAATAATTTTTTGTGCAATACGATTTTGAGGTTGACTATTATGCAATATTTTTGATGCCGAAAAAAAACAATTGCGGTGCAAAGTCTTCACTTTGATTTGATGTGTGCCGTTTTCTTGCACATACATATATTTTTCCTGCCCTATTTTTTGTTTTAATTAGCTGATATTTTATAGTTTTTGAATTTTATCTATTTAAGATCAACTTAATTTCGCTTATTGAAAAGTACCTAATGTATAGTGAGATAGCAAACATAACATAGGCAGAACGTTTTAACTTCACATAATCTTCTACAAAAAAAATTGTAAATAAGTTACTTGAATGATTTTTGACAAAAAATTACAAATATTCTTTCAAAAATCTTTTCGCAAATGGCCTATAACTTCCGCAGTTATATCTTAACCTTCGTATATGAGATACCAAAAGGTCATTTGAAAACGCGACAAAATACCATTAAATGACAAACTATTATAAGGAAATCAACTTGGGTAGTTGAGAAAAAACCATACTTTTCTAGTATATTTGCAGCGAAAATCGATTAGGCCAATTTAACACGTTCAAAGCCTTTACAAAAGCAAACTTTAAAAAAATTATTAGAATAATCAGCTGCACGACACAAAATAACTGGGAAAACTGACATTTCAAGCAAATCAGTTTGTGCAAAACACGATACAAGCGAACTGCACACTTCTCATTATATTTTGTTGCTTATTCCGGGCTCTTAATTTTCTAGAGTGTCAGCTATTCTTTTTAAAGCTCGAAAAACTGGTTAAGCTCGAAAATGTATACATACTGCATCGCTACCAAACACAATTGTTAAAAAATGGTACTCTCAATGTACTTTTTTGGTAAAGTTTACTATAACTGTTGAGAGCAAGCACCCACGCTTTATATAAAGTGGAAAAACTGTAAATCGGACAGTAATTACCATACCAGCAAAAATGGTGCATGAATTTTAGGGTGGTGATTATTTTTGAAATGTTTGAATTTCTTTCGCCCCCCGCTTAAAAGTGATCAAGGTAATTAAAAAAAAATTGCAAAATTTTTTTGAAATCGTTCAACGTTAACACGTGCCACCAAGTGTTTTTTTTTCAAAATTTCGAAAAAAATATAAAAGTGGATAGAAAATCTTCAAACGTATTACATATGTATGTTAAGTATCATAAGAAGTAAATAAAAAAACTATTTTCAATTTTTTTAAACAATATTTACCTCGTTAAAACTAACAGTAAGTATCCTTGTTTTTGTGCATTTATTGTAATTTTAAATTGAAAATAATTTTTTTTATTTACTTTTTATGACACTTAATATACATATGTACTAAGTTTGAAGATTTTCCAAACACTTCGAAATTTTGAGAAAAACACTGAGAAATCCCCATGTGATTTGTATGGGAAATTTCAATAAGCGCCACCCTAATGAATTTTGTCGTGTTGCCGAACATTCACATTTACGAAATCGACCACTCTCTTCAAAAATTTTGTTCATCAGCCATTATTATAAATAAAAAAAAAACAATCAAAAACAATGTGCAAATTTTTCAACTGGGCGGTTGTGAAGTTTTGACATTCACGTTCACGGCACCAAATATTTGCAAACAAAACCTAAACAAATAACTCCATTTACCACACAGGTTACCTGGGCAATCCCGAGTTTGCACAGTGTTTTTGTGTAGTGAATAGCCGGCCTAAGTGTCTTTTAGTTAATTTAATTCAAGTGTAAATAAGCTGTAAATTGTGAGATAAGCTTACAAGTATAGTTATATTTTATGTTAATCAGCTTGAATTAAGCCAATAAAATAATACAATAAAATATTAAAATAAAATTGTGAGTAAGCCTAAGAGCCACCAAAAACAAAAAACCTGTAGTATGCTGATAGATGCGTGCACTCTGCACCGAAAAAGGAATACGTGAAGAAGAAGAACACGCACATGCGTGAAAAGAGTATCGAACCAGAAAAAGGAAGGAAAAAAATATTTTGCACAGAAATAAGATGCCGGTCTTCCATCTGAAGGTGATAGAAGAGTCTCTTGTACGAAAAGACATCCGGAGGTTTAATAAAAAAGCCAAGAAACTGGCTACTGGTTTTAATACTGGGATGCAGGAACAGACGAAAGGTTATTTAGGGACTTATAACGTTGGTCTTTTTTAAAAAGAGTAAGACCTGTTTGCTAATACGGAATTCACAGTCAATTTCTTCACAGAGTCCCAACGTTACTACCGGTATTAGTAGTACTAAAATACGCACTTTATCGTTATCTTTATTTGCTCCACTCACAATAAGGCTGCGACAGAAAATCACAAGTTCGTTCTAAGCATAAGTTGAGATAGAAATAAGAATAACCATAGCGGTGTGGCTATTTCGGTTAAACCAAAAAAATGAGTTCAATACTTTTGGCGTGTAAGGCGAAGTATACCCTCTACATAACCCTTATACTGCCAGTTCTGATTAACCGTATCGAGTTTTGGACGATAAGTAGAAAGGGAAGTTGATACTGGTATTTTTGTAAAGAAATCGTAGATGGATATAGAGGGAACGAATAGAGAAGAAGATACAAATGCGAACTCTTTGAGCCTGTCTAAATAGCCATTTCTACAATATAACATGCGTAAAAAGGAGATATGGAGTCTACCTTTCCTGTTTTTATTCATATAAAATGGGGAGATAATGTAGACAGTCTCTATGAGTTACACAAAGATGTAAGCACTTCATCGTTATCTTTGTTTGCTTCATAATGCAAGGGATAAAGATTTGAATACCAACTTTAGCACCGATACTAACGTTAAGGACTTTGTGGAAAAATTGGCTGTTAGATATTTATGTTCTAGTTAACATATGTGCTACTTTTTCATCTGCGTAATCTGTCTTATGTTGCACTTAAATATTTAATTTTCATTTAGCAAAAGGGGCTGAAAGTCGAATTGATTATTGTCGGTATTGTGTATCAGTGTCAGTATCTATTTGATAGAAATTTCAATAATTGACAACACAATTGTTTTATTCAGAATTTCGGTCCGACTTTTGTCGATTCGTATTATTTTAAATAGTCTTTCGCAATAAGATCCCTAGTTACCGAAGAACACATGATAGTAGATGTGCTCAAGCAACATTTTCAGCCGCTGCTAAATGGCAATCATGAAGTCAAGTGATAGGGCAAGAAAAGATCCCACCTCCAATCCTGGTATAAAGAAGTTACACTTATTAATGAAAACACTTAAAAATAAGGACACCAGATCTGGTGGATTACTAGCGAAGCTCTGCAAATTCGCAAGGGATATAATGTTTGTACGTATGAAATCATCAACCAATTAAGGGTGGTAGAAAGCATGCCTGATGATTGGACTAGCACCTGTGCGAGTGTTTTTAGCCATTCTGCAACATTTTAATCGACAAGTATCAGTATAGTTTCCGGTTCGGCATATCAGCTATAAATCAAATCCAGAATCAAGCACAAATACAGGAAAAGACCACCGAATTTCACGTCGAGATCCACCATCCTTTCATTGATTTCAAAACCGCAGGACCTCTTTATGGCGATGGCCGAAATAGAGATCCCGGGAAACTGATACAGCTGTGTTCTATGTCGTTGAAAAGATGGTGTTTACACGGAAATAAAATAGGAAATAGCTTGATCGAACTTTTCGAAAAATAAACAAAAGGGTTTCGGCAAGGAGATGCTCTATCATGTGACTTTTTCAATCTCGGTGTTCTACAGATCCGTCCAACACCAACCTCGGCGATGGAAAAATGAGCAAAGCTGTAGCCTTGAAGTAATGGTAGAGAAGACCAAGCATCTGCTTTCAACAAGCAATATATTTACATCACAGGGTAGTACAAAAAGCAACATCTAAGTATTTGAAGGGTTCATCTACCTTGGAGTAAACACTCAGCCTTATTGGGAATATATGATATAGGCGAAAAGTGAAATGTCAATTTTTTCTTGTGGAATGTTGTTCACGTGAAACTCATACTAAGGCTGATTATGAGTTTCGCCTGAACTTCTCTTGGCCTAAAATAAACAAAAAAAACTTGCACAAAGGGCACCAGTATACTCTAAGCTTCGATTCATGGTCTTAATTACTCAACATTTCGGTAAAATAAATAATAACAAAAAAGAGTAATTTTCTGGTGAAACTGACAATAGGCGAAAGGCGCAGTATATACTCCACATAACCCAATTCAGAACTGCCAGTTCTGATTAACGGTATCGAGTGTTGGACGATAAGTAGAAAGGGAAGCTGATACTGGTATTTTTGTAAAGAATTCGTAGATGGATATAGAGGAGAGCGAATAGAGAAGAAGATACAAATGCGAACTCCATGAGCCTGTCTAAAACGCCATATCTACAATATAATATGCGTAAAAAGGAGATATGGAATTCTACCTTTCCTGTTTTTACTCATATAAAAAGGGAAGATAATGTAGACAGGCTCTATGAGTTACACAAAGATGTTGACATGGTCAAACAAGTCAAAACACGTCGATTGCATGAGATAAGCTACATCGAGCGAATAGACAACAACTCTCCAGGAAAAAAATCTTTCCAGCTTATCAGTCCCAGCCACCAGGAAGACCGGACCCACGATTAAGAGACCAAGTCATCGCAGATGCCAGAGCCCTTGTTCCGGATGATTGGAAGCAGCGTGCGGGGATATGAGAGGCCGATGGAAAGCTGCCAGGTCTCAGGCGAAGACCTTTTACGAGTCGGGAGCCTGTTAAGTACTGAAGTAAGTAAGAATGATGCTCAAAAGTTTCCCCCAGAATTTATTAGGGAACTGGGCTATCATTGCATGGGATTTCTGGTTAGGGTAAATCTATTCCACTGGAAGTGATAAAGTTATACAAAAATTGATATTTTAAAACCCACACAAACAAGCCAAGAAAAAGAAACTGAAAAACTTCAGTATTTGGTAATACGACATTTATAATCTACATGAAAGCCCATGATTATAAATCGTTAAAATCATTAAAAACCAAGTGCCATTAAATTTTTGTTCTCCTGGTTGCGGTCCCCAGCTACGACGCTACTCATCTATGACCGACAAACTACTTTGTTCTTCTGAGTTAATAAATATTCATGACAATCAGTTTCAATTCTTCCTTCACATCTTCTGAATTTGTTTGAATTTTAATTTAAAAGCGTTGTGTGCTTACTCTTTAAAAAAATAAATAAATAAAAAACAACAATTTTCTTATAGGCAATTAATGTCAAATTAATTTAAAATTTTGTTGTTGTCAATTTTTTCTTTTCATTTTGTTTTGTAGGAGAAAAACCTATATCTTTCTCCCAGGTGATCTTAATTATTAACCAGCGACTAACTCAGCGCATTGACGGGACCCAAAAACTTCATCTTCCTTCGTTTAAATGTTGTTTGCAAATAAAAAAATATAATAACACAAAATGAGCGTTATTATTCGATTGCAAAACTTGCCATGGTCGGCAAATGCTTTGGACATTCGTGGTTTCTTCAGAGGACTAGCCATACCAGACGGAGGAGTACATATTGTCGGTGGTGAAAATGGAGATGCGTTTATTGCTTTCAGGTATCTATATGTCACTAAGTTTTAATATACATACATAAGTATTATTTTTAATTTGTAAGTCGAGACGAGATCATGTTTCCTACTACCGTTAATGTCCGATGATAGGAATATGGTAATTAGACAGATTATTCTCACTTGAGTTGGTTTAAATCAAAATGCATAGATAAATACAAAAAATAAAATAAAGATATAAGAAAGTTTAAATCAGGTAACATGTGATACAGGTAAGTTTTTCCGTGATGTATACGAGAATACTTAAATACAAGATTATCCAATTTGTTGTCTGAAAGAAAACTCAATTACCAATATAAAAAACTACCTAAAGTAGGAATCTTAATGACCAAAGAAAACTCAACTTATATTTTTTTGGATTCAAATGACTCCTTACACACAAAATGCTAAGGAAACAGTTGAAAATTAAACTCGACTTTAGCAGGCATAGTTACAATGTATGCTTGTATACTTTTAAGCAAAAGTATTTACAAACATGTTTCTTATTATAATTACCCAGAAGTTTCATTACACAACGAAGTTCATCAGACCTATTCTGTAGGCTTATCCCAGAAGTTTTGCGGATCACTTCCAATAGCGGATTTGTTTTTTCCTGCTGCCAAAAACGATTTACTTTGATAAGGGTTAGGGGATATATTGTGGGCGCAGTGATCATCGGACAGATTAATTTGTTAAATGAAAAGAACGAAGTTAAAAAATAATTAAAAAGCTTTTGTCACAAAAAATTTATTTTTTTTACGGGAAACAACAACAAACCACCCATACAAAATATCTTTAGCTCTCTTAACCTCCTTTGAACCACAAAAGGGTTTCTTCAAGCTTACAAATAAGTTAGAAGTAGCCGTCCGTGTCTAGTAGCACTTCAAATAATACCCGAATCTTCAACTTGTATGAATAAGACAATTGAGAATCGTGAGTATCCGGATAGTGCAAAACGTCCGCCTATCCGGATAATTAGATGTGACAGTTGAGATCCGAGACTAGCAGGATAATGTTATTCTGTATAAAAATGTGCAAATTCCGAAAAAATTCCCATAAAGCTTAATTTCAATGCAGGGCTGAGAGGAAACCATAATATATAAGACATTTTTCTTTTTTAATCCAAAATTGAGCTCTGATGTCGAGCATGTTCTGAACATCCTCTAAACCAAGCGTGTTCTGAGTGCTTTAAATTTGTTTGGAACACACCTGAACGCTAGCTGTCAAATGCTTGTGTTCAGCATTTAACTCTGCCTGCAAAATTATTTTATTCTGATAGTGGACGTCTGGATATCCGGATAATTAGATGGTTGAGTTGAGATCCGACACTATCAAAATAATGTTATTCTCGATTAAAATAAGCTCCAAAAAAATTAGTTTAAAAATAGGCAAACTCCGAAAAAAATTCCACAAAGCTCAATTTTGGTGTAGGGCTGAGAGGAAACTATAAGATATAAGGTTTTATTAATCAAAAATTGAGCTCTGAACATGTCGAGCATGTTGTGAACATCCTCTGAACCAAGCGTGTTCTGAGCGCTTTAAATTTTTTTGGAACACACCTGAACGCTAGCTGTCAAATGCTTGTGTTCAGCATTTAATTCTGTCGCTCAATTATTTTTTTGTGAGCTCATAGGCGCATTCTGCACAAGCTCAGAATGAAAAAAGAAACACAAAAATTACAATTTTGTTTTGACAGTTCAGGCTCTGCTCTGAACTAAAAAAGAAAAACGCCTTTTAATATTGCAAATAGTTCCGCTTAAGGTGATCATGAATACGTTCTTCTGTAAGCACGTAGTGTTAACATTTACGAAAAAAAGTGCATCAAAAGTACAACTTTCCCAAAATAGAATTAATGGGGGAAACTAAGGAGCTTTGTAAAACTTAAAAATATTAGGTAGAATTAACGGTCCGTATCCAATAATGCTTCAAACAATATAAGAATCTTCAGAACTGTTTGGATATCCAGGTACTTATGAATGAAACATTTGATATCCGACTATCAACGGATCCAGATTTAGATCCGGATTTTGATGAATTATGTGTATAGTGCAAGTATAGCAGGAAAAACAAATTAAGAAAAAAACTTTACCTTCTTAAAACTTAGCAAAAACACTACAAAAGCAAGTTTTACTTTTACTATATTCTATATACTATATTCGATCCGGATGTCATGTCTTACTTACATATCTAAAACTAGACGTCCAATGGTAACATATAGTAGTTTAGTATTTGTACCGAAAAAGCCTTGAGATTCAACTTCACATATGTATGTGCCTGCATTAGATGACTGCAAGGTAAAATAAAATAAAGAAAGGATTGTGAATGTCTTTGAAAAATGGTTTGCCTTTGCCTTAATTATTAACTAACCTGCGTATGACCTTAAGTTGCTATACAGGTAAGTTTTTTCTGTAAGATGTTTTTCAAGTATAAAATTGAATTATCTCTACACCTGTCCACCCAGGGCCGGATTTTACCTTTTTGTGCCCTAGGCCTATAGAGAAAATAGTTTTTATTTCCCTAGTTTTTATTTTCCTGGACTACAAAACTTATCAAATCAGAAAAAATATAATAAGAGCTTACGACATTAGTGTTCTAAATAATTAAGAAAAAAAGATCAAAATCGGGAAATCTAGTTTATTTTTTTTTTTTTGAAGAAAATTGAAAAAATTAGTTTTAAAAATGCAATAAATTAACATTTTCATAAAATATATTAAATGGAAGATTACTTGTACCACTATATTTATTTAATCCGTTAATTAACTAATGATAGAAAAAGCTAGCTAGATAGCTATAGTCAACTACAGCGATGAATTGAAAAGATTTGTTTGAAATTATAACTTTTTACATTGCCGAATTGAAGACTGAAATCAATTAGTTTAAAGGTCTTTTAACACCATAGTTTGTTCTGCTGAAAATTGGACATAAAGGCAACTGTCTTAAGCTTGTCTGACTGTAGCTGAAATTTAAACGACTAAGAGCTGATGGAGATACTTCTGACCCATTGATTAATTTTATAATAAAGCCAAACTGGATATCTTGCTTGTGTTTGGATAATAAAGAAAGATTAATTAACACGAGTCTTGAGCATAAGGATGTAAGGCAGGTCTAAAAAACCTAACCAAAAACAAAAACCTTCTCTGGATACATTCAAGCCTGTTTGTGTGAACTGTAGTAAGGGGCCCATACTACACATCCGTATTCAAGTACTGGCCTGACAAAAGATACGTATAGTAGCCTTAGAACTTAAGGGTCCTGGAAATCACGAGAAACCCAAATTTCACTGGCCTTTTTATTGACATAGTTATAGTAGTCGATAAAAGTTTTGTGTCAAGAACCATACCCAGATCAGAAAATAACAGAATCTGCATAGAGAAGAAGAATCTAACATATAATTATTATAACTTATTAATTTTTTTTTGCGTGTAAAACACATTTGTAAATATTCAACAGAAGATGGTTTGAACTGTCCCATTCCCTTAAGCTATAAAGATCTTGGAGAGAAGTTACACTTTTGAATATTTTAATGTCATCGGCATTATATTTATAAGAAGAGAGAAATTTTCAATAATTGAGTTCATGTCATTTATATATAAAAAAAATAATAATGGACCTAAGTTGCTACCTTGAGGAACACCAGAGTTAACAATGAAATGATCAAATTGCTCATTTCGAAAACTCCCAGTGTAACATCTATTCATCAAGTAGAACGAGATCCACTTTAAAAAACTTTCATTAAACCCCAAAGCCATCAGTTTATTATTCCAAGTCAGATGACATAATTTATCAAAAGCTTTACTAAAATCGGTAAAGACACAATCTACTTTTTTCGATCTTTAAAGAAATCAAGGCAAAAGGAAGTGAAATGAAACAGGTTTGTAACAGTTGACTTGTTTTTCATAAAACCATGTTAGTTGTCACAAATAATAGATTTACAATTAAAAGATTCACTTTAAAAATCATGGACTAAAACAGTTTTGGAATAACAGAAAGTTTAGCACTAGGGCGGTATTTTATGATGTCATTTTTTGACCCTTTTTTTATGAACCAGTGCTATAAATGCACTTTTCCACAGAATAGGAAAAACTGAGCGCTTAAGGGATTCATTGAAAAGAATATGCATCAGAGAATAGTAACGGGTGATTTTTTAAGAGGTTTAGAACTTTAAAAAAAAACACAAAAAATTCGAAAAAATGAATGAAATATTTATTTGAATCGATAGTTTGAACCTTGCAATTTAATGTTTAAAGATAATTTCATGCAAATGTTGACCGCGGCTGCGTCTCAGGTAGCACATCCGCTGAGTCCAATTTTGGCATACTCTTTCACACATATCGGCCGGTATCTCACGAATGAATGCATGGATGTTGGCTTCCAGTGCGTCAATCGAAGCGGGCTTGTCCCTATAGACATTAGCCTTGACATACCCCCACAAAAAATAATCTAATGGTGTCAAATCGCACGATCTAGGCGGCCAATTGACCGGCCCGAAACGTGAAATTAACTGTTCACCAAACTCGCCTCGCAATTGCGCCATTGTTTCGCGTGCTGTGTGGCATGTGGCACCGAGAACACCAAGAACTTCCATTTCGGGCAAAAAAAAGTTTGTTATCATCGCTCGGTAGCGTTCACCATTGACAGTAACGCTGCGATTCGCATCATCTTTGAAGAAATATGGCCCAATAATGCCGCCGGCCCATAAACCGCACCAAACAGTGGCTTTTTCGGGATGCATTGGTAGCTGTTGCAATGCTTCTGGCTGATCTTCACTCCAAATGCGGCAATTATGCTTATTTACGTACCCATTCAACCAAAAATGAGCCTCATCGCTGAACACAATTTTTCGATAAAAAAGCGGATCCTCCGAGCACGAATTTTGATAGTAAAATTCAATAATTTGCAAGCGTTGTTCATATGTAAGACGATCCATGGTTAAATTGCAAACCAAACTGAAGCTGTTTGACAGTGACACAAGGTACTAAACACACGTCAGCTGTCAAAACCAGTGTTGCCAAAACCAAACCAGCTAAAAAATCACCCGTTAGAACAATTGAGACACACTTAACACATGACGGTACACCATCGGGACCAGGGCAAAATCAATCGTCAAGCTTAAGAACACTGGATGGTTGAATTCTCGGAATTAGTGAAGTTAATTGAATTAAGGTGTAAGAAACTAATACTAGGAAGTGGATTCAAGGGTTCGTGCGTGGGAACCATATTTGGGATCACTTCTGAGTCATGACTAGTAGCATTTTCAAAAGACAAAGAGTTAGGGTAGTCGTCAAATTTTCTTTTGGTAGATACACAATTCCAAACTTTTTTTTAGGCTACGTTTTAGTCCATTTTCTGTTTTTGCAATATACATACGAGTAATCTGAATGTAAGAAATTAGAGCAGTCTGTAAACATAAATTTTAATTCGGAGTATGTCCTATAATCTTCATCAGCTCTTTACCATGCCTTGTTTCTTTTATTTTTAAGATTTACAGTTTATTATTAAACCATGGTGGTGTTTAAGAACTAATGCAAGGTTTACGTAATGGAGTAGTTTCATAAAGAACAATTTATTTATATACGAAGTTTTTCATTTGAACTAGGTATTTGCATAAATGTATTTAAATTCAGCATTATATCTAATCTAAGGTCGGGTGGTGCCGATGAAGTACCTACAAACCAGACAAGAGGCGTGACTTTTTCGGAACTGGTAGCACACATCTTAAAATTAAAAAAAAAATAAAAGACCTTTAAATTAGATCCAACCGCTTAAATTTCACCTATTGAAAGCTGTCTTTTTAATTGTATTTTTATCTCCACTTAGAAAAAATAACAACTGAAATAAAATAAAACTACCCCCTTTTCAAAGCAAATATGCGGCAAGAAACGACTCAAAACTCTTTAAATATAATGTAATGAATTCAACTTATTCTTCACACGTTCGTTGGTCAAACGGATAGAAATTTATATTTTATTTTGAATTGATTTGGAACTGAATTTGAGTTAATAAGGCGAAATCAGAGAATGCCTAGCTGCGGCGCATTCTGATTTCTGAGAGCAAAAACTCTTGTATAGTTATAGTAGGTATTTTATAATGGACGGATGTTTCGTATTCTTAGTTGGTTTGGTTTACAGTAAAAGGGACTTATTAAAATGCGTAACATCATTATAAAATACTTTACGAGAGTTTTTGGTTTTGCTCTCAGAATGCAATGCAATGATGGACCAAGATGGTCAAAATTTCCGTCCACCCGACCTAAATGAAGTGCTAGCGATAGCTAAGCTTAAAGCGTACAAGGCTGCTGGTGCAGATGGCCTGCCAGCCTAGCTATTCAAAGCAGGGGGAGATTACTTGGTAGGGAGTATACACCAACTTATATCTTAAATTTGGTCCGAAGAAAGTATGCCCGATGAATGGAACCTTGGTATAGTGCTCCCCCATCCACAAGAAAAAAGATGCTCTGAATTGTTCCAACTACAGAGGTATAAGTCTCCTCAACGTCGCATATAAAATCCTGTCATCTATACTGTGTGATCGCTTAAAACCGTTTGTCAACGAAATGATCGGCCCCTATCAGTGTGGTTTTAGGCCCGGCAAATAAACCGTCTATCAAATGTTCACACTCCGACAGATTTTGGAAAAATCCCAGGAGTTTCAAGTCGATACACACAATCTCTTTATCGATTTCAAAGTCGCGTATGATAGCTTAAACAGAGACGAGCTGCCATGTCGCATCTCGGCATCCCTGCTTAACTCGGACGCCTGTGCAGGATGACGATAGAGAAATCTCGCTGCTCCGTCAAAGTCGGAAAAAACACCACCGAACCTTTTGATGTCGAGTAAGGTTTGAAGCAAGGCATTATCATGCAATCTCTTTAACATCGTACTTGAAGCAATTGTACGCAACTCGCAAGTCAACAACAGAGGTACAATTTTTCAAAAAGTCCGTTCAGCTACTTGCTTATGCAGATGATATTGACATCATGGGAAGAACGAAGCGAGCTGTTACCGGCGCGTTTGCAAGTATTGAATCGGAGGCGGCGAAAATGGGGTTGGCTGTTAATGAAGACAAGACGAAGTATATGGTATCATGGAAAAGGAATCTCAACATCGTCGACTCGGGCAAAACATCACAATGGACAGGTACAACTTCGAATTTGTCAAGGACTTTGTCTACCTGGGCTCCACTATTACATCGCAAAATGACATCAGTGCAGAAATCAAACGCAGAATTACTCTGGCCAATGGCTGTTTCCTCGGGCTAAGAAGGCATTTGAGTAGTAAAGCCCTCTCTAAAAGAACTAAGGAGACTTTATATAAGATCCTTAATCATCCCGGTCCTGCTGTATGGGGCTGATGCATGTACTCTGTCAAAAACGGATGAGAATCTGCTTGAGTGCTTTGAAAGGAAAATTCTTCGGATGATCATTGGTCAAGTCTGTATCGATGGAGTATGGAGGAGAAGATTTAACAATGAGCTCTACAGGCCTTACAGCGATGTCGACCTGGTCAAAAGCTGAAAATACAGCGGCTGAGATAGCTGGGGCACGTGGAGCGTGTGGACACCTACGGACCAGACCGACGAGTCTTCGAATCCACCCCTGATGGTCACCTAAGGTGGCGCACATAAGTGGAGAGCGACCTCAACCAACTTGGAGTGCGTAACTGGAGGCAGTTAGCTAGGGACCGAGCTGGCTGGAGGGGCTTGTTTGGTTGAGGCCGTAGTCCGTTCTGGACTGTGAGTGCCATCTAAAATAAAAGTAAGTAAGCCTCAGAATGCACTATAGCTAGGCATCCCGCCTGGAAAAATGGCATATTTTTCGTCAAGTTCAGTCAAGGCCATGAAAAGGGTTCGTTAGGGGCAATCTAGACAAGGATAACTTGTCAAATACTAGTGCGGCCCTCGCTAGAAAAACTTGTTCGAAATACACCATATATAACAAAAAAAAAAATATTTTATTCGCATTAGCCTTGCACAACTGTATTGCGAAAGGGCTCAGTAGCTAGCGTGTTGGACTCGTAATAGCGTCTTGGACTCGTAATCAGAAGATCGCAGGATCCAATCCCTGTCAAAGACAACTTTTTATTTTTGTTGTTGTTTCTTTAGGCAAAAGGTTACCTAACGGGCAAGGCACTGGAGAAAATTGATAGTTGTTGTAGTCTTTCTAGGGCCTCGTTAAAAATTAGATTATTTTTCGAGGTAAGATTCTCTGATTTCGCCTTCTTAACTCAAATTCCCAAAAGTTAAATAAAATTCAATCATTTCTCTCCGTTTGATCAACGTGTGAAGAATAAGTTGAGTGAATTCATTACGAAAATTTAAATAGCCAAACCAATGAAGAATTAAGTCGTTTCCTCCATTGCCAAATGGGTAGCTCTTCTTTTGTTAGGTTCTCGTATCTTCGGCTTTATATTTGTGCGTGTGAAATTGTTGAAAAAGTTACTAATGAGAATGTTCACATTGGACAGAAAAACTATTTTTTTTTACTTTTCATTACTCACATCTCGTTCCCACTCCTTAACTAAAAAAGATGTGAATGCTGAAACTGAAAAAAATCCAGATTTTTTGTCCCATGTCAACGCCGTCAATGAGAGAACGGGACAATAAAATTTTTTGATCAGAATGACAGAATGGCATAGAGTGAATATCAACGTGGGGCAAGTTAATTCCCAATAGCCGCTTTCAAATAGAAACATTTGACTAATAATAAGTCTTTTCGTGTTGGTACTTACACAAAACAGCCAATTTGTGTTCATGCAAAAACGGAACGCTTACGAGAGAGCAAAGAATACCCCCTTCAAAATTTGGTAGAATGCCAAATTTAGCCCAAAAAGTACACGAACAAATTTAGTACTTGGTTATTAAAAAGAGTTGTCAAATGATTAGGAGAATAACCTTTAAAACTAATTATAAAAAATGTATTCCTAGGGGTAAGAGGAACCCATAAGATAAAAACCATAAAAGGTAAGGAAAAAACCCGGGCATATTTCCAAAATGGAAAAGGAAAAAAATCCGGAAAAACGCCCGCCCTTTTTTCCATAATAAAAAAGGAAAATAGACCTAAATAAATTTATGAAATTTTTTCCAAAATATAAAAGGAAAAAGTCTCGGAAAAAATTCTGGCCTTTCTTCCATAGTATAAAAAGAAAAAAAGCCTCGGAAAAAATTCTAACCTTTTTTCGAAAAGAAAATCCGTGGTAAGTTCCGAAAGCCGCTAGTAGTTACCACCTGGAACTAATATCGCCTACCCAGGCTTGACTTGCAAGCTGCTATGCTTTGTTCGAAAATGATTGGTGGAATCAGTCATCAGAAGGATGATGGACAGCGGGTGAATTCAATGGATGGAATCAACGGTACTGTCAAGCTGCTCACATTTAAAGCTGACGACAACACTTCAATACATTTTTTTTCTGGGTTCGTGTCATTGGATTATCTAGACTGCTCTCCTAGTGGAAAGTCAACAGATAAAGACTTGGTGTCTTTCCTTGTTGTAGCAAAATTCCGAGCTTGAGCACTAGTGGAGTTTTCAGAGCACGCAGAGAGCATTTGAGTAAGAGGGAGGAGAAAAAGATCCTATGAAGACAAAAGAGGGCGTACGCGGCCTCCCAACAATACACAGAATATTTATAAAAAAAAAAACTGCAACTGGCTGCCGGTTTTAAAATTGGAACTAAGGCTGTTCGAAACAGCAAAGGTAACCCAGTGTAACCTAATCTACCAAAAAGTTGATCATAAGCGATCATTCATCGACATATTATGTTGCGTGACATAAGAAGACAAACACGTTGCAATATCTTTGCAGCAAGAAGTTTTAAATTTTTTTTTCTTGAAATCGACGGCTTTTAGAGTAGTTGGATTGGAATTGGAATAGAAAAGGAGTACTTTAACTACCTGAACAGAATGGAGACGGAGCTGCTACTGGAATCACTGTCAAAATTTTGAATACACACAAATCCAATGATACGAACAGAACACGACGCAGCTGCAGACGGAGCTGCAGAACCAGCTGGACAAGTTGGCCAACTTTTAACTTTTGCATGCAGCTTTTTTGACGTTTCAAAATTATGAGCGCAACCAAATGTTTACATGGGGGTTGAAGAGAGTTTCAAACTCTTTTTAATCTCTGATAAAGACATAAAGTAATTTTAGCTTCCATTTCATCACTATCCATGTTTATTTTTGTTTTATTTTTATGTTGAAATAAGTTCGCACAGCTTACTTGAAATGCCAAACATTTCTGAAAGCCGCACAGCTCATTGTGGGCGACTCAAAAAATTCATGTACAATTTTTTGACAGCTATTCCAGTTTCAGATGCAGCTCCAGTTGCAGCACTCTTTTCTGGTCAGGCAGTAAACGAAAACGCCAAGGCCGAATTCTTAAACGTATATCTTGTGCAAAATAAGCTTATTTCATTTTCGATTTGATTTTCTGGCAATTCTACTCCTTTTTGATTTCAATCGAATATCGCACACACATTACCTACTCAATGACGCCATTTAACAAAAAAACTTCTTCTAAAGCATTTCTGACTTTACATAAAGAATTAGACGGAAAACTGTGTATGGGTGCGTGTTCCAAACCTTATCCTTTAAATCGGGAACTCCGTAAACATTTCTTAGAACAGCCAGTCGAAGTCTTTGGGAGTTGAAATTGAGTACAAAAGGTGTATTTCAAACGCCCAATAGAAATGGGCATAAGTAAGCAGACCCAAAATGCAGGAGATTCATTTTTCTTGAACAAATGGAAAGGTATTTGTACAAATGCTAAAACTACTAGATAAGACATTTTTTTCAAATCATCAGATACGCTTCGAGAATTCGTCAGTTCCCTAGAGGGAGTACCTCTGAAACAAAAACATTTTTTTGTTTTTAGTTTACAGCGGCTGAGAATTGATCCTAGACCCTTACTGCGATTTTAGCTAACCTAAAAGCTTATTGTCGTTCCTGGAACCATATCGTCTAAGTGCGTAAAAAAGGTGAACATCTGTGTGGCTTAATCGCTGGTCAACCCTTAAGAAGGTGATTAAAAAAAAAGCTGGGGTGGAATCGGCTAAGGTGATTTGTGATAGCCGATTCCGCCCCTGGATTGCTATCTACCACAAATCATCACAAAGGGGATAGTCGAATGATATTTCATTAACCTGGTGCTAGAGCAATATTTTCATGACTATAGAACGAGTCATCGGAAGATACCAACAAAGTTGAATACGATTCAAGGACTGGAGAAGCATAGAAGCCATTAACCACATTATAAAAGGCTCATCATAAGTTCATGTTTTAGTGGTTGGTAAAATAATGTGAGCAAACACATTCAAAAATTCACAGAGGAATCCTCGTCTTTTTCCTCAAGGAATGGAAGCTACACCCAAGGAATTTGAGGGGAAATCATCGAGGAAATTAAAATGGGGTTGTCGTTGGAACTCACCAAGTGATTTTCTTGTTGAATATTCAGTAGTGAGATCACTGACAAGGTGTTACTGGTTTATTTCAAAATGAATTGTATTTTATGAAAAATGCCATGAGAAAACATCAGTGATATCACTAGGTAAGTGGAGTTGCTTCTTCGTCAGGTCATTATACTCTAAGATGAAAAAGGTTATGAATGTTCACAAAGAAAATTACTTTTTAGATGGAACTCACTTATTCATCTAGTTAAACCATTGACATGGGCAGTGTGTTTTATAAAGATGAAATAGAACCAAAAAGCAGTTCTCATTTCAAATCAAAAGTTTTATTTGCGTTTAAAACACGCTATTTAAGTTAATTTAGTTCATGTTACATTGATTTTATTACAGAAAGCTAATGTGAACTATATCCAACAAAATGAGAATTCATATAGTCACTTAATAATCACAAACTCAGGACTTTGTGTATCACTATTCATCGTTGGGATCCTCGTATTTCTCGAACTAAGATTTTTTTCAATGAACTGTATACTGAATTGTAAAAGCTTTGAATCCAGTTGAATTTTTGAACTGAGTAAAAGCTATTTAAATAATGAACTCATAA
This sequence comes from Dasysyrphus albostriatus, assembly GCA_946251815.1. Classification (NCBI taxonomy): domain Eukaryota; kingdom Metazoa; phylum Arthropoda; class Insecta; order Diptera; family Syrphidae; genus Dasysyrphus; species Dasysyrphus albostriatus. The sequence continues at coordinate 100,583,901 of OX276336.1, forward strand.
AAGAAGCCAACAACTTTCTCTAACGAAATCATAAAATGCATGTTCCTCGTAAAAAGTATTCATAAATTCATTGTGCTATTCACCCAAATTAAAATCTTTCGTTGTAATTTATGCCAATACAGGCTTACAAATCAGGAGCATCAATTTGACCATTTATAAGTTGGTTAAGAAATATATGATCATTAATAAACCGCCTTTCATATAAGATTTGAACATGCAGTAGCTATGGATTGCATGTTCATATGGTGGAATGGTGATTATATCAGCCCAAGGAAGAAACTTCAGAGCAAACCGATTGAACTTATATTCTATTGAATATTGATTCAATATATTACTATATACATGAATTTCATATATAAAAGGGAGACCATACTTGAAAGGCGCAGAGATTAGGTCGTCCATAAAAATTATATAAGGAAAGAGTAAGTAAGTAAGAGATACAGAAAAGCGGAGCTCGTAACAGTGCTTCGTTTTATTCTTACATTAAGGGATCAAATTAACACGTTTGATAACTTTTCTTATTAATAAAGAAATGATACCTTTGGCATAAACAGATCCATCATCACATGTGTGCGTACATGTGTTATGAAGTTATCCGTTCATTAAAGCGGAATTTTGCGAGCTAAAGTTATCCGTACGTTAACACACACTGACACATTTGTTAATAAGAATTAGAACTTAACAAATGCATATATGCTAACGCGTTGTTATCCGTCGTTTATTAATATGGGGGATGATCTTTGACAAAATGAAAACAAAAATTCCCCACACACACTCAACATTAGTGATTGGCCGCGTTCCGATGTTAATTCTCAGTTATCCGGATAGCTTTGTGTTGTTGTAATCCCTCATCATCTGTGACCAATAAACAAATCCGAAGCTAAACCAAAAATTCTAGGATACTCAGCAATCCAAAGAGAAATTTCAAAACAGCTGATATTTGACAAGAAGTTTGAGTTGCATGTTGAGCTTTGCAGTGTCGGATTTTTTGAAAGGAAAATTAATTAGTTAGATGCAGCTAGAAAATGGTTATTTGCGACACCTTGGACTCTACGCATTATGAAAATATAAATGGAATAAAACTTCATTACAAAAGTTAAACTTTTTTTGCAAACTAAAAACAATTTTAATTCAATTTCTTTGTCAGTTTTCTTCAGCTAACCTATCTGGTTCTGGTCGTTCACAAAAGTATCGGCTCCTCAGTTTTCTTGGATAACCTATCCGATAGCCGGCGGAACGCGCCCATTGTCTTGATATTTTTGATTTAGCTGCTGATTTTCCTGCAGTGACCAATCCTTGTTGAGAATTTATTCAAGTTCTCAAAACCCACCCAAAACCATATGATCAAAGACAAACCGATCCTTTTTCATTCCGTTCTTTTTTCCATTATCTCAGCTTTAGATACGTCAAATCAAAAAAATTAAACAAGTTACCGGCAGCCATGCTAAAATGAAAGAATCAAGAAAAAAAATACCAATAAACATAAATGTCACTTTTCACCACACAATAGGTATGTTTAATGGGTGCAGGGAAATAATTCCACGGGCATCTACTCCACATGGGAGTTTATTCCATCATAAGTAGGAATCTATTCCACTTTTAAAAGGGCAATTCATTCTCACCATGAGAGGGAACTAACTCCACTCGAAATTTTGTGGAATTTTTTCCCATCTTACTCGTAAATTTGGAATTTGGGATATTATTGATTCATAAATATAGAACAACGGAAAGCATTGTTTATTTACAGAAATACGCCAGCATTATGGCGAAATAATAGTGAGGTATGCTGCCCCCCTGCTTAGGCTCATTATAGGGCTTGTGGTGGGTGCGAGGTTGGGTGTATGCAAAGTTTCTTTTGCATTAAAGGAATCTAGATTTGAAGAAACTATATATTAAAAAAAATACCTTCTAAGAACGTAAAAAGAAAAAGAAGTGAAGTTGATTCTCATACGAAGTGGGCAAAAACTCCACTTTCCAAGTGAAGATCTTTTTCACTAAAAAGTGCAATAAATTCAATAAATGTCAAATTACCAGTTGATTTTTTTGTTTGGGATAATAATAAGCTAAAGTTTATCTCTGAAGTATTTATATGTTACCGTTAAAGTGCGAAAACCAGTTAATGTGCACATTAACTAGCTGATGTGCGAATTAACTGGTTCGACTCGTTAAAGTGCGAAATTTCATTTCGATGAGCAAGTTTTCGCACTTTAAACAGTTATTGTGCGAATTACTTTATACGGCTACGTTAAAGTCCGAAATTAAGATGTGACACTTTCGCCTATTTTTCTGGGCTTATTTTCTTTTTCCGTTATGAGCCCGTCAAACGAAAATAGTAGTTTGTGTTTCAGCTTACACTTAGCAAGAAAACGAGGCACTTCCTAATGCCTAAATCATCCCCTTGGCGAAAAGTAAAACAACAACAAAAAACCCCAAAAAAAGATAAATTCGTTTTCCTTGGTGAAGAATTTTTAACTCGCGCGAATTTTATAATTTCACAATTTTTGTTTCCTTGGATAATTTAATTTTTTTTTTGTTAAGAGGAGGACAGCAAAAAAATTACCAAAAGAAAAAGGATTGTGAAATTAAAAAATTCACGCGAAATTACCCTTTTCTCTGTCAAAGAATGTCAAAAAATCTTTTTCTCCACTGGTTTACATTAACACTTCAATTGACTTTTAAAAAAATAGCAAATGATGCTTTATTATTTTCCCTAACCCTGAAGACTTTTATATTGATAATCGATAGAAAAAGAGAGTTAAGACTTCTCCAAATAACCTGGACTATGTTCTGTAACTATCGCATCGATAAAAAAAAATGTGTCGAGAAACGTTGAAAAATGAACCAACTCATATTTTTTTCAATTTTTATCGTTTCTCGACTAATTTATGGATATCAGTTACAGAACCAATTTTATCAATGCGACAGAACATGGTTCCTGCTCCGATCATCAATTTTCATCGTCGAACAGCGTACTGCACAACGGAAAGTAGAACTAAAACTTTCGTTTATGATTTCGTTGTCATTTTTGATTGGGATATGGCAGCATATTAGGCTTTAGTAAAAACACTCCACTACTTTCCCTACTTTCTGTAACTCTCGCATCGCTTAAATTGGTCGAGAAATGATTTAAATTGAAACAATATATACACGAGCTTTGTTCCATTTTTCAACCATTCTCGACTGATTTTATCGATGCGAGAGTAACAGAACAGAACATAGGCACTGATTTCTCAGCCGTGTTCAAAACAAGTTCTTCATTCGTCGTATAAAACTGTTAGCCCAATAAGCGAGGAACCCGAATTATTGATTTGAACGCGACTTAAATAACATTCTTCAAACCAAATGCCTAGGAACTTGCTTTAATAGAATTCATAAAGCCTCATTACGAGTTTCGTTCAAAGGACGATGAGACAAAAGGCGATCGTATCAAAATGTTGATCACATTTAAATTCTTCAAAAGCTATCCGGATGCACAAGTTATTGCAATTCCTTGTGAAAACTTAGCCAATGGCCAGCTTATGCAACAACAGCTTATGATATCATGAATTTTCGATGGACAATAAAGATGGCTTGTATCTTCCTAAATAGGCGAAAGTGAGCTTATGAGCGAAATGGATATTAAATGCAGGTAATAATTTTAACAATTATTGATGGAGATTAGGTAAAGCTCATATAAATTTAGACAAAAAAGTAAGAAACTGAGATTTGAAGTGTATATGGTAAGTTGTAGAAACATTTAAATAAAAATTCATATCAAAGGTAATTCCATACTGAGGCAGACGATTTCAATGGGACAAATTAAAGGCACAGTAAGATCAACACCCTATTTTCTAAATTCTAAATTGAGGATTAAAGAAAGATAGATTTAGTAGGTTAATAAGAGTCAGCAGCAAATTTTGGGGTGCACGCATAACCAAAATATGAGCACCTATGTACATATGAATAGGTCCATCTTGTTACCGAATACAAAAAGCACATAAGTATACTACAGTTCACTTGATTAAAGGCTAGCATAAAATTGCACTAAACGGTTTGTTTTTGTCAGCTTTCATGGCCATAATAATCTTATGTGTTGACGTTAAGAAAAGGTTTTTTATCTATCCATGAAATACACTTACAAAAATGATTTCTATTTTTAAAGTAACGGACATTTTTCAAGGTTACGGCCCTATTACGAATGTCAATAATAGCCGTTTTCCTTTGCAGGTGGCAAAGTACTTGTGAGTAGATGAAAACCCTAATCTAGTACTATCAACTGCACATGCTTTCATGGCGAGTAGATACATTTTACATGGGAAAGCAGTTTGATGTGTTCCATTGAAAAAAGCTGGCAAAGTAATTGCAAGTACTTCGCCACCTCCAAAGGAAAACGCCTAATACAATTGATGATTGATACATTTAAAATTCGACCTTTAAAAACCCTACTGATAAAAGTTTAGATCATCGAGAATGATCCTTCTATATTTTCGTACTGCCTCCCTTTCGTATACCTTGCGTGTAAGCCATTCCCAGACATTCATTTTCGATAATATTCAGCCTTATTGTGAGTTTCACGTGAACAAAATTCCACCCGGAAAATTGACATTTCACTTTTCGCTTATTGTGAGTTTCACCGAAAATGAAAATTCTGCTTTTCGTGAGTACTTATTTCAGGCGAATTGTATCGTAATTGAAAGCCTAAATTGTCACATATTTTTGAACGACACACAAAAGAAAAACAGAGGATACTGGTACTCTTTGCGCAAGTTTTTTGATTATTTTGGGCCAACGGAAGATTGGGCGAAACTCATAATAGCTTTTCAAATCCCGGGGGAACAAATTTTTTTTGGATAAAATATTTTCCGGGCTAATTATTTGAGTTTTCACAGTAATTTTTATTTTATAATTTCACAGACACCTTTTTCGATTGTAAAAGTTTGTACTTAAATGATAAATCCTCTCATTTGTTTGACAATTTTAAATTTTCTTTTCAGTTTTGAATTAATAGTGTTGATAGAAATGCTTTAAATAATTTGGTTTCAGACAAATTTTTATTTAATTTAATTGGTTTGAGTCAATTAAATTGTTTCAATAGTTAAATGAAGCACTTCATTTTGTTTTTTGTATTTCGACGTTTCATCCATGATTATGGATATTAGGGTGGCTAAAAAATATTTTTTTTTTATTTATGACCCGCGCACCAAAACATCTTTTTACCTATATCAATTGTGTTATCGTCACAAAATTTCAACCTTGTAGGTAAAGGGTGTTTTTTTTACACGTGTGGCTTTCATTCTGGCAAAACTTTTTGAGAGCTGTCACTTGATTTATACTGAGTTTAGTTTGGCATTTCATAATGAATAGACTTACTGCTGAACAACGTTTGCAAATCGTGCAAATTTATTGCCAAAATAATAATTCAGTTCGCGCGACGCACAAAAACAATCAATTTATTGAAGGAAACTTTTGGTGAGCCGCTGAATATTCTCTTCTAAAGCGTCAATCGTCACAGGCTTATCCCACGACGCGAGATAATGCGTCCACCAAAAGTTTCCTTCAATAAATTGATTGTTTCGCAATGAGTCGCGCGAACCGAACCATTGTTTTTTTAATGAATTTGCACATCAAAAAGACTAACTCCGAAAAAAGTAAAGAGGCTGAAATTTTGTGACGATAATACAATTGATATATGTAGGTAAAAGATTATGTGGTGAGTGGGTCTTAAAATTAAAAAAAAAAAATTTTATATCTACGAAACGTAGTAATACAAAAACAAAATGATGTGTTTCATTTAACTATTGAAATAATATAATGGACCTAAAGCCCAAAACCAAGTAACACTTTTTAAATCAAAACTTGTCTAAACCAAATTATTTAAAGCATTTCTATCTATAAAAAAACACCCTTTATAATCGAAAATGGTACTCAAGCGACTTACTTTTATGAACTTTGGATAGAAAATCTCCTGTATAAATGTTCGTGTAAACTGGGTATCTCCAAATTCGTGATAGTTGTTTTGGGCAGTGATTTTTCGTTTAATTCTAAGAAAAAAAAATTGTATGAGGGAAAAATTTGACAAAATTACCTAAAAATAAACAAAAAATATTTGAAATAAACGAAAGCACAAACAATAATGTGTTATAGTTTTTTTTAAAGCCAATATTTCATTCTTTTATTTGTTTTTCAAATTGTTTAAAAAAAGTTTCAACTTTAATAAAACAAAAATCTCATCTTTATTAAAACATAATTCACTCTAAAATTTAATTTCTCAAAGACTATCTTTTTAAACAACTTCTCCCAAAACATTAAGCACAAACTTTAATACAGGGGATTTTCTACCAAAACTAAGGAAAATGAAGTCACTTGAGCACCACCTTTAATTATACGTAGGAGGGTGAGGGTTTTTGGCGATAACACAATTGATATACTTAGTTAACAAGGTTCTGGTAGTGAGCGGGTCATAAATAAAAAAAAACGTTTATTTTTGGTACACTCTAATGAAAATCATCAGGTTATTTATTTCGATCTACAAAGCACATACAAGACAAATATAAAGTTGGCTGTTACTTTAGTTTCCATATGAAAAATAATAATAAAATAAAAGATTTATAAAATGATAGTAAACAAATAATTATAATGAAATACTATAAAAACCTGATCAATTGGAGGAAAAATGACGAAAAATCATGTCGGCACTCCAAAGGCATTTCAAATTATTTATTTAAAAATATGACACGACGCTTTAAAAAAGTTCGCCATCTCTGGTCTAGAATGTATAAAGTAAAGTACTGTGTAAAAATGTTCTATTAATCAAAAAGTGCAATATAAATGTCAATATGAATGTTTCTGAGAGCGTGCAACATATGTAAAGTTTAAGTTTAAGTTTTAATGGGCTACTTACGAATGGCCTAAAAAAAACTGTCGAGGTCGTCGACTGCCTAAAATGTCAATTTTTATTGACTTTTCTGCAAGTTAAGGCCCTCATTATGATTAGCGAATCGAACGTTCGTTTAAAAACGAATGATATTTCGAAAATTACATATAAACACATGCTAAACTTCAAGCAATGGCTAATTGGGAATTCGCAAAATCATTCGCTTCTAAGCGAATGTTCGATTTGCCTACAACATCGACTAAGTAAAAGTCGAAATTTTGAAATTTCGATTTGACGAAAGGTCGACTGCCCTAAAAGAAGTCACGAAAAATATAGTGTTAAACTTGTTCTATTATTTTTGTTTTGTTCTGTGTCAGTCCAATAAAACGCATTTTTTTCCTGCATAAATATTTCGAAGTCTTAAATTTGCCTCTTTTTATGTATGTGTTATTCCTAACGGGTGATTTTTTAAGAGGTTTAGAACTTTAAAAAAAAAAACACAAAAAATGAATGAAATATTTATTTGAATCGATAGTTTGAACCTTGCAATTTAATGTTTAAAGATAATTTCATGCAAATGTTGACCGCGGCTGCGTCTCAGGTAGCCCATCCGCTGAGTCCAATTTTGGCATACTCTTTCACACATATCGGCCGGTATCTCACGAATGAATGCATGGATGTTGGCTTCCAGTGCGCCAATCGAAGCGGGCTTGTCCCTATAGACATTAACCTTGACATACCCATTCAAAAAATAATCTAATGGTGTCAAATCGCACGATCTAGGCGGCCAATTGACCGGCCCGAAACGTGAAATTAACTGTTCACCAAACTCGCCTCGCAATTTCGCCATTGTTTCGCGTGCTGTGTGGCATGTGGCACCGTCTTGTTGAAACCACATATCATGCAAGTCAAGAACTTCCATTTCGGGCAAAAAAAAGTTTGTTATCATCGCTCGGTAGCGTTCACCATTGCCAGTGACGCTGCGATTCGCATCATCTTTGAAGAAATATGGCCCAATATTGCCGCCGGCCCATAAACCGCACCAAACAGTGGCTTTTTCGGGATGCATTGGTAGCTGTTGCAATGCTTCTGGCTGATCTTCACTCCAAATGCGGCAATTATGCTTATTTACGTACCCATTCAACCAAAAATGAGCCTCATCGCTGAACACAATTTTTCGATTTCGAACCGAGCACGAATTTTGATAGTAAAATTCAATAATTTGCAGGCGTTGTTCATTTGTAAGACGATCCATGGTTAAATTGCAAACCAAACTAAAGCTGTTTGACAGTGACACAAGGTACTAAACACACGTCAGCTGTCAAAACCAGTGTTGCCAAAACCAAACCAGCTAAAAAATCACCCGTTATAATTATATTAAAAAGCATTACCGTAAAGATGAGGCAATTTAGACCTCGAAATATATAAGCAAACAAAATTTTGTCTGTCGCTTATTTTTACGTAACTTAAAAAACAATAACGCTCTGCTGAAATGTTTGAAAGGAATCGGTACAAACTCGAATCAAAAATAATTCTTCAATAAACTCTGTTTAAGAAACATGTTCTTGGTAAACTTTAAACAATCGAGTAATTTGATTTCCTAAACTATGAACTGATCAAAATGTTGAATTTCAAAATGTCGACTTTTGAATTCTCCATTCATAAAATGTCGATGACTATCAAAATGTCACCAACATTTTGATTGTGTCAATTGTTTTATCAGTCGGTCTTTTAACTAGTAGTAGTAGTTTTTTTTCAAGACAATAAAAGTTTCCCCTATGGAGTAGATATCTTGAAAATTGATCAATATAATAGCAATAATAAGGGTATTCATGTAACTTCGTAAGTTTACAAATCGTGTAAAATGATAAGTTTACGCAAAGTTTGCATAAACGACCTTTTTTATACATTTGACTAAATGCTAAGTAATTCAATCATAGTAAGAGTCACAATGACGTTTGGTTAACTTTAACCAGTTTGGTTAATTTTACGCAACAAAATCCTTTGATAAGTTTTACCAAACTGTGTAAATCATTTCCCATATAAAATTTGACAGTTCATTTACCAAAAGATAAACTTATCCGATTTGTAAACTTGTCTATGGTTTTAAGAAGTTGCATGAATACCCTTAATATTTGTTCAATTAAAGTTTGTAGTTTTTCTACGTAAGTTCGCCTCACCGGTCGGTGCCACGGCATTCACGACATAGTGGCGTCTTTTACGGAACAACGCGGGTCGTTCGTGCTTATGGCGCTTTTCATGGCACGGCGGGTGCCTGGGGCATTTGCCGCTGTGTCCCACCCCTAGGCACGGTCCTACTGGTCCCTGTAGCGGTCTTCCTGGTCGTCTGGAACCTGGTGGCTTGTATTTGAAGATTTTCTTGGCAACATCCACATCTTGGTTCAGCTCGTACAATTCACGATTGAATCTTGTCCTCCATTCGCCCTCTTCGCATACAGGACCAAATATCCGCCGAAGAATTTTTCTCTCGAAAGTGGCCGATATCAATTCCCCTTTTTTACTTATCGTCCAGCACTCGGCGTCGTAGAGTAGAACTGGTAAAATTACGTTTTCTATAGTGTACATTGTCCTTCGAGTAAGGAGTTTTGATCCTATTTCTTTGGCCAAACCTAAGTAGCAGCGATTCGCTAGGGTAATTCTTCGTCGGATTTCCACTAAAGTGTTGTTCTTGGGATTGATGTTTGTTCCGACGTAGGTGAACTCCTTGACTACCTCGAAATTATTAATACCAACAGTGACGTTTTGTCCTAGGCTATTGACAGATGTGGCTTTGTTTGTTGATATCATATACTTTATTTTTTCCTCATTCACTTCACGACCAACGCGTTTCTCCTGTTCATCAATGGCTGTGAATGCTTCAATTACAGATTGCTTGGAGCGGCCGATGATGTCGATGTCGTCCGCAAAAGCCAAGCAGTTGAGAAGACCTGTTGAAGATAGGGCCTTTCAAGTTTCAAGTTTTAATGCCGCTTTTGTTCACCATTTGCTCCAGGACTAGGTTGAAGAAAATATATGATAGCGCATCTCCTTGTCTGAACCCTGCACATGTCTGGGATAGCTCGGATGAATTGTTATCAATTTGCCCGTTGCACCGCGTATTTCATAACGTCATGCAGCATAGCTGGATCAATATTAACACCACATTTTATCTTTAAGCCATCAAGCTCATCAGCAAAAATAGTTAAATCTAGTCGCGACCTCACCATCCTAATCTTTTGTGGATGGCAACATAACTTAATAATATCCTAACAGAAGCTTATTGTAGTTAGTTGTAGGTCATGTTGATGTTGATGTTGTTGATTTACGGAGTACTCTTTTTCTACTGCATTTTCACTCCAACTACTCCAAAAGCCTTCCACTGGATATTCGGAGTACTGTTTTCGGAGTCTTTTTCTGTTCCCGATTTCAAGAAAAAGAGTAGATTTGGATCACACGCATACATATACAATTTTTCGTCTTATTACTTGTCAAAAGTGATAAATGATTGAAGAAACCATTTTGTAAAATGGCGTCGGTCGGTTGTGTGTGTTTATGTTTTCATATTCGATTGGAATCCAAAAGGAGTGGAAGAGTCAGAAAATCCCATTAGCAAAAAAAAAAAAAAAATAATAATGCAATAACAATTCCTTACTGTGTTTTTTTTTTTTAATTCCATATTGTTATATTTTGTTTCTATACAAAAAGATCCCATTTAAGCTCTGTACTGGCGTGTCCGGTGTCGATTCCCTCTAATTCCAACATTCACGGGATATCAAAATTAGTTCGAGTTAGAGAGAGTTTTGGAAATTTCGAGTTAAAGAAAAATATATTTTTTTTTGTTAAATTTAGAGAATTAAATTAATACAAAGAATCTTCTTGTAGAAAGCATTGCCTACCAACTTAGCATTAAAAAGTTAAATTTTATATTATCATTTTGTTCAACTTAACGTAGAAGCAGAACAAAACTGTTTAAAAAAAAGGTGATCACACCGCTAATTTTGTGTTTATTCCCTACCATGTACTTATCATTTTAACATATAAATAAAAAGTGAGAGTACGCGAGTGTGCATATTATGTATATGCTTGAAGTTTATATAAGAATAGAAGTTGCGAAAGGGTAAAATTTAGATTTTAATTTTTTTTACACAAATTTTTTTTTTTAAATTCCTTTTTTTAAAACGTAATAGGAAAACATCGGGTCTATCTTGGTTTACTTCAATAACCCAGAAATTAGTTTTCACTCTGGCGGTTATGCAGATGGCTTATTTATAGTTTCGCAAGTGGTGTTAGTAGTGTAAAGAAAAAAGAAAGGTTAACAAACAAGTACAAATTGTGTTTTGTTTTATTTTAATGTACATACACTCCCGTTCATTTCAATAGGTACAACATTTTCGAATACGATTAACAGTTAAACAAAGGTTTAAATATAATCGGTCTTTTTTGGAAGTAAGGTTGGAAATATCCCTAGCCAAGGTAAGCGTTTAACAGCTTTAATACGAACAAGGTAAACTTTATGACAGGGTGACCAGTGACCAAGCTTTGAAGCTTAAGAATGTTACAAGAAAGGGATTTGGTAACGAAGCATAGGTAGTACATAATTCTTTTGAACAAAGTTTAAGGAAATTTATTTCGTTTTTAGATTCAATTTACATACCCACATACACGCATACACATAAAAATGTAGTACTTTTTTGTCCCAAATAATACAAAACAATCAAATCTCCAATTTCGATTTGACGTTTGACAAGAGAATGTTTGCATGCAGATGAAATCTCAAACTAAAAAGATCGCATCTTCAGATCTCATCTTTTGTTGAATAAAACAACAAGTGCTTATATCTTTTTGCAAAAAGATCAAATTTTTTCAACAATGAAAAACGGAATAAAAGTTGAGTTTGACTTATTTATACATACTGCTGTCAATAAGGTAAAACTGTTTTATATATTTATACTGCTGTTGTATAGTGGGTCCGAAAATTGAGTTTAGTGTCAAAAATAACTCCCGAGTCGCCAACAAAGGCAACAACATTAAGTTTGTTCGTTGTAAGTTTGTTCGTTGAGCTCTGAAGTCAAACCTGATTTCACCCTGTGTTTTTTGAAACCAGAGGTCGCCGTAAACTCGCCCTGTATTAGAACTAGGTTCTTTGCTGGGTCGAGTTTAGGCTAAGAATAAACTGTCGAAGTGGCATGAGCTCTAACGATTTTTTTCTTGTGAATTCACGTGCTGTAGGTAATTTCTACCTTTGTTTTTGAAATGGAAATTCGAGGAATCCACAAATTTACTTTACTTATACAAAATGGAAATTTTGGTAAGTTTTATACAACTTTAAAACAAATTGTGTTTTTTGCTTACCTCAACAACACTATTCAGAGCCCTTTGGTGTTTTTTGAGAACCGAAAAACCCAGTTTTTTTTTTGAAAAATCTTTTTGTTGTCAACAAAACTTGGATCGACCTTGGGTAAACTTCAACGAACAAACCCAATGAAAATTTCACCATTAATTCGTATTAACTTTGTGGTAGAAAAAAGTGCTTGCTGGAAATAGTCATAGGCGCACGCAGGATTTTTTCCGAGGGGGCAAATCATGGAATTCGAAAGGAAAAAGGCAAGTAGTAAATCATTTGAAAATATATTGGTAGCGTGGTTTTTTTTCCAGAGCCAGGTGGAGGCGAATGCATACCCTTCCACTTCCCTTCTGGCCGCCTAGTTATACTCTTAATGTGTATGACGGTGTTCACATTGGACTGAAAAACTGGTATTTTTTGATGTTTCAGTTATCACATCTCACTTCAGTGAAGGAGTGGGAATGAGATGTAAATACTGAAAAGTGAAAAAATACAGTTTTTCAGTCCAATGGCAACACCGTCTATATTTGAACTACAAAAGGTTCAAGTTTAATGTTTTTAGGAATAACAAGCTCAAGCTCCATGAAGTGCCTTGTCTGAAATTTGTGGGAGGGTTCGGAGCTTTCGCAAATCGAATTGAAATCTGTATCAGATGCAATAGCTTAGTAACTTTAAAAACCTTTATATGATGGGATTTGTTTTAAAAAAAAAGTACTAGAAGTGCCTAGTAGTGTTAAAGAATTGGTAATGTTCACTCGGAAGTAGATTTTTCCTTCAATTTTACTAATAACTTCCGAGCTATCCTAAAATGTATAGAGGGTATGAAACTAATAAGTCATTTCTTAATTGAATGCTAAGAATATGCACTTAGGACAATTATTAAGGAAGTTGGATAACATGGTCTCAAATAAAGATATCCTTATAATAAAATCTTACTTGAAAATTTCACTATTTATTTGCTTTTATAATAGCACCGATGAAGATGCTCGACAGGCAATGATGCAGGATCGTGGGAAAATCAACGAAGTTCAAATAAGATTGCTCTTATCGTCGCGAGCAGAAATGCAAAAGGTCATCGAAACGGCTAGACAACAATCTTTGGCCATCCAGTTACAGCTCTCTGGGTCAGGACCTAAACCCATGATTGCACAAAATAGCCATCAGCAACCTATGCCCACTCCCCAGCCGCCCGTAATAACTTCGAATTCGCTTCATACTATCCTTTCAAATCAGTCCTTACAAGCCAACAACTTCAATCCCATCCAAGCATACACTTCTGTTTCTCAGCAACAGCAAAAAAGTAGTTATATTGGTAGTGCTGACGTCTCGAGGACAAGTCGTGAAACATCACGTGATCGGCGTCGTTCTGACTCTAAAGAAAGAAGACGATCTCGTTCTAACGATCGTGGAAGCAATCGCCGTCGACGAGATCGAAGCCGAACTCGTAGCCGTGACCGAAAACTTCGTCGGGGATCGAGGCGATCTAGGAGTCGTGATCGCAGTCACGAAAGGAGTCGCGATAGAAGCCGCGATAGGTCAAATAGAGATCGTAATGGTAACCGGGGATCGCGCAAGAATAGCAGAGATGTTGATAATGGATTTTACAATCAGGATCGCAGCGTTGACAGGAAAAAATCTCCAGAAAAACCATTTGATAAAGAACCGCAAAAGGTCCAACCACCACTAAATGTGTGGAATGTCTTGCCTACAAACGCTTACACCACTACTAGCTTTGCAGCTAACTATGCAGCTCAAGCTTTGCAAAGTGCCGCAGCCGCGGGTGTTATTGATTCTGAAATGAATTCTCATTTAACCAATTCTTTTCAAAGTGGTGCGAAGCTGGGCTTTAATTCTCCAATTGATAATTCAGATTCTATAAGCAGTAAGTCTTCAGGGGTTAAACCGGTTCAAGATGTTTCAGCGTTATCATTTTTGAAAGTCAATCAACTTGAGAATAGGCCCACTTTTGCCTTTCAGAATCCATACACACAGGCTTCAACTTCACAGACGTCTAATTTGCAAAATGAGTCATCACAATCTTCAACGATGAAGGATCAGAACAGGTTCCAACAATCAAACCAGTACAATAAAGATGGTGGTTCTAATAATCAAGAAAGTTGGCCAGATGCTTTCGGCAGGAATATTCCCAAAGGAGATTCGGGTAATAAAAGATTCGAGTTCCAGAGAAAAAATGACAGAAAAGACGTAGAAGAGGAAAATAGCTGTGTTAAAATATCCAATATGTGCCCTAGCACAAGTTACAGTGATATTCGCAGATTTTTTTCAGGGCTTTACATTCCAAATAATGGAATCAAGATGATTAATGACCACCATGGTCTGCGTGTGGGAACGGCTTATATACGATTTGTACGTGCGCTTAATGTCCCCAAGGCTCTGGTTCGCGATGGAACTTCATTTAAAAACAAAAAAATTGCTTTAGAAGCTGTGAGTGATAAAGAGTTTGCCGATGCAGTTGATTCATTCAAGCCTACGCGAGGCCAGCGTTTCTCCCATAATGACAACAATAATAGATCAAGCCACGATCACTCAAGGTACATGGATAACAAGAGAGAAGATAGAGATTCGTTTAGAGATGAAAGGTCCCGTAGTAGGGCCATGGACAAACCGTTTTCCATTTTGTATGTGAAAGACATCCCCCCCTACTCAACTCAGCAGGATGTGATGAAGATGTTTTCCTCATACACAATCATGGATATTCTTTTGACCCATAGACCGGAGAATCGTAGGGAAATAATTGCATATGTCAAATTCCACAGGGTCGAAGATGCCCAAGCAGCTTTTGAAGAGAAAGCAAACCATAGAATAAACCAGAGACCGGTTAGGATAAGCACTGCTACAGATGAAGAATATGAAGATGTAAAGGAAAGGGTGCGTTTAGATACTGAGAAGCAACTCAAAGAACAAAAAGAACTTGAAGAAATAGAAAATCGGAAAAGAGCCGAAGCTGAAGCTAAAGCAAAGGAAAAGGCCGAAACTCCAAAGCAAGGACAACAGGACCAAGACGATCGCGATGATTGCGAAGAAGAGGAAAATCAAGAAGAGGATGAACAGGATGAAACAGTTGCACTTGACGCAGACGATAGGAATCAAGATTCACCACAGTATGTGATCGACGAGCCAAATACCGGTTACGATCAATGTGAGGAAAATATGGATGATGTTAATGACGAGGGTAATAATTATACGGATTCTCTGCATCAGAAAGGAATGAACCCTTCGAATCCTTTTAGTGGTATTCCAAGTTTGCTGGATATGACAGCATCTATAGATGGCAATGAGCCAGAAAAAAATTCAGATCCACGACTCCGCCAATGTCGTCCTTCTCGTTTTGATAATCCAAACTCCAACGATCAAATGAATCCACCTTCCACTAATTTTATCTTAATAAAGAACTGCGAATACAAGACTCCAATCCAAAAAGTTGGCGAATACTTTATGTCGCATAATCTTATGCCAAATCACGTTGAATTGCTCCGAAACCATCGAAATCAGCCCTGTGGTGAGTTTATTGTTGAACTTCGGAGCCCCCAAGATGCCGAACGGGCATTGTCTCTCAATAATAATCGTCTGATCACTCGTGCTCTTCGAATTTCCTTGATAAGTCCACAACAAATTGCCGATAGACTTAATAAGCCCTTTATGAATTTCTTTCCATCAGGCGGCAATCAACAGCACCCCAATAATATGATGATGATGATGCAACACCAAGGTCCAAGACAAAATTTCAATAATATGGGTGGTGGAGGTGGAAACTATCATAACAACCGTAATGGTCACGGATTTCAGAACGACAGAAACATGTTCTCACCAGACAACCAAAATTGTAACCAAAATCAGTTCCGAGGAGGTAACAACAACATGATGGGACCTCGTGGATTCAAAGGCCCAATGAACAATATGAACATGCCAAACAATAGAAACACGAACCCTTTTAGCAACAATCAATCCAATGCCAATATGTATGATGACTCGAATCCTGTAAATGATGAAGTTGTGGACCTCGATGATGAACCAGAAGATGTCAACGAGGGGGAGAGCGTGGGCAGTGGCGGAGACGATGGCGATGACGATGGTAATGGCATTGGTGATGACAATGGCGAGGATGGCATACCGGAAAAGTTCACACGTCCCGGATGTGTTGTGGAAATGGAAAATGTTCCGTATAGATGTGATTTAAAGGATATAATTGAATTCTTTGATGGTTATAATGTGAAAGCAGAAGACATTATACGGCGTTACAATGACGATGGCACCCCAACCGGCGATGCCCGGGTTGCCTTTAACTCACCGGAAGAAGCCAAAACTGCGTACGAATCGAAACGGCAAAAGTCTATATTAAACCGCACGATTTTCTTAAATGTTTTGTAGAGTAAGTTAGATACAGAAAAACCTGTTTGACATTTTGTAAATAAAGGCTAGTATCTAAGTTTATTTAAAATAAATCTTTTATCAAACATTTGATTTAAGCTAGTAATAAAAATAAGTACCTAATGAGTAGGTATAAACTTGGAAATGCACATTGGGTCTGGTACGATAGTTTGTGCGTATCTTAAAAATAATGGCACTATCATAAAATTTGAAGAATAAATAAACATAATGAACAGTAAAAAAGTTAAAAAAAAAATTATTTGTTTTTTTACTAGGATTGGTTGGGTGTATTAAGGCTGACAAGACGTTCTATTTTAAGAGGACATGTCCTCTTTTTGTTTTTAAAAAAAAAGCATGTCCGGTATCTTATTGAAAAAAAACATGTAAGATGGGTTTTCTCAATTAACTTAATTTTTCGACATCACAAAACAACCACAAAACTTTTAACTAACACTAATTCATAAATTTTCTTCATTTTTCTGTTGAGAACACTTCTGAACAACGGCATCTTTTTTTTAACAATCGCCAGAACACACTCGTTTGACAGGTCAGCCCATGTCCATACCTCATTTTGTAACTGTTTTATTTATCGTGAGTTCTTTTTTAATGTGAAAAGAAGTGAATTGAAAATTTCTTAGGCACGGATCTGAGGCCTGTCGTGAATCCTTACAAGTGTAACACATTTTCTTAACACAAAGCTACTAGTCGGCTGGCACTTTTACAAGTGTAATGAACCGTCATTACAGGTGGGAAATTGTGTGATTTCCCTCTTTCTCTAAGACAAAGCTACAAGAAGTGTAGAAGGAAACTAAGGGCCAATTTTATAAACATACACTTAAAACGCTTTTATCTAAACCCTTCTTAATTTTAGCAGACATTACAAGTTTTTCAGTTTCACCAATGTAGAAAAGGGATATTTTAGGAACATTTTAACTAAACTGAATTTGCCTCACATCCCTGGATATATAAGAAGAGGTTGTTTCGAACATGCGAAGTGTATGAGAAAAAGTAAAAAATCATCATGGATGAGCGGGCAATGGCCTCGTTCGGATGTTAATTCTCAGTTATCCGGATAGCTTTGTGTTGTTGTAATGCCTTGTTAAAAAACAGCTGATGACAAATCATCTGTGACCAACAAACAAATCCGAAGTTATCCCAAAAATTCTAGGATACTCAGCAATCCAAAGAGAAATTGCAAAACAGCTGATATTTGACAAGAAGTTTGAGTTTGAGTTGGACTCTACGCAATATGTAAATATAAATGGAATAAAACTCCGTTAAAAAAGCTAAAATTTTTTTTGCAAATTAAAAACAATTTTAATTCAATTTCTTTGTCAGCTTTTTTCAGCTAACCAATCTGGTTCTGGTCGTTCACAAAAGTATCGGCTACTCAGTTATCTTGGATAACCTATCCGATAGCCGGCCGAACATAAGCAATAATCTTAGTTACTAATCAATGAAATCTTACAGGTTATTCAAAGCTTGTAGGAAGTAGGATGAAGAAGATGTATTTAATAAAACCAAAATACAATCTTCTCAATCAATCAACACTTACATATGTATATAATTTTGCTATCGTAATTTTTGCTTTCTTACAGAAAAAACCTCCGATCGTTATGTATTATGTTAATCCTTATTTTAGTGTGTATTTTAAACTACATTGGGTCAGATGAAACTAAAACTAATTTTAACTTTTTCGGAGACTAAAAGGGTACATATATCGAAAAGATTTGAAGCAGAAAGTTAGTATACTGTCAGGAAAGATTGCAAATTTAAATAATCGCCAATTGTTACATATCACCAAAAATAGTAAAAAACTTTTTTTTTCAATTTCCAACGGGAATATTTCGAAAACTCGATCAAGGATTTGAATTTTGCAACAAAAATCTTAACACTAGAGTACACGGGTTGACTACTTTATTTTGTTTCACGTGAACAACGTATCACGCGGAAAAATTGGTATTTCACTTTTCGCCTATTGTGAGTTTCACGTGAAAAACGAAAATTCCCCATTTTTGTGAGTACTTATCTCGTGATTATTCGTAATTAAGATTTTAAATTGTCAAGAAAAGTTCAGGCGAATCTCATAATAGCTTTTAAAATTCCGCGGGAACAAAAATTTTTCGGGTGAAATATTTTCAATGTGAAATTTTAATTTTTAATAACTAAATGATTATAAATTTATATTTTCTACTCAATATGAATGAGTTAAAATATATAAAATATATTGGTTTGATGTACCTCTAATTTATAAACAAAAAAAAATTATTAACATTTTAAAATGGAATACCATAGTAGTCCAATGGGTGCGTGTACTCTAGTGTTAAGAATGACATTAGTGAAAAAAATAGTAATTGAGGATGCCTACAATTTTACTTTTCATTGTTTAACACGGTTAACACGGCCGTCTGAAATTACGCCATAGGAAATTACGCCAAAAACAATTTGGGGAAAAAATCCCAAAAAACGTTGGCATACAATTTTTGGGAAAAAGCAGCCAAAATTAAATTAGAAAATTCTCCAAAAACGTGGAATTGTGCCAAAAACTTGGAAAATGGGCCAAAAAACGAATATCTTGAGAACAAACAATGATATTGGCTTCGGGGTAGTTTTGTTTCATGCACTAGTTTATTAATAAAAATTGATATTTTTTTTTTTCAACGTCAACAGTTTTTTTTAAACGAAAAAAGTGCAAGTAATTTTACCAATTCTTGTTGAAATTTTTTTTTGCCTCAAATATCCGATATAGGCTCTCAGTTAATTCAAACCTACATATTAGTAAACAATTGATATTTGATAGAATTTGTACGAAAATTCAATAAATATTTTTTTAAACGAAAAAAACTGCAAGCAACTCAACCAATAATTGTTGAAAATTGTCTTTCGTCTCAAATATCTTGAGAACAAACAATGATGTTAGCTTTGGGTTGATTAAATTTTACAGACTAGTTTATAATTAATAATTTATAGAAATAACTTATAATATGGTCGGCGTTGCATTGACATAAGTAAAAATTGAAAAGAGATAACTCAGTTTTTAAAAACAAGTAACGTTAGTGTCATGGCCTTCGCCTATTGATTCATTGACCTATGAAGTTCTGTGTCAAGAATGCACCTTTAGACGGTGTTCACATTGACTGGATTTTGTTTGACGTTTCAGTATTTACATCTTCCTTTACTGAAGAAGTGGGAGCGAGATGTGGATACTGAAACGTCAAAAAAAAAAAACGTCATACTACCAATACGTTATTTAGTATATTTTTTTTTCTCTTTTTATGAATGCTCAATTCATATTCTTAAAAAAATAATTTTTTTACATTAAAGCTTGTTCAAAATTCATCACTTAAATCAGTTCTAATCCTTGGCAACATTGCTCAACATTTTGGACTAGATTTACTAAATTTTGTTCAAATCAGTATTTGTTTCATTTTCATATAAGAATATACATTCAAGAGTACATACCTTAAGACATTTATGCAAACATAAACTTGACTCATTTTAACTCACGTGTACAATTTCCATTTTAATTCAAAATTTTGGATTGCTCTCGTTAGAAGCTTATATGTATATAACTTGAGTTTTAAATATTCACTGTGGTGCTTAATTGATCTTCATAGAACACGCTTGGGCAGTTGTCTAGCTAGTCTAAATAGTTTATTAACCATCTTGGTATTTATAAATTCATTCCAACAATTGTTCAAATATGACCTCATTTATCAAGTAGTGACATCCCTGTACTGTTTCATTTTTGAATGAATTAATAGCTTTGTTTGTTAACGTGAAATTTCATGCATATTTTCACAAATGGTCACAAATTCCTGTTTGTTAACTCAAAAAAGTTGCATCGAGAGAGTGCAATGAGAGATCAAATAATTTCCCCTCCATTGGAAAACCTGCGAATTTCTTCTGCACAAATTTCTGTGTACACGAAGTGTAACAAGTACTGTCAAAATTCGTGGTGGGCAGTTTCTGTCACAGCGTTGCCCCTATTTGAAAAATTTTCCAAAGTAGGTTTTCAAAACAAAAATGCAGTATATTAAGTTTTCCTACAGAAGATCTACGTATTCCAATTTTTAATTTTATTTTGAAAATAGAAGAACAAAGGAAATTAAAAATAGCATATAATAGTTATTTATGCTGTCACGATTGTTATCAAAGCAAGCCATTAACCGGAAGAACAGAATTGAAAAATTAGTGGACTGCATTTTGATGAATGATAATTTTCTTTGCCGAAAAATAAAAGTGCAGTAGACTCTATTCGAAAGCAGTTGTTTTTTTTTACGAAAAAAGTGCATTAGATCTATTGGAATCATGGCAAGGTGGTAAGGCCGTTTGTACACAAGAATTTTTTTTGTAGTTATTTTCCCGTGGGTAGGTGCAAAACCTGCTATTCAGGCTCTATGAGAACACACAAGAATGACGTAGTTCTTGGTTCAATGCGTGTGTTAACTTTTTTAAAATTGCCCAAACTTTGATTGAATTTTTTGGAAAAATATACCAAACAAACCTAATGAGGTTGCTTTTGTGTTCTGTAAATGGAGTAATAGGAGTGAAAAAGGAGTAGAAAAGGAGTACCCCAAACATCCAATCGAAAACGACATTCGTACGTTTTGGGCCACGTTCAGTTAGCTTTTCATTCATTTCAAAACTAGAAAATTAGAAAACTATAGACTCAATTCATTTGTATCCGTTCTCGCTTAAACCAATTCTTTTCTTGAGTGGCATTTGTTATTGTTTCATTTTTAGCCTATAACTCGTACACTCCATTACTTTTTTCAAGATTTTGGATTCACCGACCATGCAACCACTGCCACCCTCCACCCACGGCTGCAAATAAAGCCTGGTGTACGACAAACGACATTTTCTTTTAAAATGTCTCTTTAATTTATGAATAGCATTAAGAGTACCGAAATAATGTAAAACGAAAAGGAGAGTTATAAAATAAACTCTTCTTTTTGATTATCCGACGACAGATCGATGCTCATTATTAGTTCCTGTTTAAATCGTAATTGGTTAACTAAGTGGTTTGATGCAATAATCTAGTAGCAATTAACATTATTTTGATTATATTATTAAATGTGCCAAGATAGAGTTAAGGCGATAACACGAAAATTGGTAATAGCTTTATTACAAACTAACAACATTAATGGTAGGCAACCAATAACGGCTAAACAAGTTGTTTGCTCGGTCAGACATAAAAATCATCGTAATCACTATCCATTGGGTTTAAAACCAGACCACATGAATATAATAGAATACATAAAATAATGTTATGCGATGCTATGGAGTGGAGTTATTTATTATTATGGTGAGTGTTAAAAATACTTGCTCTTCTTTTAAAAATGTTTTATAATTATAATTACATATTATCAAATAAATGCAATAAACCATGCTCCCTGGGTTATTATATTATATCGTAGGGATGACCCACAGGCATAACATACTTAAAGCCCAGGGCCGCGACCCACGAGCTTAAGGCAGGAAGCGGGGAAGGGGGTTTAAGGTGGCTTGCGTTAACATCGTAAACTAACCTGCTGTTTGTTTAAAGTCAAATAAAATGGTACTTTCGTCCAATTTTGGTTTCCATTTTTATTATTTTTCTTTTAATTGTATCGTTCCTCAGCCATTGTGATTGAAATGTTTCTCGTTTTGATGTTTTAATTTATTTTTTTTTTTCATTCAGAATAGTTTAAAAGCTTACCACGTTTACCATTTTTATTTACGATACAAATTCATGTAGGAAAGTTTACGATCTGTTGGAAAAGATTTCTCATACAAATGACAGTTCGTTTACGATGTAGTAAACTTTCCGATGTTTACAATAGTTTTCCGACGTTGCATGAATACCCTTTTTATTTAATTTAGTTGAAAAAGTGTTTATTTCCATAGGAGAAAAACACAGTTTCTCCAAAAATAAAAAGTACACAGGATGTTGACAATTTATTGGCCAAAAGTTAATGAAATAATTTAAGGACATATCCTAAGAAAAAATCATAGGAGGTGTATTTCCCCCTCCTTTTTATACGGAAGTGATAAACTCCCAAAACATTGACTTAACATAGATAAATATCTATTTTAAAACAACGAAAATTCTTATATTACTGTGTTATACGATATCTTTTTGAAAAGCTTGAAACAGATGCTTTTTTTGTAATATTATATCAAGTTAACATTTTTTGAAAAATTCGTTTGAAATCCCAATTTTCCTGGGATGGAATCGGCTAGGGCGATAGTTGACTATCACTGTTTTGATTGTCATTTGTCAATTTTGATTATCGCCTTTTCTTTGTTCTGTGATCTCCAAAAATATATAATTTATGTGTTAAAAATAATATTGATGACCATCCATTGATCTTAAAAGTGCATTGGGCTAGGCAGTTCCAAAATATTTGATTTATTGCTTAGGTAGATTCTGCAGTTTTTTATCTATTAACGCGCAAAACAAATGTGAATAAATTTGACTGATAGTGTACAACATGTTATGTGTCATAAATTTTAAGTTCTTTTGCTAAAAAAGATGTCGCTTAATACATACATTCTTATCGACATGATTTTCTGTGTACTCAAAAAAAAAATCACTTGTGGAATTGGGCCCTAGTCCCGAGATTCGAATACAGCGCATCTGATACCATCAGAAAGGTGCATATATTTTGGTTCATGTTACAGACAGAAATTAAAATTTGGTCATACAAGCGGGTGGGAATTGTTCAGTTTATATTTCAGGAGCGCGTTTTCACAGGCAAAATGGGGAAATTCTCTGAGCGCTCAGAAATATAAACCGGACAAATGGTGCAGTGGATGTAGTGCTTGACTCTGCTAACTTAGAGGTTGCGTTATGAAATTTTAGTCGTTGTCCTCAGATTCGGGAGTTCTTTCATTTTATCTAGTCGGTAATCATCGTTTTCGCAGGTGATCCCACCACCATGCCTGGGCGAAACGCATTCATAGGCCACAATTACGTTCATAATAGCCACATTTTATTATCTCCACGATCTGATTCGGGTCAATTTTTAACATGTAATTGCAAAAACAACATGGGACCCTGCATGTTATCTGGATCCATGTCAAGGATTTAAAGAATAATTTTTATTTTGGTGGCTTGGAGGCTAATTATTATTGTGAATTATGTTAGCAGTGAAAAGAAAAAAGGCAAAAAGAGGCAGGTATATAACACTCCTATCAGTAAAATTCTAAGATGTCTCTTTTATTTATTATAACCTGATCTAGATCAGATCTTGTGGATAGTTAAATTTGGCTATTAATTTAAATTAACTTATACTTCATTTCCACCCAGGGTACGGAACCACTCGCACATATGAGCGCTCATAAAAAAATCTCAGCTCATAATTTGCCCACGAGCGTACGCAGGGTTCAAAAGTTCGCAACCACGAGCGTGAACGCTTTAGCTCAATAGCACCCGCTCATGGACAAGAGTGCAAAAATTAAATAATGATACGCGCGAAGTACACGCTCATGGGTAAGAGCAAAAACAGCATATGGCATGGCACATAGCTAGCGGGCGAGCGCGAGCGGTTGTGAGAGCTTTTATAATCAATGATGAGTATAGGTTTTCATTTTATTTTTTAATAGATACAATTTAGAATATGCCTTGATACATTAGGTTCCTTAATATTTGTTTGTTTAACGGAAATGGAGTAACTTCGGTTGGAGATAAAACACATTTTATAATAAAAAATGGACTTTGGAAGAAATTTGATTGAAACATACTGTGTGAAACTTATTACAAAAGGCATTGTTTTTTGTTTGTTACTTTTAGTCTAGTTGAATTGGAAAAACCTATGTAAACCTAGTTCAAGTGAAACTGATGACGCTTATCCACATGAAATGAAATATTATAAATTTCACTTAAGTGAACTTATTCACTCATAAGAACGGTTTCTTTCTTTTTGTCTAGTTGAATAAACTCTTGCTTCAGAAGTTATGAGGGCTCTCGAGTGCACCTCACTTAAGTTAACTTAATTGAAAATAAAAAATCTTAAGTAAACCTCACTTAAGTGAAACTGATGACGCTGAAGCACAAAAAAGAAAACAGGGTTTTCAAATGCAGTTTGAACTAATGAGCTCAATGAATGTGATAAATGCAAGGCTATTTTCATTAAATGAATCTATCAATTTTAAATAGCAAACAAATTAAAACTTATGTTGTTTTCGAATTGATTTTCTGACTGTTCCACTTCTTTTTGATTCAAATCGAATAAGAAAACATAAATTTAGACACACACTACTGATTGACTCCATTTAACAAAATGGCTTCTTCAAGCATAAACGTATTATCGAAAACGACATTGAAAATGTCTTTTTTCTAAATTCCTAAAGGCTTGTGAGCGCTAAATTGGCTCGCTTTCGTCTCACTCTCATGGGCGTGCGGTTTTGCTATTGCACGTAATGAGAGTGCTCTTGACATGAGCGTTTATAAATCAAACGCTCGCGAGCGCAGGCCAAACTAAAAGCACTCACACCTCTGATGGCTCATGGGCGAGCGTATCTGGTAAGTGCTTTGAAATTCAATAAGATTTACATCAAATCTTCTTCAAATCTCGAAGATTTACCATATTAATTTATTTCGTAGAACTTGAAGATTAGAAATTAATTTTGTTAAATCTTCCTAGAGCAAATACTTTTACAAATCGAACTAACCTATTCTAATATGGCGCTGAAGGATTATTTTGTGGCTGCATTCAGTTCAGAAATGAAGCATTCTATCCTACTTCCATTCATATGAAAAAACTAAACACCATATGCATTTTTAAATGTGCTGTCAAAATGAATCTTTTGTAAATCTTTTTGGACGGTGAAAACATCAAATAGGTTTATTTAATCTGAACTGAGATAAACCTTTGTCCTTTTTATTCCATTTTGTTCATGTTTGTTTGTGCGTTGAACACAAAAGTTCTATCTTGGTTTATATTTGGAGGAGATCGGAAGCAGAAATGCTTATATGTAGGTACGCACGCAGCCCCAAAGCGAATGTTCCAACTTGCAAATATTCCATTAGTTGCAGAGATGATACACTTGTGTGAAAACTACAAGTGTACCTTTATACGGCATGATTATTGGCCACGTTCCGTCGGCTATCGGATAGGTTATCCCAAATAACTAAGTAGCCAATACCTTTATGAATGACAAGAACCAGATAGGTAAGTCCTCTATTACACGATGATTCTTTGCATCTGACTCTTTTTTCGAGTTTCTCTTTGAAAATCATCCAATGAGTCACTCGCTAGTACACGGAACTTCTTGATGCTTGATGCAAAATTGACAATTCTCTTTACTGTCTAAGCGGTTTTTATAGAAAAAATACGAAAATACGGAAAGTGCTAAAAAGAAAGGTCAAAAAGAGTCTCGCAAAACTTGGCCCACGGCGCACAGGGCAACTGATCTTGCAACTCATCTTTTTTCTCTTTTGCACTCATTATGTTCGAAAAGAGTCAGACGCAAAGAATCATCGTGTAAAAAGGGTCTCTAAGTCGGCATTTACATGACCCGATTTTTCCACAGACGATCTTTTGTTCATAGGTGAAGTGAGTATAAGGTGAGGGGTAATGCCAAAATCGTCGGTTCCTGGAAACACACGATTTTTCCAAATGTTTGCGTTCTCTTTCACACATTTTTCAGTTTCTTCCGTGTGTTTGGTGCTAACCAGCGTTGCCACAAATCGGAATTTTTTTCTAAGTAGATCTAAATAAAACAGGTAAATTAAATTTTTTGCAGTAGATACGCATTTTCAAGTTCGTATTTGTATTAAAAAAATAAAAATTTATAATTAATTAAAAATACATAGTAAAAGATTGCCTACGATCTGCGAATGCAATTAAATTTGTTTAAGCAGTTTCAAACGCAAGTACCAACTCAATTTTAAAAGAAACATGGCTTTAATTTGTTTAAATTGTAAAATTTCGCTTTTTATATTTTCTATTTGACCAAATGCATTCCAGAAAGCATTATTTATTCGAACCTTTGCTTTCAATCATTTTTTAACATCCACTTACTGGTAAATTTTTACGACAGTTCACACCATTCGGTGACCAAGCAAATAACTTAGATGAAAGAAATGTCAGAATTCACGACCATATACTTTTTAGTTTGCTATACACAGCTCATATGGAAGGCACTAATAGGGTGGTTTTCAGGAGAAAAAAGATTGACTGCATTTTAAATACAGAATTGAAAAATTAATTGTGGTTCTAATTTTGTTGAATGATAATTTTTTTCTTCGTAAGACCAAAAAGTATTTTTTAATGCAATAGATCTACTGCAATTGTGGCAACGCTGGTGTAAATGTGCCGCGTTTACTTCTGAATGCAAAATGCAAAGGACAGTAATAAGTAGAGGACAGAGACAAAAATCGGACGGGAAAGATCGTTTCATGTAAACATTTCACCAGATTTTGGGAAGTATAGTACTTGAAAAATCGGTAAATACCGACTTAGCTGAAAAATGCTAACAAAAAATTAAAAAAATTATTTATATTTACGTATTGCGTAGAGTCTAAGGTGGTGCAAAGAACTATTTTGTTGTTGCATCCAACTCATTAGTTTTCTTTCAAAACCCACTCGACAAAACCCATCATGAACAATTATAATTCTTTTCAGATATCAGCTGTTTTGAAATTTCTCCTCGGATTGCTGAATATCCTAAAATTTTTGGGAGAACTTCAGATTTGTATGTTGACAGCAGTTGATTTGTCATCAGCTGTTTTTTAACAAGGGATTTTAGCAACACAAAGCTATCCGGATAAATTATGTCAAATTACTTTCAACCATTTCATACCAAATATTTTTCTGGCTAAGGAATTTGTAAAAAAGTCGAATTTTTGTTTTTGATTGTATGCGTGCAAATTGACAGTAGTTTTGAGGC
This sequence comes from Dasysyrphus albostriatus, assembly GCA_946251815.1. Taxonomy (NCBI): domain Eukaryota; kingdom Metazoa; phylum Arthropoda; class Insecta; order Diptera; family Syrphidae; genus Dasysyrphus; species Dasysyrphus albostriatus. The sequence continues at coordinate 100,611,365 of OX276336.1, forward strand.
AAAAAGTAAAAAAACCAATGTACATGCAAATTCATAAGTTACTCTCTTCGATTTGTACGATTAAAAACAAATTTATTTCCGAGAAAAGTTGCAAAATTGAACAAAAATTGTTGTGCGGCCATTAAAGTAAAAATGAAAACAATTCAAAATCCGTCAATAAACAAATCAATCAAGATGAACGTGCGCTTCTTATCACAAATCGAGTTTGGGCACTTGTAATCGAAGTTTATTGATATTTTGATAACATTCCCTCGGTAGTGAAAATAACCAATCTAAGCAGGGTCTAATATGGGGTTCAGTGTAGTGAGGGTTTAATTCTGTTACTACTTTCAGCACCATCTTAGAATCAATTCCTGTAACATGTACTGTGTTAATCCAGCTAATGTACTAAGTCTCAAAGAGAAAGAGAAAACTTCATCAACGCTACCATAAAATTATAGCCATACCGTTCGTTCTTCAACGGAAAAATAGACAGCAGAACAGAAACAGAAGCAGAACAAAACAAATCTTCTAGTAAAAGAGAAGTATAGCGCTATTTGTTTGGAGAAGAACCACACATACCTAGGAGCAGACAAAAGTTTCGTCATTTAAAATTCCCAATTTCCCATTTCTTTGTGCCATTGCCAAAAAATATTAACACAAAAATTTGCAAATAAATTTTAAATACATAGTTCATGTGTCGTCGGTATAGAAATAGATTCAAATCTCTGATATATGTAAAACATCAATTTAACAAAACGGTAATCGTAATTTTTCGTTGAAAAAGTAAAATTATTCCAGAAATTTTGCAAGGGAGTAGATTTTCGTTGCATCGCCGCGCCGCCGCTGCCAATGCCACTGCCACCCAGCACCAAAATGGTCAAAGGAGCCTCTAAATACTGTCCCCGTCGCCCCCCGTTCCATTAAAATTGGTGTGGTGGTGGACTAAAATTTCTTTACAGTTCAGTTTCAGTTTACGTAAGTGCACCGATATAGCGCTAGGGCTGCCTCAGCCGTGTGCGAGATTCTTTGTGTAGCCTGTCCTTGTAGTGGTTTTGTGTTCTTTTCATATTCTGCTCGTCTGCCGCGGCTTAAACGTTTTTTATTTTTATTGTTTTAATTTTTCTTCTTGTTTATGTTTTGTTTCATTTGTATCTCCTTTGTTTTGATGTGCTCTTCTTCGTCAACGTACTTTCTTGTCGCCTAATTAACAAATTAACGCGTGCCACTGCGACTGCCATTCCATAGGACAGTCGACCTCGACAGCTCAGAGTCTGCGTCTCTGTTTTGTAAAAAAAAAATCACAATCAAAGTTTCTACAGTTAATAAAATATTAATTGTCGTTTGGCAACGTGAACATTTTTTCGGATTGAACTGAACACATCACAAGGTCACAAACACTTCAAAAATATTCAGGTAAACAAATAAATTCATCAAACTATTTGCCCAAACTCTAATTCTAAATATTATTATTTTTTTAGAATATGCAGAGAAATTTTCATTATTTAAGTTTTTAGCAGCGATCTAAACAATCGCTCTATATATGGACCACTTGAATATATAAAACCTCAAGACGTCGTGGTGTCGAAATCTAAAAACTTTTGATAAAATGTTTCTACAAAAATAAAGAGTTCAAACAAAAAACCAAAAGCAAAAAATCGCAGTTAGTATCAGGTGAGTTATAAAAAACAGCTAATAGGTACCTTCCTACCTCAAATTAGAACTAAAAAAATGAACTTGTACATGTAATGTACATACGTTTGAGTGTACTATATATAATTGTCCTATTTATACAAAAATTATCTATACTCCGTTTAACAGTCATTTTACTTATTTAATTACATTTATGGTGTTTACTTTGAATATGTTAGTAAGAGCCTTATCAATATCAGGGTCTACCTACATATATCCTTTCCTTAATGCTTTTTTTTTTACTTAAGAAATCGTTATAAATCTGACTATTTCTACCTGCTAACCGAAATAATAATAATCCTAAGAAAACAATAGATTTTGTTAGGTGCTTGTAATTTAAGCACACGATGTCGGTGGTGAGAGTATTGTTAAGTGTTATCATGTACCACTAACCAGACCTCGGAACTTGTTCATTGACTATTGATGTTATTGGAATGACAAAATTGCAAATCGTTGGTGTTTTTTAGAACAACAAAACAAATGGTTTATAAAATAGGCATGTTCAGAAAAATAAGATCTCAGATACCTCAGCAATCTCAGTCTCGGGAACAGGATTCCTCATCAAAAATTCTCACTGTCAAATAACTGAGGAAAAAATGTTGCATCGGCTTGCGCACTTTTTAGTGAAAATTTCGCTAGATCTCGTTTTCCTGAACACACCTATTATACAGTGCGTCCGGTTATTTGTCAATAATAGTTTAGGGCGTCATTCAAATCAACGAAAGCACATTCAATAATGTGATCTTTTTTGATAATGATATCTTTTTTGAAAGCTAATACTCCTTTTATTTGTTTTTTATATCAAAATGGTTAGGTAAAGAGTTTATGAGAAATTAAATTTCAAAATCAAAAGTTAAAAGAAACTTGTGAATTTTGTTCAAATTAAAATTTTTATTTAATTTTGCGTATCTTAGTACCTACTATATTTGTGTGTTTTATGCCTTTATCATTACAGAATTATTTACCCAAGATATTTTAAGATATAAGACTAAAGGTACACCAGAACGCTATAGCATGTAGGCTGGTTCAAAACAAAGAAAATATATGAAAGGGGTGTCTATGTTCCCCTATTTAGGCAGTAGGAGTAATTTTCTTTTAAAAATAAGTTCAATTAGAAAAAATATATTAAAAAAACAACGGCAACAACAAAAATATCACGGTAAATTTGTTAAAAATCTAGGACTACATTCTTTAATTAACTTTTAAAGTTTGGTCATTTCCATGAATATATTTTTTTAAATTAATCTTTAAACTCAGAATTTTGAAGATAAAATTATTATTTTTTGTATTAAAACTTTCATAATTTTGCGAAAAAAAGGAAATTTTTGTTTTAATTTTAAATGCTTTTCAACTCAAAATTTTAAAGGAAGATGGTTGTATTAGTTTTAATTTTTGAAAAGATTGATTTTTTTTTTAATATTTGATACCTATAATAAAACGGTAGTTTGTATCAATAAACGCACTAATTTTAGAGTGTGCTATTTCTAAATTGAAACTCTAGTTTAATCTCCCACCATTTTTTAAAATTATTTTGATATTGATGACCCCAACTATCGAAGTCCATAAAGTACTAGTTAAAACGTTTTCCTTTCGTTGTTCTTTTGAATTGCTTCCAATGATGTTTTAAATTTTTTTCTAAATCTAAACAATATATTCAATTTCAGAGACACCCTGGATGTTTTTAAAGTTTTTAACATATTTTCAAAAATGAAGTAAATTTTGATAAAATATATAGCAAAATATATTAGCATCACTTTAACACATTTTTGATAACATTTTAAGATCCTTAAGTAAACAAAAAAAATATGTGTAGTTTGTGACACAAGTTTGCTTTAGAAATACCAAACGAGCTTAACTCCTCTTTGAAAGAAAATATTTAAAAAATATTTATTGTTTCTATGAAAACTATGGTAACTGTATTTTAACTACCAAACTTACAACAGCAAACTTTAAAGGGGATGTGGGCATTTTTCCTTTGTTTTGGAGCATGCCGATTAAAAAAAATCATAACATAAACGCAGACAGAAAAATTAATTTTTATTTTGTTGAGTTGTGTAATTCATGAATAATTTATAATTAAAATCTTTATAATATAAAGGGCCTTGTGAATAAAAAAGAAGTTAAAGTTTTTTTGGAAGTAGTTTAAGCTAGCTAGTCATAGCTATTACTAGTATCTTAAGCTAAATAGTTCTAGCTAAAGATTTGTTTTATGTGACTAAAAAAAGATTACGCTAAACAGCTTCAGCTAGAAAATTCAGGCTTAAGCTAAATATTTTTAGTTTTTGTTTGTTTATTCACATGTTTTGGCTAATAAGTTTTAGCTAAAACTATTATTTTTGGAACCAAAAAGCAAAACAAGTGGATTTGGGATTTTGAAAACTCGTTCTCTATGGGAAGTATTGTTTTCATGTAAAATGAACACTTCGAGACTTAAATCAAACTTAAAATTACGAGGCTGATGTATTAAGTCCATAAAATATTTTGCATCATAGGTACCTACCGTCCGTTAGTCTTTTTCGTCTGTACATCCACTGTACATCGATCTGGAGCCTAAACGGATGAACCGATTTTTTTTTTTCAAAATCGGTACATAGCATTTTTATGTAATTTCCTAGAGGGACATTTCAAACTTTTGTGCTAGGTATTAGTAAAAAAAATCACATAATGGAAATAGAGCATTTTGAGAATATTTGGATTATTTTGATCCAATTTTGGCACAAATATTTATAAGAACTAAAAGATAATTTTGGATTCGAAAAAAAAAAACAATTTTTAAAACAATTACAATTACTTTTGAAATGTGTACACTTTTATCCATTAACATTTTAATTGTATTCATGCCAATTATCTTCGATTCCTTAGCCATATTAGGGTCTTCAACGCACTACAATTGAAGTGAATTCTAAAATATAAGAACGAGAATTCTAAAAACTAAAAACTAGTCAAAGCTTTCTAGTTAGGGGTCCAAGAATCTTGACATTTTTGTAGCTTTAACTATAATATTCTAGATTAAGCTATTTTTAATCGCACAAATTGGAACTTCAGCTGGAAAAACATGAATTAAGCTTTCGCTATTTTGAAATAGCTTTTGCTAGAGCACATCTTTTATTTTCTAGCTTAAGCTTGTTTTTATTCACACGAAACCTAGCTTTTACTTAAAAAAGCAAGATTTAGCTATAGCTTTTTTTTATTCACAACACCCATAGTTTTCCCCTATACGATTTTTTCTTATGGGGTTTTCTTTTGGTAAATTCCGATTTTGATCTAAAAATTGATTTTTTTGTCGCGTATGGTATACGATTGCAGATTGATTTTTTTGTTTTTATTGTATTGGTGTACAATTTGTGTCTGTGAAACTGTGGCGATCCAGGCTTGTAGAACTGATGGCTGTGAATTGTTCTGGTGTGTAATGGTGTTTGTAAAAGAGGGGTAAATCTGCCGAAAAATCCAGATCTGCAAATTTTATTTCCCATAAAAAAATGATTTTTTTCATCATGGAAGGCTTTTACTGTCAAAATCTGTGTTTTGACAAACCGGAAGGGGGAAAAAATCAATTTTTGTTACCAAAAGAAAACCCCATTAGAATATACCAAAATCACGTTGACGAATTAACTGATCCTCTGTATAGATGTAGATATAGAGACATGTTGAGCATTATGGAAGTAAAGAAAACATATATGGGTTATTCTCATCAAACTGATACTTTTATGTCCCTTGAAGATTTTAGATATTTACAAAGTATTTTTTTCACTTATTACAACTGTATTAGCTAGAAGATAATCATAAGTATATATATTATTAAAAAAAACTATTTTATACCCTAAATGTCACTACCATGGCGTGTCCCAAACCTGAGGCTACCAATTATTTCATATTTTTATAAGTTATAACTCACTTATACCTGAGACACAAGTGTTATAAAAACCATACAATGAATATCATAGCACTAGCAATACCACAAAGAGTGACAAACTTCCTGTTTAGTATAATAATGATGGATTTAAGTATGAAAATGTCACTACCGTTGCAAACAAAACCATGTAATTACCGTGGCATTTCATATAATTTTTTTTTGTAAATTTTGAACTCATACAAATATCAGTTTGCATAGAATCGCCAATATGTAATGTACATACATAGCTGAGGCAGCATTACATTTTAGTAAGATTTTTTTTTCAGTAAACGCAGAACGTGTTTCTTCCTGCATTCGATTTCTTGTCTTTTTTTTATTAGATATTTTTTGATAAAAAATTTCTTTGGGCGTTTGTGGGAGAATTAAGGACCATTCAGATGAGAGCGACCAACGAACGAAGAATAAATAAAAAAAGGGACTTACCACATTCAAGAACCTTAACCTTAACTCTTCGAAAGAATTAGAGAAAGTTTTAGAACTCTAGTTGACATTAATGATGAATTACTAAAATTTGCATTTTAATTGATAATATAAGAGATATTTGAATAAATAAATTGGTCGTCACGAATTAAATTTATTACCGACGACCAATTTAGTACACAAATTTCTCTTACATATACTATCAATTAAAATGAAAATTCTAGTAACTTAAATTTATTCGCGACTACCAATTTGTTTACTCAAATTTCTGTTATATTTATTATCAATTAAAATGAAAATTTTTGTTACTCAATATTAGAGTTAATAAGTTAGTAAGGTTTCTACCATTTTATCTTGCTTTTTCGAAGAATTTAGGTTTATAAATGTGTTAAATAATATATGGTTAGTGCGTTGGACTGTCATCCCGCAGGTCTGGGTCGATTCCCAGCCGCTGTCACCTTAAAACAGAAATGTTGTCCGAGATACTGCCACTTGCGAAGAACTGACAAATCCTCCAAGAGTATACTTTTCATGAATAAGTGCTAAGCCGTTCGGACTCGGAAAAAAATTGTTGGTCCCCTCTTCCTGCCAACAACACGCACATTAGGAATGGTTGAGAGTTGTTGTAAGTCACTAGGACCTGGCTCTGCACGAGCTGTTGCGCCACCAAATTATTTTTTTTATTTAACTTAGTACGTATGTAGGTAGCCTACTTCGCGGACTCTAAGATTTTAACTCATTTTTTTGGTACTGTTTTCCGCTTACACAACTCCGTTGATCCGCTTAGTGTATCGTACTGATACAGACAGCCAGTTGTTAGGCAGCCGCCAATATACAACAATTTTCTTGTTTATCAGTACCTTGGGTCGAACGTCTACTAAATAATGAATGACGGTAAAAAAAATGGAAAGAATTACTATGAAAACCAATTTCGGATTTTTACTTTTTTTGCATCTTGAAAACTTTGAAAGGTATCAAGAACATTTTTAGTACAAAATATGAGCCTTAGAGAAATGTTAATATGAAATAGTTGCTTAGGTTTTGCACAATATCGTTCCTCGGCTCGGGCTTGCTCGGTGGCCATCCTTCTTATTAACTGATTTGGGTGACTGTATGGATGTTCTTAATAGATTTTCTAATAAAGTGTTCGTGCCTGTAGTGTTTCCTTCGCTGCCGGACGATGTATAGTCGGGTGCAAATTCTAAGTATTTTCCTTTCGAACAAGTTGCAAGTTCCTTCATGCTTGTCTTGGGAATTGAGAACCACACTCGAAAGCAATAGGTTATGACTGGCCGCAGGAGTTACTTATACATCATAAATCATTATTTTCGTCTGTTGATCTTTTTCTTATCAGAGTTGTAAACGGTGGAAGGCCCAGCTGACTCTTGGGCACACTTCTTGAGTGCGGGTTAAATCTAAGAAACTGTTGCAGACAAGTTTCGATCCTCCTCCGGCTCTGTTGGTTTTTATGTGAAATTTACAGTTTGCCAGTTGAAGGAAAAATTTTCTGAAAGAAAGAAAAGAAAAAAGAATATTGATTAGTGGCAGAGGTAAATGTAATAGATGTAGTTTTTGGATAAGGGTTTTCTATCCATTCGCTGTTGAATGCTTTCTCAACTTCCAGGGAGCATCTAACGGTGACACGGTGACTGATAGCGCTGAGGTGATATCGTATTTAAACTTAAGCATCGGGTTCAGCGTCGAGTATTTTTTCTCGAAACCCGAACTGCATGTCAGGAATGATCGCGTTTTCACCGCAGAAAATCTTGAGTCTCCGGAGGATTTTGATGACTTTGTTGAGAAGCGATATAGAACTGTTGTTGGTCACCAAGTTGAAAGTACCTTTCTGCGGGGACGCCACTATCTTCGCTATTTTCCACTTCTGAGGGATGTAGCAATTAGGATGATTGTGAATAGGATAATCTCTAAATGTCAAAGGCTTTTAAGGGTGTAGTTGGAGATTCCATCCGGTCCAGCACCTTCTGTAGTTTTCTCGTTGGATTGACCATCGGGAAACTATTTTTTTCTGGACAAAAGTTAGCATACATTTTCCAATAAACCTATTGATTTAGAAATATCACTTTTTCCGCTATTCATTAAATGTAGTATGGCTGGGTCAGCAAATGAATATATTTTGCCAAGTTTAGTAAAAAACGTAAAATGTTTTGATTTTTAATTTTTTTTTTTGGTTGGTTTTTGTTAACTTTTCCTGCAAATTTTTTTTAAATTTTTTTTTTAGATATACAAATTTTTAAATTCGGCTTAGTTTTCTATCTGTACCAAAATTATAAAAAGTAACCAGTGACCTTTTACGCAAGGGCGCAATTAGTAGCATTCCGTGGTTTCAGCATGCTTCTGACCTAAACCTTGAACTCTCCTAACCGAAATTTTTGTACGTGGTAGGAAAGTAAATCCCCGAGGACACACCCCAACTACCTTTGACCTCTTTTATTTGTGCCTGTGAAGCTGAAGCTGGTCCATAAAGAAAACTTTAATTACGTTGCAAAATCATGATGATCTTTTTTCTTCTAGTAAACATTTGACATTTAACCACGCAAATAGAATCGAAAACGATAAACGAAAACAAATGGAATGCAAATTAAATGCGTCATATACACAGCGCCAATATTTGAACGTTGGTGTTTTAAAAGAGCTTTTTCTACATTCTAAAATTGCGAGGGTAAAACGAGTGTATTCCAATACTTTGTTGTAGCTGCTACATAATATATAAACAAAAAAAAAGACAAATTAAAAAAAAAAAACACCTTTAAGAATGATCGAAAGTGAAGTGATTTTTCAATATATGCCTGCAAGATCTGACATAGACAAAGCAAAAGCGGCGCAATGGTTGGTTGTTTCCGTCACTACCATCATTGATCTTGAAATGAATGAAATTTTTGACGTAGGCAAAATAAATTTTTTCAATTTTTCTTTTTGCATTTTATGATGTTTCTGTACAATCGCCTCTTCTCGCTGTTGCTGTTGTTGATTTAGATAAATTCATTCCCCGGGAACACTAATGATTTGGCAGATATCCCAAAAATAAAAACGAAAAATGCTCGATGTTTACGTACATATTTATTAAATGCTGATGGTGTTTCACACTTAGATAAACGCTGTGCTTAATGTTTTCACAAAATATTCTAAAATTAAATTCACCACCGCCTTGAGTCAGCCGTTGTTGTTTATAATCTTAAACTTAAATACTTTAACGCTCGCGTGTTTTGATAGTTTTTTTTTTTAATTTTTTGTTTCTCAAATAAATAATTATATTGGTCAAATCAGAATTTGGCGTCAGAGCAGTTTGATTAGTATTCTTAGATTTTCACCAATGTTAAGAATTTAAGTGTTTTGTATAGAAATCAAAACCGAACACAGAGAAAGTGAAAAGTTTATATATCGCATTGAGCATCTATGTATGTATTAATTAATTGGATAGAATTCTTGTTAGGAAAAAGTGTGCATAATGCATCGATAGTTTATATACATACTTCACATAGCAGCAAAAGAGATTGCAGTTGAAGGAATAAGAAGTGTTAAAATCTGAAGAAACCTTTAAATTAAACCATCAAAGAAATAGAAGATCCTGAAAGAGATTTTGAATGTAAGATCAATATCATCTGTGTTTCGGCTGAGTACAATGAAACGGTAAGATAACATATTTATAGGTAGACATGTTTTAGAGAGGGTTAGCTATAATTGCAGTTTGTAATTTCAACAGAAAACAAATTTATTCTTCAAGACATTGTGCTTCCGATTTTTTATAATGAGCATGAACTAAACGGGTTTTGAGTATTCTTCAAAGCATTAAACACAATGCGAACGTTATAAAAATAGGGAAGAATTCAAGAGGATGTACATTCCAACGCTTATTGGTTTCAAAGTTCTAAATTAAAAAATGAGAAGTACAAATAGAGTGGAAGTATAGCATTGCATATTCGCTAAAAATAGATGTCTATACTTGACAGTATGACCAAATTTGGGATCAAGGCTAAACTGATGTGCATTACTAGAAGTACGTTAGAATTTTTAAACGAGAGGAATGCAACTATTTCACTAGAACACTGTTTATAAACATAGCTATAAAATAGTGCGAGGCATGAAACATTACCATGGTGTTCGATTGATGCAAATTGATTCCGTTATAGTTCTGCCATTTATTATTGTTAAAGCTTGCCTTGTATTCCCATCCAAGAGACTTAAGTGAGTTATGGAAAGGAGCTTCTGTTCAGATGTGAAAGTTGTGTTTAAACTTTGAACAAATGGAAGCTTTTAAGATAACACCCAGATCAAAAAGTGTGAAAAATATCTGGATGATCGAAGAAAATCTTTGCAGCATTTTTGGCGACGTCGAATATGCGAAGATGTGAGAATTAAAGCTTTTCAGTTTTTTTCGATGCCAGTGTCGATCATGGATAGTGACAAAGAGAGTGGATTTTTTTTCTTTATCGACAAGAGACTGCATGAAGTTTTTGAGTCATTAGAATATAATGATAAGTTCTTGTTTTCTCATTGGATGCTGTCAAATAGGTGTCGTTGGATATGGAGCTACAAGTATAAGATTCGAAATGATTAATTGATGTGGGAGTAGTGGTTTGGTTGTCAATTTCGTTAGCTCATATGCTTTTTAACTTTAAACTACTCTAAGCTGTAATAAAAAACATTTCGGAAAAATATGACAACGTTACGATGGGAGGGGTTATGTTGACTTTGAAAACACCGGTTTTTTGCGTAGACATGTGACTTGAAGAAACCCAACAACCTTTTTTTCAGTCAAATCGCATGAACTCAGTGGACAGCTCACTTCTGTGTGAGAGTTCTATGCCCTTAAATCTTATGAGTGATATCCATTGGGACATAAGCTGTATGGCACATAGCGTCGGGTCGTCTTAAGTTTTGTGTGGTTCAATTATTTTGTTGACATTAAAACATTCAAAACAAGAATAAAGTATATTCTGAAATAGTACTATATAGAATATAATATCGACATCCAGAGAAACACCGCAGGGAGGGGTTCTTTCTCCACTTCTATGGGTACTAGTTATGGATACAAAGTAGTAGCCTATGCCGGTAAATTCCCATCCACTATTAGTGAACAAATGGAGTATGCCAAAGGCCAACACCTGGACAAAAATTGTTGTCTAATGCTCAACCCATTAAAAACAGAATTGGTTTTCTTCACGAAGAAAAATACCAATGTTTAGAGTACCATCGATTGAATGGACGCCACTCAAAATCTCGGATCAGGTCAGATATCTGGGTGTGGTCCTTCTGCAGAGATATGTGGGAAATAATGTTTGCACAGACTACACAACACCCCATTTAAACTTCAACAGACCCTTCATTACCTCTTTTCCTAATAGAAAGAAGTGGGAGAACAACCAATCTTTCAGTAATGAATCTACAGTAACTGTCTTTACTGATGGTTCTAAGATGGACACTGGAGTTGGTGCAGGAATTATCTCGGAAATTCTGGGACTAGCTAGCTCCCTCAGACTTCCGGACTTTTGAAGCGTCTTTTAAGCTGAGGTCTTGGCAGTGACAAAAGCAGCTACGCAAATATCCATGATGGCAATACCACGTGCTGATATCACCCTCTTTATTGATAGCCAAGCAGCAGAAAAGCAATTTCTGCCACCGAAATACATTCGAAGCTTGTAACTCACTATCGAGAAGAGCCTAGGGTTCTTGGCATGCAGCATAACATGACTCTGCTTGGTTCCTGGTCACAGTGATGTACAGGGAAACGAAAGAGCTGATGAGCTGTCGAGAACGGGTTCGTCGCTTGATTCAAGTCAAACCGAACAATATATCAAAGTACCAACCTAAAGTATTAAACAGGATATTGGTAACAAAATATTAGAAAAAACCAATGAAATGAATGGAATCTTCTTGAAACATGCGGCACAACTAGAAAGTTATGGCCAAATTTCAATAAGCAGAGAACAGACAAAATTATGCAAATGAACAAGAAACACCACCGTTCCCTTGTCAGCATAATCACCGGACACAACCTACTAAGGTACCAAAAAAAAAAAAAATGAGGCTCAGTACTGACGACCTTTGCAGAGGGTGCAGCGACGAAGAAGCACATGAGAATACCTCACATGTCCTTTGACACTGCCCAACACTCATGTCATTTAAGAAAGAAACACCTAGGGAATCATTTCTATGATGACTTAGAAAAACTTTCTAGAACTTCGGCTAATAGCCTTCTGAACTTCATCAACGCCTGTAAATGATTTGACTGCTTACAGACACATAGGTTTTTACATTAAGTGGAACACAACTTTGTGTGACGGTAACAAGATCAACTGTCAGCCCTCCTACCTAACCTAACCTATATTCTGAAATGTTCTGAAAAAAGTGAGTAAAAACAAAAACAACTTAAAAAGTATCAATTTTCTATTTTTTTTATTATTAAATATAATTTATGTATGTATTCTTTTAATTTCTTTGTCAAGATCAAACAATAACCTGCAGAATGTAAATCAACAGCAAAACAAATGCTCAATAATTCACAAATCATGTCGCTTTCACAGTTTATTTGTTACATCAAATTACCACTGCCAAAAACACCTAGATCTCTTTTAGGGCGAATTCGTAGCAAACCCAGGCCTGAAAAATAGATGAGTTCAGTTTAAAAAAAAATGCCTTGCGGGATCCCAGGGTGACTTCAGTGCTGAACGAACAAACCTATGTGAAACGTAGTTTAATAATGTTATCAAAACCCTTTTAGTTTATCAGGATTATATAACAAATGTTATCCCTAGAGGTGTACAAAGCATAACTCTATTTTAATTGCATCAATTTGCATTCCTAAATCATGATGTATGAATGCACATACATAGGTATTACAAAATAAAAAAACTTTCATTTAACTTCGAGAATAGAATGTTTTTTCCCGTCAAAAAAATTTTCAAAACTACGAGTATCATTTGATAAGTTTTGATAAACACATATTTATTGCGATTTTATTGCGAAAAAACAATACCCCATGCTCCTCGTACACACAAACCATGTATCATTATTTAGAATACATATGTACAAAGATGCCACATGCCTTGACATACCTGAGCATCACAGGACTACCGACCATTCCATACCATGTACGATACACAATTTACTCCGCCGTTAAAGAGTATACATGCTCCTGCTGCTTTTGGTTCGTTGTTTTATGAACAAGAGAATGTTGAAAATCAATAACAACATTGCCTTGACTGATTAAAGTGTATGGTCGTACAAAAACCACGGTCTTTTTCCATCACACAAAATACAGATATTTTTTTTCGTATAAATTCAAAAAATGCGTAGATGCTTTTTTCTCTCTTTTTCCTTTTGAAGACATTTCCCAACTTCATGCATATGTACATATATTCAAATTTAAATCAGTAAACATTTCCGTTTTTCCGGTTTTATTCTAAAACGCACTAAACCCCTTTCAAGTGATCCTTCTTGGTGGTGCTTAATATTTATCATCAAGGCTCAAGGGTGTGCAGTAGCAACAAAAAAGAAAGGAAAAAAACTTAAATTAAATTAAAAAGGACGTCGACATAAATTGTATATTATGTATTGTATTTTTTTCTATGTGAACGCATCAAAGGGCATGAAGGGCTCTATGATGTCCTCTCCCAAGACGCGCAGCAAGTTTCACTCGTGACCTAAATACAATCTATCCGATACGTGCTGCTTCTCGTCGTCCGTCGTCGTTGGCTGGCTGCTGTTTCATTGCGTTCGATGTGTTTTTCTACAATCAACATAGGGATAGGATATACTGCCTTCATACACAACTGTGCACACGGGCACACTATACCAATATATCCATAAGTAAGAAGGTGTAGTTTTTGAATCTGGGACATTTCAAGCTTTTTTCCAAAGTATATTCGTTGAGCTTTTTTTTTTTTTTTTTTAAATAAAGAGCATAATTCTCTTAAAACAAAATATTAACTCTTGAGAACTCTAAAACATTAAATATAATTTTCAAAAAAAATAAAAACAAAAAACTACAGTGCGGTGTTAAAAGTTTCGAACTCATAGTTTTTCTTTTCAAATTAAGAAGAATTTTTGTTTTTTCTGGATACAATGCACTGGAACATCGAGTATAACGAATGATTTATAAATGTTTCACTATATCTAGAGTGTTCGTGATGATTAAGTACATAACCTAATACAATCATTTATATCTATTTTCCTAACGCTAACAGTGTGTTCAATCATTTTAAGGTTAGCCACCACCTCTTTAGTGCGCGTTATGGGCCAGTTTGTTCAATATTGTGTTGAATCTGTAATACTTGTTTCAAAAACTCTGGTTAAATCGAGCTAATCAACCAATATAAGCTAATTAGTGATTTCGATAAGTAACAAATCAAACTATGGATTCATTGAATAAAATTCTGGTTAACAAGTACATTCGCAGATTTCACAATGATCATTAATCGAAGATGATTAGCCGTGAACAAACTCGCTTTTAGCCCTGGTTCACACAGCAATGTACCCACATTTTTTTTGTAGTACGAGTATATATCCTAACAGCTGTAAAAAATCAAACCCTAAACGTTCAAATGTGCCGTGTGAAAGGTTTTATGTTTTATGTTTAGTGCTTGACACTGACAGTTCAAGCTAAAAAGACCTGTCAAAATATAGTTTTTTCTCCTATTTCAAACGACAAGAAGTCGAAATTCCATTGGAGGATTGTATTTTTTTAATCCATTGACATCGAATAAGTTGCTTAAAAAAAATTAAGAAAAAAATAATGAACATTAGGCTATTGATTATGTCCTAAAAAACCGGCCAATAAGGAACTAAGACGTTCATGGGTTTTTATTGTAAATATCAATAATTGGGTTATTGGACATGAGAAAACCGCGGAGTGCTAGTTGATTAGAGGGTGCACTTTGGAGGGGGGGGGGGGGGGGTGCAATATCACCCTTATCGATCTCGAAGTTTTTAAAGCAAGTATTATAGGAAATTTCAGTTTCGACTGCCAAACTCATCTGGCATATAATTAGATAACATATGTTCAAAAACCGGGTTTGTAAGAGCAAGTTTGTTTATTTTGGCACTTATTTTAAATTTGGAAAAAATAAGATGGCAACCCTTAAACTTACAAATTTATCATAAAAGCCATAAATGCCATATATTTTACTTTTAAATCCTAAAATCACCTTAGTTTTAGCAGCCATTTCTTGGTCGATTTTTATCCAAAACTTTTTCTGAATATGTAATTCTGAAAGAAAGTTAAATCATCTTTCTTTTATATGGAGCAATGCTTATACCTATCTTTGCAGGTAAAAGAGTTTTAGGCAAATAAGTAAAAAAATAACAAAACTTTTTTTTTTTTACTTTTTTTGCAATGATTTTTTTTTTTTTAATTTAGGTAACTAAAAAATTAAAAAAAAAAAAAAAAAAATTGAATGATCTATTTCGATGGTAAATTTTATTGTCTACCAAAAAGATTTTCAACATTATTTCGAAGTTTTGCTTCGTTTACGAGTTATATGCAAAAAACTGAAAGGGGTACTTTTGCACCCCCCCTCCAAAATGCACCCTCTAATCAAATATCACTCCCTGGTTTTCTCATGTTTTATTATTGATTTTTACAATAAAACCCTATGGACGTCTTAGTTCCTTTTTAAGTGATATAATCAATAGCCTACATCTTAATTTTCGAAGTTCTGAGGTTCTCGCAGGTTATGTAACCTTTTGCCTGGAGCGAAAAAATTTTGCCCTTTTCAGGGTTCGATCTTCTTCTTCTTTTACCAGTTCATTACGCTTACTGTTTTATTAATTCGCAATACAGTTGCGCAAGCTCCAGATCGTGCCGGATTTGGGTTGAGTTGAGTTGAGCGATCGATTTGGAGTTGTAATTAAGAGTTAATTAAGAACGACTGTCGTCAATGTTTTTATTAGACAATAGAAACAAATACAATAAAACAACAGAACATGAAAAGCTTTCCCTACAAAATTTTTGTTGTTGTGATTCCATCCTGTGATCTTCTGGCTATCAGTCAAATACGCTAACTAAACTGAGCTGTTCAACATTTCGCAATACAGCCCTGTATTGTTGAAAATGAAAAAGTTTATATGTAGATACTTTAATTTCTTGCTTTTTTATGATGGGTATAAAACATTTTGTTATAAATGGGGTATTTATGATGAGATAAAAAGACTTATCAAACAAGTTTTTCCTAGCGAGGGCTTCACTAGTATTTGACAAGTTTTCCTTGTCTAGATTGCTCTTACCGAAGCCTTTTCAGGGTCTTGACTAAAAATAAAAATGAATTTGGTGGCACAACAGCTCGTGAAGAACCAAGGCCTAGTGACTTACAACTCTCAACCATTCCTATGTGCGTATTTTTGGCAGGAATGAAGGGGACCTACAATTTTTTGCCGAGTCCGAACGGCTAGATGAGAAGCACTTATTCATGACAAGTATACTCTTGGAGGATTTGTCAGTTCCTCGCAAGAGGCAGTACCTCGCGAAAAAAACATTTCTGTTTTTAGGTGGCAGCGGCTGAGAATCGAACCCAGACCTTTGGTATGACAGTCCTACGCACTAACCATCATGCCACGAGGTACCACAGGGTCTTGACTAAACTTGACAAAAAAACTTGCCATTTTTCCAGGCGGATTTAGTTTTTTTTTTAAATAGCTCTAAAATAATTATTAAATTAGTCTTTAATTCCAAAAATTGAAAAAAAAACAGTGAAAATGTTTTAGCATCTCTGGCATAAAAAATTCGTATGGAAGCCCTGTTGCAAACTTTTTTAAAAATTGTCGCAACAAATGTAGATTTCAGAGATATGCCCGCACAGGTACAGCGTAATGTGCAGGGCATCCATCATTTTGAATCCAACAGGATTGACGAAACTTAATGATAGGTATTCTGGAATATGGATAGGCCGCCTTGGAGCAATTTTGTGGCCTCCATGATCGCCGGACCTGATTCCACTAGATTTTTTGTATTGAAACTGCATAAAAGAAAAATTGTGGAGCAAGCCAATAAGATCTCTAGAGGAACTTAGAAGGCGTATCGAGAGCTCTGGACCTTTGGCACCTCATATATGGGAAACTGGATATTTAATAATGCCATCTAATAATTGGTCAGAAAAGGTCAACTAGTCCTGGAAATTGGTCAGCCCTAGATGACTTGTAATAATGGCTTAAAGTTTCTCAAGGTCACTCAAGGTCAAACGCGATTTTTGGCACCTCATTTAAGCGAAATTAACAAAAAAAAAGTATACAATCCGAAAGATCTCTAGATCATGAGTTCCAGAGCCTGTATCGAGGCAGCTGCTATGGAACTCAATTTAGGTGAACCATTAAGACGATCATTTATTAGGAGGTGCAGATTGTGCACAAGAGCAAGCAATTTGAAAATTTACTTTGAAAATTTAAATAAATAAAAAATTTAACAATTATCTAATGTTGTTATTTTATTTTTATTTTATGGTCAGTTAAATAATTGTTTTTTACAACTTGTACCTTTGGTTCAATTTATGAAGAATTTTTTTTGACAACAAAAAAACATCCAATTCTTTTGTTTTTAGTCGTTATATTCAAAAATATAAAACAATATAACAAAGTAATTTATTTTATTAAATTTGTTGTTTTTGCATTTACCACTAATAATAACCTTAACTTATTTACAAATTTATTTATTTTATAATTAAAAAAGTCCAAGAGCTTTTGGTACCGTACCGTTAATAACAGCTTTTGGTAGGTTTTTGTATTACCAATTTTACCAATGTAAAACAATCTTTAGAGCCGTTATTGAGATAAATAAGCTTTTTCTTTACAGTTGTATGGCTAGAACCGTCATTTTTTGAGATAAAAGGAAATTTGAATTTCTCTTCTGGAAAATCACCAAAAAAACCCTGAGTTCAAAATTTGCAAATTGCATCATAAGTTTAGAGTTTTGACTGTAGATCGAGATACAAGCGGACACAATGTTCCCACTCACTTTTTTCGTGTTCTCTATCATCGTAATGTCATGTCATCTCGAATTTTCCTTATCCAATCCAAAACTTGCCCTATAGTACCTACCTACAGTGCTGTGCAAAACATGTGCAACTTATAAAAGCAGATGGTTTCATACCATACAAATTGTCAAAAAAAGCAAACAGCAAACTTCTTTGTGCAGTTTTGAAAACCTTATTATAACAGTTTATCACTGTAGAAAACAAAATAAAATATTACTCACTTAAACAAAAATAAATTGAGATAAACTAAAAAATAAGGGATATTTGGTGTGCAAACCATTTGCAACTTCAAGCAATGTCTTAAAATTTTCTAACTTTTATGCAACAAAAACGCTAATATTTTACTGCCACACCCTTTATTTCTTCTCGCAGCTGGACATATTCTAGACATAGAAGCAATGAGGTTATTAATAATATTTTCTAGTATGTCATTCCACTGCCTATTAATTTCATCATAAGGATCGCCCTTCCGCCTAAAAACTTGGCTTCTTTTAACTTGCTTCCACAAGTTTTCTAAAGGGTTAAGGTCTGGAGACTACGCTGGCCATTGCAAAACCATGACTTTTTTCTCTGAAAGCCAAATTTGTAGCCTACCTCGTCTAATGCTTGGGGTATTGTCATATTAGAAAGTCCAGGCAAGTGGCATTTCCCAATCGGAATTAGGAAGCATGATATTTTTTAGAATTTCTTAGTTCATTATGCCCTCCACTAGTCGAATCAGTCATATTTCTTGGCCAGAGAAGCAGCTCCAGACCATAACAGAGCCATAATTGTTCCCCTAGTATACTTTGGATAGTATCTCACCTCTTGGTCTCCTGACAATCTGCCTTACATCCGATCCTTGCAGAATGAATTAAGATTCATCAACAAGACTGTTTTCTGATGAATCTAAATTCAACATGCACGGACCTTGGCCTTTTGATATAAAAATATGTTTATTAATCAGCTAAACAGTTAATTTATCAATTTTTATTAAAGGAAAACACAAATCTTAAAACTTTCATTAGGTGCACCAAAAATATGAAAACTCTACCAACGCTCATACATAGGTGTACCTGTATTTCTGTAAAAAAAAACTTATTCGTCTCGAATGTCAAAATATGTTTACGATGGCTTCAAGTAACCTTTACACGCGGTGAATGGCGTTTAAGTTAAGAAGCATTTAAGTAACGTTGCTTAAAAGTAAAAATTGATTATAGATACCGATTTCGCTTTTATGAGCAATTCAGAGGCATATTAAAGTTACAAAGCCTTTAAATTTTCTTAGTAATTTTCTGAACGGGTTGGCTACGTTTTCCCGAAAAACGATTTCCCGCTTCACGTTTTCCCGCGTCATGATCGTTTTCCCGAAAAACGAAATCCAGCCGATCTTTTTCCCGTGTAACGTTTGCCCGCGGATTCCTACGAGTACTATTCTTGATAAAAAGCAACTGCTCTGTAATCTGATTAGATTCTTATAACGGGTGATTTTTTAAGAGGTTTAGAACTTAAAAAAAAAAAAAACACAAAAAATTCGAAAAAATGAATGAAATATTTATTTGAATCGATAGTTTGAACTTTGCAATTTAATGTTTAAAGATAATTTCATGCAAATGTTGACCGCGGCTGCGTCTCAGGTAGCCCATCCGCTGAGTCCAATTTTGGCATACTCTTTCACACATATCGGCCGGTATCTCACGAATGAATGCATGGATGTTGGCTTCCAGTGCGTCAATCGAAGCGGGCTTGTCCCTATAGACATTAGCCTTGACATACCCCCACAAAAAATAATCTAATGGTGTCAAATCGCACGATCTAGGCGGCCAATTGACCGGCCCGAAACGTGAAATTAACTGTTCACCAAACTCGCCTCGCAATTGCGCCATTGTTTCGCGTGCTGTGTGGCATGTGGCACCGTCTTGTTGAAACCACATATCATGCAAGTCAAGAACTTCCATTTCGGGCAAAAAAAAGTTTGTTATCATCGCTCGGTAGCGCTCACCATTGACAGTAACGCTGCGATTCGCATCATCTTTGAAGAAATATGGCCCAATAATGCCGCCGGCCCATAAACCGCACCAAACAGTGGCTTTTTCGGGATGCATTGGTAGCTGTTGCAATGCTTCTGGCTGATCTTCACTCCAAATGCGGCAATTATGCTTATTTACGTACCCATTCAACCAAAAATGAGCCTCATCGCTGAACACAATTTTTCGATAAAAAAGCGGATCCTCGGCCAGCTTTCCAAGAGCCCATTCACCAAAAATTCGGCGTTGTGGTAGGTCGGCTGGCTTTAGTTCTTGCACCAGCTGTATCTTAAAAGGCTTTACGCACAAATCCTTCCGCAAAATTTTCCACGTAGTGCTGTAACAAATGCCTAACTGCTGGGAACGGCGCCGAATCGACATTTCGCGGTCTTCTGTCACACTAGCTGATACGGCCGCAATATTTTCTTCACTACGCACAGTACGTAAACGTGTTGGTGGTTTAATGTCCAACAAAGTAAATTTGGTGCGAAATTTGGTCACAATCTTCCGAATAGACTGCTCAGAAGGTCGAGAATGCCGACCATAAAATGGAAGCAGCGCGCGATGAACATTTCGAACCGAGCACGAATTTTGATAGTAAAATTCAATAATTTGCAAGCGTTGTTCATTTGTAAGACGATCCATGGTTAAATTGCAAACCAAACTGAAGCTGTTTGACAGTGACACAAGGTACTAAACACACGTCAGCTGTCAAAACCAGTGTTGCCAAAACCAAACCAGCTAAAAAATCACCCGTTAGGTTTTGTGGCACCAGCCAATCAGAGTCATTGAATTTGAATTTTAATAGTATTTTTGATTTTTGACAATATGAAGAAGACTTCTCTGTACTGAAGCCGCCTTTTAAAAAGTATATAAATAGTAGTGCATGCGATTTTCTTAGTTTCTTTTGCCCTTAAGGAATATGGATTTAAAGAAATTTTGAATCTGTGAATTTTTAGAAGTCAGGCCCCAAATTTGAAAATATTCTTTTGAAAGTTTTCGAAAAAACTTTTCTACCAACTTTTTTTTTCTTTTTAAGAACTGACACATTCCTTGATCAAGAATATGCATTCTATAAATCGCTATGACGCTTAGTTTAACGACAAATCATGTTTAAAAGTGTCAACTTTGATGCCTCTAGGACGTTTAGTTTAGCCACAAATCGCGTTTAAAGATAAAAGTTATTTTTTCGAATTATTCGATGCATTAATTGAGCGCCAGTTCAAAGTTTTCTTGAACAACAGTACCTTGGGTGTCGAATAAACGCTAATAAACAGTGAGGCATGTATGGATGGGCATGGTGCTCCCCTGCAACCCCCCTGCTTGGGCTCACTGTTGAATTAGGGGTGTGTAAAGTTTCTTTTGCCCCTAAAGAATCTGGATTTATAAGTCACTGGAACGTTCAGTAAAGCCGCAAATCATATTTAAAAGTGTCAACTTTGATGCCTCTAGGACGCTTAGTTTAGCCGCAAATCGCGTTCAAAGATAAAAGTCAATTTTTCGTATAATTCGATGCATTAATTGAGCGCCAATGTTAATTTTTCTCGAGAAATTGTACCTTGGGTGGCCCACTTCGCGGGTTCTCAGGATTTTAACCCTCTTTTTTGGGTCCTCTGTCCCGCTCACGCAACTCCGTTGCTTCGCTTCGGGTGCTTAAAGTCGTCTGGCAGGCGCCACTGTCAACAGCTTTCTTGGCCAACAGTACCTTGGGTGGCCCGCTTCGCGGGTTCTCAGGATATTAACCCTCTTTTTTGGGTCCTCTGTCCCGCTCACGACAGTACCTTGCGTGGCTTGCCTAGCCCGGAAAAATTACCTTATATTCATAGCTTGATCAATTTAATATCCCTTTCCAATCTTTTATTTAGTCCTGAAAAGAACTATTGCAGCTAAATTGTACATCAAAAGCGTTTCAAGCTGGATAGCAGAGAAAAAATCCTGAGCTATTTTGAATCATCGACACTTTTTAGAGAATTTCAATAATATTTATTCATTTCATATAAGTCTGAGATTTGAAACTGTGAGAATCAACAAGAACGAACATCCAAAAAAATTAGATTAAAGGATAAAAGCAAAATAAATTTCGGAATAAAATTCAGTCCTCACTAGGACTCGTTAGGGCAAACATCTGTAAGAGATAAAAACAGAATTTTCGTTTGCGATGGCTGGGTTACGAGGACGCTTAAGATAATTTTAAGCGTTTAAGGTGATTCCTGAGCGAAATTTACCTATGCGCAAAAATTGTTTTAAGCGTTTCGAAGACAAAAAATTATTTTATAATTTAATTTTTTTCAAGCTTAAAATGGTTTGTAAGCGTTTTGAACAGGAATTATATTTTCTTAGCTTAGAATCGTGTTTAGAGAATTTTAATTTTTTTCGGGCTTAAAATCCATGAAAATAATTACTAAAATAAGATAAAATAATAAAAAACAGTAACTTAAATAATATAAATTTTTTCGCGCTCAAAATCCGTCAAAACATGTAAGTTACTTAAATAAAATATTTTTTTTAACAATACGAAAAAGTACTTTTCAAAAGTATTAAATACTTTTCCAATCCCGCCAGAAAATCCATAGGATACTGCGCCACGGGATATCGTGCTGCGGGATTGGAATCAAAAAGGTACATATATAATCCGCGGGCAAACGTTACACGGGCAAATGATTTTCGAGAAAACGTAGTGTTCCCGTCTGAACACTTAACGCCTAATTAATTTATTATTGTTTTTTTTTGTTTTATTATAAGTATATGGGGTATTTGAGATGGGATAACAAGACTTATTCAAGAAGTTTTAATTAGCAAGGGTCCCACGGGTATTTGTTAAGTTTTCCTTGTCTAGATTTCCCTTCCCGAAGCCTTTCTAGGCCTTGATTAAATAAATAAAAATAAAAAAAAAATAATTTGTTGGCTCAACGGTTGGTTTAAAACCAGCCCACCTGGAAAAATAATCTTGTTTTTAACGAGGCCCCTAAAATTTTTAACATTGATGCAAGCAAGGGTCTATCAAGGCTAACTATCGATTTTCTCTGGAGCCTTGCCCGTTAAGGTAACCTTTGCCTAGGGAGACAAAAAAAAGTTGTTTCAACAAGGATTCGATCCTGCGATCTTCTGATTACCCATCCTCCAATCTAACCCTCTAGCTACTGAGATATTTCGAAATACAGTTTTGTAGTGTTAAAAATGAAAAACTGTCTACATATTTTAGTTTTTCTTACTATTATATGATGGGCATACATTTTTTTTTTGTTTTTGTTATATATTTTTCTAGCGAGGGCCTCACCAGTATTTGACAAGTTTTCTTTGTCTAGATTGCCCCTTCCGAAGCCTTTTCAGGGTCTTCACAAAAACTTGCGACTTTTCCAGGTGGGGGATAACAAGACTTATTCCACAAGTTCTAAGTAGCAAGGGCCTCACGAGTATTTGACAACTTCGCCTTGTCTAAATTTCCGCTACCCATGGCTTTCTAGGCTTTGATTTAATTTGGTACTCACTTTGAAAATTCATAAACGTCAAATTTTTCCGCATCACTGCTTTTTTGCGATGCTGATGCGTGACGCTGCTGATGCTGATACAATTACATCAGCAACAATACATCAAGAATTTTGTTGATTCTTATTTGTTTGAAGTTTGCGCATCACATGTTGCAAGTTTGCAGTAATGAACACGTTACGCAAAAAGTGATGCGGGTTTGATGCATTTATGAATGTTTTGCGGAAATGATTGTGCATCATCTCTGCAACGATGCGTTTGTGAATTTACACACTATTAAAACGATTTTTGATAATTTTTACTGAATGCTCTCTCATTTAATATATTTTTAATGTTTTCATTCTCACACACAAATTATAAAAACATTACTTCTTCGCAAGCTCATAAAGTCCAAATATTTTTGAAGACTACTGTATGCTTGTGCATTGGTAAATGAAAAAGGCAACAGCGCACTAGAAGACTGCTTGAGTATCCGGGAGCTTTTTTTTCCCGAACGTGCCAAAAGCAACCCTGAAACGCTCGTGGCCCAGTATCAATTCGTACGCTCTCCCATGTATATCAGCTTGGAATAGAAGCACGGACAAATTGTATACCCAACATAAAAAAAAATGGAAGTCGGACAGGAATATTTTTTTTAAATAAAACAAAAATTAAGTAAAAAACAATGTAACCTTTTTAAACAAAATTTTATACATAGATCTTGATTTCAAAATTCGAGTTTGGATAAAAAAGTTCAATACAAATTTCAAGTGCCGTGTTATTTCATCTGAAAAAAAGGAACAAAAAAAAATTATACAAATGGGAAGCTGACATCGGAGAAAAATTAAAAAAAAAAACGAAACGAAAGAAATTAACGAAAAAAAGCTAGAAAAAGTTTATAAATGTGCAAAAAGAGTGAGTGAAAAAAAAATAGGAAAAGAAATTTTCCCAAGAAAAACATCGAAATTTTCATGTTGAAGTCGATGCCAGTGTACAGGGATTTCGTCGTGTGAATCTCTTTATTTAAATTCTAACTGAGATACATAGATATAGGAGTGTGTATATGAAATATATATTGAAATTGCGTTTGCAGGAAGTATTTGTCTTCATACAAGTGCATATGTGTATCATTTTGCATTCCACACACCGTTTAGTGCATAAAACTTATAAATGGCTTTGCTGGATGTGAATCTGAATAGTATAGTTTGTGTTCGCTCTCCTTCCTCGGGAACTTTTCTCAATTATATCGATTGTGCAGCTTTTATGCGATGGCCCAAATTTTCGAACTTCGCCTTTCTAATGTTTCCCATCATCATCAATGTTGTATCCGTACCTACCTATCTACAAGTATACATGAAGTGGACATAGTGAATTTCTATACACAGACAATGAAGACGTTGTGTAGCACCACCTATAATAACTACCCCTAAGTTTTTTAACGTTAGCTTTTACACAAATTTTGGATTTTATGTTTATTTACTTTTGATGGAATTTGTGGAAAACAACATTAGGGTTAGTTAACAGGGACGAAAATTAAAGAATTCTTTAATTAAAAATTCAACGGTAAATGTGTGGTAATATACTTAAAGAAAATTCATTATGGATTTTGTATAATTACGTCAAACTCCCCACCACGGTCACGACGACGACGAAGAAGAGCATTGCTCTATAACCAAACCACAACTACTACATTGCTGAAGTATATATAATTCGCAGTGCGCACGTGTCGCACATGTTTTTTTTTGGTTTGTTTTTTTTTTTGTATATGTTGTGCAATTCAAATACTATCTATCTACATACCTTCAATTTAAAATGTTCAAGGAAATTAATCCTTGTTCCTTGGACTATGTAATAAAGGGTGTTTCACAAAATGGTATTTTCACAGACAGTAAAAAAAAAGAAATATACAGAACCGACATCGGGGTAAATAGAAAAAAAAGCTAAATAAGCTTACAATCGTAAAGAAATTGTTCTTTTTTTGTGAATTGAATTATTTATTAATTGTTTGTGTTATTTTGTTTGTTTTCCAAACTATACAAACGTTCAAAATTCTAAATGTGAAGAGAAAATTCTAAAATTTTCAAAAATGGTTATGTTTGCAATATTTTGGCTTTCAATAATCTGTAAGGGCAACATTCTTTATTTTAAAATTCTTAAAGTCAATCTTAGTGCATACCAAAATATTTGGAAATCCTTTATTTTATAAAATTAATGTTTTCCAAAAAAATGTGTAAAAAATATTCAAAAACTTACTCAAAGTAAGAGACACAATTTTGTTTGACAACTTTCGCAAAAACAGAAGTTATTTTATTATCATCTAAGCAGCAAGACTTTTTGAATGGTTCGAAGGCATTACTATAGAACTCTACTATTGGACGGGGAATATTTTAATACGTTACTACATCAACATCATTGAAACAAAAATACAAATACATATGTAAATTTTAAAGGTAAACAAAAAAACTGACAGCAAACTATTTGCTCACAGTTTCGTCACCTTTTTTTGTTTTCCGTATCGGAAAAGTGGTATAAAATGTACTAAAATATAATTTCATATACAATAACATTGATAGTTTAAGGTGATTTTGAAATTGCGATTTCGGAAAATATTTCAAAATTGCGCCATTTTTATAATTTAGTTATAAACATTCTTCTTATTCGTTTCAATGTCCTATTTTCAAAACCACCGCTAGGGAGCAATTTACAAACTTTTTTTCTATTTCATTTCAATTAAATCAAAAAGAAGTGAACAAAATTAGCTTTTATTTTTTTGGATTGGTGAAACTCTCAATTACCTAATATTTTTCCGCTGTGGTATTTTGTTGTTTTTTTGAAGGCTACAGGAGAATTTCTTTTTGTTTATCAGAATCGTACAGGGCTTTATGTGGCTTAACAATACTCTCAACTAAAATTCAGCTTTATTAGAAATTTTTTGAAATGTAAGTGTAATTTTACTCGGTGCATTGTCTTTCGCCTTTTCCAAAAATGCTATTGAAAAACGATAACGGTGCTACAGTACTACGAATTTTTTGCAAAAAAAAAATTGAAAAAAAACTACTACGTTAATTTTCACATTTTGTAATAAGAACTTGCTTGTTTACCCTTTTTAGTTTGGGGGGAAGGGGGAGGGCAAACTCATTCAGGATTTTAAGTTGGCGTGGTCAACCTCATTCAAAAATAGTTCTGGTAAAGAAATCTTGCTTTAAATTACTTTCAAAAGAAAATAAATTGCCTAATATATGAAATACTTATATTGTGATTAGGAGAGGAGGGGCAAGCGTCCCTACCCTTCCTTTTAAAGTGGATAATACATAATAGCATTTTCACACTGAATAGAAATCTCCATTTTAAGCTACAACATTTCGAAATCTACTTGAATCGTTCACGCCACACATAGGAAAGTGGATCAATAAGTACTAAAAAATTGAATCAAATGGTATTGCCAGCATAAAAATTCCACATTTTTTTTTGTAAAGTGGCATCTTAAAAGAAAGAACCAAAATTTTAAGATAGATACCTCAAATAGTTTTGTTGTGGCAGAGTTTTTATACAGACGCCTAAGAGTATTTTCATACAAATAGAAAAAGTAAATTTCGTGTGCTTATTAAAAATTATTTTTTACGACAAAGAACCATCACGCAAACCAAACAAATGTAATGTAAACATTATGGGGACTCTTCATTATCGATCGATTGGAACCTTTCAACACTGATCACTTAATTTCGGTGCAGCAAAAGTGAAGCCTAACGTTCGGACCCTCAATTGAGGTCCCTACAGTAGAAATGGACGATAATAATTTGGTTAATAAAAAGCTTTTCACTAGATTTGTGCGCATTTGCTCACACTTGACAACACATGCAATCGTTTGATAACTTCAAAAGAGTTTTTGAGGCTGGATTTAGTTTGCTGTGGCTATTTATGTTTTCAAACATGAAGAATTGGCTCAGCGGTAAGAATCAACGCATAATTTAAAGAAATCTAGAAAACAACTTATTTGGAGGACACCAACAAATTACAAACACTTTGAGCGAAGTGTGTGAAGCTAAAAGAATACTGTTGAGAATTTGAATTATTCATAATAAAGATTTTGCGACCTAATTCTCTATTATTTTTGTTTTTCTTTGTTATCATTCTATGAATTATCGCAATCTAGATTTCGTACGTTAAGTTTTGAAAGATTTGAAGTTTTCATAGAAACTCTAAAAAAAGATCTATTGCAATCAGCCGAAGTCCCAAGACACAACTTCACGTATTTCAATATTTATCTCTTTTTCTGTTAAAAAAAAAATCTCTTTTTTCTATTTTCTCGCTTCTATGTATGTGTAAACTGTTATACGAAGGAGACAAATAATGAGTAATAAAGTGTGATTGTGAATAGACCAAGATTTCGAAATCTGAAAAAGTATGGCAAATCTTGTTGATTTTGATGAGATTTTGGGCTCGGAATCTACATTTTAATTTAGTGTGAAAAGGCTAACACATAAAATTTCAGAAGTCGTCGATTTGGACGTTGCTATAAACATTTAAAAAATTAACAACTTCGCTAAAAAAAAAATCATGGCTCCGTAAAATGAGACCCCAGGAAATAAGGCCCCAAAGAAGAAATGAAATAAGGCTCGAAAACAACACAAATGTCACACTAGACAAAAAACGAAAAAATTCAAATTTTCAGATTTCATTTAATTTTTGTAGTCTTATTTCATTAGTTTTTAGATTCAACATTATTGTTGGGGCTTAATTTCATTCTATTTTGAAAAACAATTTGGGGGCCTAATAATTTAAATCATATCTTACACAAAAACTTTGTCAGCTATTCTATTACTTCTTGATGGTTCGCAGCAATATCCTAATATTGAAAAGTATTTTTCGAAGCTATTCTGTTACTTACTGATGCGTTTCAATTAAAGGATCGTGTTGTTCAAAAACGCCCTGCTGAAGGCAGTATGAAAAGTCTTATACGGAGAAATTGTACTCGATACAATCCAAGTAGTAACGACAGTTACTACTTTATTTTTGAAAAAAAGACTAAACAAACAATTTATTTTTGGAGCTTTTTTTATTTCGGTGGAGTAAATTTATGGGGGCATAGTTTCATTATGAATAATTACTCAAATTTGGGGCCTTATTTAATTTTTTATTTGGGGCCTTATTTGTTGATTATATTTTTCTTTATCGTTTGATAGTCATTCTGAAATTCTCCCTGTTTCGTCTTGACTCTTATTTTTCTTGACTGTTATTTTGCTTACGAGAAAATAAGTTTTTTAAAAATTATGGAATGCAATATTTTCCCCACGTTCTACTGATTAAATCTCTAAATCCAGGTAGAGTCGACGCACGGACTGACCACCACCACTTCTCGTAGTGTTGGATTGGATTAG
Source organism: Dasysyrphus albostriatus (assembly GCA_946251815.1). Classification (NCBI taxonomy): domain Eukaryota; kingdom Metazoa; phylum Arthropoda; class Insecta; order Diptera; family Syrphidae; genus Dasysyrphus; species Dasysyrphus albostriatus. Next base: position 100,640,199 of record OX276336.1, read on the forward strand.
ACCCCATTCTTTTTTTACCAAAAACCAATAGTACTTTCCCTATTCTGCGTGTGAAAATTTCCTGGCAAGAACAGCCAGAAAACCAAATTGCCGGCTAACTGACTTTTTAAATATTCACAGTCTGAGTTCGAATATTTTTACGAACTTGAAATTTGACATGTAGTACCGAAAAAGACGCTTTCAAGCCAAAACTGCGAATAATTATATGAAATGGTTAAGTTTGAATGGGTATACATAACAGTTGAGTAGTAATCAAAAAGTAAAAAAAAGTCAATTACGATTACATATAATTTTGAATTGAAAAAATTCAATTACTGATTATTTGTAATTGAAATTGAAATAATCTTTTTGTAATCAATTACATTACATTACAAAAACGTAATCATTACAAGTTTTTTTTATAACTTTTTGTTCTTTACTTACTTACTTTTTTTCCAATTACATGTAATTATTAATTGTAAGTTTTCTATTACAAATTAGGTACATGTAATTATGATTGAAAATTTCCAACTACAAATTAAATGTAATTGTAGTTAGAAAAAATTCAATTACTGGTATTATATAATTGTAATCGACCCTGAAATCAATTACAAAATATAATAATTACCATCCAACTCTGGTATACATATATCGGTCAATTTTGAATAAAAATTACTTTTTTAACAAGCGATATAAGGGGCCCAGAACATCTTCTTTATTTTTCTAAATATTTTTTAGACCTATTCTTGGTCCGAACAAATCTACACGCAATTTATTAAAAATATTAATTCTTTTATTTTTCAATTTCTTATGGTTGTTCTTTGTAAATTTGCCTTCATAAAGAGGAAAATACTCCCGAAAAACAATCTAGTTTTTACGAGGCCCTTAAAAGATTTACATTGATGCAATAAAGGGCCTAGCAAGAGTAACCATCCCAATTCTCTAGGGCCTCCCCAGTTATGTAACTAAAATGGGAGAAAAAAAAAAGAAACAAATGACCTTCTGTGCACTAGTCCAACTATATACCCGCCTGGAAAAACAATCTAGTTTTTAATAAGTTACCAGAATGTTTTTTATATTAATGCTAACAAGGGCCTATTATCTCATACGAGATTAGATCCTTGGACCTTCAGTTTAAGAGTCCAACATGATATGTAAACTAATTCACTTATACAAATATTTAATGTTGAAAATCTCCCTCACGAGTATTTGACAAGTTTTTTTCGTCTAAATTTCTGGAAAACTTTCTAGAGTCTTGACTTAACAAATCAAAACCTAGCCATTTTTCCACATTTTTCATTGCGCGTTCAGAATGAATTAATGAGGATGAAAAAAACACTTGGCTTGGCATAATTTTGCGTCGTTTAGACCATTTATATATACAAAAAATTAGTATGAATTTGTTAAATGAGATGATTAAGGCATGTACAGAATTTTGTAATAAAACACGAACTGTTTACATCAATTAGAACTAATAGAAATGTTTACAAGAAAGAGCATGCTCAACAATAGAGTTTGAATATTTTTGAATATTTCACACGGAATCACAAATCAAACTGCTAAGAAATCTTAAAAATCTTAAAAAATTGTCTAATTTTTTACTACTCGTATAATTTACAGTTGAACATGGTATTACTAAAACACCCTTTATACATTATGTAAATGTCAAATAGAGAGAAAAACGAGATACTGGTTGAACTTTTTCTTTTATCAAAATATGCCCCCAGAGAAATACTAGGACTTTTTTAATATCGTTGTTGTTGTTGTAGTTGGTTGTTGTTATTGTCTTCTTTTTTTTGTTGTTGATGGCATGGTACTTATTTTCCCCGTCTTTATTTATTTCTATGTATTTTTTTTTATTTTGTTATTTTTCTCTGGTTGTTCTTGTCTTCCTCTCTCTCTCTCTCTTTCTCTATTCATTGTGTTCCTGTTTAGAAAACCTTGAAATTGCTTTTCGCCTGAGAGGGATCCTTTGATTTTTTTTTAAACAAAAAACTCGGCTTTTGTTGTTTGTTTGCAATTTTTCTCGTCTTGCATGAAAAATAAAGAAAAAGATAAAAGGGTATCTAGAAAATGTACAATTACACAAGATAACAAAAAATAAAATATATAAAAGAAACGTAGGCTGACAGGTTTATGTTCTTAGAAAAAAAAATCAACAAATGTTTCTTCCCCCTTTGGACACTGTCTGTTGATATTGCGCCATATTTTTTCTTTTATATTTTGTAGATGATATGAAATTCTTGTTAATGGTGAGTTTTTATAAAAAATTTAAATTGATGAAGTCTTTTTTTTGCACGTTGAATAGAGCACATGAGAAGTCTACTTTTATCCTGATTTGCATTCTTGCAGTACTTACGTACCTAACCTAACACCCAGGCATACGCTTCTCCTTTAAGTGGAGAAGGTTAAATGTTGCCAGGACTAAATTTATCTATATTTTTTAATTACAGAATTTGTTGAAATAGAACACGATATTTAAGTATAAAGTTCAGGTAGGAGATCCTTTTTCAAATTTTAAATAAGTATGTACGTAATTCGTGCGTATGACTATGTGTTTCGATTACATCGAAAACAACTAAGCGAAGAAAATTCAAAAGGAAACTCACCTCTTGGTTCTAGGGTTCTTGGGTTGCTTTTAAGTTGTTTTTAATTTTTATATCCTAAATGAAGTAAATTTTTGACCAAGTTAAGATAGTCCTTGCTTTTCAAAACTTAGACACATGACCAGTGAATTGTGAATAGTCGAGAATTTTGATATTTCATTCGCATGAGTAATTTCCTTGGTCGCCAACAGCCAACGTATTGACCTACTCAGTGAAGACCCCGTGTTCAAATCCTAGAAAACAAACATTTTTATTCAGATGAAATGAAATTGTATCAATTTCAGAATTAAAAGAAAGGCCTGCGTTTGCCTCTTTTGTAGAGAAAGAATATCCAAAATAAATTTTAAACTGATAAAAAAAAATTAAACGTGATATAACATTTATTTTTGTTTGCCTCTTTAAGACTCTAGAGAGCTTCACTAGGTTTACTCTATTTTCATCTTATGTTTATTAATGTTAATCTTTGCTGTTTTTACTTTCGATACTGCCACGTTATCTCCGACATTGCCAAGGAATATTCAACAAAAAATAAGTTACTAAATTTGTCTTCAGTGGTTAGTTAACCTATTTCTACTTGGAAAAATAATCTAGTTTTTAACAAGGCCCAAGAAAGTTTGCATTTATGCTTTCAAGTGCCTATCATGGGTCACTATCAAAACTTACTAGGACTTCGCCCAGTGATGAAACTAACCGTTTTGAAAAACTATCAAGTTTTTAATGAAGCCTTAGAAAGTTTCAACATTGATGCTAACGGGAGCATACGAATTTTTACACTTCAGAATTCTTAGTTGTAGTGAGCTTAAAGCAAGCTGCATTCTACAATCAGAGGCTCATCATGAGTGCAAGTGTTAGTAGTTGGTAGATTAAGTAAGCTAACACAAGCACATAAATAAATAAACATTAACAAAATTAAACAATTAAAAACATACAATATTAGAAACATAATATAAAACATTTAAGAAAACAAAGTTAAAAATTCACGAGAGTGGAGCACTGGTGCGCAACAATGTTTTTAATCGAACTTTACTTAAGTTAAAATCAACGGAAGCGTTTAAATTAAAAAGTCTGCACATACGATTAAGAGGTTCGTGTATACCATAGTTAGTTCTATGAAAAGGAACGTGAAAAAGTTCAAATCTTCGTAGATGGTGAGCTCCTCCGCGGAAGTTAATGCCTACACAGGCTAACAAGTCAGCTGCATCAATTTCACCACTGATAAGTTGGTGGAAAAATATTAAATCATTATTAACACGCCTTTCACATAAAGTTTGAAGTTGCAGAAGCTTAATTCTGTGCTCATAAGGAGGCAGGTTGTACGGATCAGCCCAAGGGAGTCCTTTCAAGGCGAAACGAATGAAGTTATGTTGTATTGATTCAACACGGCTTTTATGAATTTCGTAAAAAGGGGTCCATACTTGGGAAGCGTACTCGAGATGGGGTCTCACATAACAGTTGTATAAGGAAAGAGTAACATACGGATCGTTAAACTCCTTTGCCCAGCGTTTTATGAATCCAAGCATGGAACTCGCTTTATTTACAATAAAGTTAATATGTACTGTAAAGTCTAAATCAGAACTAAAGCGAACACCCAGGTCTTTGAAACTTAGAACACGACAGAGTGTGTGCTCAGAAATGGAATAATCAAAAGTACTCACTACTCGCTTTTTAGAGATAGTTATAGTTTGGCATTTAACTGGGTTTAGAGAAAGGCCGTTTTTATCACACCAAAGATTAAAACTGTCAATATCAGCCTGCAAGAGAACATGGTTCTGATAAGATTGTACTGCTTTGAAAATCTTCATATCATCAGCGTATATAAGAATATCACTATAGCGTATACATGAAGTAACATCATTTATAGTGAGAATGAACAAAAATGGGCCCAGATGACTTCCCTGAGGGACACCTGAGTGAGCACTGAAAGAGTTTGAAAGACAATTTCTGAATTTTACCTGATAAGATCTTTTTTCAAGGTAGGACTTTATCCATGATATAACAAACGTCGAAATGGTAACTATAGAAACTTGCAAGGGCCCATCTGCAATTCGATCCTGGGATCTTCTGTTTGCCGGTTCAAAACTGGGCAATCCAGTTGTGCAATGTGAAACTTAACAATATATGTGCTTTAATTTTGTTATAACGGGTGATTTTTTAAGAGGTTTAGAACTTTAAAAAAAAAAAGCACAAAAAATTCGAAAAAATGAATAAAATATTTATTTGAATCGATAGTTTGAACCTTGCAATTTAATGTTTAAAGATAATTTCATGCAAATGTTGACCGCGGCTGCGTCTCAGGTAGCCCATCCGCTGAGTCCAATTTTGGCATACTCTTTCACACATATCGGCCGGTATCTCACGAATGAATGCATGGATGTTGGCTTCCAGTGCGTCAATCGAAGCGGGCTTGTCCCTATAGACATTAGCCTTGACATACCCCCACAAAAAATAATCTAATGGTGTCAAATCGCACGATCTAGGCGGCCAATTGACCGGCCCGAAACGTGAAATTAACTGTTCACCAAACTCGCCTCGCAATTGCGCCATTGTTTTGCGTGCTGTGTGGCATGTGGCACCGTCTTGTTGAAACCACATATCATGCAAGTCAAGAACTTCCATTTCGGTCAAAAAAAAGTTTGTTATCATCGCTCGGTAGCGTTCACCATTGACAGTAACGCTGCGATTCGCATCATCTTTGAAGAAATATGGCCCAATAATGCCGCCGGCCCATAAACCGCACCAAACAGTGGCTTTTTCGGGATGCATTGGTAGCTGTTGCAATGCTTCTGGCTGATCTTCACTCCAAATGCGGCAATTATGCTTATTTACGTACCCATTCAACCAAAAATGAGCCTCATCGCTGAACACAGTTTTTCGATAAAAAAGCGGATCCTCGGCCAGCTTTCCAAGAGCCCATTCACCAAAAATTCGGCGTTGTGGTAGGTCGGCTGGCCTTAGTTCTTGCACCAGCTGTATCTTAAAAGGCTTTACGCCCAAATCCTTGCGCAAAATTTTCCACGTAGTGCTGTAACAAAGGCCTAACTGCTGGGAACGGCGCCGAATCGACATTTCGCGGTCTTCTGTCACACTAGCTGATACGGCCGCAATATTTTCTTCACTACGCACAGTACGTAAACGTGTTGGTGGTTTAATGTCCAACAAAGTAAATTTGGTGCGAAATTTGGTCACAATCTTCCGAATAGACTGCTCAGAAGGTCGAGAATGCCGACCATAAAATGGAAGCAGCGCGTGATGAACATTTCGAACCGAGCACGAATTTTGATAGTAAAATTCAATAATTTGCAAGCGTTGTTCATTTGTAAGACGATCCATGGTTAAATTGCAAACCAAACTGAAGCTGTTTGACAGTGACACAAGGTACTAAACACACGTCAGCTGTCAAAACCAGTGTTGCCAAAACCAAACCAGCTAAAAAATCACCCGTTACTATTGTTTTATGGTTGATGCGTGTAAAGCTTTTTTTACTTGCGATATAAACATCGGATATAGGAACTTGCTCCTCAAGTTTTCTAAAAAAATGAAAGGCTGCCTTTCCATGGGAAACAACAAATATTTTTTTGATTTTTAAAAAATGTTTCCAAATCAAATATTACAAAAACGACAAGATTGATATTTTTTAAACTCGATACTTGAGTTTTTTTTACCACTCTCTAAAATATTTTAAGTAACAATTCGTAATCATTGGCGCGTCATATGATTTCCTTGCATTCGCTTGTTTGCCTAGGACCACTTTCTTAGACAATTCTGTAAAGTATCAATAGTTTTTCAGTATCACCTTGGCGATTATTTTTAATTTTTGTTACATTTTTGGTTTTCTTTTAAATGATGCGATTTATAATAAATATTAACTTTGCTAAAGTGAAAAGAACTCATCTGTTCTCATTCTTCTTTACTCCACTTAGTTAAGCAAAGTTCGTGGAGTGAACGAAGATTTAAGAATAAAACGTCCTCGAACAATTCGGAATTTCCACCAGACGTTAATATCAAACAAGCAAAATGTAGGTACAACTAGTCTGAACTTGGTGAAAACATAATCAAACTTTTTGAAGGGTATGCGAATACTGAAAAGTATTTGAAATGAAATTGTGCAATTTTGAAATATTTTCTGAAATCTTCTTCCAATACATTGACGTAATTTCAAAATTGTCCAAATCACCTCAATTTCAATGCAATTATCTCTGTTCGTGTACTACCTAAATATGCCCATTTTAGTTCAAAGTCCTGTAAATTTTTTTATATGAACTTTGGCAGAACTTTCGACTAAAATAGGTAAAAATTTGGCAGTTTTGGGAAGTAAACGAACAGACCTATTGTGTGGTATTACAGTTTCGACAAGTTTTTCGATAATGTAAACATCAAATATTTGCTGTCAGTTCGCTATTAACTTAAAAAAAATTGTTTTGGCATTTGTATTTGTAGGCGTGTTTTATTGAAAAAGTTATAGCTAGCGCAGTAAAATTTCCCTTGGCAAACAGCAACAAACTCAAAAGTGTCAATAAATAAGTCAGCAAAAAAGGGGATGTAAAAGTTAAGATAAAGTTTCGTTAAGTTTAAACTTATGTGGCGCCGGAATTAGGTTGAATATAAAAGTGAGTATAGCGTTTTATTGGTACTTGCATTGCTGCGCTAGCTATAAATAAAAATATAACGCACCTTGTATTAAAATATTTTTGTCTTAAATCGTGTTGATAAAGTGTTTCCAAACGGATTTAAAAATATTCCGCCCAATAGTACCTAGACTTGAATCTTGCGGTGGAGTCATTGAATATATCCTAGCTGCTTGAATAACCTACATTCGAATAGCTCCCCAATATCTTTTTAAAGCGGTCAAAGAAAAGTTATCTCGATTTTAGTGCGCGAACTTTGAGTTATTTTGAAAATGAGTTTTCGAAACTACGCAATTTCAGGCAGGCTCAGTGGGAACATACTAACACTAATGACTTCCAGTTTTTCTTAAACTTCGTAATACCTATGATGATGACCTTTGTGTAAGAGACGAATTGAAGCTGAGTTCAATCTTCAAACGCAGCAAGTCACATTCGAATATCCTTGAAGATTTCAAAATGAGCACCAATATCGGGTGATTACTAGAACTGTAAATTTTGTTAACAAGAAACATATTCAGCGTTTTTTCATTCTTTTCAACTTGCGATAAGGCCTTTATTGATTTGTCGAAAATCGAACTTTTGATTTATGTAAATCAATCTGACGTTAGGATGATGATAAAGAACAGAAGAAAATGGGTCTGCCAGCAGAGTAATCATTACAAAAAAAATCAGTTATGATTACATGTAATTTGTATTTGAAAAATTTAAATTACTGATTATATTGAAAATTTCAATTACAAATTACATGTAATTTAAAAAAAGAACTATTACTTGATTTATACATGTAATTAAAAAAAAACCTGTATTGATTACTTTTTATGTAATCATAACACACAAATGTAATTGATTACACAAAATAGCCATTACATGATGTAAAAGAGAAAGTTTGTTCACATCTGGGGGTTAAGACTTTTCGAAATTCTTACGATCTATAATGTCCATGCCCATCCGCCTAACATGAACTTAATAAATAAGTAATAAAAACGGAAAGTTTTTTCCTTTACATCTTGTTAAATGTAATGATATTTTGTGTAATCTGTAATCAATTACATTTGTGTGTAATGAATCCAAAAAAGGTACTCATTACAGGTTTTTTCAATTACTTTTTTCCAATTACATGTAATTAGTAATGGAAAATTCTCAATTAAAACTACATGTTATTGTAATTGGTAATTTCCAGTTACAATTACATGTAATTGTAATTGAAGAAAGTTAATAACTGAAAACATGTAATTGTAATCGACCCTAAAATCATCTACAAAATGTAATAATTACTACCCAACTCTGTCTGCCGGTATGATGAAACGATTTAGTTCAAATTCAACGATATTAACCATAAAATCGTCACTTCATGTCGTGCATTTACCAAAAATTTCAAAGAAAAATACAAAAATAATTTTACTGGCAATGCTGCTGAATATTATTTGGATATTCACATTTCATAGTCACAAATCGCAATCGCAATTGGGGGGAGAACAAATGCGCCCTTACCCCAGTTCTTTACATGTTTGTGTCTTCAACTTCATCCCTTTTTTACGTTCAATACCAATGTCAATAACCACCACCACCACCACAACCACCAACAGCACATTATCTTCATCGTCTTTTCTTTGTCGTTGGCTTAAAATTTGGACTTTGCACAACAACGCACGGGCACGGTTCACGGTAGTTGGAAGTTGGGTAGTGTCGACAGGATGTGTATTAAATTAAATCCCTTCTTGGTGTCTTCTTTTCTTCATAATTCGCACGTTTATTCGCTTATATTAAGGGTTGTGTTTCATTTTATTATATCCTAGCTGCTCTGCTGCTACGTTCTTATATTCACTTCCTTCTTCTTTATTTTTGTGTATTTTCAATGCTCTCTCGGGCGATTAAAGGAAAAAATAAAACTTGTTCTACTTCTACTTCCATAGCAAAAGGATACTCAATTTTTGGGCCAACGCATAAAATATTCACACACACAAGATGGTTGGGAAAAGAAAAAATCAATAACGTGTTTAATACCTATAAAGGATTTATTGTATTTTTGTTTCACAGTCATCTGATGTCAATGTAGTTGTTTTCAATAATTACATAGTGCAATGTCTTGAGAAAATCCTCGGTCTACGGAAAAGCTCTTTTCTTAAATAACAAAATAAATGTTCTAAAGAATTATCTCTGTGCTATAAAATAAACAGGAAGCCTGCAAAGTTTGTGTTTGTATACAGACAAATATTATAAAATCTTTCCAAAAAGAAACCAAATTTGTGGTCGTAATGGCATAAATAAATAAATTTAACAAAAATAAATATGCAGGAGTAATCAATCTACGAAAATAGCTTTAAAAACAAATGTGTTATGACCTAAAAATAAATAAACTAAAACTATTTCTAAAATTGTATATAAGTTTTAAATTATATTTATGACTACTAATAATACTAAATAAAAAAATACAAAATAATAATAATAATAAAAAAAACATACAGTGATAGTGATGTGTTATGTGATAGGAACCTTCTATACAACAAAAATATTTTCTATATATTAAATTGTTAATTATTATTATAATTGTATTAATTTTGTACCAAAACCTAAACATTATACCTACCTATACATTTCGTCGTGATGACTAAAACAAAACAAAAAATAAACTTCATAAAAACCATGAGTGCGTAAATATATGTATAGATACAAAAATTCATTCTGTAGTTTTTGCCGTTTTAGCATCATCAAAATTAAAATTACAATTCAAAATCTAAAAAAAAACTGCACTGCCAAAAAATTAAAATGAGTGAAGAAAATCAAAGAGTCTTTGAACTTACAAAAATCAATTGCTGGGACAAAGTTCCGCTTCCGTTCATTTGAACTTGGTTGTCCTTTATTGCGCGCATACGTTCGTTGAGAAATATCGAATCAACGAGAACACATTAAGACATCAACAACAACAATAACAACAACAACAACTGATGCTTCTGCTGCTTAAATATGTGGATAATCAATGTTAGCAAAGGTAAGCAAAATTTCACAAATGGAATACCTAACAAAAGCACGTCACGTTGATCTCTTGAGAGCAGCAGCATCCCACTTGGGGGGCCAGCAGTAGCAGGCAAAACCAAAAAAGCAAAATAAATAAGTAAAAATACGAAGAAATGTTTGCTTTTAGAATTGTTTTGAATATAAATATATAAGAGTGTACTACATACATAATCACATACATATACCATTTATTACATAGACTCTGGCATTTGTCCAATTTTGTTTTTCTTTTCGTTTAATTGTGAGCTTTAAATATTGTATTTTATTTTAATTTATAATGTAAAAGAAAACATTGCCCTCTTATTATAGTTTCTCTTAATAAAAATCAAACATTTCTCTTTGTTTTGTTAACTTTACCCAAATTGAATGTTAAAAATTATATTTTTGTTTGAAATAATTATGTTAATTTGTTTTTAAAGATCTACATAATATATTTTCGTTATTAGCCGTTTTTTTTTGGAGGTGGCAAAGTACTTGCGAGTAGATAAGAACCCTAATCTAGTACTATCAACTGCACATGCTTTCATGGCGAGTAGATACATTTTACATGGGAAAGCAGTTTGATGTGTTTCATTGAAAAAAGCTGGCAAAGTACTTGCAAATACTTCGCCACCTTCAAAGGAAAACGCCAATTGTTTGTATCGTCACTAGGGTTGCCAACATTTGAAAGAATAAATAGAGCATATTTGATTTAAGAGAGGATAAATAAAGAGTACGGTCCAATAAAATAGAGTATCAATTTTTAAATTTTAAAACATGTATTTTGTATACTTTTTGCTGAAAATAACAGTTTTGTATTGTTTTTAAGATAATAGTATGAGTCTAAACATTTTAACTTTACGTTAATACAAATTAGAACTTCATTTAGAAGCCACGTCCTTCTTTTCTCACCACTAAAAATTAAATAATCAGAACGTGGCTATTGACATTTAATGTTTGACAGTTTTGAGTGCGTTCAGAAAGACTTCAGTACATATCCATATGGACTTTGGCTTGTCAAAAGATTTCAGTATTTGCCTTAGTCTACCATTTTTTATTGAACTATCTCTCCAACAAACATTTAAATTTTTTTGTATAAATTATCGATAACACAACAACAATGGTGGTCTAGCAATGCCGTTTTTAACGGGACAGAAGTTAACTCCACTTAACTATCTAGACATAGCTAACTCTATTATATGGACAAGGTTGTTGTTGTATCTGACATGTAAATTGCTTTGTTTTGCTGTCATTGTTTTCAGACATTATTATTTTGACCGGTTTTTATTATACTTATATCGGGTTTTTCAATAAGAGCGCGACAAAAGTTTTTTTAAATAAAACAAAAACGATGAAATTCATATGCATATTTTGCTTATTGACGAAGTCATTCAGGCAGAAATGAGCCTCATCGCTGAAGATGATTTATCGATGAAAATCCGAATCATTTTCAAGTTGTTGTTCAGTCCACTTCACGAACATACGACGCTTCTGGTGGTCAAGCGGCTTCAGTTCTTGCGTCAATTTAATCTTGTAAGGATGTAGGCCAAGATCTTTTCGCAAAATTCGCCACAACGACGTCACAGTGATGAATGAACGACGTGTGAGAGACACATTTGGGCTTTCTGCAACTGAAGCCTCAGCGGCAGCAATATTCTCGACACTACGAGCACTTCTTTATCTCACTGGCACGGGAAAATTTTGTACTGTGCCTGTGGATTAAAATTTTTCCACTAAATGCGCAATTGTTGATCTGCTAGGACGATTATGACGACTATAAATTGGACGTAGCGCTCTTAACGTTGTGGCCACTGACTCCGAATGTCGGTAGTAAATTGTAATAATTTCTACTCGTTGTTGGCTCGTATATCTTTCCATCATGAAATGTCAAAAGAGCGGCAAGAAATATGGCGTCGTTTGCTGTCACTGTCACTCTACTTTTATAGCGTCCTTGTTGAAAAACCCTTTACAAATGAGAAACAAAAACTAAGGACATTTTGTGTACGCAGGTAGATACATGGTATGGCTATGTTTAAATATAAAGTTCATGAAATGGACTTAAAAATAATTACACATTATAACAAAATATTTGAAGAAAGAAGAATATTGAAAACAAAATTAAGAAAAAAAAGAGTATTTTAGCGTACTCTATTGGAGTCATTGATCATAGAGTACGCTTTCATGCAATAGAGTACAATACTCTATTTTAGAGTTAGGTTCGCAACCCTAATCATCACACGCAAAATATGATATCTTATTTTCTTTCAAACTACGCACATTATGTTGTTTGTAAATATGTATTCAATAAGAAACAAAAGTTAAAAAAGGATTGAAACTTTAAACAAATAATAAGTGCACACATATATAAATATTGTCATCAGTTCATCATATTTATTTTGTTTGCTTAAACTGGAAAAAATTAAACATTTTAAGATATATCTAACAAATGATTCTATCAAATGTACCTTTTGTTCAATAATACCTGCAAAATAATAGGGCGGAAGTTCTGTTTTTACACTGAACTTGTTTTGCATTAAATTTCTTACGACACAGTTGCACTGGAGAATTCATTGTGAGAATCAAAAGACACGGTAGTACCCAGTCAAGATCTGGCACTCACCCTTTTTGCAGGAACCAACTGAAGTCAGAAACTCGCATTATTTACTAATCTAGTCCAGGTGGTCAATTCTCGATCTATGAAGTTGTGAACTGATGAATTAAATATTATTCGAATTTTTATAATAAGGGTATTCATGCAACTTCGTAAAACCCTAGATAAGTTTACAAATTGGTTAAGTTTATCTTTTGGTTAATGAACTGTCAAGTTTTGTATGGGAAATGATTTACACAATTTGGTTAAACTTATCAAAGGATTTTGTTGCGTAAAATTAACCAAACTGGTTAAACTTATCCAAACGTCATTGTGACTCTTACTTTGATTGAATTACGTATCATTTTATCAAATGTTTAAAAAACGTCGTTCGTGCAAACTTTGCGTAAACTTATCATTTTACACAATTTGTAAACTTACGACGTTGCATGAATACTTTTAATAATTTTTCATTCTATCACTTCAGAAACTTATCATATGATTCTGGATTAATATGTCGTTTACTTCCCAAAGCTACGATTTTTTTTTTACGGATCTAGACCAAAGTTCTGTGAGAGTACGCAGATCGAGACATAATATATCTCCCGCTGTGTATGAAAAGGCAAAAGTAAGTCTCCACTATATTTTGCGCGGAAAAAAAATGCTCGAAGCATTATTTTTCCGGACAAATTGTGAAGTTTTATGTTTATTTCGCTTTTTATAAACTAAAATCATCGCCCTGTTTCATACTTTCCATTATTAAGATTTTGAGGGCGCATGGCTGAAATGATCTGATGACGATGACATCAGAATTGAGAAAAGAATATACAGAACAGCTGTTTTAAATCAGTCAGTGGCGTAGTTAATGGGAAAGGGTACAAAAGGGCCACATATAGACTCGGAAAATATTTTATTCTATTCAAAATTTAAATTTATTTCCAAACCGAGTTTAACCGAATTGGAATCAGCAAATCAAGTGGATTTCTGGGACCGTAGAAAACTCATTTCTGATTTGGCAGGGTTTTTTTTATTCAACGACATCACATCCGTCTTTCAATAGAATTTTATAATTGATAGCTACACAGATAAAGACGGAAAAAGTTTATTTTGATCCAAATGTCTTCCAATTGTCTCTAAAATCACTTTCCGGAGAAGTAAAAAAAAAATCAAAAGTCTCTCAATTTTTAGAGGTTTTTTAAGCCAACGACATCGTAGCCACTCTTTAAATGCAATTTGACAGTAAATGGCTTGAAAGATGGGGACAAACTATATTTTGACGGAAAAAGTGCATTATAATGCAAATGTCAATTAATTGCTCTTTTTTGCAGAGAAGTGTAAATTTTTAAAAAAAATTTCGTAATTTTTAGAGGTTTTTTAATCCATTGAAATCGTAGCCATCTGTCAATTTAATCCGACAGAAAGATGGATGGCTTGAAAGATGGAGGACAAACTATATTTTTACGAAAAAAGTTTATTTTGGTCCAAATGTCAAATTTCAGACTGCTTAGAGGTATTTTCATCCATCCATATTATATTGTTCCCCAACAAGCGCAAGCGCTCAATATTTCTTGCCCTTTAAATGCCGTGAAAGAATCTGATTTTTATATAAAAATTTATCAAATTTGTGAATTGAAGGAAATCTTATAATTTTTTAAATTTCTAGCTACGCTACTGTTCTCATTTGACTGTTGTTTTATCTCTACACCCTCAAAATTTCTTTTGAGAACAACAATTTAGAGATAAAATTTGTCTTGCTCGATCTGCGTACTAGACTTAACGTACAAAAAATAGGTACTGAATGATAAATCCTGTATTTTTTCTGATGTTTTTAAGCGTTATTTTTTTTTAGTTTAAATTATGTACCTGTTTTGTGGATAATGTGTTAATGTGTGGACTAACTTTAATTCAAAGGGTGGTTTTTTAAACAAAAGTTCAAGGATATAGTGTGGCGTTCCTTTCAAAATTGAATATATTTTTTGGCATTATTTGAAGTTTTTGCACAGATTTTCACAGAATTGTTTGGCTGTGATAAGAAATTTATCATGTGAGTGAAGAAGTTTTGACATTTCAGTTCGATTTTTCATAAACACTGAATCGAATTGGTTTCATAGATCAAGAACTGACCCCCTGTTCAGGTTCAGGAAACTCCCCAAATTTGAACTTATTAGCATTTGTGGTTCCTGAGATATAGGACTCTTGAGACTTTTCTTGAAAGCTTTGACATAAATAAAACTATCAATTTCAGTAAGACCGTTTTCAAACAACCGAAAATAAAAAAAAAAAATGGTTCTATGGGAGGTACTAATAATAAACACTTTTCAAAAGATGGGTTTTATCCCGAATATTTGTATGAAGTATTTTTTCTTTTAGAAAATCTAAAGATTAGTGTGCAACCATTCTTGAGAAAAATATGATTTTGTTAAATGCTTAAAAAATTGAATAGCATATCAAGTACCGTTATTTTTGATTCTAAGAAATATTGAAATATGTGGGGGCATGGCCAACAAACGCTATGCACCCAGTTTAGAGAAAATCGATCTGACTACAACTACTAATCTCAAAAGAAAGACGGACAGACAGAATTGTGAGACCTGCTTTTTTGACGTCTGTAAAATGAACTTAACATTTTTCACAGAGACCAAGAATTTTAATTTGCTTTTGCATTATTTTTTTTTGGGATTTGGCAGTTTATCAAATAGTGACTGTAATCTCGTGAATTGCTTACTGACATGCCCTTTTGTAAGTAAAAGGGTTAGTTATAAATCTGTAATAAGGTTCGAAATTAGCATTTCAAGAAAATCGCCCAAATTTTTAAGTCCTTGCGTTAAAAAAAAAATAATTCATACTGTGTTGTTAACTCCCTGCGAAGTCACCATGACGTCTTTTTCACAGCAACGGAGCTTGCTAAAAATTTGTAGTAAAGCTCCAAGTTCCTTCAGTGTTTTTTTTTTTTTTTTTTAATTTGGACAAATCTCTATTTTGAAATCAGGTTTTCGCTCACTCTGTCCATAATTGATGTTTATTTTTTTGTTTTTACATTTAAACACTGATCAATAAGTAGTCTTTTTGTGCATGAAAAGCTTAAAAAAAAAATTGGAGACTTTCCATCAAGAGGGCGTGGCTGGCACCCACTTTCTAAGAACAATTATTTGATAGATTATTAGGACTTTTCTACATTTTAAATGGAAAATTTAGCTTTTTGTGTTGAAATAGCATGAAATTTCATACAATTTTTAAATGTGATTTAAATTTGAGAAACATAAAGTTAAATAATTATTTGATTTGTTTTGTTAATTGTGTTATTCGCTTTACACACCAAAATATAGTCTTAATTTTAACAAAACTGATTTCAAATTTATTTGAACCATTCACATTACACATACACATAATTTAAAGTATTTCCCTGAAATTGCGAAATTATGAGAACTTGCCTTTAAATTATCCCATGTGCACACACCATAAACGAAACTCTGATTTAAGCAGAGGGGCAGCTAGCTAAAGGTTTGTTCGTGTACTTTCTGGGCTAAATTTGGCCGTCTGTCAAAATTTCAGGAGTGGAAATGCAATTCTCTCAAAAAGAAGTAAAATTGTACAAAAGTACACGAACGTACAGAACCAAAATTTTTACCACTGTTTGAACGTCAACAAAAAGTAAACAAAAAACCTCATAAGAAATCAAGAAAATAAGACCACAGCATTGGAATTTCAATTTTAACTTTATATTTTAAAAATAAAATATGTATTTTTTGTATATTAATCTAGTAATCACAAACTTAGCATTCCAGAAATAAAAAAGAATTAAATACACTTAAAGCAATCTTTCTTTATTATTAATTAATAGCTTTTTTGCTATGAAATATTAGTTCTTTCTAAACAAAAAGGACTTCACAATAAATAAAAACACAAAATTCGCTATTAAGTCACATTTTCTGTTATAAAAATTGATAAATAAATTTAATAAATACAAAAAAAAAACCAACAGATAAGAAAGAAAAGAAGTTTTACCAAAAAAAAAAAAAAAAACAAAACTAAAAGTAAGCAACAGCCATTTTGTTTTTTGTTTTTGTTCTCAACTCAGAACATAAAAAACTGACAATTTCTGCCCAAAGAAATTTCATTGTTTGGAAGGGGAAATTTTTTACTCTTTTGCGAGCGTTCTCTTCTGCCAAAAACTACACAATTTTTGCGTACGCGAACAGCTTTAGGCTAAATTTGGTCGAAATTTGGTCGGTTGAAATTGATTTGGTAATATAATTAACATTTTATTAACACAAATATTTACAGCGAAATTATTTTCAAATGTAAATACAAACTATGGGCAAATTTTCCTCAGTGTTTCGTTAGCTCTGTTAAGTTAACCGAAAAACTATTATAAATTGAATTGAATTAATTGAATTTGAGGTGATTTTGAATTTGCGTCCATATGTAAATAAATACATATGTGTAAATTTCTAATATTGTTTCGAAAGTAGGTATTTCAAAATTGAGCAATTGGGCAAATTATTTCACAAAGAATTGGCCAATAACTTGGAAATATCCTGTTTACTTCTTACATTTGAAGAAACAGTGTTTATTTTATGAAAATAGACACTGTATATACAAAATAAATAAATAAGAACATTTTAAACACAACCTGCTTTTGACCCAACTTGCCCTCTCGACGTCATTGGAATTACCATAAATCACTTTTTCCGTTTTTTTCTGTGTAAATTAATAAAAAAAGTATCAATTATGTAAGCCAATAACATTGTTTGACATTTCTACTCCCCGTATCTTTCTTACCCTTGCTCTAACCGAAAATATGAATTAACTTTTTTTGTAGGAAATTTAATTTACTTTCATTTTGTAATGTACACTTTTCTGCTAATACGATTAGTTTTTTTAAATATTCAGAAAAATTATTTCAACCCATCCTCCTGTCTAAAGCTCGCGGGCCTGAGTTGGAGGACTTTTAGTATGTTATACCTGTGGGTCACCCCTACCACATTTAATAATAACCCAGAGAGCAAGAGGTGGCCAATTAGAGACTAGAAACTTGCCTTAATTTCTAAGTCCTTTAGGTCGTCTGAACTCATGAGAGCGACAAGTGAATGAACGAATAAATGGGATTTTAAACTTTTTAAAACCTAAATTCTTCATACAATCTAGATAAAAACGCTAAAAATCTAATTTAAATTAATATTAAGATATTTAAATTTGCATTTTTATTGCAAACAATCTATTTGTTTGAAAATTTGAAAATATAAATTAGTCGTCACAAATTTAATTCTCGTTATCCTATATTCTCTATCCAAATTATTCGCGTTCCACACACCAGTTATACTGGAACGAATGAATTGTTCGCAGGCGACTTACTTGAAAATCACTTATTTTTTTTTTGTTATTAAGGAAATATATTCTCCTTCCAATATTCGTGTTTCACTAAGTGGGTACACATGAAGTTTTTTTTTTTATTTTGTTCATTATTAAAAACTATTATTATTTTTTAACAAATATAGTTTTGACCTATTTTTGTAAACACTTGAATTAAAAAAAAATCGAACAAATTTCTCATACAGTAAATTCGAGTCAAGAATAAAGTTTGGAACCAAATCAGATTTTGCGATAAGAAAATGTTCGTTTATTAATCAAACTATGGCACGAATTACCAAAAATATTATTTTCGTACTGACTCTACCTTACCATGTGAAAGGTCACAAAATTGTCATTAATTTTAAACGTGGAAGATTTATTGGTCAGCAATAGAAATTTGTTTATGTTTTAAAATTTTTTTTCAATGTGGTTAGAGCATAAGTTAAAGTAAGCTCCTCATTGACGACATTTAAACTTATACAAATTATTTTAAAATACCATTATTGTTTCAATGGTCTATGTTGCATAATATAAATGTTCAATACTGTAAAAACCTTGAAATGAAATCCAAAATCCTTTTTATTAAAAATTGTTCTCTACAAATTTGGCTTCTTTTAGTGTAGAACAGCTTTTACGAATTTATAGATAGCATTCCAATTTCTTCCATCCAAAAAGTCAATACTGAATTTATCAATTACGACAAAATTAAACAAATCCATTTTTTTTTTCAATCACACATCTTAACCCTAATTACAATTCTCTTTAATTCTTATAATTAGAAAAATAAAAAAACTTATTCAATCCTTGTCTTTTAAGGCATTACTAATATTTTTTCTTTTTTTCTTACAGAATTATTCCCGGAGGTGTGATTATGAGTTCGGTGCAAACGCAAATTGCTGTGACTCCAAACGTCCATAACTTGGCCACATCCCAAATTCAAAAAGACTACAGCAGCGAAGACTCACTTAATAGACAAAACAGCTTTGGCAATAGCAGATCTAGAGTAAGCTTAATAATGCTAATTTGCTTATTTTATTTATATTAAACCAATTTCTCGTTTTCTTGCAGAAAAGCTTTTATTATAATTTTAATAATTGACCTAAATATCAGCCAGCTAGCTCATGCCTTTTGGAATAAAAAAAGTTATTGATTCTTAAAACTCGTATGTTAAACACTACTAATAGGAATTTCCCATTATTGAAACAATTTTTTTTCAGTTCTAACATGAATTCGAATAATAATTACTCGTACAGCCGACATTTTCCATCACAAGTTCAAGGTATTTTGATACCGAGTTAACATTTATTTGCTCATATAAAATTGTTTGATGGTTATATGCCTGTTTGCTGCAAAGGAACTGCTTATCAAGGTCATGCTATTGATTTTTTGTTTAATTTTATTTTTTTATTTTTCTGAGAAGCTTTAAGTGAATGTTTCAATGAAATCTCATCCGCTATTGGCACGCAAGGCTCTACGTACAGTACCACTTATTAGATTTTTTTTGTTTAACCAAACCACATTGCAGTTGGAACGACACGAGCTATCGGCATTATTTATCGTGTTACAGAGTAATTTTTATAAATGTCAATCATGATCTGATAAAATGACTTGCTCTGCTCCTTGCCTTTTATTGTAGCTCAGGTCCGCTTTAATTTTTTTTGTATGGATGTCTCGGGCGCAAAATACTTCTTTTTTTTTTTAACTTGCACACGCATTTTATGTTATTATTACGTATTATTTATTTCATTTTGTGTGATACGAGTACATTCTTTAAAAAAAAACAACTCGAAATTTCTATAAGAAGTAAGCCGCAATTATGTTTTTCTTTCTTTTTGCTTGCTTTCACTTTACAGAAACGGGTCGTTTTAGATGATCCCAGGTTCAGTCCTTCTTTTTTTTTTGTTAAAAGTGACTAAGCTTACGTTCCAAAAGCCTTTAGAGGGAATAAGAAAACCAGTTCTTGACCCATTCCTCTTTAAAAATGTATATCTCTTCCTTCTTCAATGCAACCCAAGAAGCACTGAAATTGATACCGTCAAAGCGTTATGTTAAGGTTTTGGATGATGTGATAATTTTGTGGTCATCTTCATTGGAGCATTCTTTGGCGCGTGCTTGGTGAGCGCAACTCAAGTTGGTCAGTAAAAACTGTTAACTGAATTTCTGTTTCACCATCTTGTGCGCCTGTTCTAGCCAACATTTTTAATACCCATGCAATTTTGGTATTGTTGGCATTTGTTGACTTTCAAAAACGATCCTCAATTCTTGCAGAACCATTGGATTCATTAACATGCCTTGTTGATTAAAGCTTTAGCACATTTGATATTCAAAATAAATTCTTAAAGCGCGTGTCGTATTGAATGCGACCCTGCACAAATCACTATGTCTATTGCTTCCAAAACCAACAAACAAACAAACATACATACTTAAACTCATTCCCTAGCAATGAGCCTAGTATCTGGATGTGTAGGAACTATTACATTGTTTGCTTGTCTCGCCTAATGCTTTTGAATGTAGGGGTTTCACATGTATAGAAGGGTAAGTAGCAGTGGATTGCCTGACTTTGCATAGTTTAGCTGAATCCCTAAAAAGGTATAGTGATGTCACAGAATTCTGAAATCGATGAAAAGAAAAGTGAAAGGTCATCTAATAGTTGTTGGTAGTGTGTAAAGAAAGAGAGTTTGTGTATGTCGAAAAGTAAAGTAATTAATCAGCAGTTAAGGTTAGTTATTAGGTTTTGCTTAAAGGTTGAACTGGTGTTTTTGTACTTTCCAAAATAATAACCGGACCAACATGCTTGGGTAGTAAATAATTGTTTACATTGTGTTTTACGGGTGTTGACTAAGTCTTATAATTAGGCTATCATGTCATGAATGACGTTATGTATTGGTTAACACTATGAGGTGATACAAGTAGGGTAGTTTTTATTTATTTCAGTTATAGAAAAGTTAGTGTAGAAATGTTGTTCAAATCCCAATGTTTACTATAACATTAATGAACCCATGTCGGTGAGATAACAGGTAGTACAAATAGCCGACCTTTTCTGCACTGTGATGTAAACACTGTTTTCACGCTCTTTTCTTTTCCGTCAAACATATTTTTTTAAATTTAGTTTCCAAAAAATTCAACTTAATTCACATTCTTCATTATTTCGTTAATGTGATACATATATTAAATCAAACAACGGATTTTCCACAAATCAATTATTTATTCTTAAAGCTTGTAATTTGACTTCCAGTTAAGAAGGACTGCCTTTAAAATAATTACATAGTGAATAACTTATGAATTATTGACTACCAATTTTATCAATTTAATTATAAACAATATAATTTTTAACTTGTATTTTTGATTATATATTTTTAGGGCAACATGAAAGGTAAGCACTTAACACGAAGCCATGCAATGCGTGAATCAACATCTCCACCACGAACGCCTACTCCTCGTACAGATCACCAATTGACATCAACAAATTGTGGATTGGCATCGTCGTCGTCGTCTTCGTCGTCATCGTCTACATCATCGACACACAGCCCATCACAGGAAACAAACGATTGCAAAATGCATGTACAATCATCTACCTTGTCGTCCCCAACACCATTGTTAGAAACTCCCTCGGTAATTGTTACTAGTCAACACTCCCAACAACAACAGCAGAGCGTTATCTGCAACGAAGCGGACTTTCCAAAGCTATCTCCACCCAAGTCATCAAAAAGTCCTCGAAATTCACAATCGAGTAACACAAATCCTAATTCGGGAAATTCCAACAATAATAATAATAATAACAACAATAACAGCCATAATAATAATAATAACAATACTAATCGAGATCTAATGGACAAATTCAACAACGCCCATCAACAACAATGTTCAGCAGCGCCAGCTGGTGGCAGCGAACACACCAACAAAATTGAATTCGGCAACGGTAATGGGAAGAAAGTTGTTCTGGAAATAACAAAAACGATAGACACAGGAGGGGGAGGCAATGGAAGTGGTGGAAGTTGCATTGCTTCGAATTCTTGCAATATAGAATACATGAATAACCAAACAGAAAACAATGGCAGCGGATCACATTACATGCATCCAGATTCCCGAGGCATGGCACAAGATGGGGCGATATCATTCTATGACAAAGAAAACCGTTGTCCACGAAATGACAGTCAAAATAGCAACAATTCACTATCACCAGATGAAAACCAAAATAGTTTGACCGATAGCCCTAGCGACATCAGTAAGCATGAACGCATGGGGAAAAAACACAGGACGAACTCAAATTCGAAAAGTTCAAAACCACGACTAAAAAACATGGGCTCCTCGTCTAGCATGGACGGTGGCAATAGCAACAGTACTTCTGGATTCATATCACGAGGTAAGGTCAATACAAAGAATATTTAAAGATTTAATTGAAACCATTATCTAATTACAGATAGCTCAATGGAGCAATTTACTGACCAGAGTGGCGTTGATCTGGTGCTTTTCTTCAAGGAGACCTTAAATAAAAACCCCAAAGATAGAAATACCTTGATGAAAATTGAAAAGGATCTTATTGAGCTGGCTCAAGATAAAACGTAAATAGTTGCCAAAATATTTGCTCTCATGATCGTGGTGATTTTTAAATGGTTTGTTAATTTTTGTTTTTTTTACAAATCTCAAATAAAATAGGCGTCACGAGATGCGATTTCCAGCAGCTTCCTCTTACAATCGAATGCTTATACATAGGACAGCTGCATTCTTTGGAATGGAACATAATGTTGACACGGCCACACAACAGTGCGTAATAGTAGCAACAACGAAAGGAACTCGTCTCCCAGACGTAAGATATGCAATGAAAATATTTAATTATTGAATGAATGAATGCCCCCTTATTATTGCTATGTAGAAATCTAAGCTTTTTGTAATTAAAAGATAAACTTAAATCAAATTAGCTGCACAGGCTGGTCATTGAATCAACCTGATCTTTGAATGAATGGAAACAAATATCCTTTCGTGTGATTATTGTAAGAGATTTTTCTTTTCGTTTATTGTGTGTGTTTTTTTTTTTTTTACTTTTGAGACTCCTTTTGTTCAGCAAAGTTAAGCTAATTTAACTTGTAATCAGGCAAATTTTTATATTTATCAATGAAATATATTCCCAGAATGTCGGAATTTGTTTTGAGATCTTTGGACAACCGAACTTTATATGATTCAATGAGAGTAGTTAATACGACATTTGCATTTCCCCAACAATGCTCTTTCTTTACAAGTTCGTCATTTAATATATATAATATTTCAGAATTACGGATTTGTTGACTTTTAAATGGAGTGATCGCTTTCGGAAATAATCCAAATCCATGATACAACTAAATAAGATAACGCATTGCGCATCATTCACATAAAATGACGTCATCGATGCACACAAATATTTTTTGCAAGATCAATAAAACAACGATTTTTTGACTAAAATTTATTAATTAAATATGAAATATCATTTCTTAAAAACAATGCACTTGTTTTTAGGATTCTGAACACACATTTTTATTAAAATAAGAACAAGATTATCAGGGAAAATTGTGCGTCGATGACGTAGATACGTAGAACAAAACGAACAAAAAACAGGGCGGCGTTTTGTATCATCTAAATCTCTATAGACGATTGATATTGTTGTTGTGTTGTAGGTTTGCCGCGTATAAAAATTGTTTTATTTGTGATAATAAATAATATTTCACGCTGAAAACATACATGTCGATTATAGAATTCACAATATTAGATTCGCAGTACTGCGCTCTCTATTCTCTCTACTCATTTGTCATGAAAAGAAAAGAAAACACTGCATTGTGATTCCCAGCGAGGTGTTGCGAATGCCATAATCGGCATGATAATCAAATTTTTCATTCATAGAACTTTACATGCCCTTGACGATTGTTTTTGTATCTTTGTATGAAAAGAAGAAGAGAAATAAGTTAACCCATCTTGTGTCTTATAACATTCCATTTGTTTTAATACAAACCTTGTCATCGTCGTTCAAAATGATACAATGTCTGTAGTCAAGGAAAGGTTTTAAAAAGACTTGAGTTGAGTCAATTAAGGATTTAAATGTTTCAATCATTTCATGTTTAAATCAAAAAAAGCTATGTGTGAAATATGAGATAAGAGATAGTATATGATATGAGATAAACTGAAATTAATAGAAACTGCGTAGACAAAGACTGCTAATTTTTGTGGTTTTGAGACAAATGCTATTTTTAATCCTTTTCTCAAAAATTCGACAGTCAACAAACAGATAACTTCTTAATACTGTCACTTTTTTTGGAGCCATTTTTGAACATTCAACTTTTATTGCGTTGAATTTTGAACAGCAAAAAATAGAAAATTATTATTTATGGAGCGATATCCATTCTCACGTTTTGGCGATTGGATGCTGGGAATGAATGACTTATTTCTATGTGTCTGGGCACGTAAACAGTTAAAATTATTGCATCTGGGCTTCGAAAGCTGATTTCCAGGTACGATAGTTGGGCTCAGCAGTAAGATGACTATCGTACCTTTCAGAGACTCAAGTTTGTATCGATGTTTACCGACAAATATACAAATCTGTGAATTGTATAGTTTGTTTAGCTTGAATTATATTCAGTCACTCCACTTCAATAGAAGAACTTTCTTTTTAAATTTTCTTCATATTCTATTACTAGCTGATTAACTTCATTTCAAAATGTATTTTTTTTTTCTTTTAGATACGATTCAAGTCCCTCTTCCGTGAACGCATGTCAGATGAGCCAAGAAAATCAATTCTCAAACGTGATACTCATAGTTTCGATGACTCTCGCCAAAGTTATTTATGCCCCGATCGTGGTACACTTGATAGAAAGGCAAAAAGTTTCGAAGAACGCGAAGAGGAATATGAAAAAGTTCGACGACGAATCTTTCGTAACCGAGAGAATGGTGAAATGATGGAGGAACCATACTGGAACTGGTCTGAAAACTCCGAACAGGCTTCGAGAATGCGTCAGAGTAATAAAATGCTGAAAGTTCAATCTCCAGTAAGTAAACTTTTTGACAGTCTTTGTTAAACAAAAACAATCCAGCAACTAAAATAAGTACAAACAGCTTGAATTAGCTTGGATTGTTCAAAAAATAAATTCAGTTTTATTGAATTTTCTTCTTTTCTCCTTAGCAATCAAATGACATGCGCAACGATGGACGACCAAGCGTTTCAAAGTCTCACAGCTTCGGAGGCTATGGTGGTCCACCACCAAATAGTAGTGGCAATAGTGGAGCTCCACTTCTTCGTGGCGATTCCATGAATTCCACAAAAAGTGCCGGTCCACGAATGTTTTCTAAGCAAGACTCTATCGGCAGCACGAGTACACCCTGGCGATTATCACCTTCAAGTAGCGGGTAAGTACCCGAAACTGAAATGGATATGTCTATAAGGTGTTTATTTTTTTATGAGTATACAGATTGCATCTAGTCGCTATGTAATTATTAAATTTTGTTCATGAAATATTAAAGTATATTATTTCTGACAATGAGAAAGTGTGCATTATGGAGATTAAAAAAAAATAAAAAACAAGAAAAAAAAACAAGTCAAAATTACAATTTGATGTAAATAATATTGAAAAAGATCTCTCTTTCTCACTGAATTTATGTGTTTTCCCATTTTGTTTTTTAATAAATAGATATAAAACACAAACACAATCCCTGCGGTCCGATTCGGTAACTCCCTCTCCGACTGGATATGGGAGTGATGAACACACGCCAGAACCGTCTGTGGTCCACTCGCCGCCACCGGCTCCATGTGGGCTTGTATGGGCCGTCACTGACATAGCCAGTGTGCCACGAGGCAGTGTCCTCATAAATCCGCACACGTTGCAACCAATAGTTAATCAAGACGGGTAATTTACGAAAAAAAAAAATTAACAAACAAACTAAACTTTATCTAAAAAAACACAACAGAGTTTCCTTTCTTTTTGTTGATTAAATATAAAGTTCACAAAAATTGATTGATAACTGTATATCTATGTTGATATTATTCTTTTGAAGACGATTTCCGATAGATTTAAACAAAAGTTTGCAAAACGTTTGATTTATTATTTATTTAATTTTGTATTAAATAAAATTTGCTGATTTTTTTGTTCGATTGATTTTAATTAATCCTATGTTCTGATCTTATTTTATTTGATTTTTGTTTTCTACTTTTTACTCTTTCACTTGTTTATATTTTTACCAACTTCGATTACCCATGTTTTGTTTCGTTTCTATTTTATACTAATTTAATGCACTAATAATAAAATAATAATACAATTTTGCTTCTCAACGGCTGTGCCACTATAAGTTATTGTTGTTGTTGTTCTAACTACAGCCTCGTGTTGCTGTGTCTATACATGCATATACATATATGAAATGGTTTTCTTTTGAGTGCGTTTATTTGCTTCTCTATGCAGTTATTTTCTTACTTTACTAATTTTTAATAGCCTGCGATCCCGCCACAGGTCATATTTTGTTTATATAAAAAAATCAAAATTTCAAAAAAACATTTAATTAGTTTGTAATCTTTTCTAGAAATATACTATGTTTATTTAAGTTGGCTTTTCATGTCAATAGAAACCTTAAAAATGCAGTGCAGGCTGCGAGGTATACATCAATAAACATTTAACATTTTTAAATGAACAACAAGACTTTAGTGGACACCACTAAATTTTTGGGTTGAAGTGATAGCTTATTCACATAAAAACTGTTTTACAAAAGGTAACAAATTACTGGAATAGTTATTGAAATTTTTATTTTTTTTTTTGTATTTATTAAATCTGAACAAAATGCACTTCAATTTACGAATTGTGATTACAGCCTTCACATCATTTATTAAAAAAAAATGGAAGTTTGGTAGCCCTGAGTGTAGACAATTTTCGAAAATAATCAACAGACATTTTATTTGTGTAAAAGAAGTATCCCTGTTGTAATGTAACCGAAAGTAAAAATACATATCGTCGGCTTAGAGTGTAAAGCGGCTAACTCCACATTTTTTTTACTATTATAGACCACTTCAAAAATTGCTAAAAAATACAAAAGTCTATCAAATCGTTTCGATTTCACTGAATTTGGCAATAACGACTGTTGAAAAATATTTAATGTAATTTTGGTTTTATTCTAGTAATGTGAACACTTTGTTTAAAATATTTGTTTGTAAAAAATGCAAAATAGGAGTTAGCTGCTTTACACTCTAAGCCGACGATATACAAATCAGATATCATCTTACTTTACTTTAGATGGCGCTCACAGTCCAGGATGGACTACGGTCTCAACCAACAAGCCCCTCCAGACAGCTCGGTCCCTCTGCTGCGTAGACCATCTTTTCTCTGTTTACGCTATCATACGTGACTTTGAAATCGATAAAGAGATGGTGCGTATCGATTTGAAACTCCTGGGTTTTTTCCAAAATCTGTCGGAGTGTGAACATTTGATCGACGGTTGATTTGCCGGGCCTAAAACCAAATTGATAGGGGCCGATCAGATCGTTCCGACGTTGAGGAGACTTTTACCTCTGTAGTTGGAACAATTCAGAGCGTCTCCTTTCTTGTGGATCAGATCAGATATCATCGCAATGTTTTTTAAATGCGTAGATTTCAAAAATTATTTTCAGAGAAAAAAAAAATTAAATAATCAAGTAAAAAAAAAAAAACAAGAAATACGGGTAACATTTTTTTCAAATCATTCTAACAATATAAAATTTATTTTCATAAAGCATACCCCTGATTTATATTGAACTATTTCTGAAACATCTATTATGCAATCCTTGATTTTCAAATGGTCATTATTATCTCGAATTAATTTTTTAATTGTTTGTTTCATATAAATCACTTTCTTGTATTTAAAAAAAATCTACCTATCATTAAAGAAAGTAACTTTTCTTTAATTTTTGTTTAAAATTCTTCTAGACCTTTTCCTTTGTTACCCTACTTAAATTTCGAATTTAAAAAAATTCACGTTCAAACATAATGTCTTTTATTTGTTTTATAAAGTAAACTTGGATCAGATAATTGACGAACAAAATTGTTCTATTACAATGCACAAATTGCTTATTTCTTAGACACCACCTACAAAATTGTATAATACCTCTCATCTGGTGCCTTTAAAATGAATTTATAAGGGTAGGTCGTCCTATGGCGGGATCAATAAGAAAGTTATGTTCCGTGTTTGAATAATGATCATCAACTCAGCAAACAAACCAGGGACTATGGCTTGCTTTTCAATTCATCATCTTCATTAAGGAACCCATAGTTACTTGGATGACGAAATTCTTATAGTTTTAAGGCTGGATCAAATATTTTTTGTGCACGTATACGTGTTTTTAATGTAAAATACAAGAACAAATTCCCTACGTAAGCGAAAATAAACATCTCTGCTTATTAACCATGCGAATATAAACAGAGTAATAACAGTTTTACATGGAGTAAACATTTATTTCGTTTTTTTTTAAACTTTTATTCTAAGCAAAGAAATGGGCACAAAATACATATTTTATCATTGATTTGATTGAAACAATTTAATGGACCGTAACATGGTATGACCAAATTAAGTTATTGAATTATTATGTATGATTAGAATTATAATGATACAAAATTGAGTAGAGACAATGCATTTTTGCGAAAGGAAATAAATTTGGCAAAAGCGATTATTCACGTTCTATATACACTTAGAACGTAACTGCACACAAAAACGCAATTTCTCCAGGATTGAAATACCTTGAAGACTTTTAATTCTTAATCGTCTTTTCTTAATTTTTAATTTGCTAGAAACTTTTCTATTTAAAATAATATACAATAATCTAGTTGAATTGAGTAAACTTTGCTTCGATTTATACTCGGCTTCCAGTCCAGGATATAATACAATACGGACTCAACCAAGAAGCCTTTCCATACAGTTTGGATGGAAGCTAGCTCTGACTAGCTACGCGCATCAAGTTCGTTGAATTCGTTCTCCATGTCTCCCCGCCATGCCAGCCGCTATATTTTCGGCATACTTTTGCCAGGTTGACTTCGCACAATTGTTACAAACTGAACCAAATAGCACGTAAAGCATCTTCCTATCAAGATACCGGCAGTTTTGTGTCTGAAAAATAAGAATAAATATAAAAAATAACAAATAATGGACCCAGCACTAAAACTGATGAATATAGCGTTCGTTCAAAGTAAAACGGCAGCGAAATTGTGAAATTAAATTATTTTATTGAAATAAACTTATGTAAATGTTGAAATTTTCAAATGAAAATCAAAAGGTGAACTGACAAAAGTCTGCGTATTTTTTAAAAATATGCAAACAACTTTACTTAGATTTTTTTTTCCTTAAGGATTCAATTTGTTTATCAATTTTTTAGTTACTTTGGACACAAGCATAATCTTTTTTACCAACTAAAAACTGCAAGTGTACGTAGACTTTTGTCAATAAGTGTAGATCCGATCAGAGGCTTGCTTACCAAGAGGCACTCGGCCTTTTAGATGCGTTTGTTTAAAGTCTCGGACAATTGTTAGCCTCGTATATGAGGAAGGCCGCTTCGGGTACGCTACAACATCGAACTCGTTGATGGTTTCATTGTGTCATCTTTGCATGAGATTTTACATCATCACCATCAGCACAATACTGAAAGAATAGCGAAGCCAATTACACCCAAAGTGTTGGAAAACGAAACTGGTGCATCATAAAATATTAATATTTGATATACATACAAACTTAACGATACAATTTTAAAGAAAAATCATTCATAGTTTAAAACAAAACTTAACTTCTACTGAAAAGAAGCTTCGTTTTGTTTTTTTTTTATATTAGCAACATAAACTGCCTGAAAATTGCCCTTTAAATTAGTCACGAACAAAATGTTCAACATCGTCATTTTTTTCCTCCCCTAATAATTAACCTTAACAAAAAAAAAAAAACATTTTGCAAACTTAAATATTTTTTCTGCTTAAGAAAGTTGTGTTAAAAAAAAGCTTTCTGCCTCATACAAAAATACCCAAAATTAATAAACACCCATAAATGTAATAAAAATGAACAATTTTTTAAAAATCCTCGACCAAATTAGGGCAAATAATTGTTAAATCTTGCTACATTGGCATTACATAATAACAACCTCATGTCTTAGGTTTAATGATAAAGGCCTGCTGTCCTGTGCCTGGATTTTCTTTGATAGAATTTTAAATTGATTGATTTTTGTATGCTATTGTTTTTTTTCTTATTATTTTATTTTATTTTGATTTCTGTAAGCGGAAATATTCTTCATTATTTTTTTTTTCTTCCTTTGCTTTTGTGTGTCATAATTTTGTTCGGACTTGATGTGAAATGTTTGCATAAGTTAAAGTTATAATAATAATAGTTCTAGCTTGTTCTACAATTTCAAATTATATGGCTTTTCATTTCGAAAATAATTAAAAAAAAAAAACATCACTACCACTACCACCACCAATACCAACATTATAATATCACGAATCACTTGATTTATTTTCATAAAACAAAACCGATTTTCGAATCTAGTTGTTTTTTAAACGGCTTGCTAAATTGGCTCTCAGTAAATCAGATATAAATACAAAAATTCTTGCATCTGAATTTAAACATTTTATGTACTTGTTTGTTTTTTTAGTTCAATTTATCATTTTGATCCGTCCAATTTGCCACCAAGTCAAGCAATGGCTTCAGGAGTCTACAGTAAATCACCGTTAGGGGTCAATATGAAGAAGAAACAAACCGACAAACATAAACTCGGCAATAAAGTGGATAATTCATCCGGGAATGATTTAATATCATCTTCATCTAGTGGAGGGACAGGAGGAGAAGTAGTAAATAATGTAATCGCAGAAAGTTCAACAGAGACTGTTTCGGAATCATCAACTCAAACTGTGGTGCTGGCAGCCATAAGCAGAGATGAAGATAACGATTCCAAAGAAAGTATTACCAAACGTGAAATGGACGATATACAAGAAGGTAAGATGGGACAAACATGATTCATATGTTCATTGGTATATTGAAGCCCACTTAATTCTCTTATATTTTAAAGTAGAAACGACTGGAATTTCTGGAGAAGACTGTGGTGAAAAACCTATTGTAACGGTTGCAACAAAAGTTTTTGACCGAATAGAGGTACAAAAGTTCAAACACCAAGCTACAAGCCCGAATATACCTTCCCCTGATCCAGAAGGACCAATACAGTCAAATGAAGTGGGTTTTGTTTTTTCAAGTTTAATATTTTGAATACAAAATATAATTTTGTTTGTAGGTTGTTCCTCAAAATGAACCGAAAATTGAAATAAGAGCTCAACCCATACAGCAAACAACAACAGAACTTTCAAATTCAAGTAGTTCAACACCGGCCAGTACCAATGATAGCAAGAAAGATGAACCTAAAAATTGGAGCTATACACAAAGCTATCAGGCTATTGACGGTTCAACAGTGTTCCAGACAGCAAATACCAATCCATATTCCACAACGACATATCAGCAAGGGGTGAGTTTTCTGAAATGACAGTTTGAATAATTTAATGTTAGACAATAGGCGTGTTTTCGGGGAATGTCTCAACCCACTCAATCAAAATAAAAAAGTTTACTCAATTTTCACAAAAAACTAAACGTAATACACTATTAAGGTGACCAAGTCTGCGTTGACAATTCTTCCTTCATGTTACCTCACCACGTGGTTAAGGGCCTGAAACTACTTCAATTTACTTTAGGGTACGATAAGCCTGTGAATTTTGTATAGCTATTTAGCTGACGAAAAAAAAAAATTAAAGTATTCATTTCATATTAATAATTTTTTTTTAATTCACGACGAAACATAAAACGTCCGAAAAAACGAATCGTGTAGTCAGGCAGTTTATTACGATAGTCGTTTCACTAAAACGCCAGTAAAATGACACGGCTCTAAAAGCGACACTTGGCGTTTCAGTGAAACGACTCCCATTAAAATGGTGAAAATAGTGAAGAACGATGAAAACGCTTTACTTTAAATTTAGCGAGCGTGATTATGTTGTTTTTTTGAAGTTGTAACAACCAAAGCTTTATCCAGGAAGCTTTAAAATATTAATATGTGTCGTCTCTAGTTGTTGCTTTTATCCAAATTTTGATTTCTTCCTTCGATATATACAATTTATAATTTCTTAATTTAAACTATACTTTTAGCCTGATGGAAGTGTTTATGCAGTTCCTCAAGGAATGGTGTACACGTATCCTCCGCCAATGGTATTATTATTTTTTTTCTATTATAATGCGTTGCTTACTGATTTCGTTATGGTTTTCAGGATAATGAAATGCAGGGTTATTTCATGCCGGTATTTGACCCGTCTCAACAACGTGATCCTAACAGTTTATTGCCGCCTGGGTCACAAACTATTTATCAACCTACAGGTGGAGCTGCAATGCTACCAGTAGCTGCTTATCCAACAACACAATTTACCGGTGCACCTATTTATCCAGGTCAGGTCGTGTACTCTAGCGATCAATTTGCTGCTAGCGGAGCAGCAGTTGCTGCAGCAGCCAGTGGACAAATGCAGCAATATCCAATGACTACTACCTATCCCATAGGATACCCGTATCCATATAATGGTAAAGATATAATACTTAAAAGTATAAGTTAAATGACAAATTTTTGTATTTTTTCTTTCCTATAAAGGCTATTGGGGCCAGACTATGACGTATTATGTGCCTCAACAAACCCTTGCAAATGCGGTTCCTTCATCGATTATTCCACAACCAACTGCACCGCTTCAAATACCTAACGGTGTATCGACAAGCCTTGCAACGACTGTAAGTCAAGTAAATGCAAATAATCATTCAAGTGCCCCAAACAATAATAGCAGCCACACCGTCAGTGGAGGAGGAGGTGGCGGTCGTGGAAAACGAGCAACTCCGCCCCACCACCAACAGAATAGCGTGCAAGGCAATAGCCATTCTGTCACATCGGGAAATGCAACGTATCAATTGGGACCAGGTGTTCCACTTGCCCTTGCATCCGAACTCAACGGTCCAACAATGTACGCCATTCCACAGCATGCAGTCTTTTCCTCAAATATGCTTCCATATACTCACCAAAGTACAACGACGCCTGCAAACGCAGCGGCCGCCACTGGTGTGCTCACTCCACTCCCTCATCAACCAAACGCTGTGATCAGTTCTCTATTCAATCATCCTCCCTTGACTTCAAGCAATGGGCCGATCCCTGTAGAACCACCTCAACCGACGGGTTATACTGTGCATACGAATGTTAGCTCAAATCATGCAGTCGCCAACACCGGCACAGCACAGTCCGCTCCGAGTACCCCTCATTCACTGTCGCACCACAATCAGCGCAATCCTCCTCTCTTTGCAACTCCTCCAATTCTGTCAAGTAACTATAACTCTCCCATTCAGAACCACTACCAGAGCTTTACAGACGCACAACATACCGGCGGGGGTTCTTCTCATTCGTATGAGAAGAGAAATAACAACGGAGTGGGAGGAATGAACAAGAACAAGTCTTCAAACGGTGGTGGATACTCTTCAAATGGACGGCAGAATTCATCATCATCGCTTTATGGAACACCAAACAGTAATATCAATAATAAGCCTCCGGTTACATCAAATGACATTTCTAACCAGTCTATGATGTCGTCGAATGGCCTTCAAGGACAGCGTCCAATGCACATGGGTCAGTCAAAACGCATAAACGGTGCAGATAAATCACAAAATTCTCTATTGAACAGTCCCCATATGGGAATCAATGGAGGTCGTTCAGATTCGAACCATAACGGCAACAGCAACCAAAGTACACAAAATGGTTCTGAAAGCAAACCTCGAGTATCCTCTGGATACCGACAGAAACCGAGCAATCTTGAATTTCGCCGTAGCGTCAGTCAGCGGAATTCACCAAGTGCTAACTCAAATGAAAGTAACAACAACTCGCCCAACAGTATTGTGTCAAGCTACACAGGTGGTGGCGGAGGAATTCCATCGTATGTTGCAACTGCTTCCGATAATCAGCAGTCATCACCGGTGTATATAACGCGAGGAACGCACATTCCACCGATGCATGCCGCAGCGCAAAACGCTCAAGCGGCTGCCGTTGTCGCAGCCGCAGCGGCTGCTAATGAAGCGACAGCCGGCTGTCATCAACCACTCATTGGAGCCTATAATCACCCAGGTGCTCCAGCTGGTGTTTATATTAAATATGGACAGACATATTTTGCGCATGTAACTAAAAACTTAAATTTCGTTGTTTAGTTTGTGTTGTGACTTTTTTTGATTTTCCATTCAAGCCAACTGTTGCTCTACAAAACAACCGTCGATCTCCACCGAGTGATTTGAGACCACAAATGGCACCGATTACAGGAATGTATCCGGCGATGAATATGATGATATCAGGTTTGTGATTTATATTCAAAACATAAAGTTTCGCATTGGGTGATTGTTCTAGTAAACTTTTAAAGAATAACATCGGGTACCCCAAAAGCCGAGTCCACCACAAAAATGTATTTAAGTCCATGTATATACTCGACATAATACCTTCTAGTGCAGATTAAATTAGCAGGGGTTAATTTTTGCTTGAACTCCACCCTGGGTTTTTCACTGTTTGAGCTTATAGCGGAGCAAAGTCACTTAAATATTATAGCTGTGTGCATTGTTTTCTAAAATATGACAGTATATAATTGATGAACCCAATTGTCGTACATGAGCGTGACCCATTCATAGTAGAGCGCACTTGAACATTATTTGTTTAGCTCTGGTATCCGCGACGACTTGGTTTTTGAACTGGTGTTTCGGTCTTCTTTGGGGCTCTCTCTGAAGACTACTAGCTAAAGCTTTGTTATTAATTCGGCCACATATTAATTATTATATGTGTACTGTGAATTCGCGCGATGTGGCTCGAGCCAATGTAGTCGATGTGTTTTGACTTTTTGCATTTCCTTTGTAAAGCGTTTAAAAATCGTTAATGTATTTTCTCACCCATTCTTTCTGTTCATCGTGCAACATTCGGCGCCATAGAGCAAGACTGGCGGTATTAAGCTTTTGTAGATGGTGATTTTCTTTTAATTATTAAAGGGTTTCGAAGCCATGTATTTCGCAAAGCGGAATAAGCAGCGCCACATTTTATTATCAAAATGATCGGATGCGGATCTATTTTGATTTGTGATAGTTGACAGTCACAATCACAACCCAATCGACCTTTTATTGTAATGTGACTATCAACTATCACAAATCACCCAATAGATTTGCTATTGTAATGTGACTGTCAACTATCACAAATCACATTTTCCGATACCACCCCTGCTTTGCATCTGAATCTACGAGTATTTCCATGTTTCAAAAATTAGTTTTTATTCTATTTTCCTATTGGGAACATCACAGTAGGGCCAAGAAAAGAAGCAGCAGACATATGAAAAACAAACAGACACACATTAGGCAAACAAAAAAAAACGGGCATATAAAACTCCTGTCATTAAGGTTCTGTTTATTTTATCTATCCGGATCAGATCATGTGGATAGTACAATGAGGGTAATTTTTACTCCGATTTAGATGATCTCCTCAGTTTTAGTAGTGTAGTTTTTATCTTCAATTATTTGAACTAGGTCAAAGTCGAAAAACAGGGTGGTTCAAATTCAAACCGTTATGCTGTTGGTCCGGCATTCAATTCTTAGCCTCTACCAAACTTTTCTCTTAGGGGTACCGTTGGCCCCCACCATTCCTGTCGCAAACAAACAAGAATGGTTTATGGTTGTAGATCTCAAACTAACTACTCAACCCAAGTTTTTCGGTACAAATTTTGACTCGATTGGGCCTAGATAAATTAGGGTTTCAAATGTGTGTTAAGCACGCTTCAACTTTGTATGCAAATATATCAATAATTTAACGCGAACCCTTTATTCAAAGGAAAAATGTGAGGCCGCTTATGTGAGTCGTCCAATGACCAACTAGTCCAACTAGTATTTCCTTTGAAACTCATCTGAAAATGTCTATGACATTGAATGTTTCATTTGGTTCATAAAACGAGCTACATACTTGTTGCAGTTCTTTGCTCTCCCGCTCCTTCTTATAAATTTTTTTTTGAAAATCTTGAGGCATAGTTTTTGATTTTGTCAAATCACAAACCATGCAAGTGGTTCGATTTTTTCTTTCATTGTATTAAACATTTGCTTACCTTTATCTCAATATATATCCATATACATTTTCAGCACCACGCCAAGTGCAACCAAGGCACCCAAACCCTAACTACAAGGGATCCCGACCGTCACGCTAATCAAGCATCAAACATAAAAAATAATGTCGTAATAATAAAATAATAATAATTTCCGGTCCATTTTACACAAAAACAAAAAAAAATGCAACAAAATATACCAAAAGGAAAATAATGAAACAAAAATTAAGAACAGAAAATACTATGATTAAGCAAAAGATATAAAAAAACGTCAATAATAATGCAAATCTTATAGACACTCTTGTTTATACATATAAAAAAAAAAGAAATAAAAGAATACATGAAATCGTATTGAAAGTGCAGGCGGTATTATGTGAAATAGGACATACAGCAAAAATCAATGCACCTAGATTTCTAATTCGATTCCTAATTTATTTCCAAATGCAACACAATAGCTAATCAAACATTAAGTTTATATTATTATTATTATTATGATTATAAAATACATAGGCTAATGTTTTAGCCTGGACCAGAGATATGAAGATGTTAAATTGAAGTGATATTCTCTTACGACTCCATCTCAACTGTCATACATCCCAATCCATATACAGCCAAGTTACAAGACGGTCTGGTCAAGTTGGCAACTCTCTCCCGCATCAGAGCCTATCCGCTCTCAATTGCATAATCATTATTTTAAGTAACAGAAATTTTATTTTTTCTGAGCCATTATTATTATTTATTTATTATTATTAAAATTATTAATTATTTAGTAATGAAATGATCGTAACTACATACATACTTATGATTTTGACTTCGCATATATTTTTGTTTCTCTTTTTTTTGTTTTTTTTTTTGTTTTAACTCAAAAATTTCTATATTTCTTTTTTTTTTGCTAAATATATATATAGAATGTTATCTCTATGCACCATTTCATACTAAAAATTCTGTTTTCTTTATTAAATTTAAGAAAAATTTCGAGTTTCCGAAATTATTATTTTTTTCATTTTCTTTATTAATTTGTTGCATTTATTAAAACAAATAAAAAATACACTTATTACTTGTTTTTCTTTTCATCAGAACACTAAATATAAAAATAATAAAAACAAGGGAAAGCTACTAAGTTCTTGAGATCTCCATTAGATTCCAGAACTAGGTAACACATTCTTCCAACTGAAAAAAAAACACATAAACCATAAACACTTAAATTATAGAGAAGTAAACAAATAGAAATAAACAAAAAAAGTATATATTTATTTCTAAATTAAATAAAACAAAACGAGTATACAAAATCATCAGAAAAAATGCATGTTGCATGCATAAAAGGTACATTTTTAATGTACAAGGTTTTATGTATTAATTTTATGTGTAAGAAATGAGCGGAATTTTTCAGTTAGATTAGTTAATAATAAACAAATATATATAGCTTAATATAATACATCCACAATTCAAACAAAAATAAGGAGAAAATAATATTAGTTTTAAAAAATTTACATCTACACTATTACCAAGACAGGGGATCGAAATGAACAAATGATAAAAAAGTGTTAACTTATTCTCATCATCCAAACAGCGGGAATGGACAAACAAAGTTGAATGCTGAGATTATACTATGAGAAATCAGACCAGAAGTGTCTCGAAAGTCGTCTGTTATGATTATATGTATTGTTTTGTTGAATATGCAAAAGTTGAAACTATGTTGAAAAAAATAATAATAATGCGAGAATGTAAGGAAGGCGAACGTAAAATACAAAGACAAGAAAACCTATTAAAAATATATAAAGTAAAAATAAAAAAAAAACAACAAAAACATAAAAACTAAAACGTAAAAGTAAACAAAAAAAGAAAATATATATAATGTATTTATTTATTTTAATTTATATACACTTATTAGAGAGATATATAAATAAATATAAAATAAGATAAAAAATGAGTTTGTGTTAATGTTTTATTTTTCTTTGATATGATTGGTGCAGCTTTCTTTTTGATTTTGGGCCCAACTATGTAATTCGATTCTACAATAAAAATGTTCGAATTCGCAAAATATCAGCTCCCTATTTTTTAAGCAAGCACTTGTAAAAGGAAATAAAACAGCGATAATTGAAGATTCTGTGACAAAACGTCGGACGCAATAAAATTTGATATTACCGCTCAAAATAAGCATTGAAAACAACTAGTTAAAAGTCAAAATGAGCTCAACTCCATTTTTAACTTGAATTATAAAATGAGTCGATCCACTTTAACAGAATAATTTTCTTTTCAAATTTTCTTCATATTCAATCATTGAAAACAACTTTCGAATGGATTCGAAAGTAGAAATAGCAGACAACCTTTAATGAGGGTCCACAAACCTTCTTTATCTATCAATATTTTCAAGAATCCATTCTCGTAAATTATAATCACCCAATGTCGTGACTATCGTTTCCTTGAGTATCGTTTTTTTTTTTTTACTTTGGTTTCGTAATTCGTAAATCGGGCCCCGAATATTAAATTTAATACAAAATATGAGTTAAAATTGATCCAAGAAAAGTATAAGTCGCGCCCCAGGCCTACATACCAGGGGGTTATTATGAAAAACGATACTCGTTCAAAATAAGGTGTAGCCGTTAAATTGCGATTAGGAAAAACGATTGTAGTAGCACTTAATCGTAAAATTGCGATTAAGAGAAACGAAAATCGTAAAAATGACGATACTCGTATTTTTATTTACGAGTGCCTTCAGCTCTCGTTCAGCTTTCGTTTTGGGGGTAGTTGTCAAATGTCATTAATTTTTATTATGGTTTGGTTGGTTTTTGTTTTGTTAAATGAGCGAAAAAAAGTAAGTTAATAATAAATACAATTGTGAAAACATAAAAATTGACATTTGTTAATAGAAGTGAAGTAGGTTGCGCTTTTAAAAAATTATCATTTTTCGTTTTTGTCTGGCAACTTTTTTTGCTTTCTATTTTCGTATCTTATAATCGCTCTCCGTCATGACTTTCGTTTCTTCGAGTTTCGTTTTTTCTTCCGTTCGTTTCGTAATTCATAATAAGGGCCCAGAAGAGAAATTTGCAATTTAGGTTTGTCCAAAGAAGGGAAATCGATACGAGAAATAGCTAGGAGCGTTCAGGGATGCCTCTAGTTAATCGTCAACACAATTTAAACTACCAAAAGTCAAAAAACGTAAAAAGAAAACTATTACTAGAGGAGAGAAGGGCTTCCAAAAATTATCCTCTCAACTCTGTATGACATTACAGCAAAAGTGTAGTTCATAATTCTGATAAGACAGTACGGAGAAGTCTTGGTAATGGTAATTTTCATGGAAAGATAGCACGAAGAGTGCTTTTTCTAAGGAACACAAACATTGAATTCCTTTTAAAATTCGCTTACGACAATCATTTTTAAGTTAGAGGTAGATCCACTTTTGTTTTTAATTTCACTATAGCAAATGTATTTTTCAAAAAGGTTTACATTGATAAAAAAGACGTGAATATTTAATAAGAAAAGATCAAATATCAATAAACTTCGATTCCAAGTGCTCAAATACGTTTAAATGATAAGAAACACACGTTCGCCGATGTGTTCCTCGATTAATAGGTTTAATGATGGATTTTTTAATTTGTTTCTTAACTTTAATGGACCCGCAACCATTTTTTTTTTCTATTTGTGCAACTATTATAGGATATAATATTTGTTTTAAATCATACAAAATGAAGGGGATAATAAATGAATTTGTTTGAAGATTAATATGTTTACTTGTTGCATTAATAGGAAAAAATTCTTTGTTTAATTTTGGAAACTTGCATTGACTTTGCTTTGGTATGTTTTTATATATATTATATATATATATTTTTCAGTAAAAAAAAATCCAATTTTAAAAATTCTGAAAACAGATTTTTTTTATGTTTGTTGGTGTTAACTTTTCCTGTTAAAAATTTATTATGAAAATTTTAAACCATCCATTTCGATGGAAAATTTAATTTTGAACAAAACGCTTTCAGTGTAAAATTATCAAATTCGGTCTAGTTTCTGAGTTACAGTATGAACATTCTCTCAGAAACGCATGGGTGCAATCCGTAGCATGGGTTTAAGCTTTCTTACTTCTTAAATCAAACATATTCAATAATAAAAACTCTTGAACGTTATTGTTCCTTTTAAAAAGGTACAAACATATATCCAATACACTTAAATATTTAAGATTCGTTTCAGAAATGGACCTTAATGAAATATGCTGATGTAAGATAGTTTTAGATTTTTGAGAGTATACCCTTAGTAACAATTGGAGAGTCAGGGGAAAAACTGCTCAAGTCCACTTGAGTTGACTACGAAAAAAATAATGATGTAAATAATAATAATTTTTTATTCGATTCTGTTTCATAGTACTGATAATATTACGTATACGCCACCGTGTACCATTTTAATAAAAGTCGAAGAAATACGGTAGTTCAAGGGTGAGTCGTTGTAGATATAATTGATTAATCAATTGTTAATATAGTGGACTCTCATTAACTTGAACACATAGTTAGTGGAAGTTAGTGGATCAAACCAACGAATTGTTCTGTTTTTGTATTCCTTTGCACAAACTTGCCGCTTTTTCCTTTTTTTATTGGTCAACATTCAATTGATTGTCCTTTTTAAGCCTATTCAGTACTTTTCAACACTTTAAAAAACTCATACTTCATTTTATAAAATTGACTTGAAAATGGAAGAAGATCTTAAGCTCAAAACAAAAAAAAACAACAGAAAAATCGTTTAGCCATAAAGAGACAATTCAAACTATTCAAATAAAATTTGTTCGAAATTTGTTCGGGTTGAAGAATTTGAAAATATGAAATAATTCAAGTAACTAAGCCTTGAAAATTGCCTTTTCAAGTTATAGAATACCTTCATGGGAAAAATAGAGGGTTCAAGTGATGGGATTGTTCAAGTTATCGTTTGTTCAAGTAAGCGAAAGTCCACTGTAATAATAATAAATATAGTATAGGCGGTAGCGATCAGAAAAACGCACGAGGAAAATTTTTTTAGTTGGATTATTTACTATGTTTTCAACGGATTTAAATCACATATGCTAACAAATCAATGACAAAACACTCAATGAATTTTTTGTGCAATTAAAATATTCAATTGAACAGTTCCTGATGAAAATTAATTTTTCGTATCAGTTCAATTATTTTACATCAGGAAAATACTTAAAATACATTTTTTAGAAAAAATATTTGTTAAATTGAAAATTTTATTTGCACAAACATTTTTTGAGTGTTTTGTCATTGATTCGTGTATAATTATTGTTTAAAATCTGTCAAAAACATAGTAAATAATCCATTTGAAAAATTTTTCCTGTCTCAAGTTTACA
Organism: Dasysyrphus albostriatus; assembly: GCA_946251815.1. Taxonomy (NCBI): domain Eukaryota; kingdom Metazoa; phylum Arthropoda; class Insecta; order Diptera; family Syrphidae; genus Dasysyrphus; species Dasysyrphus albostriatus. The sequence goes on from OX276336.1 coordinate 100,681,796, forward strand.
GCAAAAACGCTTTCATAATAAAACAATTTGTAAAAACAAACAAATCCCAGGAACTATAATACCAACTCATATCTACATATGTACATAAAATAAAAAAGAATTCCACTACACCAAGAAAATAGATTTTTTTTTATTAAAATTTTTTTAACCTTTTTTACACCAAACACATTAGTTTTTGTTGCACTTTTTCCACTAATTTGCTATAATTATTCGAGTTTGTCGCGTGAATGAAATTGTGTACAAATCATCGATCAGCCACTCAACAAACCGAGTGTTGTCAGGCAGTATCAAAAAATTCTGTAGGCAGCAATTGACAATTTAGTGATCAGATGTGTTTCAAAATTATATTGGAGAGCTCTGATCATACTCTACTCAGAGCTAACTCCGATAGCTCGAGTTCTATTCCATGCTCTGATCAGAGCTAAAAAATAACAACGCCTAATGGATGGCTTAGGCCAAGGCAATCATTTTTTGCCTTTTTCGATTTTAAAGTCATTGAAAAATACAAGAAATTGCATTGGCATTACCTACTTGGACTGTTATTTACCAGTACCCAGTACCATTAAGCTTATGTATATTGAGTTTATATAAACTCAATGCCAGTACCCATCAGTGTGGAAGCCGCTATCCGAATAAAATAATTTAATTCGAATTACATATGTACATAAATATGGTTGGCTTTAAGAAATCATAAATCCCGTTTAACTTACTGGATCTTCAAGGTTAAGATTCTTAAATAAAGCCAACATAACAGGCTACATTGTGTGGAAAAATCATTGAAAAGGGACAAACAAATGTTTACAAAAAGGGTGCAGAAGTCCCCTATTAGTTTGATTTACGGTATTCTAAATACAAAAGATGATTACAAATTTTACAATTTTGAAAAAATGGAACCGCACGATTATTTCCCTTTTCCACTTCTAAAATTATGTTCTATTAAGTTTTATAATCAAGCCAACAGGAGATGTGCTGAAATTTTTGCAAATAAAATAATTAAATTAAAAAAACAAATGAACTTGGTTTCATTAATAAATTAATTCCTCAAAAAGTTCCACATGGATCTATTAAGATTTCAAAATATTGTCGTAAAGTCAGTTGGTAAGTCCATGAAAAAAATTGTCAACTTTCGCATTAAAAATTTGAGAAAAGTATCAAAACAGTTTTAGTTAATATTTTTTTGCAACTATTTATATGAAATCAATTATAACACCGGAAACCAAACTATACTTTTCCACAGGTTTTTGGTGCGATAAACTTGAATCTGAAGTCAGAAGAATTCTATCAGATAGCGTTTTTGAGTTATTCCCGTTATAATATAAAAAAAAGTTTTTTTTTTGTTATATCTCGTGAACCCAATAGCTTGAAGCTTAATGGCCATATAATGAAATTATGTACACACAGTAAACTTTTCAACTTTGTATGACACATTCTTATTGAGAAATGGACCAGTTCCCATGAACTTTTGCCCATTCTCATTTACATTGTATTTATATCAAAAATGAGAGACTTACAATGAACTTAGGATTTTTCAGAGAAAAAAGGTGCTATCGAAAAGATTAAAACAGATTTTTAAAAAAACTAAAAACTTTTTTTTTTTAAATTATAACGGGAATATCTCAAAAACGTGATCCGATAGAATTTTTCTGACTTAAGACTCGAGTTCAATGCACCAAAAACCTATAGAAAAGTATTTGGATTTCTGTAACAAGAAAAAGTAAACTTTGTTGACCAGAGGCCTGAACCACAAAACTACAAGTACTGTAAAAAAGACAAATTTTAGCAAATTTCAAAGGTTTACGTACCACAAAGCAACAAGTAAACACGGAACTTAACAATTGTACAATCAAACAACTTTTTTATGCTCTGGGCCGCAAAGCTTCAAGTGTTGTAGATACAATTTAACAAATCACAAATCAAAACCTAAATTACCAGATACCTGTACCACAAAACTATAATTTAACAAGTGGATATTTAACAAGTAATAATAATTTCTGTATCACAAAAGAAACCAGTTAGAATTGTTAAATTTGCGAATTTCCCTTTTTTGTACTATTCAGTTGTAATAGTAACCTCGTTACGGCTAGTAGCCCAGGAAAATTAGAGAAAAAATGGCAAAACTACAAAAAATTCCGATAAAGCTGATTTTTGGCGGAGAGCTTTGTTTCGACGTCTCAAGCATTTCTTGAAAAGTTCCGTAAATTTGGGCCTAGGCTAAATTTTTTGAGGGGGTAAAAGGGGTGTAAAATCCATTTTTTTTTAATTTCGAAAACTAAGTTTTTTGAAAAAATGTTATTCTACACGAAAAAGGTTAATGTACTTTTTTTCATACAAGCAATACGAGTAGATTAATGAACATTTAGAATAAAAACCGAATCACTTTCTTTTTAAAGATGGCGGTCTTAACCTTACCCCGGAAACCCTAATACTTAGTTTCATAAAGAGGAGACGTAGCCAAACTCAAATCGTATACAAAATTTCGCCTATCGATTAATGAAATTTTAATAAATTTTTTGATAAAATTTATTCCACCGTGCATGAGATTCTCAGAATCTATTGCTTGTATGAAAAAAAGTATGCTAATTTTTTTTGTGTAGAATAACATAAGTTGCAATTTGTACCTTTTTCAAAAAACTTATAGTTTTCGATAAATCAAGAAAAAAACTTAATTTACCCCCTTTAACTCCCCTAAAAATTTAGTCCAGGCCCAATTTTATGGAGGTTTTCAGGAAATGCTTAAGATGCCCAGGGCCCGATCCAGCTTTTTCACCGCCCATGGCAAAAATAATATAAGCCGCCCTTTGCAATGACATTTTATAAGCCATATAATGTCACTGCAGCGATAATTCGATTTTTAACCGGCTTTAAAAAAGGAAATAATTTTTGTCTTCAGTTCAAAATGAATGAATAAAATTACACAATAAATATTTATTTTTATTTTTTTAGAAAAAAAGAACTGTAATTATGAAAAACCACAAAACGAATAAGTAATTCTTCTTAAAAAATACTCAACTTTTTTTTTTTTAAATATTGAAGTCTTCCTAGTGACTATAAAATAGTTTTCTTAGCACTTATTGTTCAATAAAATTTTTAATATGTTCAAAAAATTTAGGTACCAGTGCAAACCTTGGGTTTTGTAGAAATAATGCCAATCTATATAATCCTTGAACTTGACACAAGTAGACCAAAGATAATTTATTTTATTTTCTATTAAGAAAGGTTTCGTGCTACTTTTACAAGTAAAGTCAAAAGGATTCTGAGAGCAATACTGAAATATGGACCAAATCTTGATTTTTGTTTATAAATTTCTAAACGACTGGAGGAGAAAAGCTATCTAAAATCATTCAAAAGAATGTCAACAACTCTGAAATTTCTAATCCGTGAACAATATCAGATGAGTCTTCATGGGTTAAAATAGTCTCTAGGTTACAATGTTCTATTGGTATTGGTAATTTTCAATTTTGCCTCCCTAAATTTGCCACGGGGCATAATGCTCGGCTCGCCCCCCCCCCTAGATCGGGCCCTGAAGTCATCAATACAAAGCTCTCCACCAATTCAGCTCGAGCTCATTTTTTTCAATCAGCCTGGGCTATAAACAATGCATAGACAATTAAATAAATCGGACAAAGAAAGCGTTTTAGGCGAAATTCACAAAAAAAAAACTATTTGCTGGATTTTCAGCTTCAATTTCAAAATAAAAATAAAATGCAAGGATCGCACGTACTTGCTTTGATGTTTAAATTACTTGGATCGCACGTACTTGCCCTAATGTTCAAGTTGCTTGGAACCTCAGATCTTTTGAAATATGCAAGTAAATATAGAAAGAGCAAAAACAGCAATTAAATAGTTCTTTTAATAGAGCTTTTTTGGAGCTCAAAAACGAGTATATCATTTGCTTACTTAGAAAAATTTGAATATATGCAAAAAATAAATTTAAATGGCTGCAGCTGTTTTCTTAAAAACTAATTATTTATAATTCAAGTTAAAATATAAAAGTTCAAATGAGCAATGGAATTATAAATTCAGTCGCTCCACTTAAACAGAAGAATTTTCTTTTCAAATTTCCTTCAAATTCAATTACTAATTGTTTATACATAAAAATTTTTGGTTAAATTAAAAAAAAAATATTGGCCAGTTTTGAGTATTTTATAATATACACTTATAAACCTAGTTTAAATATTGTATTGCATTGTATTTTTTTAAAAATCCAAAATTTAGTTTGATAAGCAATATAATAAACATTTTAAAGGATCTTTTTCATATAGATTTTGATTGAAATCGGTTTAGCCGTTAATAAGAAAATTGAAAATAAAAAAACATTATATGGCAGGAACCGTTAATAACAGTTCTTGTGAATTTTTGTTTTAACAAAAAGTTCATCACACCTACAATAGTATAATTATTTTTTGTTTATTGTATTAATCTTATAAACGGCTCCAACGATTTGGATACAAAAATCAGCGGATTACTGTAGGTATGGTGTACGTTTTTCTAAAAAAAAAATTACCAAAAACTGTTATTAATAGAACCTGCCCTATATATAAGTTTTTTTTTTATTTTCGATTTTCTCATTAATGGCTCAAACGATTTCAATCAAAATTTTTATGCAGAAGCTCCTCCAAAATTTCAATAATATTGCATATAAAAATTTTGAAAGAAATAAATTTAGGAATTTAAAAAAAAAATATTATTTTCTTTTTTTTTTTTTGATAATTCCATATTTCAAAAAAACAGATTAATGCATTTTTTTGGAACTAGGTTTATAAATTTATTTCAATATATAAGTACTCAAAAAAAAGCATTTTCTATATTTCCTTCACATTTCCATTCCAAGCAACTTGAACATAAGACCAAGTACGTGCGATGTACCTAAGCATTCTTAATAATCATCACTTACCAAATTTATTTAAGATTTACACGTGCCGAGTTCGTTAAAAAATTTGAATGATTAATTTAAGATTTATAGTTTTTCTCTCAATGGTATTTTTAAATGATATCTCATGTTTATTTAAAATAATATGCATGACTGGGTCGCACGTACTTGCTCCTATATTCAAAATGCTGAGGGTTTAAGAAAATCATATGTAAATACATGGATATTATCAGAGAAAATTGTTCAAAAGCTTGAAATACGATATTTAAATTAGCTATAAAAAAAACTTCGTTGAGAGTTTGAGTTGAAAAAAAGAACGCCATCTTAATTCTTTACTGAATATAATTGTATGGACAAAAACAAATTTAAATCGTTGGAGTGGTTTTCTAAAAAAAATATTTTTTATATACAAAATTCTTAAAGCATTTTTAAAGAAAACTTATGGTATGCGAATCCTAAGTATTTATTTATGTGCATATAAAAATAAAAATTGAAGAGAAAAAGAAAAATTTTGAAACTTTTTCTAAAAATTCAAAAAAATTTTTTTTGAAAATATTGATGTGCAATATTATTTAACCTTATCGGAAATTTGTATATACAAATATATATTTAAATCCGTTCCGCCGATAATGAGAAAATTCAAAATAAAAAAACACGTTCTATGGCAGGTACAATTAATAGTTGCTTGGTGCAAAATTTTATAATTTCTTGTAGTAGATCGTATTAATTTTAGTGTATGGAAAAAGTTTAACCAAAACCGATGGAGTTGTTTTAGAGAACACAAATATTTTTCTTTCCGGTTTTTAACTTTTGTTTGGAAGGTACCGTTATTTTTTCATATATCGACGGTTAACTATGAATACCTCCTAACAAACACTTTTTTATGAAATTCACTTTTTGATGCAATTTTGTAAAGAATTTATCGCTGAAGGCATTCCTTGTATTGTTAGCAGCTGTCAAAAGCATTTAATAGTCGTTTTTTATAACCTCCTATCATCTAAGAGCCTTAAATCTGACTAAAATATCTCCTATCATCACATTTGGTTCAAACTTTGTGCAGGCAGAAGGAACCCAAAGTAGTTTTTGCAATATAATTTATTAAAAGTTTTAACAAAAACAAAAATTTGTTTTGCTTGAATTAAGCATTCTTGTATTATTGAAGTCTTAAAATTTTATGGTTTTATAAAAATAATAAACAATAGAAGTCATAAAACTAGCCAAAGTATGTTAGGAGGCATTCTGTTTGGTATAACTGGTGCCATAATATCTCCTATGAACGGATTTCTTTTCAAATTTTCATTTATTTATTTCAGTTTTTAAATAAATTAACTACCGGTCATACCAAAAATTACCATCAGCATAAAAAGTTTGGTTTCTTGTATTACAGTATCTCCTATATTCCTTTTTCTTATGAAAATCACAATTTTTAGCTTGTATAACTATTGCACATCACAGAGATTCAAAAATGATAATACTTTGGTAAATTTCGTTATTATACATGTATTTGTGTTTTCAGAAAATATTTAGTTTTTTGTGTCTCCTGTAAAGTTTACAAAATGCGACATAGGAGGTATTTATAGTTAAGCGTCGATATGTCAATTTTGTTCTGAAACTATTTTAGAGAGTACTAAAAATTCTTAAGTATCGAGGTTCAAAAAAATCGAGTCATTTTGAAACATTTTTTTAAAAATTCAAAAAACATTTTTTTTAAATTTACACAACAATATTTATAGTTTTTGGAAGCCTCTGTATAAAAAATATTAAAATCAGTCGGTATGACTTTTGAAGAAAATTAAAAAAATGGTTCTTTGGGAGGTACCATTAATAACGATTTTTTGAAAAATTGATTTCCACCCGAAGGAAGCCTTTACTAAAAGCATTTGACCGATTTTGTTTTAAGAAAAGTTGTCGAATTGTTTTTGAGAAAAATACGAATATGTAAAATTGTAAAATTGTATGGCAGGAACCGTTATTTTTGGTTCTAAAAAAAAATTGAAAAAATGTGTTGGCATCACCGTGTAGCAATCACCAAAACCACTATGTACTAAGTTTGAAGAAAATCGATCGGGCCGTTTAGGCTGTAGACGAATAGGCAGATAGACATAATTGTGCCACCCACTTTTTTGGTGTTCTCTATCATCGCAATGTCATGCTTGATTGTTATCTCAATTTTTTTTGCACGAATCCAAAACTTGCCTTATATGAAGAACCTATATCGCAAGTAAAAATGATGCTTTAATAAAACAAACAAAATTTATATGTAATGAAATAAATAAATAAATTAATAAAATATTGAAAATCAACGTTATTTTGTTTTATTTAATTTATTATAAACTTTAAGTTTTAAATACACAACGATTTTATTTTAATATGCTACGCGTTTCGGAATCAAGTTCCATCATCGGGCTTTTGTAACTGATTTACATTCAATATTGAAAATCAAAGTTATTTTGTTTTATTTAATTTATTATAAACTTTAAGTTTTAAATACACAACGCGTTTCGGAATCAAGTTCCATCATCGGGCTTTTGTAACTGAATGTAAATCAGTTACAAAAGCCCGATGATGGAACTTGATTCCGAAACGCGTAGCATATTAAAATAAAATCGTTGTGTATTTAAAACTTAAAGTTTATAATAAATTAAATAAAACAAAATAACGTTGATTTTCAATATTTTATTAATTTATTTATTTATTTCATTACATATATCACACAACCGGAGACGAAAAACAAAATTATGAAAATTTATATGCTGTCTTTCTGTGAGACAAAATATTGAAATTTATATATAAAACCTTTTAAAATGTAACTTGTAACGACTTAACAATTTTCAATAGGTACATTAAGTTTTCCTAGCTTGTTTAAAATGATTTGTTAAATTTTATTTACACTTGTAACTTTGTGGTACAAAACTGGGAAAAATTGTCAGTTTCCGTATTGCTAAAGTAGGATTTTTCAATTGTAAAATTCCATGTTTACTTGAAGCTTTGTGGTACACAAACCTTTGTAGTTCAGTTATTCTTCTTCGCTTTGTATATTCGTGTCGTAGCGAGATTGTATTTCTTAACTGCACAAAAAAGAGAAATTTGCAAATTTAACAAAAGTAACCCTTTGCTTTTGTGGTGCAGAAATTATAGTTACTTGTTAAATATCCATAGTTGACATTTGCTTATACAATTATTGTTAAATTGTAGTTTTGTGGTATATGCCCCGTTAGGGTGGTCGTTAAATTGGACGTAGTCTTGAATAGCCCTCATTGGATTCAAAACATCCCTCATTTTTTCAGATTTTTATTTCACCCCCCCCCAACTGGTCACCCTATTTTCACTTTAAGGTACTAATTATGGGAAAAGGATTATTCTTATCGCACGCGAAATTCAATCAGAATGTATAGATTAAATTCAGACGAGAAAAAAATTGTAGTGGAGGGGGTCTATTTCCCCCTTTCAGGCGGGAGGGATAATTTTCTAGACATTTAGCTAAAAACAGAAAAAAATATTTAAAAAAAAACGGGAACACTAATATTGTCACGCCTTAGCCTTTTTAAGAGGCACGACTGCATTATAAAATATGCTTCCTAAATAAAGTTTTTATTTTAAATAGTTTCTGAAAATATAATTTTTATCTTAAAAAATTATATATTTTTTAAAAATTTTTTGTTTGAAAATTATTTTTTCAAAAACTATTTGTAATAAAAACTTTATTAAGAAGGCATATTATAGAATGGAATAGTGGCTTTAAAAAAAATTAAGGTGTTGCTTTGTAGGTGTTCCCGTTTTTTTAAATAATATTTTTCTGTTTCGAGCCTGATTTTGAGAAAATAACCCCTCCCGCCTAACCGGGGGAAAATAGACCCCCTCCAATACTATGTTTTTCTTGTCTTAATCTAATGTATACCCTCACATTGTTTTTTTTTAGTTTTATAAGAATCAGAATAGCCCCATAAAATAATTACCTTAAAGTGAAAATAGGGAGACTAGGGAGGTGAAATAACTAATTAAATATTTTTGGTAAGTACATATTTTACAAAAACATGTACATATATAGGTTATCACAAAGCTGATATTCCAACTCGAGAGCTGGGATTTAATTCTATTTGAATCGCATACATTTAAATCATACTATCGCTTGCTCCATGTTCATTTAAATGATTTTAAGACTTTTATACTATCAACGGATTTTAATAAATCAACGATTTTTCGCTTTAAGAGAAAACATTATTAAACTCTAATGTAGCATACATTTGTTGACATGTATTATGCTATACCTACTGGAAAATAAATAAATAAATATTGAGGTTGGGGTCATAATTCTGAAGGTGTCAAAATTCGGATTACTAAATTCTGTTTTCCAAAATTATGTATTTCAAAATTTTGTAAATTCAAAATTCATTAAGTGCTAAAATTCAGTATCCAAAATTCTGTAAATCTAAAATTCTGTGTTATAAAATTTTGGATTTCAAAATTCTGTATTCCAAAATTCTGTAAATGATAAAAGAAAAATTTATTTAATCTTAATTTAATTTTGTACTACAGAAATTGTTTTGATTCGTTCCTAGTTTTTAAACAAAGTGCTAAAAAAACTAAAAATACTTTCTTTATCACAATACAAATGTATAGCTCTACAAGGAAAACTATTCATCCAAATGAAATAATTTATTTGATGACTAGAGTTCCAAACATTTTTCAATTCACATTTCCATTAACGGGCCACTAGAGGACATGGCCATAGATTCCCCAACATATGCCATCTTAAGGGAGCTTTTTTTGAGAAATTGAATGATCCTTCAAGAGCCATGAAAAGTACCTATCATCCTGGCTTTTGGGACTCAGCATAAAATTGTTAGTTACTTCGATTCTTGCCATGCACACAATAATGATTTTCCTCGATCTGTGAAGCATTATCAAAAAAAAAAAAAACGGGCCAATGACATCATTTTTGGAAACTTGTTGTTTGATCCATGAATTTCCAGTAAAATTAAAAAAAAAAAAAACAAAGTAAAGCAGCTTGAAATCCAACGATAATGTAGATTTACTCGCAATTATCTTACAAAGGGTCAATTGTACAAATATTTAATCATTGGTTCAGCAATTTTAGCTCACCGACTTTGGCGAATTTACTGAGGTTTAAAGATTGATTAAAATTGGTTACTAAATCATACTTGAACCTTGAACCATCGTTATTCCTCCGAAATGAGTCAGTAAAAATTTGCTGAGCACCGGATTAAAATTTTAACGACATTTGTACAACTGGAACTAAAAAATATTTCTACGGAGGGAATTCGAAATAAACATTGAAGAAATATTTGAATTTTAGAAAATAGAATTTTAAATTTACAGAAGAATACAGAATTTTTGCACTTACAGAATTTTGAAATACAGAACTGTAGACTTACAGAATTTTAGAATACATAATAATGGAAAAGCAGAATAATGGAAAAGCAGAGTTATGTTCATACAGAATTTTTTGATCCATATACAGAATTTTGGAATACAGAATAACGACTCGTTTCCTAGTACTTTTTGTTTGTGTTCTTGATGGAAAAGTGATGTGTCTAGAGAAATTTGTTGAATATACTTTGAAGTTAGAGATATTATTACTAATTTAAAACAAAAATAGGGCCATTAATCTTTTTTAAACAAATTTTTTTTCCAAAAAGAAACACTACGTCCAACAGTAGAAACTACACTGTGGACCATGGTGCAGCCAAAGAAATCGTAACTTATATGTAGGTTTTAGTATTTATTATATAATTTGTTTAGTTTTCCACTAAACAGGAAATATAGACATGTGAAGTCGAAGATAGTTTTTTTTATGACTTTTTATTGAATATTTCTTATATTTTCGTTAAAATAATAAAATTTATTGTTTTTTTTTTTTTTTTTAAATTAAGGATTTGCATTTTGATTTTGTAAGAATAATCCCTTATTTTTGACAAAACTTAATCATTTGTGTCTTATCATTACGAAAAGCAAATATCAGTGGTTCACTGTATAACACGCAGTGGACCACTGTTTCCACCACTTGTTACACAGTGAACCAATTGATATGCTCTTTGAAAAAATATTTTAATTTATTATTTCCCATACCTTTTTCAAGATGATTCTTTTTCAATATAAAGCTAATGAACCAAGTATTAAGCACCTTTTAATACCTAAAAGTTAAAGCCAAAAGTTTGAAAATTATATCCAGTAAAAAAAAAGTGGTTCACTGATGGACAGTTTATCCTACACGAATTTTACGTTCTAAATTTGACTAATGACTAATAATTAACTGACTGAACCAAATTAGGAACCATCTATCCTCGATTGTATCGACTTAACTCGATCGAACGAAGTTACGTGCTAGACACCCTGGTAAGGAGGGGAAATTTTGTATTCTTTCGTGGACGATCTCTTTGGTAAAAAAAAGTACAATTTTTCACTTGTGCCCTTGTGGCTAGCGAGTTTTCAGAACGCCAGATCGCACTAAAAATTACAAAATCTGGCGGTCTGAAACTGTTTAAAGCATAGTACGCAGCTGAAGCGAAACGCAGATTTCCATACAGAAAATTACACAACGAAATCATAAACGAAAAATTTCGTTGCGAGTTTTTTATGTAGTACGGGGTTTAATAGGGAAACGTCAATTAAAAAGAAAACGGTAGTAAATTTTATGGGAATCTACACCATTTTATTTTTAATTGTCCGACACAGTTGGTCTTATCTTGGATTTAATTTTTAAATGCAAAATTAACGAAGGAGCAAATTTAGAACATAGAACTTATTTTAGCGTCTTTCTGATAAAACTCTACAAACGTATTTTTTTGGTAATCATTTTGTTTCTGATTTTGTTCTCAAGTTGGAGACCAGAAAACATTTTCGATTCACCTCAGCAACGTATACTATAGGCTTGAAATTGCCATAACGAAATCGTAAACGAATAATTTCGTTCTGATTTTTCTTCTGCAGTACGCAGTTTTTTTCAATTTGCAAAAATTTTTAACTTTTTAACAAAGTTTTATTATTCTATTTACATGTACATATTGCGTAGAGTCCAAGATGATGCAAATAACCGTTTTCTAGCTGCATCTAACTTATTAATTTTCATCTCAAAAGCCCGAAACTGCAAAACTCAACATAAACAATTCAAACTTCTTTTCACATATCAGCTGTATCGAAATTTCTCTTCGGATTGCTGAGTATCCTAGATTTTTTCCTAGATTTTTTGGGATAGCTTCAGATTTGTTTGTTGGTCACAGATCATTTGTCATAAGCTGTTTTTTAACAAGGGATTACAAACCCCAAAGCTATCCGGATAACTTCGAATTAACATCGGAACGCTACCAATAAGGTGGAAATATAGTAAAATGTATAGGCGAACAACAATTCGCAATTTATTTGTCCACTGTCTTAAAAATAAATCTTTTCATTATGCATATTAGTGTTCGCCTCTAACTTGTTCCTTTTTTTCTATTGGCAAATGCCAGGTCAGGGGGCAAACCATGAACATCGAAAAAAGATGTCAACACAGTATTTATTATTTTAAAAACAATATCAGAAGTAAGGATATTATCCGATAGAATCTAGCGTGGTATTTTCTAGATCTAGGTTGTTCCTCCCTTGCTTGACTCGAGAGCTTTAAAAGCATTTATTTGTATGATTGCAATAAGAATCTCCCCAACCAACGTTGAACATTGCGATCGACGAATAAACTTTCACTTATCTACATATATGTATATTTGTTAGTTCGCTTGTGTAGCCCAATATCAATAAATGATTTTTATAAAAATTGGAATTCTAGGAACAACAGATAATTGAATGAATAGATCGTTGCCGTTGATTTGAAATGTCAAAACCAATAAGTAAATTCAGTGAATAGAAAGTGGTGCCAAATTGTGGAATGCATTATGGATATCTTAAGGGTAAGAAAAGTAGTTTTTAATATGATTTATTTAAAGGGTTTTTCAACAGGGACGCTACAAAAGTAGAGCGACAGGGACAGCAAACGACGCCATATTTCTTGCCGCTCTTTTGACATTTCTCTTCAGTAAGGTTTGCTATTTCATGATGGAAAGATATACGAGCCAACAACGAGTGGAAATTATTAAAATTTACTACCGAAATTCGGAGTCAGTGGCCTCAACGTTAAAGCGCTACGTCCAATTAATGGTCGTCATAATCGTCCTAGCAGATCAACAATTGAGCGTCTAGTGGAAAAATTTGAATCCAAAGGCACAGTACAAAATGTTTCCGTACCAGTGAGACAAAGAAGTGCCCGTAGTTTTGAGAATATTGCTGCCGCTGAGGCTTCAGTTGCAGAAAGCCCTCACATGTCGTTCTCAAGCGTTGGGCATCTCTGTGACGTCGTTATGGCGAATTTTGCGAAAGGGTCTTGGCCTACATCCTTACAAGATTAAATTGATGCAAGAACTGAAGCCGCTTGCCAACCAGAAGCGTTATATGTTCGTGAATTGGGCTGAGCAACAACTTGAAAATGATTCGGATTTTCATCGAAAAATCATCTTCAGCGATGAGGCTCATTTCTGGCTGAATGGCTTCGTCCATAAACAAAATATGCAGTATTGGTCAGGCAGCAATCCACACGTACTCCATGAGTAATCATTGCATCCCAAAAATTACGGTTTGGTGTGGTTTATGGGCCGGCGGCGTCTTTGGGCCGTACTTCTTCCGTGATGATCAAGACCGGCACGTTACTGTGAATAGGGATCGCTTCCGTTCAATGATAACTGAATATTTTTGGCCCCAATTGGATGATATGGACTTGGAGGACATGTGGTTCCAACAGGACGGCGCCACAAGCCACACAGCGAATGTCACAATCAATTTATTGGAAACCAAGTTTGGAGAACGTATTATCTCACGAAATGGTCCAGTCGCTTGGCCGCGTTGGTCATGCGATTTGACGCCGTTAGACTATTTCCTGTGAGGCTACGTCAAGTCTATCGTCTATGCTAACAAGCCAGTGACGATTGATGAACTTCGTACGAATATCGAACATGAAATTGCAGCAGTATCGGCCGATTTATGCTTGAAAACCGTCGAAAATTGGTGGTGGCGGTCATGCAAAAAAAATCGAGTTCCCTACATAATGGCATCGAACGTACTTACACAATAACGGGTGATTTTTTAGCTGGTTTGGTTTTGGCAACACTGGTTTTGACAGCTGACGTGTGTTTAGTACCTTGTGTCACTGTCAAACAGCTTCAGTTTGGTTTGCAATTTAACCATGGATCGTCTTACAAATGAACAACGCTTGCAAATTATTGAATTTTACTATCAAAATTCGTGCTCGGTTCGAAATGTTCATCGCGCGCTGCTTGTTGTTCAGCGATGAGGCTCATTTTTGGTTGAATGGGTACGTAAATAAGCATAATTGCCGCATTTGGAGTGAAGATCAGCCAGAAGCATTGCAACAGCTACCAATGCATCCCGAAAAAGCCACTGTTTGGTGCGGTTTATGGGCCGGCGGCATTATTGGGCCATATTTCTTCAAAGATGATGCGAATCGCAGCGTTACTGTCAATGGTGAACGCTACCGAGCGATGATAACAAACTTTTTTTTGCCCGAAATGGAAGTTCTTGACTTGCATGATATGTGGTTTCAACAAGACGGTGCCACATGCCACACAGCACGCGAAACAATGGCGCAATTGCGAGGCGAGTTTGGTGAACAGTTAATTTCACGTTTCGGGCCGGTCAATTGGCCGCCTAGATCGTGCGATTTGACACCATTAGATTATTTTTTGTGGGGGTATGTCAAGGCTAATGTCTATAGGGACAAGCCCGCTTCGATTGACGCACTGGAAGCCAACATCCATGCATTCATTCGTGAGATACCGGCCGATATGTGTGAAAGAGTATGTCAAAATTGGACTCAGCGGATGGGCAACCTGAGACGCAGCCGCGGTCAACATTTGCATGAAATTATCTTTAAACATTAAATTGCAAAGTTCAAACTATCGATTCAAATAAATATTTCATTCATTTTTTCGAATTTTTTGTGTTTTTTTTTTTAAAGTTCTAAACCTCTTAAAAAATCACCCGTTAATAAGGAATTTCATTGATATCCAAAACCGTTTTTGTTTTATTTGAAAAAAAACTTTTGTAGCGCTCTTATTGAAAAACCCGATATATGACGGTGTTCACATTCGACTGAAAACTGGATTTTTTTGACGTTTTAGTATTTACATCTTCTTTTACTGAAGAAGTGGGAGCGAGATGTGAATACTGAAACGTCAAAAAAAATCCAGTTTTTCAGTCCAATGTGAACACCTTCTATGAAAAGAAATATCGCCCAAGATTAGATTTGGCTTTTTATAGCCCAATTAATAATGATTGGGCTGTCATACTGAAATTTTTTGTCCGCAATTTTAGAAAAAGAGCCCAATTTCCGATAAATCACTCAGTCTGGCAAGTCTGCAACCAATGACTACTCGAAGCTAGTAGGTATAATAAGTATACTAAAAGGATACTATCGCGTCCTGTATGTTTTAAACCTTAATAAAGAGTGAACGATGCTCAACTCCAGCAGTGTTTGTTTCGCAATGGATGGAGGTAATGAATGGACAAAAAAAATCGATATCAAGACACCAAGAAGGTAGTTATGTAATTATCATGCCAGTAACAGTTTCCTTCTGATGGCTTAAAATAAGCCCTGAGAATTCTCTGGGTCTAGCTCAGCCTAAAAAAGAAAAGCTGCTATTGGTTTTAAAAAAATTTCTCCAGACTTTGAAAAACACGCCTTCTGTTCTATTAATATAAGAAAAACAACGTCCTACTTACCTGCCATACTAACATGATTATAAATCAACTAATGTGTTTGGCCTATATTTTTAAGATAACTACAAAACCTCCAAATAATTCTAAACCAATTAAAAAGTAACATGGTAGTAAACCTACATATACCTACCAACCTACCTAGTTTTGCGAAGTTCCAATCAAGTTTTCGTACTTATCTACCTTGATAAAAGCCCATCCACACATGTATTGTAAGTACCTCTATACCTACAACAGACTTCACCCACATAAATTTAGGGCACTAAAATCAAAAACAACCTCATTTCTTTCAGACCGCTTAGTATTCAAAATTAAAAAACAATAGAAAATACATCTCTGAAAACACGTGAATATTAACACTCAAATATTGATATTTTCTATAAAACGCGAAAACTTTCCTAAACAAATCCTTTTAAAATAAATCCCCACCTTTTCAAAAGCCCCACTACAATCACGACGCCGACTGCCATATGCCATGACGGTTTAAAATTCCAAGGAAACAAGGTAAGTATTTACATTTAGCATTTAATCCAACGATTTCTTCCTTAATCAACCCTTAAAATTGTCAATCAACATACAAAATACCGAATGTGAATGAAACCATAAGGTTTAAGGGTTATGTTACATTACAATGGTAGATATTCTACCTTCGTCGGTATTTCTCTATTAAAGTAGATAGAGGTATACGGTATACCTACCCAACAAAAAATCTTTAAAAATCTTGTTTTTATGTCATTTCCGGTAAAGTCATTTCTAAAACCAACAAAAGTAGATAAAAAGAGGTGGCACTGTCACCCAAACGTCAAAGAAAGACAAACACAATCTCAATTTCCAATATAACATACACAACAAGCTAGGATGGATAGCATACGCCAGAATGAGATGGTGCCATGCAATCTCTTTCGATCGACTCCATTGTTGATGGCATATCAAGTTTGGCACGCGACATTTGCCACGCCTTCCAACTTTGCGCATATTTAAGGCGGAACAAATTTCCCTAACCACTGCAACAACTACCAATTGCGCCACAACCAATTGGATTGTCTCCGGAGACCGGTTTTCACCCCAGCTGAACAACAACCGTGTAGTAGGGAATAATAAACCAACAACAATGCAATGAAAACATTCTTAGAATCAGCAACTACGGCATCTGTCTTCTACTTGGGATTTCTGGTTTACACAGGCAGTTTTGTTCAGACAGTCGAGTGGTCTTGTGTTGGCGGTAGCGAGAACGACGAGACAACGTATCGACGACGACCTGTGAATTTATTGTCTGCCGTCGTGTTTTCGACGTTTTTGTTTTGATAACAGTATTCATATAAGAGCAAAATATATTGTTATAAATGGTTAAATTGACGTGGCGTTTAATTTATCGGATTTAATTACCTAAGCGTAAACAAATACACAATCAGTGTTTTGAGGAAAATTATTGCAATAAAATATTTAAAGAAATTATTTTAGTGTGAAGTGGGATCAAGTTTGGATACAAATTGTCTAGTGATTTGAAAGTTAATTATCAGCTTGTCACAAGCTGATAAAAAGTGCGTTGAAAAGTGATTTAATTTGGATTTAAATATAGAACACACAGAGTGGATAATTTCGTCAAAATTGTGGAAGCAATTAAAATGAAGGTAAGTTTTGAAACAAATAATTTGATTTGCGACGGCATTTTGAAAAAAAAATATTTTAGTGCCACTATAAGGGAATAATATTAGTTCTGTTGAATAATGTAAAGCTTTAAAGGGTAACATGATTTATAATTGGTTATAATTATTTTTAGAATGATAAGAGAAAAGATATAATATTGGTGTACTTCATTTTGTTTGTCGGGATCAGTCAAAGATCGCTGTCAAAGTTAAATACAAAATCGTTAAATTGAGTAAAATATTCTTTTTTAGTTCAGAATAGAGCTCTTAACAGTGTGTAAACATATTATTAACATCCTCTGAACCAAGTTCAGAATTATTTTTGAAACACACCAGAACACAAAAAATGTCATCATGTGACATTTCAGGTCCAGTCAATCAGAGCGCAATCAGGCAAAAAAACTGACCGTCGCTATAATTTTTCCCATTGAAGTAAGATATTAGCTGCGTTTTATTATCTCCGGGTCTGGTTTGAGGTTATCTTTTAATCCGTATTACCAAAACAACATTTATTTCAATAACCCAGATAATAGTTTTCACTCTGGCCGGCAGGTGGCTGTTTTCCATTGACAATCATGTCACCGATTTGTCAGCAGTGTTAGGAAAAAGACAGGCCTTTTGATGAAGAATTAGCTAACAAAAGGAAAAAAGTGATGGATATAGCACTGTTTTCGCACTTACCCGCATCGTTTTATTTTCACTAGGTGAACCATACGGGTTATGAGCGATAATAAAACGCTGCTAATGCTCGTATCACCGGATTTGTGTTTGACTAGACCTTTCACATTTTAAATGGTTATGTTCAGCATTTAGCTCTGTCTGTTTAGTGTCTTGCATATGAGCTGCAAGTAGCGAACTGGCTAATACCGAAGGGTATAGTCGCAAGAGTTTTGATTTTTCTTTCACATCAGTAATTTGTTAGGTGGCTAAGAGACGTGCATTGTTATAAACATTAAACCATTAAAATATGTGCGAACAAAAATTGATTTTAAAGAGCGAATTTTTCAATCGCAGATTTGTGGAATGCGCACTGATTGTGTGGATTCCGAATAAGTTTTTGACAGTTGGCAGAAAATATGTTGTTGGTAGCGTAAATGCAAAATTTTTAAATTTAAACTATTTTTCGAAATTGTATAGCTAGGACCGTTTATTCACTTTGTCGGAAGAGATAATAAAATAATTTATTGATATTTTTGGAATCGCCTAAGCTAATTTATTCGCAGGTCACAGCTCATGTCATAGGCACTTTATATTATTCTGTGCTCATAGAGCCCAGGCTCAACATGCTAAAGATTGAAAAGAGAGACGCAAAAATTCGAAGCTCTGAGCTAAAAAATACCACCACATTTTGTTTGACAACCTTTAACCTATACATATATCCCATCCTGATCGATATTTTTCCCTTAGTTTTTGCTGTTTTGGTTTCATTTCTTCCATGCTGTTTGAACTACATTTTTTCTACTTTTTTGGCAACATGGATGTTTGCTCTGAACAATGAAAACTAATTTTACTAAAAAAAGTAAACAACAACAAATGAAAAATGGCCCCCAAAAGAAAAAAAAAAACATTCGAACAACAAATGAAAAATGCCCCCAAATTTTTATATGAAAAACACCAACAACGATTTGAATTGGTTTATTATTACGTTGTGGGGTGATTTTTCATTTGTTTGGGGCCTTTTTTCATTTTTTATTTTAGTTTAATTATGAAAAATGGTCCAAACTTTCAAAGCTTTTTTCATATAAGGAAAAATAGTCCGAATTTATTTAAAAATGAAAAACTCTCCCAAAAAATAATGAAAAATCGCTAAAAATACTCCAAAAACATACAAAGTTTTTGGAACGTTTATAAAACGATATATTACGAAATGTAATAGCTCATTCGAAAATGAACACACGCGTTGATATATTGTTTGGAGATGAACGAAATATAGTAGGTCAAAAGGTTAAAAGGAATTACCTCATACTGCACAGACAAATATATTAAAGAAAAGAAAATGAATTTCCTTCTCATTTTCTTTTCTTTAATATATTTGTCTGTGCAGCATGAGGTAATTCTTTTTTCCAAAAAGTCTGATTTTGTAAGGTTTTTGTTTACACATTGAAGCGTATGCCCGGGAAATTGATTTCAAATTTCATCCTAATTTCATTTGAAAGTGTGTTTAGTTAGTGTTTCTGAGCACAGTACACAAATAAAAGGTATTATATTGCACAGGTTGTCGAAAATGAGAACCTGCAGAAGGAATTCAAGATGGCCGTTCTGGTGATTTGTCTGCCGTATTACAACAATAACAAACACAACAAACCCGAAAGAAATAATTTAAATAACACTAAAACCCAATTTTCTTATTGTCAAAATAATAAATAATAATTATAAACATTAAATATCTAGTAGTACCTCGTGGCATGATGGTTAGTGCGTAGGACTGTCATGCCAAAGGGTTCGATTCCCAGCCGCTGCCACCTAAAAACAGAAATGTTTTTTTCTGAGGTACTGCCTCTTGCTAGGAACTGACAAATCCTCCAAGATTATACTTGTCATGAATAAGTGCTTCTCATCTAGCCGTTCGGACTCGGCAAAAAAATTGTAGGTCCCCTCCATTCCTGCCAATAACACGCACACAGAAATGGTTGAGAGTTGTAAGTCACTAGGCCTTGGTTCTCCACTAGCTGTTGTGCCACCAAATTTATTTTATTTAAATATCTCGAAAAAATTTTATTTTCTTATCAAGTAATTGAATACACACACAACATACAATATTTTTCAGTCACACAACACGGGATCCACCATTTTCCACTGATTTTGATATATGCGCAGAACTGAACAAAAATGAAAACGCTATTGATATTACGCTAATATTATGACGTGTTTTGTGGTTTGTGAGTAGTTTTACTTTTGAACCCACGATATTATTTCTTCTGTCTAAATTTCACAAATTGAAAATTAAGACATCAAAATACTAAATCTGAACGCCGAAAACTGAAAATCGAATTCTTTTCCAGCACTTAATTAATTTTATTTAGCTTTTAATATTATTAAATTTGGTCATTTATGAAGTTGAAAATTTTAAATGCGGAGTTTTTTTGGTTGTATACTCGTATATTTTATATTTAGCGATTCCGCTTTTTTGAACATGACAATCCTGCATATGGCACGATTTTCGTCTATAGGTCACATAGCTATCAAAAGCCTAAGTGAACGAAACTTAACGAAGCGGCCAACTTATGATTTCCGTGTATTCTTTTGTTTTTTTCTGACCACTTAACTCCCCCTCCAAGAATTATAATTCTACCTTAAATCTAATTTAATCTCACTTAGTTTGGTTTTTGTTGTTGTTTTGGTTTAGTTGTCTGGAGAAGCGTATGTTTTACGAGAATCCTTAGTGCTTAACTCTGTTTTGTTCAAAGACAGGTAGCCAGGCAACACCTGGCAATGTGATGCTTTAATTTGTGGTTGAGTTAAGTTGAGTTAAATGTCATTTCCACAGACCACTTAACTGAGATTCAATAAGATTTAAACTGAGTCTTTTTCAAATCTTGAAGATTTTCCATACAAATTTATTTTAATAGAACTAATAAATTAAAATTGAACTAACCTATGTTTATATCCTATCCATATCGTGCTGGAACGCATTCTTAAATTAAATCGAATAATGCTGTTTTCACCAATGGTTTATCTTGGTTCAGATTAAATAAATCTATTTGGTGTTTTAGCCGCACAAAAAGATTTGAAGAAGATTTGCTTTTACAGCACATTTCAGGTGTTTAAGATATAGAATGCTAACATTTGTGAAGAATTGAATTCTCTTCGAGATTTGAAGAATACTTGAGGTAAATCTTATTAAGTCTTAAATTATTGTTAGATGGAAATGTAGGATAAGTGAAACTTCACTTTGCCACAATCGCTGCCTTCACTAGAAATACCAAAAATATAATAGATTAGGTGTGTTTGTAGACGTGAAATTTCTTACAAATTTTCACAATTCGCTGTCAGAAACCATAGAAAACAAACCCAAGTTTGGGAAACTTGGTGAAAATTTCACGTAACCAAACAGGCATATTTTCTTCCTGTGTAAACCGATTTAAATTATTTTTCTTAAGCCGGACATTCACCACAGAGCCAAAAAGCTGATCCAAAATCAGTCGTGTGTGGGGTGGATAGGCCACATTTGTTTTTGTCGATAATATTCGAATAGCAATAACAAAACACGCATCAACTGTCAATTTTTCGTCTGCAAATAAATTTGGTATAAGAAAAGTTTAGACTTGGATATGGTAATTTACTACTGTTTTCCATTTTGTTTATATTGCACTATTTAACTGTCTACTGACTGCGAATTGAAATTTTCTTTTCGCTTAAGTTGCGAACCTACAATATTTGAAAATGAAAATAAGTTTTTGCATAAATAGTCCAGTCAAAAAGCGCTCAAAAAGACTCTTAGCGAACAAATCGTAATGAAACATGTAAAAAAATGCAAAAAATAATGCAAAATTAATTTTTTTTTATATTTTTCGAAAACAGTAAAAATACGTCAATTTTTAACTACCTCTTGAACTCAAATGGGTTGTCGCAGAAAAAACTGAGATTTGATAGAAATTGTGTATACTTTCAATGGTACTCTGATGTAATTTTCGAATAGTTGGTAGTTTTCGAGCCATTAGTGAAAATACAATATGACAATCATCAATTTTTGTAATGAAATGAAAATCAAATGCACGTCTGATGGATCACACGAACTTGCCCTTGAATACTGCTTAAAGAATATAATGAAATTGCATATGATAAAATTGGAGAAGTCCCAACAACTAAACAAATATATTTTTGTTAATTCTTTTTTTGCAAAAAAATATTCGTAAATTGCCGCAAAATTATATAGTTTACCTTTTTAAATGGTCTTATCATGACATAAATAAACTACAAAAATGGTTCAACTTTTAAGCTGTTCTTGTAATTTTACTGAACATTAACACCATAATGCAATAATTATTATCGTTCTAAAACCATTTTCTTAAAGTATTAAAGTTGAACACGCCTAATTCAATGACAGCTCGTGCGAAAAAATATGATGGATGGCATATACACGATGATTCTTTGCGTCTGACTCTTTTCAAAATTCAATGGTTGCGAAGGTGAAATCAGTTGTTTTTTCTACTTCGCACTCATGAAAATTCGAAAAAAGTCAGACACAAAGAATTATCGTGTAATAGGAGTCATAGGAGCTATAGTAGATCTGTTTGTTTATTTCCCAAAACTGGTAATTTCTACCAATATTGGTCCAAGGTTCTGTCCAAAGATCATATAAAAAAAAGATTGACAGGATATTGGACTAAATTTGGAAAGTACACGAACAGAGGTATTATGACATTAAAATTTAAATCGCCAACAGTCAAACCAAAATTGTTTTAGTATAGGTATACCGTCCGTTCTTATCATGAGTTTCACATGGAAAAAATTTCGCCCAAAAAATTTTTGTTCCCCCGGAATTTGAAAAGCTGTTATGAGTTTCGCCTGAAGTTCTCTTGGCCTAAAATAAACAAAAAACTTGTGTAAAGGCACCAGTTCACAAAAGTGAAATGTCAATTTTTTCCCGTGGAATGTTATTCACGTGAAACTCACAATAACGCTGAATATCTTTATAAATACAGTACCATACACATACAGTACCAAATGAGATGTGTTGGATTAGGAAAATGCATTTCATTCTCTTTCAAACGATATTAAAAAAAAAATTCGTAATTGTATGATTGTTGTCATGTCAAAAATTGTAAAATTTATATTTTCATATCTTTTTAAAATCTATGTTAAGTAGCTTAAAGCTGGTGGAGTTTTTTTTTATTAAATTCGAAGGTTATCCAAGACGAAACTTACTTATAGAACTGACTTAAACTATAAATTACTCGTATCTTTAACAGTGATGTATGTCTTTAATTTAAAAAAAAAACATTAGTAACAAGCCGCCATCATTTCTTGATAATATTTGAAATGTCGTTTTTGATCATAAAATCAGTGAATAACATATTTATGGTAGAAATTATTGATTACCAAAATCAGATTTAAATAGATATAACTACCTTCATACAGACACACATCAGATATTATTTATAAGATAAACAAACAATTAAAGTGCATGTCTAGATTAGAATCTGAAAATAAAATTTTAATTCACTGATGCACTTAACCACAACAAATATGTAGACGTAGAGGTGTTACAAAATCCTTGAATTAAAAAAAAACCTAATTACTCAAACATTCTCTCAATTACTTCAAACTAGTTACGTGTATAAGGTTAGTGCATATAAATGCATTTATTTTGTATTCATTAATTTGTATATTTAGATCAGAATACGCGCTTTCAACAAATCGAATTGGTCACTTAAACTTGCCAACCTACGATATTATTATTTTTTGCAAAATGACAACACATTTCTGCACCAGTTAATTTTGACATATTTATTACAAACACTCGATGTAGATAGTTAATAACTACAACTTATTGATTTTAACTGTTTTTTTACAAGCTATGCGAACGAAATCCAGTTTAATTGATAAAATTTTCATATTAAAAAAGAGAAAAACAACAATGTTAAGTAGACGTACATTTTATGTGTATGGATTTAATTTATAACACGACTCTCCAGTCAATTATTTAATCGTTGTTTTTGCAAAAATATCTGCGTGCTAGCATATGGTACTAAAAATGCTTTAGTTTTGTTAAGTAATTAGTTCATGAATAATAGGTTAACCAATAAACAGTGAATTTAACAGTTTCAGGTAGTGAGTAGTTTTTTAATGAGGATTACATTTTTTAATGTAATTATTATCTATATAAAGAATGCATTTTTTAAGTAGGTATTGCAGCTGAAGGTATATAATATGTAAGTTGAACACTATTATTCGTTTTTGGTATCTGAAAACACGGATACAATTATTGTACATCAGTGCCTATTTATATTTACATATTTACTTCTTTTTTAGTCTTAATCTCATATATAAAATATGTACATTATAGTGTGATAAAACTTTTAAAACTTCAGAATCTGTTAAAAGTTTTTTTAATGAACTTCGGTTCGAATTGAAAGTATAAGAATTTTGAATAGCAAAATTATGTCTTTACGGGGGTTTGTGTAAAGGTTTCAGACGTGTGGTTTTAAATCTGGCAATGCTTTCATCGAAGTTGGTCTTTTTGACAGCTGTCACTTACAGAAATGTACATATATAGTGAATGAAAAATCAAAAGTCCTTATGAACATTTAAAGATTTTTCCCGTTTGAACTTTGACGTCTATAATTTGACATACGAGTAGAGGCCGGGGAATGCTTATAAACTTTAAATAATGAGCTTTGAAATTGTTTTTCGTGATTGAATAGATATAAATTTGAACAAGAAGTGAATTAAAAATATTTTATATTATTATAACTGTATATTTTCCACTAAATGAACCTCATATTGTTTAAGCGTCACAAAAAAGAATGGACTTTTTTGGTTGTGTGTAATCACGAAGGTACGTACCTGTCAAAAAGACGAAAAACGAAACAAACGAAAAAACAAATTGTGTATTCAGGCTCTTACTCCTGAACAACGTTTACAAATCGTGCAATTTATTACTAAAATAATGGTTCGGTTCACGCGACGCATTGCGAAACAATCAGTTTATTAAGGTTAGTTTATTAAACTTTTGGTGAGGCGCCGAATATTCTTTCCAAGTTTATAGAAATAAACATGAAAAGGACTTTAGATAGAAATTAGAGAACTAATTGTTACAAAACGAAAATCACTTTTACGTCTCCGCGTTTCAGGCACCAATATCTGACTGACTGCAAAGACCCATTTTATATCATCTCTATTCAAGTAGGCGTGTATATTCCTCCCTTTCTATCGAATCATTATTTTCGAAGAACTGCCAGCTTGTTTTTGTTACACAAGTCCAAGGTGTCAATCGCTTGGACTTATTTGCGTAGACAAGCGACGTCACATAAACCCATAAAAATGTACCCCATAACGACGCGAGATAATGCGCTCAAAATTTTTTAAAAATCTTGCCTTGCTTTGCCATTTCTTTCTTACGATGAAATGGAAGTGAGATAAAGTACAGATACGTCAAAAAAAGTTGGAGGAGTCAGTCCTATGTGAACACCGCCATGAAATATTTATATTTCATTTTTGTGTCAAATGATGAAAAACTGAATTCACCCTCGAATGAATCCGCAGCGCCATTAAAGGTCGATTTTTTGCATCTGACTCTTTTCGAACATAATAACCCTGTTCCCTAATTTTTTTCAAACCGTATCAGACCGCCAGATTTAGTGCAGGCCAATACAAAATTTCACTTGTGGAACGGGTTTGCACTAAATCTGGCGGTTTCAAACTGTTTGAAACTAGTTGTGGAACACACCTAATGAGTACAGAAGAGAAAAAAGATGAGATGGAAGACCAGCTGCACTGTGCCTCGTGGGCCAAGTTTTCTGTGACTCTTTCTGACGTTTCTTTTTAGCATTGTCCGTACTTTCGTATTTTTCCTATACAAAGCGCTTAAACAGTAAAGAGTAAAGAACTGTCAATTTTGCATTAAGCGTCAAGAAGCTCCGTGTATTTGGTAGCACTTGAATCACAGAATGATTTTCAAAGAGAAATTCGAAAAAAGAGTCAGACACAAAGAATCATCGTGTAATAGAGGACTATTAGTAAATACTTGTAAAATTTAATAAGATTTTTTCTAATCTTTTAAGATTTACAAAATAAATTTGTATTTTAAGAAGAGATTTGAAGTTATCATTAAAAATAGAAAATTTATAAAATTTCATTTATATATATTTAATTTCCGATTTTAACTTGAAATTAAATGAAGAGTGAGAAAATTGTATTTAAATGGAAACTTTATAAACTTGGAGTTTAGATAAATAACAATCACCTTCCTACGTTTATGTACATGGTTTTAGACATGGGTATACGTATAATACTGCATTTCCAACTATCGCTAAAGATTTAATAAGATCAAGCTACCCCAAATATTCTTCAAATCTCGAATATATACATAGGTGCCGTACAAATTTATTTTAATCTTGTAAAATATTCTTAGATCAAATAGTTTTACAAATCGAACTACTTTATTTGTATGAAACGCTGGAAGATTTTATTCGAAGCTGAATTCAGTTATTCGTTATTTGACTCATATGAAACATCTATCTCATTTCGACTTCATAAGACAAAATAAAACCGTTTCCATTTTGAAAGGTGCTGTCAAAGCTCAAAGTAAATCTTCTTTAAGGGTGGTATATATCAAATACTCTTAAACTGCTCTCAAATTTATGAGGCCCATAACTTAAATAATATTTGTGCGATTCACAAACCACTCTTAGCTCTTTTTCGAAGTGGGAAAATGAAAAGAACTCCCTCTTCACCAGGAATACCCAAACTGGGACATCAAACTGTGTTCAGACTGGCCAAACTTTGTTGGTACTTCTTGGATCTTTACAAGAATGTGTGTTGCACTTGCATATACTCAATTTTTTTGTGACTTCAGTGATTTTATTTTATTCCTACTTACATATTTGTTTTTAGTTTGGTTTTGTAAGTCGCGTCGTGAATATCATTGTATGTTTTAGTTTGTTTTATTTAAGGAAATTTTCTTTTAATACATTTTGATTTCGCAATATATGTCATTCATTCGTTGTTTACCTCGTTTGCGGACCAAAATGGACTCGTTTGATTGAAGGGGAGAGAAGGATTTCTATTATTGACAGCAATTTTTTTTTTCACAACAAAACAGACTGAAATAACCAATGATCTTCATGACGAAACTTACAAAAATAAACTTATGAAATAAATGGAAAAAAAATAAAATGCCTGAAAGCAAAAAGAATTATAGTATATGTGAGTGCAACATACATTTTTGTAAAAATCCAAGAAGAACCGAAGAATGGGTCAGGAGGGTTGTAAGGTCAGGGTTACTTCGAAGGCTTTCGACTAAGTTTTCGGAGAGAGCGCTCATAACTTTGAGTGGTCGGGACCACTCATAACTTTTATGAGCGCTCATAAATATTCATTCATATTATTGCTTGGTAAATAGGTTTTAGAGTTCGGTGAATACCACCCTTAAAATTCTCGCAGACAAATATTTGGAATCAACAATTTGATTATACGTAAATTTAACTAGTGACATAAGTCCTATAAAAGTAGTCTTAAAATATAAGAACAACGTTAACGGTCCATGATGGTGATTTCCAAAAAATAGTGAACAAATGGGCAATGGGTAACAAATATTAGGTGTCGATTTTGATTTTGTGAAGTAAGGCTTGCGCATTGCTTGCGGCGTCTGCAATGGCACGTTATTCAGATCATGTGAATAATAAAAAACCACTATTCTTTGCATGAACTTGTTCAGAATACTAGCCTACTGCCTACTATTATTTCGTATTAATCGAATTAACGTTGTGACTCAGCTACTGTTTTTTTTTTTTTACTATTTCTCATTTAAATAAGCAGAATAATAATGATCTAAAACACAACCAATGAAGTCGAAATAAATCATAAACCTTTTCTTGTTTTCTATTGAAGCAGGTATGCACATCAAAGCGGCTCCTATTCCCAGTGCATACAAAACTAATCGAATTGAATCGTTTCGAATAGAGTGGAATTATTTAACTGATTTCAATGTCAGCAGAAGGATGTAAACCAAAAAGAACAAAATCGACTAAGCTACCTGTAGGCAATTTGTGTCTGTGAGGAATTGGAACAGGATTAAATATAATAAATTGGTAGTGTTGTTGTCTTATTTTTATGGTTATCGAAAAATATTTTATTTACAATTCTTTATTTCACCGAGTATTTGTTCATGTTCATATTTATGTATATGTATGTATTTTCCATACGAGCGGCATGGAGAATTACATAGATCGATTTAAGTTTATAGTTTTATTAAATTATATTAATTTAAAATTGTATATAAAAATTAGCACAACCTCGATTCAAAATGTGTGCTTAGTTGCCTTAAGTGGAACAAGTCTTTGATTTTCAAAATCCTGTGGTTTAATGTACCTACTAATAAAGCGTGTTTTTTTAGACATGTGGTTTTCAATCTGGCAATACTTTTTTCGGAGGTGGTCTTTTTGACAGCTGTTACTTGATTTAAGCTCAATTTGGTTTTAGACTAACTGCCTGAGCAGAATACAGTGCTGCAACTGGAGCTGCAGCTACAACTGGAATAGCTGTAAAAAAATGCTCTACCTACGTAATTTTTTTACTCGCCCACAATGTGCTGTAAAGTTTTCTGACATTTTTGGTATTTTAAATCAGCTTTGCGAACTTAATTCAACACAAAATAAAAATTAAAACCAAAATAAACATGGATAATGATAAAATTGAAGCTAAAATTACTTTACGTCCTTATCAGAGATTAAAAAGAGTTTAAACTCTCTTGAATCCCCATGTAAACACTTGGTTGCGCTCACAATTTTGAAACGTCAAAAAAGCTGCATGCAAAAGTTAAAAGTTGGCCAACTTGTCCAGCTGCGTCGTGTTCTGTTCGCATCATTGGATCTGTGTGTAATCAACGTTTTGACAGCTATTCCATTATTATTGAAGGAAACTTTTGGTGAGTGCATTATGTAAAGTCACTTGCTTACGCAGATAAGCCAGAGACAATTGACGCCTTGGAAGAGAATAGTCGGCACCTCACCAAAATTTTTCTGCAATAAATTGATTGTTTCGCGATGCGTCGAGCATAAATCAAGTGACAGCTGTAAAAAAAAAACAACTCCGAAAAAAGTATTGCCAAATTGGAAACCGCACGTCTAAAAAAAACACCCTTTACCTCCCAATTATTGGCCTTACCCAATGACTATGTTTAGAATGTATACCACCGTTTACATCAATTTAAATGTTTTGACACAAATATTTATTTATCTTTGAAAATATTTTAATTTTTATATAAATACCTATCTTCATAATTCAGTTTTGCATTCTTTTCATCTCTTACACAAAAAAAAAAAAACAATGTAAAAAATGCATAATCTAAAAAAGTAACACTTCGAAATGCTTATAAATTTTTAAAATGTCGCTCGAAATAATGGTTTTGATTAAGGCCTTATTCTTGTTTATTGATCATTTGCTGAAGTTTGTAACCGTGAATCTTAATTTATCATTAGAAACTTAACCTTTTTACGGATCAAAAATTAAAAAAAAAAATGCTTTTACACTCACAACACTGACAGTGCTGATGGCAATCAAAACGACTTCATTCTCGAATTGATGTTAAGCAGGATTATGATGGCATAATAATTAATAATTCAAATACTGGTGCATGGCATTGGTGGTTGGCTGGTTGGGTCGTTGGGTATATGCCCAATATCCATATACACGTACGCACAAATTATCGATGATGAATGCACAGTGTTGTGAAAAAAATTGTTTAACAAATAACAAACTGAGCTGCCTTCGATTTTTTTGGTTACTACCATTTTTATTCAATTTCACCTCTGGTACGCTCTTGATGTGAAACGAAAATTTTCATACAAAAATTACACATGAAAATCATAAGACAAAAATTGCGTTCTTCTGTTAGTTCTGATGCAGTAAGATCACATATAAAGGACTGGAAACCGGTAAGATATACTTGCAGGTTAAGGTTTCTCTTTTTTTCCAATGCAAATTTTCATTCAAACTGTAAATAAGGCCTTCCAAAATGTTATACTCGTTGATAGTATTTTTATTGAATTAAACGTTCTATTGTTTAATTTTAAAATTGACCTTAACATAAATTAATTACTTTTTGTTTGTTATTTTTAATTTAAGAAAACAATTGATAAATTAAAAATTTGATGTTTACATATGTATGTAATGTGTTTAAAATTCAATGTCAAACTTCAAAGAAATATATACTTACATCTATGTATCCACAGAAAAATTTATATATGTACATATGTAAAGGGTTTTTCAGCAGGGACGCTACAAAAGTAGAGCGACAGGGACAGCAAACGACGCCATATTTCTTGCCGCTCTTTTGACATTTCTCTTCAGTAAGGTTTGCCATTTCATGATGGAAAGATATACGAGCCAACAAAGAGTCGAAATTATTAAAATTTTCAGTCAGTGTCAGTGGCCTCAACGTTAAGAGCGCTACGTCCAGTTTATGGTCGTCATAATCGTCCTAGCAGATCAACAATTGAGCGTCTAGTGGAAAAATTTTAATCCACAGCCACAGTACAAAATATTCCCGTGCCAAAGAAGTGCCCGTAGTGTCGAGAATATTGCTGCTGCTGAGGCTTTAGTTGCAGAAAGCCCAAATGTGTCTCTCACAAGTCGTTCTCAAGCGTTGGGCATCGCTGTGACGTCATTGTGGCGAATTTTGCGAAAAGATCTTGGCCTACATCCTTACAAGATTAAATTGACGCAAGAACTGAAGCTGCTTGACCACCAGAAGCGTCGTATGTTCGTGAATTGGACTGAGCAACAACTTGAAAATGATTCGGATTTTCATCGAAAAATCATCTTCAGCGATGAGGCTCATTTCTGGCTGAATGGCTTCGTCAATAAACAAAATGTGCGGTACTGGTCAGGCAGCAATCCACACGTACTCCATGAGTCATCATTGCATCCCGAAAAAATTACGGTTTGGTGTGGTTTATGGGCCGGCGACGTCATTGGGCCGTACTTCTTCCGTGATGATCAAGACCGGCACGTTCCTGTGAATGGGGATCGCTACCGTTCAATGATAACCGAATATTTTTGGCTCCAATTGGATGATATGGACTTGGAAGACATGTGATTCCAACAGGATGGTGAAACAAGCCACACAGCGAATGTCACAATCAATTTATTGGAAACCAAGTTTGGAGAACGTGTTATCTAACGAAATGGTCCAGTCGCTTGGTCGCCTTGGTCGTGCGATTTGACGCCGTTAGCCTATTTCCTGTGGGGCTGCGTCAAGTCTATGGTCTATGCCAACAAGCCATCGACGATTGATGAACTTCGTACGAATATCGAACGTGAAATTGCAGCAGTATCGGCCGATTTATGCTTGAAAACCGTCAAAAATTGGGTTCAGCGTCTGGACTTCTGCAAGCGTGCCCATGGTGGCCATGCAAAAGAAATCGAGTTCCATACATAATGGCATCGAACGTACTTACACAATAATAAGGAATTTCATTGATATCCAAAACCGTTTTTGTTTTATTTGAAAAAAACTTTTATAGCGCTCTTATTGAACAACCCGATATTTTGCGGACAATTATGTCACTAACTTGTCAATGTTTCATGAACTGAAAAACTGTCAGACAATTTGTAGAATTGTCACCTGTCAATTTTTTTGAAATAGGGCCCAGCTTCCATATTCGGCATCAATACCTAATGCTTATGCAATTCCATATTACCAGTTTAAGTCACCATTTTTGATGCCGAATATCTCTCGAATCCCACTACCAACACCTTAACGGCCATATAACAAAATAAAGTACAGGTACCTATTGTATTGGCCATTGAAATTTTACATAATTTTGATATGTATGGGGGGGTCAGTGTGAGCAAGTGGCCACCATCTATAAAAAGGGTTGAAAAGTTTTTCCACGACACCTTGAAAACCGTTAGAACTAAAATCGAGATATTGTGAAAACCGCCACCACCGCCTTGTTAAAGATAAAACTTCATTATATTGAGCGTCATTCCCTATCTAACTACAAGCGTAGTATATATTCAACACTTACATATTTCTTGTAATTTAACGGTCATAATTATTCACTTGTTTATATTTACACAGAATAAAATTTAAATGTAATTTTGTATCCGAAAATTAAACCCAATTCCTTATTATTCAATCGTTAAATCCGCACTTAAATTCAATATTTAAAATTCATTCCACTTAGCGTTTGGCATAGATGAGGTTTAAATGTTTGCATAATAATTAATTTGATTTTTATGGTTGGATTTAAAATTCACTTAAATCCAATTTTTATCCACAGTGACTTCAGTTCATCTCTAATTTTTAACAAAATAAATTCAGTAAGGCAGATACATTTCACAGAGTCAGAGAAATCGATTTAATTTTTGCTACTCTTTGTAAATTTGTTATAATGCTCGTCGTTTTCATAACAATCCTCTAGTTTTAAACAACAAATGCCAATATAGCTTTTGCTCTGCATATTATTCAATGAACAATGAACGCATAACGATATCAAAAAATAGTTCCCAAAGGAAAAGCGCCCAAATCGATTTTTAAATAACGCAAAAAAATTATTGGTTCACTGGCCAAATTATTGGTTCTTTTAATTTTTTCTCATTTCGGGTGATATTTGCTTGTTTTCTTTCTTTTATAAAATAGAACAATGGCCCAAAATATTAAATTAAAATATGTAATCAATAATTGGAAATAAAACTTTCATTAGAATAAAATTGCATAAAACAACTGCAAAATAAAGAAATGTTGCGCAAGTGTGGTCTATTCAGGGCGTATGTAGAAAATTTTTGCCATGAAAGATTTTGCGACCCTCTTCTTGATTTTATAAAAATTAATCTTTAGTTGCTTTCTCATTACTATAAAAGATGGTATTTCTGAGCGCCGCCACATAGTGGTCCGTTATTTGAATTTCGGTG
The DNA here is from genome assembly GCA_946251815.1 of Dasysyrphus albostriatus. Lineage (NCBI taxonomy): Eukaryota > Metazoa > Arthropoda > Insecta > Diptera > Syrphidae > Dasysyrphus > Dasysyrphus albostriatus. The sequence continues at coordinate 100,714,673 of OX276336.1, forward strand.
ACAAAAATCATTTCTCACCCCAATTCTTAATAAAATTCGATACACTTAATGATTTGGAGATGCTGAATTCAGTATGGTACTGCCTGTTTTTCTTACTTCAAATAGGAATTTCACAATTTAGGTCAGAACATGGCCCCAATTTTCAAAACTTAGAAAGTCAGAAACGGAATCACGTTAACATTTGAAATACCTTCAAATAAATGTGCCTGAATGTATACTTTCTTATGAAAATGTCTCCAATATTGATTTGAACAAAATTAAAAGTAGATGGTTTAAAATGTTGAGAAATGTTCCCAAGGGATAAGAACTTATTTTGACTCTAGTTTTTAAAATTTATTTTATTGTAAATTATTTGTAGACGTAATCTGATTGAATCTTAAAGAAATTTGACAATTTTGACAGCTGGAAGTAGCGAATCAAATTGGTCAACTGTATACTCAAAAACTTGAAGAAATGAAAAAAATTATTTATAATCCGCTATTTAAATAAATAAATAATTCTAAAATGATATCATATCGGTTAGCTCCTCATTTTTTACTGACCATTATAGACCACTTTAAAAATTGCAAAAAAAAAAGATTTATCAAACTTAGCAATAACGAGTCTAGAAGAATACTCAATGTAATTTTTAGTTTTATTCAAGTAATACCAACAATTTTTTAAAAATATTTTTTTTGTTAAAAATGAAAATAGCAGCTGGCTGCTTTTCACTCTAAGAAGCCGACGATAGACGGTAGACTGGTCATCATATTTAATTTATCTGGCGACGAAACAAACCAAGAGTTTTTGAGGTATGTCGGTCGAAGAGTTGTCCGGGTTAGCAAAAATCCATTCTCTGAATTTTATGATTGTCGCCAATGTTGCCATCAATATTTTTCAGAAATCTACAATAATGACAAAAAAAAATCTGCAAATCTGCAATGCAGATTTCTAAGGAATAAATGTTTTCATAGATAAACATTTTCTATTAGACAACAATGACAAAAAAAAATAAATACATTTTATTAATTAAAATAACAATGTTGTTTTTTTAAGCACATACTCAAGGCACCTAAATGCTTAAGGCATTTCATAATTAAACATGTAAATGCAGTTATTATGATTTGATTTTATGCAATAGAACTTGAGGCGATGAGAAGCAAAACTCTCCAAATCCTTGCCAGAAAAATTTGTCACAGCCAGATGAAATTTTTAAACATCTTTTTTGACGAAAATTTTTATATAATTTTGCTGTGAACAATAGCAAAAAGGTTTTAAAATCTTTAATAAGATATTTCTAATTATTATCTGAGGACCCTCATTCAAAAGTTATTAAATAAATAAATTTGGTTTTAAAGAGTTTTTCTGACATGGAAATGGAGAGTTTTGTTTCTGATCAATTGCCTCACTTACAGATGACGGCATAACGTATTTCAGTGTTTTAAACCTGCTGGTTTAAAAGTAGGCAGTGTGTTCGATATTATACATATATTGAGCAACGGGAGGCGTATCCATTTACTTTACGAGAAATGAAGTAGTTTCGATAGTTTTGCCTTCAGTCGCCACTCTTCATCATAACAATTAACAGGACGTGCAGTCCACATAAAATCATTTTTGTGTTTTTCTTTAATTTATCAATTACAGTCAACTGAGAGTTTTGCTCTTATTATTTTACACAGCGAAATTATTGAAGATTTTTAAAGTAAACAAAAGGAGAGCAAAAGAAGAACAAAATATTGAATTAAGATACCAGTGCAGACATAATCTGCGGTGCAGATTTTCAAATTTCAAAAGTCTGTGGATGGGTTGAAGTTTTGGAAAATGTAGATAAATCTCCACTAATGGTAACGCTGATTGTCGCTTTGAAATTTCGGTTTAGAGTTTTCATGCAGTGTGTCGAAAACTATTATAATTCTGGGTGCTGCGCTCTATGAGTTCAGAATTTAATAACTGAGCTTACAGATAATTTTTTGTTATTTTGCAAAGTAAATATAGGAAAATCTTTCTTTCAAAATGGTGTTGACGAACTTATACATTTGTTTAACTGCCTTTCTCATGAGCTTTGCAAGCTCCCTTTCCATACTTCGCACACCACTTTCAACATCATCAACGCTTCTATGATGCTGCTTGTAAGATTAGCCGAGTGCTGAACACCAGCATTTGGCAGTTAGTTTTTAAGTGTGACGCACACGTCACAATTCCAAAATAATTCAGAGCGCTCAAAATATGCTTGGTTCAGATGATGGATGTTCACAAGAACAAGCTCGACATGCTGATTCTCTATTCAGAGTTTTATTCCAATAAAAAAGAGAACTGCCAATTCTTGAAATTGACAGATTCGTCCAGATCCCTATAGTGTATTGACATTTCCAATTTGCACTATTGCCATCTAACTTATGTACTTGTTAAAGAATGGCCGCATTCAAGTTTCAATGGGTAGCCTATCTAGGATAGATTTGTATCCATGTTTATTTCTGAACGCCAATCAGCGGTTGTTGATATTTCTCATAGGATATCTTTGTATCTTTAAATTTTATAAGGATAGCTTGGGATCTATTTTTTGTCAACAGAATGTGAATAAGTTTTAACGTGGGAACTAGCAACTAAGCCCTAGTCCCTTGTTATGGCCTACCACACCTGACGGACCAGTTACGAACTGGCGATCGTCGTTGGTACCAAGCGAGATAGAGCAATTACTAAGTATGAAGGTTCTCCCGGCCATGTACTATTGTGAGAGAACCCTCTTTTCCATCCATGCACCAATATTGGAAGCGTGTTAGGTCAACTTCCAAATGTTCTAACCATTGGTGAGGTTTTGGTTATCCAATCAAAAGTTTTACAATGCACTAATGAATTACCGCGAATTTGATACAACCACAGCCACTACGGCACTCCCGAAGGAGCCAGCCCAGATCACTCACAAGAGGGCTCTGCTGGAATAGCAGGATCATCTTGTGATCCCGTAGTACCTTTTCTTGCTCACTACGATCAACAATTGCAGTTTATTAATTAGTCTTCGCTTTGTTCATTTGAAGAAGGAACGATTGGCCTTGGCATAAGATTTTGAACAGCTACTTGGGCTGTTAATAACAGTTCGCTTCAATTATCCCTAAAGCCTACTGTGTTTCGCGGCTTCCGCTACGTTAGGTCCTTTTACTAGATGATCTGGGTAATAACCTCATTGATATCATCTAGCTTCTAGTCCCAATTTCACAGATGCTATGCTCAGTTCCCAGTTCCCAATTACACAGTTCGGAACTTTTGAAACACTTTTGATGATCCGAAGAAGGTCCAAAGAGTACCGAATATCACCATGTCCCAATTCAGCACCTATTTTTTGCCAACAGCTGTTTTTTCATCAGCTGTGTCTTAACAAGGGATTACAACAACACAAACCAATCCAAATCGCTTTAGTTACAAGTTTGAAAGTCGCCAATTTCATTCGGTCTTAAAATGAGATAATAAAATCTGGGAATGGTTCAAAAACGACATTTGAGCTAAAATATGTGTGAAGAACATTGGTGTAACCATTAGAGTACCTATATTATCTAGAGAACCGACTTCAGGGCTTTTTTTCTTTCACCCTACAAACTCCACTGTGAGTATTTCCTCCACATGGCTGAGCATGTATTCGCTGCCCAATGCATTTTAAATGGAACCTCACCAATACAATGATAACTTAATGGATTTTTGGCTCATTTGACTGAAAACAACAAAAAATTGAATCGAAAAATTGAAGACGTCACATTTACAGCTATCACACGTATTCACGGACAGGGAATTCAATAGAATTTTCTCTTAATGTGCTCAAATAAAATTTGCGGGTGTTTTAGGCAAGAGGGGTACGAGTCGCGACTCTAGATAATATAGGTACTCTATGGGTGTAACTCAGATAAATTTATCTGGCGGATGAATTGAAATTCTCTTTAAGCAAAAACCGCTTTTAATGAATTTTCGTACAACTGGGGATTAATCTAACATAATACTGCGTGTTTTTTTTTTTGTAGAAATATAAGATTTATAGAATTATGGTATATTTTAATGCATTCATCAATTTACAATTAGGTACAAACAAATATGCAGTTTGATATCTCATTTTTACAATTTTTATTTAAGAAACACAAAGCCATCTATCGCTATTAAATGCAAATTAAAAAATCAAGTAGCATCATTTTTGAACTTTTATTACAAATTTTAAATCACACTAACTTCTTATGTTACAGATATTATTTGATAAAATTACTTTGCACATCACTGTTCAAAGTTGTCATTTAAAAGAATTTATATTTTTCTTTTTTTACGGCAAAGCTTACTATAAGTAAATGTGTCAAAGATAGTTAATCCAAAGTGATAATGACATGCACGCAGATTGCGCTAACACAACACCTGCGCTGTTTCAATGAAGATGTGACACATTTTATCAATGCAACTCGTTTAGGTGATGGAATATTGCAACTTTATTGCCAACTTACCGCGCATCACAGAGCACATTGCGACTTTGTAATAAAAATTGTCAGATAAACTTCATCAAAAGAGAGTGTGTATCTTTGAAGATACAACTTTTAATCCAAATGATGATACACTTGCAAGGCATATTTAACCTGTTTTTTGGATTTTGTTCTCGTTTGTTTTTTTTTTTTTAAGTTAAAGTTTGTCAATCAATAATAAAGGTGGATGTGGTTCATTTCCGTTTGGGAACTATCTCATTGGAATGCATATAAAGCTCCACAGCATCCCGGTTCAACATCACTGAAGTTATCGCCCGGCTGGCGTCGGTCGGCATAAACAAATATTTACAACAAAAAACCTATATCCATAGCTACGTGTGAAGTTTGTCACCACGTAGATGTACCTATGTATATTTGCACAGAAGAAACTATATTTAATTTAATTTTTTCTGCCTTAACATCCGGAATAGGACGTGTTTTTTTTATTCAATCCAATTCAATATTATGGATCCAAATGCAGCGGCAAATTGAGTAGAAATATTTTACCTATACCGACACATGATTGGGAACAAATATACATATCTACAGAAGTAATATAACAAACGGAAGACTTTCCGATGGGCTTATATAATATTTGTTGTTGATAGATTTCTTAAATGTTTATAGATTCTGAGCACGTTCTATTGACTGAGTTTTTAGGTGTTATTATGCCGGAAGAAGGCACAAAGATACAAAAATTAGAGTACAACTGTATTTCACGAAATCCCTCTTATAATAATTGTTGTTAGTCACCAAATGGGACTCAAATTAAGTGAAAAATGTCTTCTAAAAATAGGTGCCATTTTAAATCAATAGAATTGGCGCCAAATTGTAAATGACACCTCATGTCAAATGGACTTATATTTACCTAAGAAAAACATGAAACAATTAATTCTGTAACTTCGGTACCATGACAGTTAGTAGAGTGCAGTCAGTGGAAATTCAATCTTCGAGTCCCCTTGACGTACAAAAGGAATCTGATGAACATGATCGGGTTGACTTATTCCCACTGTATGGGACAACCCTTTTAAATTTCATATGACACGCGCCTGAGCTAACAGTGATTGTTATCTATCCATATGCTGCACTTAATTGAACCACCTTTTATTGTTTGAAATTTAGATATTTAATTATTCACAGAAAATCAAAATTCCTTAATTTTACGATGTATGACATTTTTTTTTTTAACTCAGCAATAAAAGTTCCATTCCTGAATTTGCATCTCCACTCTCGGCATGAATATTAATTTAAACAAAACAAAAAGAAATATACAACCAAGCTTAACAAAAATGACATGTTTTTTTTATAGTTTATATCACTTTTGTGGTAACTGCGTTTAAGTTATTCAATCTATAGTAAAAAAAAATAAATAGGTTTATGAGAAAAATCGTCCCAACAAAGAATCTTTCACAAAAAAAAATAATAATAAAACCTAAATGCTTTTAAACATAATTTTACAGATTATGACATGGAAACAATAAACTATTAAACCATTTATATATTCTTGTCTGTATCTATATAAACACACGCCCAATCCATATATACATATATCCTAAAGATACGTTTCGACACTTGTAACAGAGCGATAATACTTATTATTTGAATATTTCATCTTCTTGTATAGAAATGCTCATAACTTAAGATCGGAGAACAAGGAGCAAACACAAAAAAGCTGACAAGACATGACACCAAAAATGGAAATGGTATTCAAAATTCCATTTCAAGCTATTCATTGACTTTTAATATAATTTTAATATTATAGTGCTGATGCTGACCCCCGAAACGTTTTGGCCTCCCATTGGGAACTTATATTGCGCACTGTCTTCGTCGTTGTCGAGTTTGGATTTGACTTGACCAACCCATATGGAGGCTTTCAACGGGAAATTTGAATAAAATTTGTTTTATTTTTTTTTTTTTGTTAACATAAGTCGACTAATTTATTGGTAAATTTTGAATTTCTTTAAATGTGTAGATATACCTAGACCACTGAGTCAATAAATTAAAGTCTTGTCAAATTGCATATCAAAAGAGCTTTAGAATTTGTTCAGTTGATTAAATTGAAAATGCTTTGAGCATTTCACCGACTGTTTTTTTTTTTTTTTTAGATGCGAGACAAATAAGAATATAGCATAAAGTTGGTTTTATTTGAACAAAGTTTTAGGTTCAATTTTGATTTTCCTAAGATTTACTGTTGGAAATAAGGCTATTTTCTTTTATATTTTCCGAGCAGATCAATAGATATCAAACACAAATTTGTTGTGCTTTCTTAACTCAGAGCGTTCAGAGACTCAAATTTTGAGTTTTTTTTGTTCGTTTTGAGCGTTTTCAGAGCTTACGCTATGAGCTCAGAATAAACACACTGAACAGGCAAAGTTGAATGCTGCACACATGCAATTGAAAGGTGAAATATCAAATAGTGACAGCCAAGTGTGCCAGGTGTGTTCCAAAATTAAATTCAGAGCGCTCAGATTTCAGAACACGCCTGCTGATGCGAAACAAAAAATCCCATACAAAAATGACAGCGAAACCATAAACGAAAAATCTAGTCTTAAGCTGGAACTATAATGCTCGGAGGGGCACTTCAGTGGTCGGAAGAAAACAAGCGAATACACGGAAAGCATATGGCATGGCTATAATTGCGGAGTGGAGTGTTTCGTTCAACGGAGCGCACCTCCCTTAAGTAAAACTAGTATTTGGTGAAATAGAAATGCCAAAAAGAGATGGACTATAAGTACAGTATGGGTGTGTACAATTTTTGACGATACAAACCCTGTTGCCTAAATTTTTTCAAACAGTTTCAGACCGCCACATTTAGTGCGAGCCAGTACAAAATATCACTTGTGGAACGGGTTTGCACTAAATCCAGTGGTTTAAAACTATTTGAAACTCGTTGTGGAACACACCTACAGAAAGCTTCTCTTCGTTGGTTTTTGACATTAGCTTTAGTGCCCTTCCGACAATTATAGTTCTACCTTTACTTTACGTGCTGCAGTACGCTGTTCGATGAACGAAGTTGATAATCGTTGCATGTTTTTGGGAAAAGTCTACACTCTTTTTTCACAGACAATTAATTACCCAAGCCATTTATTAGAACGAGTTTCAAACAGTTTAGTGCGAAGTCGTTCCACAAGTAAAAGTTTGTACTTTTTCGGACCAAAGAGAGCGCTCATGGGAGACTAAAAAATTTCGCCTTCTTGCCAGATTTGGTCCGAGAAATTTCTGGTGGCTGTTTCGTACTGGATGTCAAATGCCAAGTGTTCGTATGTCAGATTTGGAAAAAATGTCAGTTTGAATTTAAATAACAAAAAAGAATACAAGTAGCTAGGGTTACCCAAGTGTTTCTTTTTTTAGTTTTGCTTTTGGTAGATTTATTATTTTTTGTATCTTTTTATAAATCAGAGGATTTTCTTTGAATGCATGTATAGCTAAGCAAATCTTTTTTGTAGAAGAAAATTCTGTGAAAATTTGTGTACTTATTGTTTATTATAGTTTTTTTCAGACAAATTTAAGTTTCAAAATTTAATATGTTATTAAAAAAATATTTCTTTGCTAAGTTCAATTATTTTCAAACGTATACGTTTCTTTTTTCTTACCACTAAAACTCTGTACAGTGATTTTCTATGAAAATTTAATGACTTATGATTGCCCTACGGCAGCTCTAGTCAAATATTTTTTATGTAAAATAAATAAATAAATTTGGTGGCGCAACAGCTCGTGGAGAACCAGGGCCTAGTGACTTACAACTCTCAACCATTCCTGTGTGCGTGTTATTGGCAGGGATAGAAGGGACCTACAATTTTTTGCCGAGTCCGAACGGCTAGATGAGAAGCACTATTCTTGACAAGTTTACTCTTGGAGGATTTGTCAATTCCTCGCAAGAGGTAGTACCTCGGGAAAAAACATTTCTGTTTTTAGGTGGCAGCGGCTGGGAATCGAACCCAGACCTTCGGCATGACAGTCCAACGCACTAACCATCATGCCACGAGGTACTACGTGATGTAAATTATATATATTTTTTATGTCGTGATGTAAATTAGCGCAAATTAGTGATCGAACCGTTCCCGACATTTTGACAGTTTTTTTTTCTCTCTTCGAGGATTTCATTCCCACTTGTCACAATTTGACATTTAGTCCGAAATAGTGAGAAGAATTTAAGGAACACACCTATTGTGTGCGGAAAATGACTTTTGTGTTTTTTCATGTTTATTTTTGTTATTTCTTTCATTAGAGCGTGGCTGTTTGTGTTGTTTTTCATTTGCATTTGTTTTGATTTTTTGAATTGGTGTAACTGTCAATGAATATTTTTTCACTGTGTTTTCGTAAGAATTTTACTATCTTGTTGGAGACCAACAAAAAATTTTGTTTCGTATCAGAGGCATACTAGGCTTAAAAGAGGAGAAAGTTTATCTTCAAGTTCCAAAAGAGTGTAGACTTCTCCAAAAAATATGCAACAACTGTCAATTTCGTCCAAATCGAACAGCATACTGCAAAACACAAAGGAAAGGCTAGTTTGCTGCTGTTATCAAACGAAATTTTAAGTTGGTCTCCAACAAGACAAGGAAATGCTAACGAAAACGTAGCGAAAAAATTTTCGTTGACAGTTACATCAATCAAAAAAATCAAAACAAATGCAAATGAAACAAAAATACAGACAGCCACACTGTAAAAATAAACACTTGTCATTTTTTCGCGCACATATTAGCCTGGGTACTTAATTGTGCTCGAAAAAGGAGTGTAGATGTCTCCAAAAAATATGCAACAATTATAAAATTCGTTCATCGAACAGCGTACTGCAGACCGAAAAGTAAGACTGAATTTTTCATTTATGATTTCGCTGTGTCATTTTTGTATGGGATTTTTCGTTTCACATCAGCAGCGTACTAGGTTTTAACAATTTTGAAGAGTTTGTTTCACAATGTCTAAGGTTCCTTGGAATAGTTATCGAAAACATAAATTCTGCGTCAAAATATCATAGCAGGAAAACAATGCTATTATAAAATTACTGGAGCCGCTTCCGAGAAACCAAGATACAAAAATATGCGATGCATTTGGTGGATTTCACTTAAGTTAACTTAAAAGAACCAAATCTAAAAATTTCATCCAAATGATTGGTTTCAGAAAAACAAAGCAAAAGAAAATTGGACTCGGTATCTAACTCAGTCTCGTTTGGTCTCGTATAACAAAGTATCATCTCAGTATCGTTTCGGATGCTTTGGAGATGGTGTCGTCTCCGAAACCGATACCAAACGATACCGAGACTTTTCTGGTATCGTGGCCAGCCCAACAGCAGGGATATGCTTCGATTTGAAATGGGGTAATATGGAGCTGATAGTCCAGTTATCGGTCATACTCCCTTCCTCCAATACTTGGTTGATGTATTATATTCCCACCATCGCTCCTCATATAACAGTATTGTAGTGATATAACAGTTCGTGTTTAGCTAATTAGTTGTCTGTTCCCCGTAGTACATTTTGAGTTCGGGAAATTTTTATTGAGTTGTTGGGGTTCCAGTTGTTTTTGAATTTAAGTATGCTTCTTCTGCCATTAATTTTCCAACCATTAAAATTATCCAAATTCGTTATCTTCTTATGTGATCTTGTTCATGTCACCGGACTTAACACATTGCCTTTTTACTGATGATAATATAATAAATGATGAATGTCCAACAACAATGCTATATCTATACAACAATGTTGTGGCGCACCCCACTTCAATTGGTTTATTCATTGTCTTATTGTCAATGTCCAGATGTCAAGGACTCAACTTATATATGCTCGTGCGTATACCGGGTGTTGGTTTTCAAAAAAGGCAAGCAAGCAATTGCTAAACACCTTGACAGCAGCAGCAATAGCAAAGGATCTCACCTCTCTAAGCCGCACACTAAGCCCATTAAATACGAATAGAAAGCCAATAAGTTTGTTATTTGTTTTTGTCCTGGTACAATTGATTTTGACATCGTGTAACGGCAGCAGCAGGTAATTGAGAGGTTTTCTCTTTTCACATCTATAAATACTTCAAAAAAAAGATAAACCTTGTTCGAACGCACATACACAAATAAACAATTTCCTTAAAATCAATATAATGCCATTCAAGTCAAGAAATCCCTGCAAAACTATTTGTAGATAAATTCATTGTACCTATAGATACTTTATGTACGTAGGTACATGTCGATGTCGGTATAATAAAATGTATCTATATTGCCACCGCAATTTCTAGGGGTTTTGCTGGTTTGGTTGATGTCAAAAAATGGGCAAGGGAATGAGCAATAGAGGGCCAATGTATCTATGTATGTTGAACTTCAAATTATTGTTGTTTGAAACATAAAAAAGGGGCTCACACCCAAGAGGTCTAACAAAGCGGAACCGTTTCACAACTGTGTTTAAGGGTTTTACTTGAGGTTTGTTTTTTTGAAAAAAAAATTTACAACAGTGTGACTTTTTGAATAGTGCGATGCTATTCAATCACACTTGAGTTTGTGTTGTCAATGTGTGCCCCTCTGAGCACCCTGCTGTGTGACATTAAGCATTACTTTCCCGCATCATCCCTTTTTACCAGATGCATTCACATATAATGGCATCCTCTTGAAAATCATTTGGGAGGTAATCGCAAAGGTATAAGTATCATATTTGCTGAAAATGAGAGGGGCGAGGGCTCTTCAATCTATGCAATCCGCCGCATTTAGTGTTTAGAAAAAAAAGTGATAAATCTAAGAGTTTTATAGCTCTCTAGCCTCTGGGATTATGACGTGTGGAATATGTTGCCGTTTTATTTTTATTTTTTTTATTTAATAAACACGACATGCCCGTTGTCCGTAGGAATTTATTGGAGTGTATTTTTGTTGTTATTTTAAAATTTTGAAAACATTATAAGTTATTTAGTTATATTTAGATACAAAACGTTCATTTTCATCTGAGATTTAAGGAATGTAGTAGAATTTTTAATGTTCTGTGTATCTTCTATTCTTTCTTACTTATGGGTGCAGTACGAGATCCCGTAGTACCTGTAGGACTGTCATGTGCCAAATATCTGGGTTCAATTCTTAGCCGCTGCCACCCTAAAACAGAAATATTTTTTCCAAGGTACTGCCACTTGCGAGGAACTAACAAATCCTCCAAGAGTATACTTGCCATGAATAACTACTTCTCCTTAAGCCGTTCGGACTCGACAAAAACTTGAAGGTCCCCTCCATTCCTGCCTAACAACACACACACAGGAATGGTTGAGAGTTGTAAGTCACTAGATCCTAGTTCTCCACGAGCTGTTGCGCCTACAAATTTAAATTTACGAAATCCTAAATCCCGAATAATGAAATCTCGCATTTTTTTAATCTTGCAAATTAATAATCGTAAATTTCGACAACCTCGCAATTATAAAATCTCGCGTTTACATCTAGCACAAAAAAGTTTTTTTAAAATGATGCAATTGAGAAATCTCGCTTTTACATCTCACACCAAAAAATCTAAAAAAAATCAACCAAAATCTCGCAATTTTAATTTTCGCATATCAAAATCTCTCATAACAAACATTTTGCAAATTAAAATATCACAGTAAGATTTCTTCTGCAGTTTCACCTTGAAAAATAAAAACCCTGGGAATCAAATAAGAAAACTCGAAAATAAATAACTTTCTCTTTGGCTATTATTGTTTTCTAAAGAATTTACATCTCGCAAAATATCAACCGAAATCTCGCAATTTAAATTCTCTCATATTAAAATATCGCAAAACTAAAATTTTGAAAATTCAAGTAACACAGTAAAAAATAAAAATCCTGCGAACCCAATAAAGAAACTCGAAAGCGAAAAACTTTTCCTTTCGACTTTAATTGTTTCCCAAAACGATTTCTTAAAAATTAAACCAATTTACTCGACATTTCAACTGATATAGTTTTTATGTTCTTTTTAAAACAATTTTTAAACAATAACAATTATGAATAAGCTTAAAGTACCTATACCTAGGCAAAGCACTTGATTTATTTGGCAGAAGCAAGGAAATCACGCTAAGTTTAATTGCATTGCGAAAAATACATTTTCTTAATCAAATCCTTGCAAATTGAACTTCCACGATTTTTGAATTTGCAAGATTTTTATTTAAAAAAATGTATGCAGCGGAATTTTAACTTGCGAGCTTTTTGTTTGCTGCATTTTGTAATTGTGGGATTGCTAAATAACGACTTTTTTTGATTGCGAGCTTATTAAAAAGCCAGACTTTCTAATGGCGAGATTTCGTTATTTGAGACTAACTGCCAATACAGAATGGCAGCTCAAAAGAGGTAAAAAAATTTGAGATTGAATAGAACAATGATGATTTTCTTAAATTGACATAAAATTTACTTTATTCGAAAGATAATCTTCTGGAATTATTATTATACTAGTACGTCCAGCCCTCGAAACTCGAGAGCTAATAACATTATTTGTCAATAAAAGCTGTCTTTAGCGTAGAGAAAATCCGATACCTCGTTTACATGGAGAATTGAATCCGAATTGAATCAGGATTTAGGTCCATGTAGATCTGTAACTCCGCGAGCTGGATCGAGTAAAAAAAAAATGTATGTACCTAGATCGAAGGATTAAAGAATCGAGATTTCAGTTGCTTGTTTTTGTGCGTGCGTAATTGTGTATTTTGTTTAAAGACTGTTGAATGTTGTTCTTTTGGCTTATTTTCAATTCCATTTCAATTCAATCTTTTGATCTAGAATTGTCATAAACCTGGTCGAAATTTCGATCCGGATTGAATCCGATCCTTCCATCTTCTCATGTAAACGTGTTATGAGCTACTTTTTATTATTTTCTGCAGCACTGAACGCTGCCATCAGCTATCTTTCCAGTCAGTGCTATCCAGCTATCTTTCCAGTCAGTGCTGGAATATTGGATGGTTGGCGGTGAGAAAAAATCAAAACGTCACATTTAGGTTACGACAAATAAAAACAAATAATTGCTCGGTCTCGGGTCGTTCTTGTTCGCACTTATTTTGCAATATTATTTTATTGTTGTTTTGGTTTTTGTGGTGTTATTATTTAGTGGTGATATTATTTAATTAATGTTTGCATTCTGCACTTCTCTGCAAAAGACCGTTCCAAGGATATATAATTTATATGCTTTTGGCTTTTGTAGACCGCGCTAACTATACCACAAAATTCGTGTGTGCCGTTTTATATGAGATATGATTTCTGGCATATAACCGCCACGGCCGGCTCGGATGTAGTCTATTCTGGTGGTCCAATTTTCGATGACTTTTTCCAATATTTGTAGCAGTATATGGACAATAATGCGCCGAATGCTGTCCCTTAAGTAGTCAATCGTTTCGGGCTTAGAGGCGTAGACTAGCTATTTGAAATATCCCAACGTTTCCTTCAATAAATCAATTGTGGCACGAGCTATGTGACATGTTGCGCCATCCTGTTGAGACCATAGCTCCTGCACATGATGGTTGTTCAATTGATGAATAAAAAAGTGGTCACCATTGGCTGTAACGTTCTACCCAGCATCGTTTTTAAAGAAGATACGGACCAATTATTCCAGCAACCCCTAAAGCACACCAAATAGTCAGTTTTGGTGGATGTAACGGTGTCTGAACATACACTTGAGGATTATCATGACTCTAAAAACGGCAGTTTTGTTTATTGACGTATCCATTCAACCAAAAGTGAGCTTTATCGCTAAACAAATCGCGTGATCCGTTTTTTGAGCAGACCATGATGTTCAAAATAAATTTGAATAATTTTGAAGCGTTTTTCAGTCTAATCATGTTGAAATGCCAAACCAAACTAAGAATGAATAACTTGACAGCTGACAAAATGGCCGCCAGTTATAATAGTGTTGCCAACTTAAGGTTCTATAACTTTTAAAAGAACACCCTACACATATAATTGTGCGTATCAAATTGAAAGTAAAAAGACTTCAAACAACTCTCAAACAGCTGTCCAGACAAGGTAATGAAATCAGCTCACAGAGGGGCTTACAGCTTTCCGAGTGTAAATCAAGGGTTTTGAACAGAATGTTTTCTGAAATGGAAATGCACCTTAAGATATAAATAGATCTTACGGGAACATTTTATTCAAAATAAACCAAAATAAAAAAATAACACCTTTCAGGTAGTAATCGTCTTATAATCGACTCAATCGGGGGTGTTTGCATCCAACCTTAAACAATTTTTTTTTCTTGTATCGACTATCGACTCGTCCAATATACCTGCATACGTCCTATCTCATGCGAATCAACCCATAAAGTATAAAGCTTCTGACAAATGAAAATCTACAGAAGGTTTCTATTTTTAGCTTTTCAAAAATGCACCAGATAGCATCAATTTTCAATTGACAACGCCATTGGCAGTATTGCCAACAAAGATAAACAAAAAGCTATAGAATAGATATAAACCTTTTTCTCCACATGATAACTCTTTATTAAGGTAGGTATAACTTGTAGAAACTAGTTTGTTTGCAGCACATTTAAATGTACCACAAAAAAAAAAAAACACGAGAACCAATAATTTGTATAATTTAGCAATTTCGGAAAAGTGTATTTATAAAATCGATCAAATTTAAAGTAGGTATACATAGCTACAATAATATTAAGGCTGAAGTTTTTTTTTACGTCAGCCTTTTGTTTAAACAATTTGTACAAATATACATATAGTGGCAGCGGCATATATCAAAGATATTATACGAATAGAAATTTGTCATTGTTTAATTCTTAAAACCACATAAGGGAGCCATATTTATTTGCACAGCTTACTTTGCATTATGTGTATATTATGTGCACATTCATGTAAGTGATGTGTAGAATGCTGTTAAAATAAAAAAATATATTTTTTTAAACTTTTATACTTGTACCTTTTATTTGCATGGGTTTATAATATTTCGTAATTTTTCAAAACATGTAATAAATAAGAATTAGAAAATATGACTTATTTATATACTCGTTACTTTTATACCTGCCGCTTATACATGGAAACTTCTCACCTTAATGAAAAAAAGTGTTACTTTCATCTACTAGCAACCGCTAGCAATGTATTCATGGTAAAAATGACATATTTGCTAGAAGAACAAATTAAGTTAACCTTTAAATTTTTAAACAAGAAGAAAGGGAGTGAGTATTTTTATTTTTGTGTTAAATATATAAAATTTTAGCATTTGAAAAATGCATTGAAAAAATTCTAAGTGCGGTTTTAAACTTAATTTTCTCTACAAAATTGTAGAATAAGCATTTTGTAGAGTAGGAGCTGATAAAAATTTTTTGGAATCGATTTGAAGATGAATATCAAACAGTATGAAGGCATAATACCGCATCTTCATATAGAATATTAGGAGCTGCCAGGTCCTCTATTTATTATAGGGGTGGGAAATGGAGACTTTTCTCATTTTGTTTGAAATTTTTATTTTTGTAATTGCAAATAATGCTCTGTAAATTTCTGTACATTTTCAGGATTTGAATAAAAGAACTCAAGATAAAACTTAACCATATTGACTTCTTTTTGGAGACTTTTTTATTTACTTGTTTAAGCCTAGTAGCGTAGATCGAGCAAAGACTAATTTAATTCTACATTTTTTTTCTTAAGACAAATTTTGAAGGTTTAGAGATAAAAAAGTCAAATGAGAACTGTAGCGTAGCTATAGAAATTTAAACAAGCTATAAAATTACCTTCAATTTACATAAATTCGAAAATTTTATATACAGAAATCAGATTTTTATCAAAAAATTTGCAGAGCAAGAAAAAGTCAACGCCTGTGCTTGATGGGGATAAATATCTATAATGTGGATGGATGAGAATACCTCTAAAAAGTCTAAAATTTAATTTTTTTTTACTTCTTTGGAAAAAGATATTTTCAGGGCAATTGGTTGATATTTGGACTAAATTATTTTTTTTTATAAAAATATAGTTTATTCTTCTTTTTCCAAGGTATCAATTTTCAGATTTCATTGACAGATGGCTACGATGTCGATGGATTAAAAAACCTCTGAAAATTCCAATTTTTTTTAATTTTCTTCTCTGGATTTCAGAGGAATTGGTAGATATTTGGATTGATATGAACTTTTCCCGTCAAAGTATAATTTGTCCTTCATCTTTTAGGCCATTAACTGTTAAATTTTATTGAAAGATGGAAGCGATGTCGTTGGTTTAAGAAACCTCTAAAAATTTTGAAATTTTTGAAAGTATTTTTACTTCTCCGGAAAAAAGTGATTTTAGGGAAATTGGTAGACATTTGGATCAAAAATAGCTTAAATAGTTCTTTTCTATCTATCAATTATATAATTTCATTAAAGGATAAATGTGATGTTGATAGATAAAAAAAAAACCATGCCAAAATCGGAAATGTTCACTGGTCTACTGTTCAAGAAATCCAATTGAATTTGCCAAATCAGTTTGCTTATTCTAACTCGATTTAAAAATAAATTTAAATTTTGAATGGAAGAAAATATTATCCGAATTTGTAATGTGGCCCTTTTTTACTCTTTCCCATTAGCTACGCCACTGATTGATTTAAAACAGCTGTTCTATTTATTCTATTCTTACTTCTTATGTCATCATTTTCTTTACGAATCTTACATTTAATTTTGTCATGCTTCCTCAAAAAGTCTTTATAATATATATAAAGAATGAAACAGGGAGATGATTTTAGTTTACAAAAAGCGAAATATACATAAGACGTACAAATTAAGTGGAGACTTTTTTTTTACCTTTTCATGTACAGCGGTTAGGTTAGGTTAGGTTAGGTTAAGGTGGCTGTCAGTAAAACTGCTGACACACTTAGGCCAGAATAGGCCCATTGTGATACCACATAAAGAATGCGAGGTAATCCTCGTTAATTAAACCAGTTGGAGCTTTTAATAAAGCGATGGAGACTGTGAATGTCATTTTATTTAAGTCACTGGGATCATTGAAGAAAAAATTTCCTAAGTGTGTTTTGCGTCTTTGAGAAAGAGCAGGGCATGAGCAAAGAAGGTGTGGGATAGTTTCTTCCTCCTCCTCTTCCATGCAGCTTCTGCAGAAATCATTTGAAAAGACACCAAGTCTATTGGCGTGTTTACCTATGAGGCAGTGTCCAGTAATGACACCAATTGTGGAGCTAATATGCAATCTACTCAGAGATAACAAACATTTCGATCGCTTCGGATCCAGTGTTGGCCAGATCCGTTTTGTCGCCAGACAAGTAGTGATACCTGTCCATCTGCTATTTGTCATCATCATAGAATCTTGCTTAAGCATAAGTTTACATGTAGCGATCGGTATTCCAATGTTCATCTTGCAAGGTGATATTGGTGTACTAGTTCCTATCCTGGCGAGTTCATCGGCTTTACAGTTTCCTGGAATATCTCTGTGTCCCGGCACCCAGAAAAGGTGAATGTTGAACTGTTCTGCCATCTCCATTAGAGACGATCGACAGTTTCGGGCAGTTACGGAGTTTGTAGAAACAGATCCTAATGATTTAAGGGCAGCTCGGCTATCTGAGAAGATACGGATATTCAAAGTAGATATTACATTTTCTTTGAGCCAAGATAAAACTTCTTTTATCGCCAGGATTTCCGCTTGGAACACGCTACAATGATCGGGGAGACGGAAGGAGAGACTAATGTTTGTACAGCGGTTACAACTGTCAAATTTTGCACATTAGCTGTGTATTGCTTGGAAAAAAATCCGAGATAAAATTTGTCCTGGGAAAAATTTTTAAATGGGAAATAAATTATAAAAATAAAAAAAGTGACATAACGAAATCATAACGACAAATTTAGTTCTTTAAATTTTGTACTGAATATACGCTGTTCTAAGAGCTAAATTAAAAAAATCCAGCAGATTATTTCGAGAACTCTACACACTTCTTTCGTACAGAATTAATTGCCCAGACCATTAAAATGTGGTTTCTTTCATACTGACCGATGATTTGTTTGAATTTGCATTTGTTGAATCGATGAAGATACCCCATGCATGTTTTTCGTGGGGGCTTGCCCTTTATCTTGTATGGTGGTGTTGCGAAATGCGAACACAGGAAATTTCAAATAAAAATGACATAACGAAATCATAAACCAAATATTTCATTCTACTTTTTATTTTGTAGTCATTGAATTGATTATTTGAGAGAAGTCTCCACTCTTTATTTTTTTAAGCTTAGGACACTACTCATAAGCAAAAAATAGTTCTATCGTCTTCAACAAGACAACAAAATATGAACGGAAGCGAGGCATGCAAATATTCATTGATGGTTAAGAAAATTATAAAAAGAAATGCGAAATCATCTCAGGCAACGTATGTTATAATGGAAAAAAATACAACAAAAATAAACAAGAAAAACCCTTATACTACTTTTCCTGTCACAATTATTAATTTGATCTGTGTGAGAAGAGTGTGTAGAATTCTCCAAATAATCTGCTACAGCTATGAATATCGCTCGTCGAATAGCGCACTTACTGCAACATAAAGTACAGAAATATTTTTTTCCTTCATAACTTCGTAGTGACATTTTGGTATGGGATTTTTTCATTTCACATCAGCAGCATACTAGGCTATAAAATTAAAATTCCCAGACTATTAATAGAGTGCCAAAAATTAACATTAGACTTATTTTTTCCAATTTGTTCTTGTTGTTTCTTTCATCACAGCTTCGCTTTGTGTAATTTGTCTGCCTTTTTTTACATGCTTCCAATTTTTGTATGAAACTCTACATGAATATCCTCTGTTCTTTTGTTTCCGTGCGCATTTAGTTGTCTTGTTGGAGACCACAGAAAAGTTTAATTTCTCAACTGTAGCGTACTAGCTTTTAATGGTCAGGGCGATTAATACTGAGTGAACAAAAAGTGGAGACTTCTCTTAAAACTTAATCTCCACATTCAAAATTCGACTATGGACCTATGTTCCACCAAAATGGGTTATAATTCAAAACTATATATTTTTTTTAAAGATTGGCCATAATTATATTAAAAAAAGTTTCTCAAGATATGGCTCTGATGTGTGCAGGCCCATTTCATCTAATAATGCTTTGATTAAACTTTAATTGCATATTTTTGAAGGTAGATATATACATTTCTGAAACTCTCCAATTCGTGAAACTGTTTAATGCTTAATTAAGTTCTTTAAAATTTGTAAAACTATCACATTTTTGTCAAAAATATTGTGTCGGGCAATTATTAATTATGTGTGAAAAATAAGTGGAGACTTAGATATAGTAATCTACTACCGTTTTCTGTTTTATTGACATGTCACTATCAAAATGCGTACTGCAAAAGAAAAATCATAACGAAATTTTTCGTTTCTGATTTCGTTGTGCCAATTTCTGTATGAAAATTTTCGTTTTGCTTCAGCTGCGTTCTATACTTAAAGTCCGTCTTTCAAAGTAAATTTTTTGAAAAGCAATTTAAAGTGCTTACAAATAAAATAATATTGGGACACACTCTAAATGTGTTTCATGTGAATCAAACAAGATAAATATACAATGCTAAATAATAATACAAAATTGTCATCATCAGCGAATGTTTCGCGTCGGATTGGGAGAGCCTTTAATTTGTTAAAAAAAGAAGGATATGTTTCGATAAAGTATCAAATATCATATGAACAACTTAAAAGGTCAAAAACAAAATCACATTGTCATTCTAGCTACTTTTTTTCATATACATACAAAAAAAAAAAAAAAAAAACAAATCTAACACGTAGGTTTAAAACAAAAATTGAAAAAAAAAATTAAATGCAGATGATACTTTTCTCTAACATAACCATCTTCGGTCATATATTCAAATGTCAATATTTTATCTCACTTGCCACTTCATACACACAAGCACACAGTGCGCAATGAAATTAGTAGGTCCAGATCAAAGGCGATTGGGATCGGCTAATTTATGGGTTGACAAATAAAAAATAAAAAAAAAGAACAGAAAAATAGATCTTAACATACAAAAAAAAAAAAAATAAAGAAAAACAAGCAACCAAATCTGACTACCATATCAAGAGGAAAATTTATTTCCCAAAACGAAATAAAGAAGTGCGGAGCAAAATAAAAAAAAAATCTATAAAATATCTACAACACAGCATCTTCACAGACTAATAAAAGGGAAACCGCCCCACCAGGAATGGACTACGGGAACGTCAATAAATGCCTTATTGACATACGTCTTTCAGCATTCGACCTCGGTTAGACTTGATATTGATACTAGGAACCAGCTAGCCAGCGCGAGGGGATCGCAGAGGAGCCACCGTTACGGTCATTCCCAAAAGGCTACATTCCAACCATCTTCGCCGGGAAAGGTTATAAATGCAAAGGTACAATGTATTGTATGTCTATGGATGTGGATTCGATTCGAATTCAAGATCCGTTTCAGATTCGGGTGAGAATTAAAGAAAAGGAATATATTTGTTCCTCAAACAACACAGTGTTAATAGCTAAACGTGTAGATCGAATAATGCTGCTTCTGCTGCTGCTGGATCAAAGTCGTTGACCGAGCATCCTTTTTCTTGTTGCTGTTGTTGGTGATGCTTGGTGGTGGAAGAGACACTGAGAGGAGAGTTGAAAAGCATGAAAATTTTAAGGTTCTTTGGCCGATCGGCCTATAGGTATGTTTGCTTGAACAAACGTTTGCAGGTGTCATTTTGGTATTTGTTTTCTTTTTAATTTATTTGTAAGTCAAACTAGAGAAGATCTGGGTTAATAATGACAGAATTGGACAGAATAGTTTAAGAATACAAAACTATATTTGTAGAAGCAGCCCACCCACCTTTGATGCAGCAAGTTTCACGTGCGGATCAAAAGAATCTCCAACAATTTTGGTTAAATCTTGAGTGGTACTTAACCATGTACATATTTATTATTTATCAATAGTCAACTGTGGCCGAAGAAAAAAGTAAGTTTGTTCTTTCTGCATTAATTTTATCTGCCAATTTTATTTTTTTAAGGCTCTGAAAAGTTTTGTGTAAGGGGATTCCCCTTCTCTAGTCTAGAAAAACTTGTCAAATACTTGTGAGGCCCTTTCTGGTAAGAACTTGTTAGTAGTTCATAAGAACTACCCCTACTACCATCCATCCTACAATCGTTAATAAATTAGAGTTTATAGCATGAAGTTATAAATTGTCCACATTGCAACTATATCATGAAGAATCAATGGTTGAGTACTAAAAAAGACAAGTTTTATCTTATTGTCTTGTTACTGCTTCAGGCAATATAAGTACACATATTGCTTTCCGTCCACTTTAATACTTTAATAGTAGTAAAAGAAGCAGGGCAGTAATAAGATCCCTCCATCTGTCTCAATTCGAAACAAGTGGCCTTAGCAGAGGCCACTGACAAATATCCTGAGACGTAGCTTTCACCAAAACAGTTGACCTCCAGGTTGTTTTTGGTCTTCCAATACGTCTTGCACCCTGAGAATTTAATTCAAAAGTTTGTTTCCTGATGTGATTATCTGGTTTCCTCAATATATGGCCAATCCGCTACCATTTTCGTTGCATAATGTCTGCATCCACCTTTTGCTGGTTGGTTATATTCCATTGTTCATCATTGGATATGGTTTTTAGCCAACGGATCTTCAAAATGTGTTACAGACATTGGTTAGCGAAACCCTGTTACCTGCATGGTTTCTATGTTGGATTCAAAGAGTCTCAACATGGTGCGAAGTGATATTTTACTCGAATTCCACGAAGGAGGGAAGATTTCAAATGCACAGCTGGCCTTACTAATTCTGATGTAAGCATCCAGGTCTGCTCCACCATCAATCGATACACAACTACTCAGATAATTAAACTTCTTGGTCTCCTCAATGGTCCTCTGCCCTAGAATAATCTACGGTCGAGTGTTTTACCCGGTGTACTTCATTTTTGTTTTGATGTTGTTGGTGTAAGCCCCCAGAACAAGCCACCTCTACGTTTAGCTCCAGTGATTGACATATTATCGTCGGCATAGTCTATATAGCTGAGCTGGTCAAATGGTCTCCATTGTAATCCATGTCTTTCGCTTGAGCCCGCTGTGGCATCAGTCATTACCTCGTCTTCGTGGTGCACCTCGAAAAGGTCGAAAAACTGGAGAATGAAACATCTTGCTTTATTTTAGGATGGTAGTAACTTTCTTCGTAGGAATACACCCTCGCAACCAGGCGTCTATTTCCGATTTACCCATTCAAAAACCTCTTCAAAGTCAAAATAAACATGAGGTATAGAGCTGTAATTGAAACTTTGACGATTCCCCAAGCCTATAATTTGCAGGAAGTTAATGAGATTGAGTCAAGATCGATCATTGCAAAAGCCCATTTGGTGCCTCCTAAGCTTAGACTCGATCCTAGGCTTTATCCTCCCGAGAAAAATAGTTGCCATTGACTTCGGGAACACGGACAAAACGGTTATACAATGCCAATTGCTACAGTTCATGAGAATAGGGATTCACTGGGATAGGTCTTACATTCTTAAACATCCATTATCAGTGGTTGAAAAATGCATGAACTTGCTTCAGGATCAGCTTTCAGTAACTCGCTGCGATCATGTCATCAAATTCAGCTGATGCTTTATTTTATTTAAGAAGGTGAATCGTGGCTTCTATCTCTGCAATTGGTGGGGGACTAGTGTTAATACCCCTGGAAGACCTGCGTTGATGACCCACATTCGCATCCTGTACATCGTTGAGCAGTGCACTAAAAAGATTTTTCCAATTCTGCAGCAGATCTTCTATAGCCACCAAGACATCAATGTCTTTGGAGATTTTGTGCAGTTGCCATGTATCACCTCTTTCTGTAGCTATTTCTACAAACTCGGCAAGTTCATCTACCATAACCATAGCTCTCTTGTCACCTCTCACACATCTTTGCTCTTTCTTATGGACTTCGACGTACATTTGGGCCAGTTAAAAAGTTTGTATTGAAAAGCTTGTCTCCTTGTGAGCTCCGCTGGATAACAGCTGTGCATAATCTTAATATAGCCAACATAATAAACTGGTCGATTTGATTTTCGGTTCAACCATCATCGCGAGATTCCCATGCAATTTAGAGACAGGTGGAGCCAAAGAAACCCTAATTGCAACTAGCATAATAGATGTCTTCGAGTCTATCCCCATTCTAACTGACGTAACTTAAGTCGTGTTTTCCCATAACGCGTTGGAGACCTAAGTTGTTGAAGCCTGCTTCTACGAACGTTGTATTGAGCTGGTTGGATCCGTGACTGCTTTGTCCACTTTTAAAAAATCAGTTTAAGTTTAGTAGAAACAGCTTTTTTCTTGCTTCTTCTTCTGTGAAATTATGAACGAAATTGTTGTTCATTGACGATCGGTAAATATTATTAAAAAAATGGTTTTGACCAAATTGCCAAATTTAAGCCCTTTGCTTTATATTTTATTGCACTTGCGCCATTAAAAATGATTCTGCATGACAATCACAACACTTAAGCAGTTTCTAGATCCAGCAGATTAACCAGTATAACTGGAATCATTATACGTTTAGCTATTTCTGACACCTTGAGATGTCATCTGTCATTTCGATAGATCCTTATATTTATGAAAACTTAACTCTTATAAAATGTATGTTATATGCCTACATTTTGACCCCACTGTCCAAGTGTCCACCCAAGCTTAGCGCCTTATATCTCTTTCATGTCATATCACATCACATCACATCACTGGAATGAAGAAAATCCATTAAATAAAATCTCAGGATTCCCAACTAACATAGGTACCTGCTTATGCCCAATGCTATACTACCTACTATGGCAATCGAGCAATCGGGCAATCGAAAAAGCCACAAGCAAAATTCCGATTAAGTCGTCGTTAATACCTCGTAACCACTTTTAATCGTTTTTCATCTGCGATACATTCTTTTGTTTTGTTTTTGTGTAAAAGGCTACTTCCAGACATTGTATCGATTTCAACATGTTGGTCGCGCCAGCGCGCAACACGCTCACTTGTCTCCAGAAAAAGACAAACTGTCAGATTTAAAAATTATACCAACAGAAGAAAAAAACACACAAATCTATACAAGGAAAACCCCATATCCAGGTTCGAAGTTAAGACATCATCCACAAGTCGTTGTTTTTTTTTTTTTTTTTCACTGTGCGTCGCCTTCGGTCAGTCATCACAGAGGTCCAGGAGGATTGGCCGAACCAGCCCGGATCGGTCCCGAGCAAGTGACAAGCCCTGGCGATAAGATTATCTGAAATTGATCGTTTTAGATGATGTGGTGGCATTCGAACATGTACTCAATATTTTATGTCCCCGGACAGATAAGTCGCTGAGAGTGATTCTGATCAATGACTTTTGCTCCAGCTGGCTGGAACCCAAAGATGTTTTTCTTTCGTTTTTTTTTCTTTCAATTTTTGTTTTGTTGTTGTTTTGTTTTTGTATTTTTTTAAGGTAGGTAGTTTTTGGTTTTGGGTATTTTCTACCACAGCAAGACTCTTATCTCGAATTGAGATCCAGATTTTTATATAGTGAGCGCTCTCAGGTCAGCATTTTTGGATGTGATTTAATAAAACATTATCTCAATGGGTGGAGGATGGATACACACTGGGAGCTGTCAGTGAAATATCTGAAGTAGTTCCAAAAACATCTTATTCAAATTAATATATCGTCATCGTCACATATACACGCAGATGGATATAACTTTATTTAAGGTAGGTACACATTTTTAAAGTAGCCAACCATTCTGAACATGGGTTTTAGATAAAATTCATGAAATACGAGATTCGATACTGTGGGAATTTGATTTCAAAATAAGATAAAAAAACCTTGATGACGACACTGACTGTGTCGTGGGCAGAAAGCTTGTGGAACATCTATTTTAGTGCTGGATGAATTTTATGGTTGAAATCATATCAGATCAGCAAGGTACTCATAAAATGGTCACTCAATATTTTATTAAATTTCTTACGAAATTTATGGATGATCTTACAATTCTATTCCAAATTGTATTTTATCAAAATGTAGGATCATCCAACGAAAAGAGTCATTTTCATTTGGGTGCCATTTTTGAACGGTCAAGTTTCAACAGTCATTACGATGACTTTTAACATGTAAAAACTAAGAGGTTGATGTTTGATATTTTTAGATCACACTCACGCTTATCGTTGATTGGGTAAGTATACAAAATAATTCCGATAAGACTTTTCACCATTTGTCTGCAAAGAAAACTGTCACATCGTGGATGAAGACCCAAGGAAATAGTGCAACAAACTCTCTATCCACAACGAATGACAGTTTGGCTCTGTTTTTGAGAAGTTTGTGTCATTGGATCGCATTTTTCTGGAAAAATTAACTGCGGATTGCCAATGATCGTAAACTTTGATACTTTATATGAGTTCTAAGGTTGATTGCGAATTGTTATTATAGAGTATAAACAAGGAAAATGATTACTAAAGAAAGTGTGAGGTTAAATTCGAGTGACTTTTTCATTCGCAGGTTTGTGGAATGTATCCAGGTGATGTGGATTGCAAATAGGTGTTTGACAGTTCGCAAAAAATTTCTTGTTGGTCGCGTAAAATGCATAAAAATGCTTAATTTTACAGTTTAAACTTATTTTAGATAGTTTTCTATTTAAAATTGTAAGTAGGACTGTTAACTCATTTTTAAAATAACAATTTTTGATATTTGTGCTTGAATCGTCTTAACACATTTATTCTTATTCGCCGGTTGCAGCTTGTGTAAAAAGTACTTTAAAAAATTTTGCTCGAATTTTACCTCACATTTTGTTTAGCACCTATTTTACTGGTTTATATTTTATGGCAATGATGACAATTGGATCGAAACATTTTTACCCCAAAAATATTAGATCGTCCTCACTCTGTTAAGTAATAAAATTTCAAATTCTATTGACAGATGGCTAAACAATATTAATGGCTTTCTAAATCTCTACAAAATCATAAAGATTCAAAATAGTTGTTTTACTGCTCTAGAAAAAATGTGACATTGACATTTGTATCGAAAAAAACTTTTTCCGCCAAAATGCAGTTCGTCATCTGTCAAGCCATAGACATTCAGATTCCATTTAAGTATGGCTATACAATAATCAGAAATGTTCACAGGAAGGTAAATCATTTTTGATTGATATGATTGATTTTTTGACACATAAAACTAATAGGATCTAAGTGACAGGAGTGTTATACACCCGTCTCTTTTTATCTGACGTTTGTTTATCTTTATCTTCGCAGATCAATGCGGCCTATAAAATAAAACTATCCCTTTTCGAATTTTTAGTTTTTTTATTTAACGTAATAATATACTATCAGTCGTATTTATAAACTTTTTCTAACTTTAGATAGCCGTACAACTCCAAAACGTTATTAGTAAACTTTGTTTACTGTTGTCCTAAAGCTGTTTAACTTGGACAACGGCATTGGTTGTCTAGGATTTGTCTGAATTGACATTTTATTTAATTATATTAGGCATATTTCCAACTATTGAGGGCTTTTAAAAAACTGTCTAACTAGTCAACCGCCTAAAAAATCTAATAAATAAGACTGTATGTGTCTAAATAAATAATATATAATTTAATTTATCTTTGTTATTTGAATATTTTGTAAACGGATCCCTTACAGCTCACGCCTGAAGAAATGTGGTCCTCCGGACGGCACCAACTACAGAGGCATTCTTCCATCTCGTACAAGATTTTCTCTGCTGCAACAACAGTCTGTTAGGTTCATATCAGTGTGGCCTTAGGGCAGGAAAGTTCACCATCAAATATTTGCACTATGGCTGATCTTGGAAAAAAACCAGGAGTTTTAAATCACTACCCACTACCTTTTCATTGATTTCAAGACCGCGTGTGACAGCATTAATAGAGACGAGCTATATAGAACCATGTCTATAGAATTGGCAGTCCTCACAAACTCACAGGATGACGATGGAGAATGCACACTGCTCCATTAAGGTCGGCCCATACCTATGATGTCAAAAAGGATTTAAACAAAGCGACTAGCTGTCATGTGGTTTCTTCAGCAGCGTTCTTGAAAGAATTGTGCAAAATTCTCATATCAACATTAGAGCCACGATCTTTCAAAATTCCGGCCAACTACTCGCCTATGCTAACGATTTTGACATAATCGGACGAACAAAGCGTGATGTTAGTGGTTCTTTCGAGAGTATTGGGGAGGAAGCCATGAGAAGATAGGTGAATGAAGGCAAGACTAAATACATTCTGTCAACATGAAAGGACACCCAACACCGACGTCTCCCCATCAGAACGTCACTATAGACAGGTAGACAAATAAACTCCACTATAAACTCAGCGAAGAAGAAAAAAAACTATTCTTGCCATTTGCTGTTTCTTTGGGCTAAGAAGGCAATTGAAAAGCAGAGCCCTCTTTAGAGCAACTGAAGTGTTCCTGTATTAGACCAGGGTTGCTATGTCTTGAACTAGTTCTATTGCCAAATTTGAAAAACTTTGTAGCTCATACCAAAACATTTTTCTTATAAAAATGGGAGTTCTGGTAACAACTGACAAACTGAATGATATTTTTAAAGTGAAGATCATTGCGGTTGGCTTGAAATGTCAAATGAAATGAGTATGTTCAGTTAAAAAAATGAAGTGCAAAATTGTGGAATGCTTTAAGGATGTGTAAAGTGAACAAAAAAAAAATGCCCAAGATTAGATTTGGGCTACTTATAGCCCAATTATGATTGGGCTGTCATACTAAAATTGTTTTCGGCAATTTTGGAAAAATAATAGAAATATGGTAAGCCTGTATTAGACGCCTATCATCCCCGTCCTCATCTATGATGCAGAGGCATGAACACTATTAATGGTAGATAAGAACGCTATAGGCTGTTTTGAGAGGAAAATTCTCCGGGTGATTTCTGGTCCCGTCTGCATAGATGGGATAGATGGTAATAGAAAAGAATATACAACAACAAAGTGTACGGGCTATACAGTGACACCGACCTAGCCACTAAAGTAAAAAAGCCAACGACTGAGATGGCTAGGTCACCAATAGCGAACAATGCTCCGGCCAAGAAAGTCTTTGAATCCAACCCCTTGGGAGAGCGCAGTAGAAGAGGACAGCGCAATAGGACTTCAACCAACTTGGCGTGTGAAACTGGAGACAGCTAGATAGAAACCGAACCCGGTTGAAAGAAGCTTGTTGGTTGAGGCCCTGGTCCACTCCGGACTGTAGCGCCACTTTAAGTAAGTAAAAAAGTAAGCTCCCTTAAGATAAATTTGGAACCGAACCATATCCACACATCCCATACACATCGGGAATACAAATTTTGTTTTAAAGCAACCATAAAATATCGAATCAAAAATAAAAATTGCCATTGGAATATTTAACGAGAGATGGAATTATATTTTATCGTTCTTAAACCTTAGGTATTTCATCAGCTTTTGTTGAAATACTTAGAAATATCTACAATCAATGCATTCATCACTTCATTGTTATCCGTATCCGTCCCATCCTCAATATTTGTTAAGACATTCCATAGGTGAAGAATTATTTAAAGAAAGCTTCAAAAACTCGGCATACTCAAAATTCTGATTACAAGTTTCAAGTTTCAAGAGAGAAGGGTTTCAAGAGAGTGAAAAATACTGTGTGATGTTTCTTTGATATTTATGAAGGCTATTCGATAAGACAGGTGTATTTAAAGCACAGATGGCGCTCGAAACACATGGAAGACTCTTTTTTTGAAACCTTTGTAAATTGGGTACGTACTCGTGAGTATCATTTGTGCGTTGACATTAGAAATTTTGAGCTACACGACATGCCTCACGACATATAACCAGCCTACTACTTCCCTTGTCAACAAACTGAAGAAAAACCTGACTCAATCATCTAAATCTTAAAAGCATTCTTAGGTCTAGACGAAAAAATCAAACAAATCTTTTGAATACTAAGATTTTTCCAGTGATTGAAAAACTTTATTTTCGTTGCTTTTCCAAAATGAAAAAAATTGAATTTATTGTTTTGAAAAAGCAACACTTTATTATGAAGACTCTACTCCTTTGCATCGAGTGCTTTGAAAGTAATTCAGTGAATTTCGTCGTAGTCGTAAGTCGTATGAGCACAAGGAACACTGCGTTCCTAGGACGTCCCTCAAAACGTCAAAACTCAAAAAATTGTCAAAAAAGCCAAAGTATTGTTTTAGAAAATCACCGGAACAATGTTCGTGAGATAGCTAACATTACAAGCATTTCAGATATTAGCGTGATTCAGATCCTGGAGGAAAATTTGGACATGACAAAAACTATCAGCTTGCTGACAAGTGATCAAAATCTTAGATACTCTGTTCACATTTTCAAAGCAGTGCAAAGTTTGATAAATTGCTCTATAAACAAAGCTCCCCCATCTTCCCTCTTTTCTTCGGATTTGACCTCCTGTGAATTTTTATTGTTTCCAAGTATTTCATTAAATAGAACGAGAAATCTTTATTTTTAAGAATGGTTAAAAATATTGGAGTATTGTTGGGATAAGTGTCTCGCTCTTAAAGATTAAAAATAATACTGATTTAAAAATACCAAAAACAATAATTATTCATTGTTGAGTGGCGTAAAGTGCTATAAATTAAGTTTAAACAATTCAAAACACCTTATATAACTTCCCTTGAGCCAACACAAAGTTTGTTTTCTTTTGTTTAAGAAGCCACTTTACATTTCACAAAATAACAACAAAAAACCGAAAACAAAAAGCGTAACTAACCTGAATGCATTTAAAAGCTTGTACGCTTCATCATCTGCAATCACGACTAAACGTTGGAACTGTTCCTCCTGCTGGATTGTGTAGCACATAGCTATGGTCAAAGGTCACTTTCATTTCAAAGTCATTGACTTATCGAACAGCCCTCGTACTCGTATACAACTTATTCTTATAGTTATTTTATTATTTTTATTTACTCGATAAAATTTAAGTATCAAAACCCAGACCTCAGACACAGACACTGCTTGTTATAAAAAAAAAAACAAAAACACTTAAACATTCTCTACATAAATCCAACAAATTATTTCCATGATAACTTTCAAAATTATTTCACTTCCAAAATGACAACTAAACAAATTAAATCGAGGAACATAAAAAACAAAATGTTAAAATGACTAAGCCAACCAATAAGCAATATGATTTTAATTACGAAACTCTTTTCACACTGGCGCTGGCTGGTAGTAATAATCTTCAAATTTACACCTACATTTTTTATTCACTCTGATGCTGGCTATATAGCTGGTGTGGATTTTCATACAATCATCTTGGAAAGTTATGATCTGTTTTTGGTAAGCTGGCCATTGGCCAGTTTATAATCATCATTTTAATTGACTTATTAACATATCATCGGCTGATAAGTGGGAGTTAAATATTAAAGTCAAAAATTTTATATATGATAAAGCAATATATGTAGCTAAGCTGCTTTATTCTTTTGTTATTATAGTTATAACAGTTTAAAGATAAAATGTTTTTATTATTCATTTTATTTTCATTTTGTTGGAAAATATTATTGGCGCCTTCTTTTATTGACTTCCATAAAAAAAATAATTCACAAAGACGTTATTTATTTCAAATGCGATATGGATAATGACAAGTGAATTACGGTATTTCGAATTAAATTTGAAATTTAGTAAAATAAAATAAATATGTTAACCAACGAAGCACATCAAATAGGCTATACTCATTTGAAATACAAGTTTTATTTCATTAGCTTTAAAAGTTATGCCTGGAAATTGCTGTAATTCACTTCGGAAAGACTTAAGCAAAGTAATTCAAACCTATAATGTGTAATACAAGCTTTATAGGAGTTTGGTAAACTAATAAAGGTACACGTGTGTGTCATATCCCAATTTGTTTCTACAATGCCTTAACTTAATTTATGGCAAATCGACATAAAATATAAAAATTACGATTTTATAAAATTCTCCCTCAAACGATCATGCCACACTTTCTGCCTGAATTATAAGAAAAACAATTTTGAATTTAAAATGTTTAAATTTTCAATTAGCTTGTTGTTCAAAAATTTATGAGTAACATTAAGATTTGCAAAATAAAAATGAAGACAAGAAGCTTGGTATTTTGATATCTTTTCACAAAGATTCACAAAGAAAGATAACCCTAAAAAAGTCATCAAATAAATTTTTGATAATAATGTGTTGAAATTAACAATCTTCGTTTGTAATAATTTCTACCTGAACTGAACAGGTAGCCAAAGCTGGACTTATGTAAAGGTTCGCCTTTTTTTTTTAAACGAAGTTAATGTCAGCATAAACAAGAAAATACATTTGGTTTTAAATTCAGTTTAGATCAAATGTTCTGCAGCTTTAGAAGATCAATAAGTTAGAGACATGGACTATGATAAAGAAACACGAAAACAATTTGGAAATTGAGTTCTGGATGTATAGGTATGTTAACATTTGCCTCATTTCAAGTTTCAACTCTTTATATTACAAGATGGCGCAAGAGTTTTCCCCCGATCATCTTTGGATGATGGAAAAAACTTTAATTCTGCTGTTGGATTATGTTTAGTTAAAATTCGTTCCATTAAGTCGGCTAAGTGACAAATGAAATATCTGAAAAAAAAACACTCAACCCTAGAGATTATTTTTGCCTCAAAAAAAGTTTTGAGTACAAGTGCCATTAGCTACTGTTGTCTCCTTGCTGTAGGCAGATTGTGTAGAGTGTAAGGTGTAAGTTTACAGTTCCCATGCGAAAACGTTCTCCAAACTTGGTTTCCAATAAATTGATGGTGACATTCGCATAAATTGATTGTGACATTCGCTGTGTGGCTTGTGGCGCGCGTCGTCCTGTTGGAACCACATGTCCTCCAAGTCCATATCATCCAAAATATTCGGTTATCATTGAACGGTAGCGATCCCCATTCACAGTGACGTGTCGGTCTTGATCATCACGGAAGAAGTACGGCCCAATGACGTCGCCGGCCCATAAACCACACCAAACCGTAATTTTTTCGGGATGCAATGATGACTCATGGAGTACGTGTTGATTGCTGCCTGACCAATACCAGATATTTTGTTTATTGACGAAGCCATTCAGCCAGAAATGAGCCTCATCGCTGAAGGTTATTTTTCGATGAAAATCCGAATCATTTTCAAGTTGTTGCTCAGCCCAATTCACGAACATACGACGCTTCTGGTGGTCAAGCGGCTTCAGTTCTTGCGTCAATTTAATCTTGTAAGGATGTAGGCCAATATCTTTTCGCAAAATTTGCCACAACGACGTCACAGAGCTGCCCAACGACGTGTGAGAGACACATTTGGGCTTTCTGCAACTGAAGCCTCAGCGGCAGCAATATTCTCGAAACTACGGGCACTTCTTTGTCTCACTGGCACGGGAACATTTTGTACTGTACCTGTGGATTCAAATTTTTCCACTAGACGCTCAATTGTTGATCTGCTAGGACGATTATGACGACCATAAATTGGACGTTGCGCTCTTAACGTTGAGGCCACTGACTCCGAATTTCGGTAGTTAATTTTAATAATTTCGACTCGTTGTTGGCTCGTATATCTTTCCATCATGAAATAGCAAACCTTACTGAACAGAAATGTCAAAAGAACGCCAAGAAATATGGCGTCGTTTGCTGTCTTTGTCGCTCTACTTTCGTAGCGTCCCGTTTGAAAAACCCTTTACAATGTTCCCCGCTGAATTGCACAGACCATTTTTGTATAGTTTTTTGATCAGCAAACCGAAATATTTATATGTTAACTCATTTATAGAACTTGCAGCTTAAGTTCAAAAACTTTCCCGAGTTTTCATATTAATAAAAAAAATAATTTGTTTTTTATTTTCATGTTTGTCCAACTGCGTTGTAGCTTGTAAGATAGATAGTGAATTGTAATAGGTCTGCATCGGATTCTCATCATTATCGGCATACTTTGTTATATATATACACGTTAAACATACAATTCTCCCCAAATCGAGCAGCAAGTCTAGGCAAACAGTATGGCGCCATGCCACTAACACTGTTTTGGTACTCGCTATATATAAATAATAAATATCAAATATGTACTTTTTCATGGATCGAAACATATCAACTTTTATAGTTTCTGGAAAAATATTCTAAATACTATAAGGCATTCATGGATATGACCAGAGATCTCTGATATAATTTTGATTTTTTAAACACATTTGAGCACTGAACTGTCACACGATTGCGATACGCTCTACGCAACATAATTTAGTACTAACTTTTAATTAACATCTGATAGCTGCCCAATAGCGATCTCTACCGAATTATTAGAGTCAAAGTGTCAGCTATAAATTGGGCTCTTTGACAGTTACAATTGCAAGGTAAACCAAAATTCCAAATACTTACACCCCGCTTCAACTGAATTGACTAAAATTTTTAAAGGCTCTTTTACAATTTTTTTTTAAACATTGTGCATTAATGTATCATTTGATTATACTTATTGTTTGTTTAAAATGTTGGGAAAAGAAAACATAAAGATTAATTCACAAAGCGTTGCTATTTTTTCTCCGGTTCTCTTGAAATCTTTCCATTTCATGTTTGGAAAAAATGTATTTTTTTGCGGCGTCAACTGAATAAGCCAAAGCATTGAAAACTGGTTATAAAAGTTAATGGAAGGAAGTTAAATAAAGTTTTTGAATAGTTTTAATTGTTTGTAGTGATTTTAGGACAATGTAAATGTTAAAAAAAAAATGGATAAACCACGCTCATTCAGTTTAAGTGGAGTGCATTTTCCTCCAAAATAAAAATAAAACAAATGGGTGTTATACATAAATGTCATCAGAGCCAAGTTCTTGATTTTGACGTTTAGAAATGAACAAGAGAGAGATGTATTGCTGTTTTTTAAAAAGCACAATCAAAAACTCGAAAAATTAAAAGATGTGAACGGCTGCGCTCAGCTATTTACTTCGAGCGTATTGCGAGCTAGCTCTGATACAAAAAAGAAACACAAGTTGGGCGCTCTGAGCTAAGAAAGAAACATTGGAGCAAAAAAAGCAAAACGCTTTGTAAAAATTCGCGTAGAAAAATTACACTTGTAGCAAACTCCATTTAAAAAAAAAAAGTTTGTTTCGTTCCGAAATTTCTGATTCTTTAGGTTCTATAGAATTTGACAGTTGATTGCTTGACAGTGAGGGAACCAAATTCCTCCTAAAGAGAGAGATACATAAAATAAGTATTAATATTAAGTATTTATATGTAGTTTGTTCGTGAGAGAACTATATTTTTTTTTTAATTTGGTTTTTTTTAGTTGATTTTTTTTAAAGGACAGTCGACAGTCACGTCCTCGCCATCAGCACATTTAACATAATCGAACCATGTTTATGTCTCTCTAAAGTTAACATGTCAAATTTATGTGAGAAATTAAAAACCTTAATCTTGTTTAAATGATAATTAAATCTCAACTTTTATTTCCCACAAAATTGGTGTCAAAAGTCAGATAAGTGGAAAAGTAAAATATATTATACAAAGTTTTGTAATTAAATAGAGGAAACGTATTCGTCATTCGGCTGCTTCGTGATATCTTGCACCTTCCATCATGTCTGCTGGTTCTTTCAAATGTTTCGATTCTACTTCCAAAAGCATACAACATGTAACTAAAAAGGCATTATTGATTTCTGGAAAGTAACGAGTACATGCATAGGTGCTATGAAGCTTGATATCCTAAATTTATTTTTTAGTAAATATTGTGTCAT
Organism: Dasysyrphus albostriatus; assembly: GCA_946251815.1. Classification (NCBI taxonomy): domain Eukaryota; kingdom Metazoa; phylum Arthropoda; class Insecta; order Diptera; family Syrphidae; genus Dasysyrphus; species Dasysyrphus albostriatus. Next base: position 100,749,676 of record OX276336.1, read on the forward strand.
ATCCATTTCCGTTTTCTTTGTAAAAGAAAAACTCTTCAGAGCTTCATTCATTAATTTAATCTTCAAAAAGATATATTTAGTCATCTAAGATTTGTCGTTCTTAAAATATATAGCAAACAAGGAAATCACTTTGCATTTAAGAGATGCAAAGATAAGATTCTATTTAAAAACTTAAAAAAAAAAGAAAATCATTGATAATGAAAAACACTACCCAAAACTTGACGCTCAATTTGACATAAATTTGTCAAAATAATCACATCGATGTGAGCTACAAGTCTGCACACGGCTGCTGCTGTTGTTGCTGCTGCTGCTGGCTGCTAAATACGTCTATTAATGGACTTAATTTATGAGATACTTAACTTCTGGACCGACATCCACTCGAGTGGATCTTTAAAAATCCATACAACTTCTACGATATTGTATTTCGGTATTCCCATTGTCTGTATTTTAACATATTTTTCAAATAAATGAAACAAAAAAAGATGAAATTAACATATCTAAGAGATTCGAAACCACAGATGATTCCAAAGGAATACAGTAGGTACAACAGAAGGCCATACATTACAGAGTCTATAATATCGGTTGATGTTTTCTTGTGTCTTTTATTTTTATTTGGGGGCCTATTTTTTTTTTTTTTTTGAGTCTTTATAGATGTTGGGCTTTTTCTCACGTTGGTTGTTCTCTCTACACAGCTTACAAGTTATTGAAAAAAAAACTATGGAAAACCATTCCATTTACAATCTTGTATTATAAAACCTCGAGAGTTCATGTTCGATGTGTAGTCAAGTCTCAGGTGTCGATCAATTCTGCGGATCTCGCACCTTAAAGACTATAAATTGATGGGTTTTCTTGCATCTCAAGATTCTATATGTAGAGACTGGTGATAGTAAAAGCGTAGAGAAAAAAGAATGTACAACAAACGAAGTACTATAAAAACCTTGTTCTTTGTGAATATAAAAAAAGTTTATTTAATTTTTTGTGTTTTTTTCTTTTTTAATTTTCTTAACGACAAGGTATTTATTTGCTCTTATTATCTAAGCGTGAAAAACAACATCAGGTTCTTAACGGTTTTTGGTTCTCAATCAAGGTATTGATTGGAACTTTTAATTATAATTACTATGAAGTGAACAAAGTTAAAACGCTTAACAGCATCAGAAGTTCCGATTTGGGTCTCACGAAGTGTCAACTTAGACCTTTGTTCTCTTCTGCTGAATTAAGGAAAGCATTTCTGACACTTAAGGATTATTGAGTTTTTATACAAATTTTTAGAAATTATCATAGGAAAGTAATTAAGAATGGAAAGGTAGGTAGGTAAACATTTTGAAGTCTTGAATATATCATCACAAAATTGAGTCAGCGAACGCCAAGTTCAGTTGACAGTTTGTGCAAAAAAATATGACGTCCAATTCTGCTTTGTCATTTTGGTGATGGCAAGTTGATGGTGGATGAGGCTTTCATCAAGTGAACTGCGCTGGCCCTAGATAAGCATAAAAGAAAATCTCTTCTTCGTCGATGATCCTCATCCTTGTTAGGGAGTCTTATTGCATCAAGGTATACCTTAAGTCTGGATGTCTTGGCTAATAACTCTGCCTATCGCAGTAGGTTCGGGTGTTTCACAGGTTTTGAAGACCTTTTATTTTACAGGATTGGAGCAGGTATCTGTTTAGTCAAATTACTTCGTGGAAGTGTTCACCACGTAAATACTATTCGCCGGAATTTTCTCTCAATTATGAATCAGTGGGCTGGTTAATATTGATGATTTTGCTACAGTCACTGATTGGCGTCATTATGGCAACAAGTACCTTACGTCCACTCCGCGTGGAAACCATTGGATACTGACAGTCTCATCCAACCGGACTTGACTTGCCAACCGGATTTGACTTGCTAAACTAAAAAGCGTGAATGTTGACCAAAATAATAATCGACGGAACCACCAACAGTCTTGAATACAGAGACCAAGCGGAGTGATCATCAAGGCGGCAGTGGAAAAATTCCTGAGTTGGAATCAATAGTGGCATCTACTGTTCCGGTCAGGCTAAGCCCAAGCGCAGGAAATTGTTGAAGTGTATAAGCACAATTTCCAAAAACTCCTTAAAGGGCATTAAGTAGAGGAAACAACAGGAGAACAAAGAAGCACGACACTAGTCAATGAAGATCCAGTCCCAGCATCGAGTTCTGAAGAGGTTAAGAAAGCCATTCACAAGCTTAAGAGCAACAAATCCGCTCGTTCAGATGACCTGCATATGGAGGGCTTCAAGTATGAGGAGATGTCCTGGTAGGGTGCATGTACCAGCTCATCAACCAAGTGTGAAAGGAGGAAAGTATGACTGTCCAAATAGCTCCATATGCCCAATTTACAAAAAAGCGATGCTATGACCTGCGAAATGTTGCCTACCAGATTCTATCTATCCAACGAACTATTTAACCATCTAACACTATGAGTGGCACGTACCAGTGTGGCTTGAGGCCAGGTAGATCAACGATAGTCCAAATCTTCATATTGAGGCAAATCCTGTAAGAGACCAACGATTTTCAATCCGAGGCCCACCATCTTTTCATTGACTTCAAAAACAAATATGATGTAAAGAAGTCGCCAAAAAACTTCTATAAGCATGTCGGAACTCGGGATCCTGAAAAAACTGATCCACCTATACCGCATGAGGTTATAAAATACATGGTGCATGGTACAGATGGGTAACGGCTTATCCGAGTTATTCCAGACGTGTACAAGCTTCAAACAAGGAGATACATTATCATGTGATTTCTACTACTTAGTCCTGGAGAAGATAGTGTGCAAGAGCGGAAGCCTGGAAGGCACAATCTTCAACAAGTCGTCTCAACTAGGTACTTGCCTATGTGGACGACATCGACATCATTAGCCACTCCATACTTAAAGCATTCACACAGCTATTGATGAACAGGCGAAACGCGTTGATCTTGAAGTGAAGGCACTATCTTCATCACGTCTTCTCATCTACTTGGCTATGTGGACTATATTGACATCATCGGCTCCTCCAAGCGAACTTGAAGCATTTACAGCTATTGATGAACAACCAAAATTGATACTTGGCACTTTTGTGAGAAAAATTCTCCGGTGGATACTACCATCTATGCGAACAGGGCGAATGGAAGAGAAGTTTAAGTCGTGAATTGTACCCAGAGCTGTACCAAGATATAGATGTAGCCCAAAGAAGCAAAACCCGTCGACTACAATGGCTTGGCCACATCGAGCAAATGGATATTAAAGCTCCAGCCAAGAAAATCTTCGAATCTAAGTCCCTATTCATGAAAAGACCATCAAGAAGGCTGAACCTCTGCTACAGAAATCAGGTGGTTACAGACTCCATGGATCGGGAGCCGGATAAGCTTCAAGCGAGCTTATTATTAGTTTGGTAATAAATTTGCACGATTTGCAAACGTTGTTTAAGAGTAAGTAAAATGGCAAACCAAACTGAAAATAAATCAAGTGACAGCTGTCAAAAAGACCAACTCCAAAAAAAGTATTGCCAGATTGAAAACCACAAGTCCGAAATAAAACAATCCTTATTAACTTTTATTACCAATACTAATATTTGTGTCCATTCAGTTGATGTAAAAGAAAAATTGCATTTTCGATATGGAATACTTTGCAAGAGAGCCGACGAAAAAATAGTTATCGAATGCTCTATGGCTCTATCGATTTCGTGAAATTTTTTAAGCCAAATATTATTCATCTTTGTCGATTTTTAATCGGAAAATATATGGCTTTGCTAAATTGATTCTTATCTTAAAAATGCAAAGAACATTTATTTAATTATTTTGATGGTGTATATCATTTTCATTTTAATGGATATGTACCTACATTATAATGTGGCCTAGTTTACACAAAATTGTGTTAAATTATTGAACTGCTCTTTTAGGAACAAATTAGAGATTGCATGTCTAATTTTTTTTTTCTACCATACATAGCTGTTCCGACAATATTCATAAGAAATTATAAGCCCACAAACGGAAGCTGAAATGTCATTTTTAACAAGCCATTTCCTCTCTGTAAAATTAAAATGTGCTAATCGATGAATTTATTTTACCTTAGTATATTTGATTCACATTTAGATAATGCCTCAATTAGCATACACATTAAGAAATTGTTTACTAAAATAATAAAAACCACAATAAAAAAATTAAGAAAAAAAAAATCGAAACGAATCAAATTAACCTCTCTTCCCATCATAGTGAATATTTATGTTTAAGAAAAAGTAACGTTTAAAAATATCTCTCAATTTATCCATAACAAAAAAAAAAAAAAAAACACAAAAACTTTACCATATTAATATTTGGAATATTAGATACAATTTATTTATTGTCTTTGTTTAATGGAAATGAATATTTATAATATAAAACTTTCAATAAAATTCTCTTAATTAATTCATAACATTTAAATATACAAAGATGCTCCTAAATGCTATTTGTTTTTTGTTTTGTTTTTTTTTTTTTGTATAAATGCATAATATTATATTACATATTAAAATAATTTATTTATAAATCGACAAAATTTCTCAAAACTGTCATAATATAATTTTTATGGGATTTCTATTCTATTGGACAAAATGACAGATTTGTTTTATAAATATTCATTAACAAAAAAGAAATATTATTCAAATAGGTTTATTTTTATTAGCAGTTAACTTGTAGGGTATTGTTAAATTTTTATTTGGTGCAAGCATTTTGATTAAAAATAGATTTCATAATTTGGCGGTAAAATTAAATCGCGATAGACTGGGGTCAAACTATTATTCATGAAGAAGAATATTAAGTTACATTTTTATCACCGTCACCATCATTGTTTAAAATTTATTTAACACAAAGAAATGCCATAGAGAAGGCACACACACACACTAGATTAAAATCATTTAAATTACAAAATTATGTAGATTTGTTGCCTCAAGGGTTTTAAGTGTTTTTTCAACCCTTAATATTCTTTGAGTGCCTAATCTATTTTGTTTATTAGGGTGATAAATCGAAGACTTGAAAATTATACATATTCTAATATAAGGATACATTCCTATGGTATTGCAAGTATCTAGTTATATACCCAGTAGAACTCCGTTTGTAGGTACATACATAGGTACATAATCATACATAAATATTCAATTGTTTGAAAAATAAAGAAATTATATTTTTTTTTGCAAGATTTCAATCATGTAATCGAATTGTATAAAAAAAAACAGATGCAAAATGGTAAAGAAACCTCGCAAGACTAAATTTTATAAAAAAAAATTAATTTATTCCAGATTAAAAAAATCTGTAAATTTAATTTATTTTTATATTTAACAAAGTGACATAAATAACATTATTAAGGCCGTAGCTGATGTCTAGCGTTTGAGTTGAGATAAAACGATACACAATCGTAGCCAGACGTTTGCTAGGAAAATGTTGGGAATAACCTGAAATGGGCTTTTGCAAATTATTAAAAATAAATAAAATAAAACAGAAATCTAATGATGCAATAATTAGGTGTTAAGTAGCTGCTAATAAAGTGCTGTAATCTTAGCTAAGCACTTGATTCCCTAAACCCTTGAACTTGTGGCTAACGTGGAGTAATTTTAATTTAAAGTGAAAAATTTCAAGGTTATATTTATTATGTGCTTGGCTGATATTTTGCACCACTAAATCACCACCTAAGTAGTACGTTATAATTTATACATTGTTTAATCTTTGAATTTCTTTTGTGGAGATCTTGACAATTAGTTAGCATTAGCACCATCACAAATTCCATATGGATCACCTAGGACTGTTTGGAAATAAAGAAGTAGGAATGAAAACAAGAGCATTTGGAGATACCATTAATTTAAATCGAGCTTTTACACTGTGCAGTAATTTGTATTCGATCTAGTTTCTGAGAATGTAATTTTAAGATGCTTCGCCGATTACTTGGAGGAAACATTTAGGACGTTCTTTGAACAAGAAGTCAACGAAAATACTAATTTGAATTTTACCTCAAATGAAAGCTATATAACAAGAAATGATTTACTTGCCGAATTAAAAAAAAAGAGAAATAAAGAAGCTTAAGTCAAATAAAGCTCCAGGATACGACTTAATCACGGCAGAAATTCTTAAAAATGCTTCCTCGTAAGTGATTTGCTAACCTCTTTTACATAAATAAATGCCGCTCTTAGGTTAGAATATATTCCGAGCCAATGAAAAGTTGCGAAAGTCATAAGTGTTTTGAAACCTGGCATCTCACGAAAAAAAGTCTTATAGACCGATTTCTCTTCTTCCTTTAATATTAAAAGTTTTTGAAAGAATACTACTCTTGTGCCCGCAGCCGATAATAGAAGAGAAACAATTAATACCTGAACATTAGTTCGGATTAAGAAGCAAGCTCGGCAGTTGATCATGTGCATAGAATTACTGACGCAATCGAGAGAGCTCTTGAAGAAAAGATAAAAGATAATCTGTTCGATAGTCTTTTTGGATGTATCGCACTCGTTTGACAAGGTGTGGCACCAATGTTTCAATTTAAAATTAAGACAAGTTCTACCTGAAGGACTTTATAACATTCTTAACAGATATCTAGTGTCTTAATCGAGAATGACTATTCTAATTTTAAAGAAATAGTGGCTGGGGTACCACAAGGAAGTGTATTAGTTCCAGTTCTGTTCCATTTATTTATACGCGATCTGTTGAGTTCCTTTTATTTATACGCGATATACCTAATACAGAAGACACTATCTTAGCCACGTTTGCTGATGATACTGCAAAACAATTAGCGAAGCTACAATTAAATAACAAAATTCTCTTAATAATGTCAATGAGTGGACAAAAACATGGTGAATAGCGGTCAATTAACAAAAGTCAGTCCACGTGGATTTTACGTATACAAAATAAATAGATTACCCGTCTTTCTTAATACCGCTGGTGTTCTAATTGCAAATGAGACAAAGTATCTGGGAATGGGTCTAGACGCGAAATTAAAATGGAAGCCGCACGTAAAAAAGAAATGCGAAGAACTAAAAAGCAAATAAAGAGATATGAACTGGCTACTCTGTAAATATTCGATGCTTAGTGTTATAAATAAGTTGATTTTATACAGACAGGTACTTAAACCTATTTGGACTTATGGTATACAACTTTGGGGTTGTACCTGCGATACAAGCTTAAATAACTTACAAACGTTTGAAAATAAATTGCTTAGGTCATTTGTAAATGCTCCGTGGTAAGAAACGAAGAACTTCACGGCCATTTTGGAATTCCTACGGTTTGGGACAAAAAAATAAATTGCTTGATAAGTTTCAATTTAGTTTGCAATCAGGAAGTTGAGGTTGTTTTAGTGTAGTAAGAATCTCAAATACCTATGAGCACGTGTTATTTGATCCTCATAAAACATTATGAAGGTTTTGCATCTACCAAAGTAAAAAAAAAACTTTTGAGATGCATTTCAAGGTCAAAAATGCTGTATTTAATAAGCTCTTAATTAGCATTTAATTATTGAATCATAGGGTTTTTAAATTTCTGTTGTGGCCATGTTTGATGAACCTCACTTCTGCTTGAGTTTGATCCAATTTTCAATGCACTTTTTCTACACTGATTGAAGTTTGTGCCTTTTGGAGTGCATGAACCACTTTGTTGGCATCCCATTAAATGTTTGATCTGTGGGGATGAGAAGAAATCATTTGGTGCTAAAACAGGACTGTAGCGTAGATCACTGATCAATTTAGTGTTTTGATGAATGCTCAAAAATGCATTCAATGAAGACCCAGTATCAGTTTGAGCCAATTATGTGTAAGAACTTGCATCGTTGTGGTGGGGAACGATTTGTCTTTTGCAATTGGTTTCATTTATTTTTTTGAAAACTTCTGGCAAATAAATAGTGGTATACCATTCAGAATTGATCGTTCCACATTGTTGTAATAGCAGTGGCCGCGTTCCGCCGGCTATCGGATAGGTTATCCAAGATAACTGAGTAGCCGATACTTTTGTGAACGACCAGAACCAGATAGGTTAGCTGAAAACAGCGAAAGCTCTTGAAGTAAAGAGGGTTTGTGTTGAAAGGGTGCATAAGCTCTTGAAGCATGGAGGGACTGTATTGAAAGGGCGCATGCATGAACTCATCTACAAAAGTTTGGGTAGAAGGAAGAATGCCCGATGAACGGTCCATCAGTTTCAGTTCCATATGTCCCATCTACAAGTCGAGACTCAGCATTTATTCATTGATTTCAAAGCCTCATATGATAGCCATAGCATTAATCGTTAGAAGCTCGATATGGTGATGGTAGATCCCTGGAAAATTGATTCAGTTATGTTACGTGGCATTGGAAAATGCGCGATACCATGTGCAACTAAGGAAGAGCTCTTCCGAACTATTTCAAATACTCATAGGCCTTCGGCAAGGAAATGCCAGATTTTGTGCCGAGCAGGCGGCGCGCGTTTACACTGAAGGCATTATTTTCAAAACATCTGCCCAACTTCTAGGCCAATTAAATCGACATCTTCGGTGGCTCCTAACAGGCTGTTATAGAGTTTTTCACGGCAATTGATGATCAGGGGGCCAAATCTCAATCTCGAAGTGCGGACAATGAAAACAATTGTTTTCATATGATACTTCTTTTATCGCAATCATTCATACATTCTGTGAAAACCTGTGAAAAGATAAATGATAAATAATTCATGCTCATTAGATACACCCAAGACACCATATTGGTCTCTCTTTCACGTCAGAATCATCTTTTTCTATGAGCGAGTGACGCCATTTTTTATTTTAGTACTTTTTAGCACTCACTTTGACAACTGGACCCATAAATCGATTAAAATTAGTCGAGGAACGATGGAAATTGAAACAAATTTCTGTTTTATTTTTCATAACGAGTTCGTGAATTGCTGTCAAAACGGAAATGACAAATTTTATTTCACTTCACAATTTCACAGATCGAGAATTGACCCCCAGGTGAAAGTTGTTGGTCCAATAAGCGCGTTTAAATTGAATTTTGACATGTAAAGATGCATTTTCATGTTAGAGTAGTTGGACTACAAAATTCTGGAGAGTGACTCTCAGATAGCTATGTCTTGTCTACCCTTCTGTGAGGTAATTTCATGCCTGTGTTCACTTGTGAGTTTTACCCTCGAGAACAGCTTTAGAGCTATTCGCAGTCTTTTTATAATCTGAAATGAATACGCACCTTAACTTTTATAGGAAAAAACGGGTCTTAATAACCTTGAATCAAAAGACAAAGTATCTGCGACTCATTGTACATTTTATTTCCATTATTCTCATTCAAAACAGGAATGTATAAAATAAATCGCAATATTAAAAATGCAAAGTTTAAACAAACTCTCAGGATTTCCATAAAAATTTACATAATTTGAGTATTGCAAATATCTAGGTACTGTCTGTGTGCTGAAAGTCACAAGGATACTGTCTTAAATTATTATAACTGACATCTTTCTATAAAAGATAAAAACACAATTCTTATCTGATGCCAGCTTCTGCACCTGACATCTACGAGTATAATAGTTTAGTAGTTAAAATGAATCGATATATTTTATTAATCTCGCTCAATTTAATAACAATTTTTTAGTAATAAATTGCATTTGCTTTATCGATATTCTCTTATTTTTTTTTTACAGACTGAGCTGCGATCGTGCGCAGCGTGTGGAGAGCCAATCTCGGATAGATATTTTCTAGAGGTTGGTGGATGTTCGTGGCATGGGTCCTGCTTACGATGTTGTGTTTGCCTATCGCCTCTGGATCGACAGCAATCTTGTTTCATCCGAGAAAGACAAGTGTATTGCAAAACAGATTATGGAAAGTGAGTATGAGAAAATGGAAGAAACACAGATACATTTTAAGATTATAAGAAGGAATATAGCTTCACACGGGCAATCCGTGTTGTGTTACAACCACGCAAGCAGCCACCGCATTCGTATTACACATCATCTCGTCCTGCTGATGTGTCCCTTCACTTCAGCCTTTGCAATGATGTTAATTCAATTTTTTTGCAATTATCTTGATCACTAAATAATTTCAAGGATTTCCTTAATTTGTGTTCCATTTTCATTGTGTTGCGATGCCCCTGCTGAGTGGGAAATAATTAGGGATTACTGCCACGTGCGTGGTTGTTCAGTGCATAGCGTGGATTGGATATGTTATGCGGGAGAACTCAAATGGAAGTAATGTTTATTCAACACATTGATTTTATGTCCTTTTGAAGAAAAGATATTCTTGTGTCTATAGTGAAGTGATGATGTTGCGATTTAATCATGTGTGGTTAATGGAAGGAAGTTGCATTGTATAATTTGCGTGGGAATGGTAATTGACAAAATAGTTTAGAGATTTATCAAGAGACAGAGAGAGAGAGAGAGAGTAATTTTATTTGTAATAACTTCATCAGGATTAGAATTATTCTTTGATGGAAGTGATTTTCTCACAGTTTCTAATCTCGATCATCTTTGGAAGCGGAAATAAGTGAGATTAAAGTGTGATGGTCTAAGAGCCTGTTTAGATTGGGAAATTTGAGTCCAGGCTCGTGAGTCTCATCGTGTCTACATTCGATCATTTGAGGAGCTCCAAAACATATAAAAAGACGCTGTTTAGATTGGTAAGATTGAGACCGGTCGCACGGTAGTTACTGGACAAGAGAAGTGAGGGGTCAGGGATGTCGTTAGGAATCAACAAAATATAAACACCGACCTCATGAGACTCATTTCTTCGTGTTTCAATGTGCAAAGCATTGAAGTTGTTGTTGTTTCTATGTGTTTTGAGGCGCCTCAAATGGTCAAATATAGATACGATGAGACTCACGAGTTCGGACTCAAATTTCTGAATCTTAACAGGCTCAAACAACAACAACTGTAATGCTCTACACATTGAAACACCAAGAAATGAGTCTCATGAGGTTGGTGTTTATATTTTGTTCATTCCTCACGACATCCCTGACCCTACACTTCTCTTGCCAAGAAACAATCGTGAGACCGGTCTCAATCTTCCCAATCTAAACAGCTTCTAATGCACTTATTTTGTTTGTTTCTCAAGTTAAACTAAAAGAAAAAAGTTTTTCCATTCTACACCGAGCTAGAGCCTTAACGGGTAAACAAATTTTCTTCAAACTGAAAATATTTATAAAAATAATCTTTCAAAAAAAAATAATGTTCCAAATTTTGAGGAAATCGATTCAAAGTGCACGTGTGGACGCAAATTATTTTTGACGTTATCATTTCTCTACACCAATCACACCAGAAATAAATCAATCTGTATTCGAGGCAAAAGGTCGTTCACGTTAGCTGAATTATTTTCAATAACGTATGGTCTATTATGTTATTCCAATAACCCCTTCTATTATATTTGTAATATTGAAATCTGTTTGTTGCAATTTGTTTGATAAAAATATTTCCCTTTGGGCTCGCTAAAAAGCTTTTTTAATTTCGACTTTAAAAAGTCTTAAATAGATTAAAATTATTGCAGATATATACAAGTACAAAAAAGTAGCACATCAAAAACAGTTGTCACAACACGTGAATACAATTTGACACTCACATGTAAGTAATTGTAGGTAGGTACATACGTAGGTATAAGTCTATTTAAATATTTGGATAATTTTCTAGTTTTTAATATTTTCGTTTTGTTTAACATGAGTTTGCCATCATGATTAAAAGAGCCGCCTCTATTGTTAATATGTACTTAATTCAAAATTTTGATATCAAAAAAATTTGTCTGTAAATTGTATACATGTTTGATTTACCACATATTCAGATTAAGGCTTTAGTTCATTTCTGGATAAATTAAAAAATTAAGAGCTATTTTACCAAATAAAATAATATTAAATTTAATAAAATGTCACCAATAATTTGAAGCAGATGCACAACTTGTAGTGTAAATTTAGTTTTCAAAATTGTTCTTCTGACCTGTAATAGATTTTTGGACTTGCCATTTATTCTACTTTATGTTAAATCATTTATTATTTTTGCTTTTTATTTACTTTTTGGTGAACATTTTTATTTGGCTTTAAAATATCTTAAATGATATTATTATTGACCAGTCGAAATGTTTGGAATATTACTCCACCAATTATATCCAAGCAATGTGTTATTTACACAAAATTTCCAAATACAATAACGGAAGGCAGCGATGTTATAAATTTTTTTAATGACAATTCTAACTTTATATAAAAATTCCAAAAACATCTCTGTTTAAGGTTTTTTTTCTGCCAAAAAACCATTGTTGAAAATTGAAATATTTTTACTGTTTCCGAAAATCTATTCGAAAACACTACATAATTATACTTTTTATAACAAAATTTGAATTTTTGACTTTAAAATTAACAAATATAATTTTTTCTGATGGTTTTTGATGTGATGAATTCGAATCTGGTCTTGGAATTGCTGCAGAACGTCACGTTGTTGTCTGTATTGGAATCTAATTTTGAAAAAAAATGCGCTTTTGATTTGGTGTTATATTATTTCTTGCGGTAGTTTTATTTTTTTTTTTAAAATTGTCCAAAATTTCAATTGTAATGTTTCTTGATTGCACACAGCCAATTGGGAGAGAAATAAATCAATGATACAAACTAACACAAATTTGTACACCTGTTTGTCACGTACTAAGGTAAAGGTAAACAAGCGTTTTTTGGTTCAATACCTCGAAGGCTTTTCATTAATATGACTTAAAGAGTAACGCAAATAACTATGTTGTCGGATCTCGGTCTAAGAGTAAAAATTGAGCATTACACGGAAGAACAACGTTGACAAATATTTCGACATAAATGAAAAAATAGTATTCCAAAATTTCGTTAAAAAGTGCATATAAACCAGCAAAGTCGTAGAAGCCATTTGTGTTCATTCTTAACCTTATCTTTTGCACTTTATGATTCAATATAAGAAAAAAGTGTTTTATGTTTAATTCAAATTTGGCATACATTTTGGAACACCCTTTCGAAATGTGGCCGATTAACTTTCATTATTTTTGAAATATTGTTCAACAGAGAAAAAGCGTTGTTCTCCCATTCTTCACTCACTCTAAATCATCAGCTGTCAAATTGTCACGGTTACCAACATTTTATTATACATAATAGCGACAAATTTAAAACAAATGCAAAAGTTTCTTGCACATTTTTCTCCAAATCTACTGATTTTATAAAAAAAAAAAGTATTAAAAGTATTTGTAATATACGTACTTTGTATAGAATTACATAGCATATAATAAATTTAAAAAAATGATGATTTTCGATAAGTATTGAAAATGAATTAAACACTTCCTAAAATTTTCTTCCCCACCCAAACTTGGGGTACTTAAGACATCAAAACAAAGCGCATATTCAGCTCTTTCGCATTTTTTCTACTGCACTGAACGCAAAAAATTTAGTTTTCATAAGCCTAGTTTACAGTTCTCGTGCGCAAAAAAATGTATGCAAATAATCTCGCATGTCAAAAAATAATTAAGGTAAAATGCGAATTTAATTGTTTGCATGATTGGTTAACAATTTAAAAACCATTGCTGTCATGGAATGTTATGCAAAACAATGGACCGGCAGTTGTTTTGCATGCGAAAAAATTGTAGTGATTTAAATATGTTTTTTGAATGGTCAGCTTACACTTAAAAGAAAAAAACAATATAAATTCACTTCAAGCCATTATTTGCGTGCAAATGGTTCTTGCATCCAAAAATAATTATTTTCTATTTTTAGGCCTTTAGTTTAATTATTTAGGGTAAATCAATCACTCATTGGGTTGCTTAGACTAAGTTAAACGTTTTTCGCCTTGAATATTATTTAATATTGTGCACATAATAGGTGGAAAAACGAGAATTTCGATTTTTTTCGCATGGAACTGTAAACTATACTTTAACTACGAAATTCAGTTGTAGCTAAAATCACAGACTTCTTCAAGAATTTTCCATATTCCATTTTTTTTTTTGATTTTCCCGTGGGTATGTGCAAAGCCTCCATAAGGCTCTATGAGGACCGAGAAACGCGTGCTCATAGGTGTGTTAGATTTTTACTTAACTAAAACTGCACTTTCCAATTGCAACTAAGTTAAAACTTATCTAACAATTTATTTTTTACGAAGTTAAGTAACGTGTTGCAGGTTACTTTCCGGTGAAAGTTCCTACTTATTCCGTGATTTTTAAAGTGGTTTTCTGTTTACCGCACAAAGTCTAAAAGTTTAATTCTTCGCAGACAATTAATAATAGGCAATTTCTATGTTTTCACGAGAAACTTTTTATTTCATCCCGAACCGTAGGAATCCGGAGGTCCATGTGAAGATCTGCGTTTCTTATGTACCACGGTGCATTAACAAATGACCTTAGCAATTTATTTTCAAATGTTTGTAAATTATTTAAGTTTGTATAAGTCCAAACAGGTTTAAGAACCTGTTGGCATGAAATCAATTTATTTTCTAAACTAAGCTTTGAATATTTACCGAGGAACCAGTTCATATCTCGTAATTTATTTTTTAGTTCTTCGCATTTCTTTTTTACGTGGGGCTCCCATTTTAATTTCGTGCCTAGAGTCATTCCCAGATACTTTGCTTCATTTGGAAATGGAGCACAAGCGGTATTAAGAAAGACAGTTAATCTATTTATTTTTTTTCATACGTTAAATCCACGTGGACTGACTTTTGTTCATTGAGCGCTATTCGCCATGTTTTTTGTAATTTCACTGTAGCTTCGTTTATCGTTTTGCCTATTGCTACTATTGCAGTATCGTCAGCAAAAGTGGCTACGTTAGTGTCTTGTGTTTGAAGTATACCGCGTGTGTATGTTCTATATATTTTTGCAATTTGCCATAATTTCTGGAACTTAAAGCTGCGGAAAGTTTAGAGTCGAAACTGTTTTTCATGCAATAATTCTGTGTGAAAAATTGGTGTTCAATTCCCGAAGACTTATACGCTACTTAAGTAAAACGAAAAATCACAGGTTTTCGGTGTTCTGAATTTGAATATGACTTCGGAATAGTTCCATCACGTCAGTTTTTCGAGATATTCTAACCCAAAAATTAAAAAAGCCATATTTCAGACAGAAATAATTTTTCTATAAAAAACTTGTAACAACATATTATTCTTCTGATAATCCCCTTAAAAACACATTTTTAATATCGTTAGTCTCCTATTTTTACTTGGGATATAAAGTAACAAGCTATATGGCTATGCATTCGTAAAAACTCGAGATTTTGATCAGACGTTCTCAAAACGATGATAGAGAAGACGAAAAAAGTATGGGTATCGCAAAATTCCGTCTGTCTGTCTGTTCAGCGACTACCTTAACAGCTGGATCGATTTTCTTAAAACTATTTTTGGTGATTCTGCCTGAACTTTGTTTAATTTTTTTTAGAACTAAAAATAAGGGTACCTGCCATACAATTTTCTTAAGGAATTTTACAAAATATAATTTTTCACAAAAACAGCGTCCTCATCATACATCAACCAATTTTAATTCTAATTGTTGTGAGAAAAACTGAAAAATTTCAAACAGCACCGAATTGAAATCTACTTCTTAGAGAGAAACTAAGATTTTTATTTATTTTCTATGGAAACGCTTCAACAGATAAATGTAATTCTTGAAGTTAAATGATAAATCTCACCAAAAGACTCATAAAATTATTTTTACAAATTAAGTCTCAGACCGAGACCAAAATTAAGTTTGAGGAATTTATTATCTCTCAATGAGAAACCAATTGAAATTAAAGGTCAGCTAATATTTTCGATATCTGGTTGTGAGCTATAATATTTTGAACGCTATAACATCGCTGTAAAAAAGGTGGAACAAACACTTAAGAGTCAAGATATTTCTCGGATAATCTCCGTCGTAGAGACGTCGGTTGTTTCGTTTGCATTCAACCCTTCCTCCATGTGATAGTTGTTAATGGATCTATGACACCTGTGTTATGGTTATAAGTTCATATTAATATGCACTTGCACTTCACCTGGCAGGCTCTGGTTCGACCAGCTAGCTGCTTGACTGGTTGAAAACCATTTTTTTTTTCTCCAAAACGAATAAGTTGATTTTTCTTAACCAGGAGGGGGCAGTAAGATGATGCTAGAAATATACCTACACTTCAACGAAAATATAAAAAAAAAAACCCATCGAAATCCAAAGGAAAAATATTTGTTTTTCGGATTTTGTTTTTACGATGCAATAATTTTTGTTTTTATTGTCACATTGATCGGAAATGACGGTACACAGGAATAAATGTTTTTGTTTACTTAAGTGCGCCTTTTGACCGAGAAATTGAAACTCATTCACAGAACTTGTATTGTGTAAGATGAGTTGCGACTGTGATATGTTTTTTGTATTATGCGGTTTTTGGTTAGCTTAATGAGTTTGTGTTGAAGTGAAATCTTAGAAAGTCCCTTAGCATCAGTCGCGGATCATTTGGAATAAAAACAATAATAAAACAGTTTCGGATAATTTATTGTTTTTTTTTTTTTAATTTTATTTGATCTATAAAATCAGTCCAGTTGAATAATAATTGAAATAAAAGATTAATGATTCTTTAATTTTGACAAAAGTTTCAATCCAAATTGGTTTTTAAATTTTTAATAAATTTTTTGATATTATTTTTTTTTTACAGAAATTTCGGGGCAAAATGTTCAAAATGTTGTCGAGGAATTTCAGCGTCGGACTGGGTGCGTCGAGCTAGGGATTTGGTTTTTCACTTAGCTTGCTTCGCGTGCGATTCGTGCGGACGACAATTATCGACTGGGGAGCAATTTGCCTTGATGGAAGACCGAGTGTTATGCAAAGCACACTACCTCGAAACAGTGGAGGGTGGAACAACATCTAGTGATGGTAAGTTTTTTTTTTCTTAGATTTTATTTAAACAAGTGTTGTTTAAATCTACGAGATAGCAAGGTAGTAGTAGTTGCAAAAATAAAATGTGATTCAGAGTTACCTTTTTAACTAACAGTGCTATAATCATTTGCTTAGATATACCTACCTAATTATAGGTTTGTACCCAGTGAGACCGTTAGCAACGTTGATAAAAAAAATAAAATAAATTTGGTGGCACAACAGCTCGTGAAGAACCAAGGCCTAGTGACTTACAACTCTCAACCATTCCTGTGTGCGCATTTTTGGCAGGAATGGAGGGGACCTACAATTTTTTGCCGAGTCCGAACGGCTAGATGAGAAAGCACTTATTCATGACTCTTGGAGGATTTGTCAGTTCCTCGCAAGAGGCAGTACCTCGCGAAAAAAAAATTTCTGTTCTTAGGTGGCAGCGGCTGGGAATCGAACCCAGACCTTTGGCATGACAGTCCTACGCAGTAACCATCATGCCACGAGGTACTACAACCTAGCAACGTTGATACAGGATTTAAAAAAAGATACCAACTGTTGATTTTGAATGTCTGAATATCGCAATAGGAGGACAAATTTAAGCCGGGTAACAGTCCACATTTGTGTAATGTGACTCAGTGGCGTATACAACTTCACTTCTTTGGGGGGGGGGGGTGGATGGAGGTGTCATATCAAAATAACTTCACAAATCAGTACTAAAAAATTTATTAACTAAAAGACTGGTCCACGATTTTTTTTTTTTTGATTTGGGGCTATTCCTCGAAGTAATCACTGTTGGTTCCACAACCAATAACCAATCATTTTATGATTTAACCAAGTATTCCTTCCCATTTTGTAGTAATTTTCTGTAAAATCTCAACTTTTTCGCATTTCTTAGAGTTTTTTTTTTAATTCATCCGAATCGTAGCTTTCCTTTGCTGGATTTTAATAGTTAATGATTTGAAAAACAGAAGAAAAATTGTTCCTCGACGTACATAGAACATTTTGTTCCAAATTTTATCCAAAGGCCCTGAAATTGCTCTTTTTATAAGAAATTAAAAATCTCAATTTTTTCTCAATTTTATTTTTGTATTTTGTTTGCAATCCTTCGATATCGTGACCATCCTTTGATAAATTTTAGCAGTCTATGGTTTGGTAGGATAGAAGACGTATTCTTATCTAACGTACATAGATTATTTTGTTCTTATTGTCACCTGAAAGCACAAAAATAGTTTCTTTTGGGAGATTACAAAATCTCATTATTTTTTACCGATTTTTGGAAGGTTTTTTAGTCCGTCAACATCGTTGCCATCTTTTTGGTGGAGTTTGACAGTTTATTGCTTGCAAAATAGAATATAAATTTCATTAACGGTGCACAAAATATTTCTTTCCAAACAATATCTAGAGAAGCTCTCAAATTGCTTCCTTGCGAAGCAATCAATAAAATCCCAAAATTTGGATTTTGTAAACGTGATTTGACACTATTTTATCTTAATAGAAAGGAGAAAAATAATATTTTAAGGTTCAAAATAGAGTGTACTTAATGTAAAATGTCACTGGAAAGCACTTAAATCACTTGTGAGTTGTGATGAAAAGTTAAATTTTACTTAAGGTGTTTTTCTTTTTATCTCTGAGCATAGCACGGACTTGTAAACAAATCAGTGTTCCTTTTTTGGAACAGAGCTAGCTTGGAGAACTTCTCATGCGCTTAGAATAAAAAGATCGAGTGAATGAAGCCAAAAGCTGAGCAACACTCGCTGCAGTCAAAACATCCAATTTCAGTTTGAATTTTTTAATTTTTCGGGATTATATGTCAGATAAAAATCAGTTCTAGAACTTACTCAATATCAAATTGTGTGGCACATCAGTGCTTAAATGTGTCGGACTGATCAAATTCTACTCAGAGCTAAATCCGATCACTCGAGCACTGCTCTATGTTCTGCTCACAGTTGAAAATAAAATACGCTTTTTGACACATTAAGCATTTTTCTTTTTTATTTCAGAAATAGAACAAAGTCCGAGCATGTGGAGCATGTTCTGAACATGCTGTGAACTAAGCATCATTTTATCACAGTGATTTATCTTTGAAACATAAATACCATTTAACATTCAAGCTTTACAATGCTCGTGTTAAGCATCATACTCTGTCATTTTATTCTGAGCTCATAGAGCGCACTCTGAACTCGCTCAGAACGAATAAAGGAAGTCCAAAGGTCTGAATATTCTGAGCTTAATAGGAAATATACACCTTTGTTAGACAATTCGGGTTGTGCCTGGAGCTAAGGAAACAATTTACAAACACCTATCGTGGCTTCATTTTTTTAATATTTAGGTTTCAAATTTACTCGAAAATAGTGAATTAATATTTTTACAAAAAATTCCAGTAGTGTTTTAGATTTCAGAACGCATCCATTATTCCATATTTCGAAAAAACAAACGAATATCTTTAGCCATAAGTGACTTCTCATAGCCCCATACGAAATATTTAAGAGATGTCAAATGGCACCAACTTGTATAACTTACTGAATTTTTTATTAAAAAATTATTTTGATCCTCGTCTGACAATGTTGAATATTAAAAATGCGGAAAAATTAAGGTAAACCTCAAGTTCAAGACAGCTTAATACAAAATATTAGCTTTTAAAAAATGGAGGCGTGGAAGTGGGTGAATTTTTTAAAAATTTTATATGAAGTGCTTAAGATTTTAAGCAACTTATTTAAAAAAAATAAGGTCTGTTAAGAAACTGAGAAAGGATAGAACTTAAATGACGAAAAGTAGGCGTGGCAGTAGAAAGGAATACTGCGTGGATTTCTAAAAAATATAAGACCAGTTTTTTGTGCATTACATATTATCTTCACTTGTTAAAAAAGCTAAATACAACAACAATATGGAGTTATATCAAATTGTTGTTGTTTTTAACGTGCTTCTTTTTCTAAGCGAAGATACAAATGTACTAAATACAGAGCTATTTTATGTTGTTCCTTAGCTTATTTGCTACATTTTAGCTCTTTGAGTCAACACATTAAGGTGAAAACTCAAATGTTAGAAAAGTAGGCGTTCAAGTAGGTGGAAATTTAAGTGTTGTGCTTTAGATTCTGCATAGATATCAAATATAAGCTCTCTAGACTCTAAAGCAACGGATTAAGAAGACAAATAAAATATAAGTAAAGTAGGGCTCATACATTACTTGGATAGCCAATCGAGAACGCGTTAAGTTTGACAGTTGCTAATTCTTTTGAAAGGTCATAATTTGAGTGAGAAAACACCATTCTATTACAGGACTACTAATCTATAATAAAATTTTTAAACTTAACCGTAACCAAATTAAAATTCTTTATTTTTATTTATTTATTATTATTTTTAATTGAGACTTTTGATTAAAATCATTTTCTTGTATTGTCTTTCAGATGGTTGCGATGGTGATGGTTATCATAAAAGTAAAACGAAACGTGTTCGAACAACATTTACAGAAGAACAATTACAAGTGCTACAGGCAAATTTTCAAATTGATAGTAATCCTGATGGTCAAGATTTAGAACGGATAGCTTCAGTGACGGGCCTAAGTAAACGAGTGACACAAGTTTGGTTTCAAAATTCAAGAGCAAGACAGAAAAAACATATTCATGCTGGTAAGAATAAAAGTAAGTAATTATTTGAATAATTATTTTAAGTTAAAATTTTTTTAAAAAGAAGCAAAAGTTCACAAAAAAACACCCTCATTATTAGTATCAATTATGGTTACACGCTTTATGTAATTTATATTTTTAGTGCGTGAACCTGAGGGAAATTCATTTGCTCGACATATCAATCTACAGCTTACGTATTCGTTTCAGAACAATGGTCAGAATCCGATGCAATTAAATGCGAACAAGTCTTCGCTCTACCCCGCCCACGGTAAGTTTCGTTTTTAATTATTAGAAATAAAACAATATTAAACAAACTAATCCTATTGTGCTCAGAGTACTAAATACTATCACTCCTACTACCTACTACTAATATTATATTTACTGCTAATCTAGATTTGACACATAACTATAACTGTCTTATCAACTAGTACTAACCACTATTACATCTATTACTAAGAAACTAGTACAACTCCTGCAAACTACCAAAATCTACTTCTTTATTAGTGGCAGTAATAGTAGTAGAAGAAGCATATACTATACATCTTCAACTTTCCCTACATACCAATAAAATACGATGAAAAATGTATAGATGCTTATCATCGCGTATGTCTAGTACTTATAGTGCTACATTTTTTTTGTGTTTCCTTTAAAGGGGGCAAAGAAAAGCTTTATGCAACATTAGGAGGTCTTTTCGGCACGTTGACCCATTGACCATCCCCGTGTGTTGGACTCGTTCAGGTATAAACATACCGACCAAAACGCCACCATAACCCTTTTTGGCTTCTGACCACTCCCCCCGGGACCGCTTTTTGCATTACTTCAATGGGGTTTGCATGTTTCCCTTTTGGGATTATCTTACGGGTTCAACTATTTCCCGGTCGTTTTCTACTTTTCGTTTTTTCCTTGTGGAGAAAAGCGTTGAAATAGCCGCGTCCGGTGAGATACTGGGTGACTAAGTAGTTTACTTCTCCGTGTTTCCGGTCGTTCCAATCGGCTAAGTTCCTGATCAGCCTTGTTGTCCAGCGTCAGAGCTCCAGCATTCTTGCCACTTCTGCTTGGTGTGCTGTTTTGCCTCGTCGATTGTCGCAACCAATCCAATTTCAGCCTTTTTGTCGTAGACAAACTTTCTTTCTGCTGCGAGGAGGTCGATGGGAGTCACTCCTGGCACCGAAGGACAGCTTGTTCCGACACTTCTCGGTATGAGCTGGCATCAGCTGGCCACTCGCAGGGTTCTACGTCTTTGTATAGACACCATCTGTTTTCGGTACATCTCTTATTTCAGTGGGTCTGTTCAGTTTTCGCTTTCCTACAGAAGAACGGCTTGCGTTGTGGACATCAGGAGTTTTTGCTTACCGGCCGTCGGTCCACCCACGTTTGCCATTAACCTGCTGAGTGCAGCAGTTGTTTTTGAAGCTCTTTCCGCTTCTGTCTTTATTTGTTCACAGAAAGTAAGCTTTGTGTCGATTCTCAAACCCAAATACGTCACCGCAACGCTGCTTTGTATCATTTCGGTGCCAATTTGGAAATCGATTTGAGTGGGAAGCCTCTTCTTCATCAGAAGGGCTATCTCCGTTTTCTCTGTTGCCAGGTGCAGCCTGTGGTTATCCATTCATTAGTTCGCTCGTTGCGTGACCTGGTTTAGCTTTCTTGGCGCGTTTTCTGTGTCTTTTACCGTTATCACCGCAGCGATACCATCAGCGTAACCAACTAGAAAGGTGTCTTCAGGCATATCCATGCAAAGGATACCATCGTAGGAGATGTTCCAGAGGTCTGGTCCTAAGATTGATCCTTGCGCTGCACCTGATGTCACTTCTTTTCTCCTTGGCCCTTCTGTGGTTTCGTAGAACAGCTCTCGATCCCGGAGGTTGTCCTTCACTATTCGTAGGATATACGCTGGGATGTAGAATCTTCTCTGTAGTGTGTCCAGTATATCGCTCTTCCTGGCTAGATTAAAGGCTTTCCGTACGCCCATGGTTGCCAGTAGGACGATCTTCCTGGGGTGGTGGTTTCCCTGTTGAGTGATTTGGGTTGCATGGCGTTCACTACTTCTTTAATGGCTCCAATCGTAGATCTGCCTCTCCTGAAGCCATACTGTCTCTCCAACAAGTCACCAGAAGTTTGTACTGCGCGCTATTAGCCGTGGTTTCAGTAACTTTTCGAAGAGTTTTCCCGCCCTGTCCAGCACGTACAGAGGCCTGTATGCCAAAGGAGAATCTGGGTCTCCTTTGCCTTTGATGATCAGCACCAGGCGTTGTTGCTTCCAGTTCTTGGGAAACACGCCTTCCTCCAGACAGCTGTGGAGACATGTTTCAGCGGTCAATTTCAGCATTTCTGCGGGGAATTCATCGGGGCCAGAGGCTTTTTTGTTTTGCAACGACTGCACAGCTGATCTTAACTTTTCTTCGCTGAAGGCTGGGATTTCATGCCGTTGGACCAGTGTGGTGTATGGTGGTCTGACTGGGTGAATTGGGAAAAGTGTATTTACGATGCGGTCCATCTTTTCTTCATTGAGAACGGGAGATACCATCTGTGCACCGAGTTTCCGCATTAAAATCTTGTAGCCCAGTCCCCAGGGATTGTTGTTGACGTAACGGTGAAGATCCTCCCACTTCTGTTTCTTGCTCGAATTGATGGCCTTCTTGAGCTCTTTTATTTCTAAATTCTGCTACAGCAGCCTCCGTAGGTTCAGCGTGCCTTTTTTGTCCCGTGGTGACTATGCGTCGGAGTTATAAGCATCTGCGGTGGAACGCAGCTATATCTTCTGTCCACCAGTACCCTGGATCTCGTTTTTGGTTTGGTTGCCACTCGTTCGAGGCATGGAAGAATCGCAAGCGAGCTGAATTAGTGACAACGTGGCTTCAGCTTTCGCTTCAACGGGGCCGGGCTGTGAAGCGTGACTTTTGCCCCCTCTTCTATAACGGAGTTGAAAATCTCTGTGTTGAGCCTGTTGATGTTCCACCCAGCTGTTGTGTAATTTCCATTTGGGGTTTGTTGGAACTCTGCCAGATCAAACATGATATACTGGTGGTCGCTGTCTGTGTAGCCTTCAATGACTCACCAATTTTGTATCCTTGTGGTTGTTGATTCCGTTGCGAAGGTCAAGTCTGAGATGATGGAAGTGGTGGTGAAAGTTGGGGTCTCTCCTACATTCACTTCGTTTCGCAGCCATCTCGAGCATTTGCCTTCCTTGAGAATAAGTAGTTGGCATTTCCCATTCTTGAGCTCTATCGTTAGATGTCTCCAGCAACCAGTATCTATCGTTCCGTGTTAGACATGAAGTCTTCTAGATCTTCCAGCTTCTGTCAGAAACCATAGATTCTGTCATTCGGGCTAAGATAAGTGCCCGTATTATTAAGTAAGTATTATAGTGAGTTCCTCACCTTTCGCCCATACAAAGCCTGTTTTCATGCCTTGGATTTTGACGGGGAGTTTCCTTAGGTCTGGGATCCATATAGCAGCGGTTCCCATTGAGTCTGATCTCCAATTCGGTTGGTTCTTAATGATGTATTGTTTGCTGATGATGAGAGGATCTACTTGCAGTTCACCTATAAGTTTGGCCAGGAGGTTGTTCACTGTCTGGCGTGGACATTCGCTTGCATTATTCTGGTCATTTTGAGGAAGACTTTTTTCGCTATTGCAAGTGCCTGTCGGAAAATTGGCACTGGCCTGACCCCGGCAAGGTCCACGCATAAGTGCTTCCACTACTAGAACAACTAAAACAACTGCAACTAATACAACTTCTAGAATTGGTAGAACTACTAGATTAACTAGAGCAACTACAACGACTAGAATAACGTCGACTACTTAAACTTCTACAACTACAAGAGCAAATACAAAACCCACAACTATTGGAACTACTAGAACTCCTAAGACTACTGGAACTTTAGGATTAACTTCAACTATTATAACTACTACAGTTACTACAGCAATTAGAAGTGCTAGAACTACTAATAATACTTCAAGTACCACAACTACCTCAGTTTCTACAATAACTAAGTTCAACTGCTACAACATTAATCAATATTTATTCTCCTACTGCTATAAAACTACTAAGTACTTCCACTTCTATTACTACTTCTACTACATTTTACCGCTATTATTCCTACTACTTGGAAAAATCATGAATAATTTGTTTGTTTACTTTTATTTTCTTCATCTAGAATCCTCTATGGATGAGATGTCACAAGATTCCTCAATGCATTGCATGCAAAGTGAAGTGTAAGACGTCCAATATTAAAACTTCAAAATTCGTGTCGTATCCTAGTCAAAATTATGGACCTTAATAAATAGATCTTTGAAATCTGAAGCAAAATCTATGCCCGTGAGCACAGCGTCTCAAAGATGATCTCACAGACAGAACATAAACATTCCATTCAACGTCATTCGCAGCAGAAAAGAACAATCGATGCTCTTTAAGTTTTAAAGCAAAAAAAAAAAAAAAATATAAGTATATTTAACTTTAAGAACTGGTCCAGTATTAGTAACTAAATATTATTACTATTTTTTTCATTTCTAAACGTATGTATATTCGCACATAAAAAACAACAGACAAGCAAACAAACTGTAAGATACTATATTCTTGTACAAAGCACCTTAACAAAAATGTATAGATAAATAAATGTTGTGTTTTATTCAGTTTATTAATGTGTAACGCCAAAATAACAAATCTTTTATTTCTTTTCCTTTCTGTTGTGTTTTTCATCATAGTCTCCTGTATGAAAAAAATGCTTTAGTCGTAAGAGTTTTTATTGTAAGTTCCTTTTTGGTATTACAGTACAGTTCACTCGAGATAAATTGAACAGCTCAATAAATAAAAATTATCAGTCCTTATGTCACCTTGATATGTGATTGCTCCTGTTGGAATTTGAAATCTAAGAAATAAAGAATCAGAAAGGAGTTTGGTTGCACATTAAGAAATGAACAAAACACGAAAATAATACTAATTATTGTCTATACTGTTCAACAGGTATATAAAACCTGAAGAATAAAAATAAAGCTTAAAGCACAATTTCATATTACAATAAAACTTTCTTTTTTCTTATTTTTTATTTATTTATGTATGAAATTTATTAATAAATTCCGATTCCCAGTTATTATTGAATTCATATTTTTAAAATATTGTTAAATAAATTCTGGTTCAAAAACCATTAAAATTGATTAGCTATCAATTTGTGTAAAAACTAAATTGAATATAATAAAAAATAAAGAAAATTGTTATTTGTTTTATATTTGTTCTTCATTAATCAAATCATATTTCTTGTTTGTTTATAAAAATATGGTATGCAAATGTAAATATTTCTATGAATAAAAGTAAAAAATAAAAGAATTAACTTGTAAAAAGAAAATACTAGACTAAACATTTTTTTTGTAAATTAATTTATTTCCTAACTATCTCCAGCGCAAAACTTGCCACATTGCAACAAACCTATTATACATAAAAATATTATTTTACTTAAAATTAATTTTATTTAAAAGAAAAGAAGTAAATTATAGTGTAATTTATTGTAATAGAAAATAAAATATTATTTAATTTATAGATGTACCTTATACGAAAAAAAAAACAAAATAAAAATAATATTGTATAAAAAAAAAATACAAAAAGAAAAGAGAAGAAAATAAAAATAACTATGTGATAAATTAACAAACATTTGTGGTTTTATTGATGAATAAGTAACAATCTTTATTAGTAAAATCGTCGAAATATATACATATTGATGTAGGTGCCTAATACGAGTATTTCATGTTTTAAAGTGTTAAATCTGAAAATAATATTTCTACAATTTTAAATCTTTAGTACTAAATAAGAGTTAAACTAAAAAATGTTTAGCTTCTTACGACCACGAGCTCACGTCAGGAACATGTAAGTGGTAGTGCCTGTACTGAACACAGAAAGTAACAGCAGTTACATAAGCAGTGGAAATATTTCTTTGAATATTTTGGACACAAAAATCTCTGTAGAAATCATGGAGTAATTTTGCGAACCTTATGAAAATAAATAAATAAATTTGCGCTCTAGAAAAACTTACAATCAGACATGCAAAATTTCAAGTACAAGTACCCAGTACCTTGTGTCTGTACTTGTACTTGAAAGAAAAACAAGTAAGTACCATGTGCTTGGTACTTGAAAAACACCAAGTATAAGTACCTTGTCAAGCAATTTGTTCCAAGTACATGTAATTGGTACTTTAATACTGCCCAGTACATTTTAAATTACTTTTCTAGTAAAAGTCCATTTCAAATACTTTTCAAGTAAAAGTCCATTTTATTGTTGAGTAGTCTGTTGGAGCTATCAAATCAAGCCAAGGCAACGAGACGCAATCAGCAGCTGTGATCTGTGTTAATTAATTGAAATAGTCATTATTCGATAGCTCAACCAAACTTCGCAACGAATTGAAATGTCTTATACTTGAAAAATATTTGAAATGGACTTGTACATCCAAGTACATTTACTTGGAACAAAGTACTTGACAAAGTACTTGCACTTGGTGATTTTCAAGTACAAAGTAAATCGTACTTGTTTTTTTTCAAGAACAAGTACAAAGTACTGGGTACTTACAAATTACTTAATTACAAATGTATCGGGTTTTTCAATAAGAGCGCTACAAAAGTTTTTTTTAAATAAAACAAAAATGGTTTTGGATATCAATGAAATTCTTTATTCCTGTGAAAGTACGTTCGATGCCATTATGTATGGAACTCGATTTCTTTTGCATGGCTACCACGAGCACGCTTGCAGAAGTCCAGACGCTGAACCCAATTTTCGACGGTTTTCCAGCATATATCGGCCGATACTACTGCAATTTCACGTTCGATATTCGTACGAAATTCATTAATTGTCGCTGGCTTGTTGGCATAGACCATAGACTTGACGTAGCCCCATAGGAAATAGTCTAACGGTGTCAAATCGCACGACCGAGGCGGCCAAGCGACTGGCGCATTTCGTGAGATAGCACGTTCTCCAAACTTGGTTTTCAATAAACTGATTGCGACATTCACTGTGTGGCTTGTGGCACCGTCTGCCAAGTCCATATCATGCAATTGGGCCAAAAATATTCGGTTATCATTGAACGGTAGCGATGCCCGTAACGTGCCGGTCTTGATCATCACGGAAGAAGTACGGCCCAATGACGCCGCCGGCCCATAAACCTCACCAAACCGTAATTTTTTTCAGGATGCAATGATGACTCATGGGGTACGTGTGGATTGCTGCCTGACCAATACGTATATTTTGTTTATTGACGAAGCCATTCAGCCAGAAATGAGCCTCATCGCTGAAGATGATTTTTCGATGAAAATCCGAATCATTTTCAAGTTGTTGCTCAGCCCAATTCACGAACATACGACGCCAAGGCCAAGACCTTTTCGCAAAATTCGCCACAACGACGTCACAGAGATGCCCAACGGTTGAGAGCGACGTGTGAGAGACACATTTGGGCTTTCTGCAACTGAAGCCTCAGCGGCAGGAATATTTTCGACACTACGGGCATTTCTTTGTCTCACTGGCACGGGAACATTTTGTACTGTGCCTGTGCATTCAATTTTGTCCACTAGACGCTGAATTGATGATCTGCTAGGACGATTATGACGACCATAAATTGGACGTAGCGCTCTTAACGTTGAGGCCACTGACTCCGAGTTTCGGTAGTAATTTTTAATAATTTCGAATTTCGACTCGTTGTTGGCTCGTATATCTTTCCATCATGAAATGGCAAACCTTACTGAAGAGATAGATTTTATTGCACGGAATTAATTTTTTTTTGATTGTCTGAGGTAATAGCAATATTCTTAATAGACAAATTATCAGAAATAAAATCTTTTTGCAAAGAATTATTTAAGTTAAATTCAAAAAGAATTTAAACCCATGGTAATGAAGCTTAGACTTTTATGTAACATCGTTTCTTAATGGTAATGAGAAAAGTAATAAATTTGCCACTAAAAAGAATATAATTCTAATAACCATATTTTCAACCAAAAATGTATCGTAATATAACACGCTTGGAAAATATTACTATGGTACTGACAAATACATTTATGACACACTTTCTTCCAATCAAATTAAATTCCTCGCAAGGAATTATCAAGTAAAAAAATTATTTCTTGCAAAAAGTTAATAAACAATGTCATTTTTCGAACGCCACCACTGGGAAACCTGTTGAATTCAAAAATTAAATTAAATCCTCGGACAACATTCAATCATAATTTTCAAACTTCTTTGAGAACAACTTTGAGATCCCAAATTGATACAAAAACTGGTAATTTAACATTCAAAACATAGCAATTTGCAACATTTGTGTTTTCGTGATTTGCAATTATAATTCTTGATTCAAGCTTGTACTTTTCATAGCAAAATACAACTTTCTTGGCGTAATTTACTCTCCAAAAGAATAATTTCACAAACAGCATTTAAAAATATTGATTTGCGATAAATATCTAGTAATTTACATTGCTCAATCACAGATTTACGTTTTTTTTGTCGCAATTTGCAACTCAATGAGAATAACTGCAAATCACCAACAAAAATTTCTTAAATCACGACTTTCGTATCGCAATTTATTTCTCGAAGAGGTAAAGCACCACAACATGGTATGTATCTAATCATTAATGTTTGACAATGCAAATGCAAATTAGCCTAGTGGTTGCATGCTCGCTCCGCAACTCGAGGGATGTGAGTTCAAATCCAAGTAGAGTCAAGCGTAAAGTATTTATTTCAAATGAATTAAATGAAATGTGTATACCTACCTGCAATGGAAGGGGGTAGAAGTTAAGATTGATCTTTCAAAGTCCGCAATATCATGAAATAAAAGTGTGGTGATCACAAATCTTTTTTACAAATTGGCGATTTATGAATATTTGGATCAAATTGCGATTTGTTGTTCGCAATTTTTGATACTTAAGAGCGTTGATTTAAGATTTTTGAGGATCAATATCTTCATTTTGCTCAGTTTTGCAAATTGCAAACAAATAGTCGTAAATTACGAAATCTGGAGCCAAGGTATAAATCGGGATTCATTGTTCGTAATTTGCAGCTCATTTTTCGTGATCTGATCCAAGAATTCTTTTTCTTTGACAAGAATTTTCCAAGCCATTTTGAATGTAGACTGAAGTAGATATATAGCAATTTTTTTTTCAAAACCGGATCCACAACTTTTCACACTTTTTAAAAAATATGAAAAATTGGCTTTTATGAAAACGTAACTGTACCTTCAATTTAAATTTAATCCATTGATAGGTTACATTGACCCTGAATTTTGGGTAGAACCTCTTTTTTTTCTTTTGATATGTAGGGGGTTTGAGTGTGAGTTTAAAATCCGATTTTTGGGGTTAAAAACCCCCCATTTAGCCAGTATCTTGAGAAAAGAGGTGGAAATGAGCTCCCACGATATATTGATAACATCTCTGTCTATTTTTATATATAACTTCTGTATCTTAAATACGACAAAAAGTATTTATGTTAACGTAAATCGTCAATTTGATAATTGACAACCATTATAGGGATGTTATACAGCTTTATGTTTTTGTTTCGGTATTTGTTTGCAAATAATTTTCTTGCGTTTATTCGTACCGTTAATGTGTAATTGCAAGAAATACACCACAAAAAAAATTTATTGTTTTCTAATTTTTTTGAAGATCTATGGATAATTTTTTTTTTTTTGAGTAAATTAAATGCATTACCCTGAGGCCACACGAGTCAGTACCCAGCGGACAATATCGTTCTCAATGATTCTTATAACTGAAATCATCAATTAAATTCACATGCCAAATCATACAAGGAGCGACATGCAATGGTTAATTAAGTGAAGAGTAATGCAAAGATTCCTCAGTTCATATATTTTACTCCACTTTCTGCTTTGTGCTTAAGAAACAACCCTTTCTTTCGCCGAATAGCAAGTTGCTATTGTAATAGGGCAAAATATATGATGAAAAAACGTTGAAAAGGAATGTTTAAGTTCATCAGTTCATATTTTGTGATTTGTTTGTGACTGAAAATTCTCATCTTGTTGGATATAGTTCACAGTGGCTTTCTGTAAGAAAATCAATGAAACATGAAACAAATACAACTTAAATTGCGTTTGCTAAAACGCAAATAGGTATAACTTTTGAATTTTCAAATGAGAGCTACTTTTTGGTTCGTTGAAAAAAAAAACATCTTGAAAAACTAGGTGCTCAATAAGCAACTAATGAAAATCTCGTGATTTCGCAATTGAATATTCATTACATTTTTCATCGAAAATATTGAACTGATGAATAAGGCAAGTACATGTATGTAGTGAAATCACAGATTATGCAATTCACCATGTTTATCATCACCTGGGTCGGTGAATAACCATCTTCCAACGAAGTAGTGATTTTGTTGATCATTTTTCATCAAGAAAGTGGCATGTGCTTCCAGCAAATGAAACGCCCATGTTAAATTCATCAAAGGAACAAGCTGAAAAGTGGCTGATGCAGCTTCCATTCCTAATGGAAAAAGCAGGTTTTTCTTCAATGAATTTTTAAATTTTTCCCGCTGGGCTGGCTCGTCACCTGGCTTGCTTTTTTCGAAGCCAGTTGAGAAGCCATTAGAGCCGCCAGTAACAGGGTTCGGCAGTACTTTTTCGATTTGGATTTGGATTTGGAAAAATAGGTCTAAAACTAAAATTGACTCGCATTTTACTACACAAAATATTAATAAGATTCAGGGAGTCTATTAGCCTTATTTATTAGATTTCTTAGACGGTTGACTAGTAAGACACTTTTTAAAAGGTCCTTAATTGTTGGAAATATGCTTTACTTAATTAAATCAAATGTCAAGTTTGACAAATTTTAAACAGTCGATGCCGTTGTCCAAGTAAGAAAACTTTAGGGCAACAGTAAACAAAGTTTATAAATAACTTTTTGGAATAGGACGGCTGTCTAAAGTTAGACAAAATTATTATTGTATTATTAACTCGTTTAATGTCATGTCTCTCATTGTCGTCTAAAGGTACATTCCAGTATCTTGGTTATTAAGCCCGTCTCGCTGTGTTCTCGCCAAGACCATTTGCACGGGAATTTATGTCGTGGTTGTCTCGCTATAATCTCGTTTTGGTCTTGCCGTGGGCTTTGGCATTGAGCATATTTTGCCACCATCTTGCTTTGGTCTCGCCATAGTTGTTTTTGCAAAATAGAAATTTTCAAAATGGTTAAAATTAGCTCAAACCATAGTTAAAAAGTCCAAAAGTGGTTTTCAATGTCGTGAATGAATTATTAAGTAGTTAGGCTTTCCCAAAACAAAGTGAATAAATATTCTAGTGAATTCACATCGCGTCAGTGTAGTTGCTCTCATTTAATGCGGAGAGTTTTTACAGAAATAAGTAAAGGCTTTCCAGAACCAACGCAAAACATTCGCAACGTTTTGTTCTTCGCATGGCGTCAGGATGTTTTTTAGTGCAATAAATCTTGAAAATGCAGAATATCATAGTAGTTATATTTCTTTCCCAAAATTCGGAGTAGACCTCCCTCATTTGGAGTAGCATCCAACGCTGGCCAGTAAAGAAGCTAGTACAGCATGTCGTCTACGCCACAACAAATACACGAATAGAAATTTCACAGTCAATGTGTGTAGCCAACTGGCAAGCCAGTACTGGCTCGTGTAGCAGCGGGGCTAGTCAGATTACTTTTTTATACAGTTTCAATTCAATTATTTCTGTCGTTCAATTTTCTTTTGCATCATGGTTTATATGGCTTTCATTGAAAAAGATACGTTTGGCTTTGATTATCAATATCTAAGCAAAGAATGACGTCATAAAAAAAAATTAAGGACGGTTTTGAAAAACTTGTAACAAACATTTTAGAAATTTTGTTCAAGATTTGGTAGAAATTATGTTTGTTGGACTCTTCCCCGTTAGTTTAAAAAAGGAACTTAAAACCATCACTCACATTTCCGCATTGGATAGTTACTTTTTTGACTTGAAATGAAATAAAAAGTACACTTTCCAAAAAAAAAAGTATTTTGTATCAACAATTTTCGATTTTCTTTTAGATTGTAGTGAAAAAAATATTTCTAACGTTTTTCCGTACTTTTAAAATAACCACAAAATCATCTTAAAATTAAAATTAATTTTATAACGATGCTAATGATAGTTTGAGTTGCAAGTTAGTTTTCATTCACCGCCGCGACTGACGAACAACGGGGAAAGCACCAACCGCCATATTCTTTTCAAACACATGTTATTATATTATTCTATTTTGTGAAAGTCCTCATACAACAAGGTTTTGCCAAACTAAAAACGCATAAGGCTCTCCAAAAGAGCACCTATACTGACTTATTTTTTGTCAATAAAAGTCTTGCAAACACTGGGAAATATATTTTATTTATAACAGTACCTCTCTACATAAAGTATTCCAATTATAAATGGCATGAAAAATCTTTCTCAATCAATCAAATGAATAGGTTATTTTTTTTTTCCAACTCGATCATCAAGACAAAATGATTTTGCAATATTTTTTTTTTTAAGTTGATGCCAAAATGTCTGACAGGGCAATGAACATTGAGATCGAATACTCTGACTCAATAATAAGATTGCAGCTATTCGGTTTTGTATTTTGTATTGCTGCTTTTTTTTAGCTGCAAGATTTTGACGATTGATTGGATACATTTATCCAAAAATATTTCAATAAGGTGAAGACACACCAAAGAATTGCACAGCTACGAGTACATTATATAGTATTGAAAACAGGTATATTATGTGGGTATAAATTTATTCGATTGAACATGAGAAATGATTTTCCCACTACTCAATGACATGACACATCATGTGGTTTAGAGTGTTGTGAAGATGTAAAGTCCGGGGGGAAATATCAATATCAAATCATTCAGAATTTTGAGAGACCCCTTCCTCCTACAAGCACTTGCATTGCGTTTTGTTTGGTATTCTTGGCCATCCGATAGATGGATTTATAATTCTTACTGGGTTATAAATGGTTGCCAAACTGCATGAAATTACTTATTTTCAATACCACATCATCTATTTTACTTGGCTTGTTTGGTCAAATAAGAAAACAAAAAAACATTAATAGAATTTCAAAGTGTTCAATTGTTCATTAAAATATTTGTACTTTTTGTTTACTTATAAATTTTATCCAACAAGCAACAAGTCAGTACTCCAAAAATAAAACGGTAAAAGTGCCATAATCCAAACAAAAAGTGTATGGGAAAAGTATCTCTTAAGAGGCACACATGTAATTTATCTCGGAACAATTTTTTGTATGGAAAACTTTTTTACGACTTTTACGTTTATGTATCACATTTGGCAACCATAATAATGAAAGGGATTGCCAGTTGAGACAGTTTCGACATCGTTCGTCGATTACCTGCGTGTGATTATTATTAATGATGACGATTTGTTGATGTTTTCTTAAGATCGGGTAAATGGCTTCGCTTAAATCAATAATTGGAAATTGGGAACGGAAAATAAGCTGGCCAGACTCTGAGGAGACACAGATCTGAGTTTTGTGCATTCAGATCGATGAATAAACCTTATCCTTCTAAAGAGTTTCTCTTCCTGCCTGTGTGGATCGTGTTATTTTATTATTTGAACTCCAATGTTTATTCAAGAATTGAATCGAATACGAGAGGGGATCGGTGTGAAGTTGAGTTTGAAAACATTTCAATTTATAAAATTCGAATCGAATCGTATAGAGATGACTTGCAAATTGTTTTGATGAGCGATCCTCTCAAATATACAGGTGACAGGGCTCAGTATAGGTACATTTACATCCACACATCAGAAAATGTTTCATTCGATCAATGGGTTTGTTGAAAAGTGATTTTTAGATTATATAACTTCTGGTTTTTGATTTATTTTTATTCACACAAATTGTTCTCTTTTTAAGTCAATAGATTGGATGTATTCATATTTGGTCATATTTTTTTTTCTTTTTAGGAATTTTGTAACTATTGTTCGGGTGTACTTTCCCTAGAGAAGAAGTCATTGTGTTTTTTAGGGAACTCTAAAAATATCTTTATAATAATAAAAAAACAAGTTGTTTCTTTGGGTATGAATCATATTGAAGTTGCATTGCAGCTTTCTACCTATACGAGTTAATATTAAAAGGATTGGGACTCATTTCCGGTTTTCGAAAGTGAAAAACGTAGTTTAAGTATAATGAAAATTCTGGTATTTAGAACTGAGAAGAAGTAATGATTGGCCATTACAAAGTAACGGAGGGGAAAATCGTACACTTCTAGTGATGTTTTTCTTATTAAGAAAGTAATATTTCTCGAAACTTGTGGGTTTTAAAGAGTTCATCATAAAGAACAAGACACATACGTTTCACTACAAAAAATAATAAAATTCAGTAAGTTTATACAAAAAAATAGACGGTAACGGAGAAGACACTTACGATTTAGAGATTTCCAGGCTTTATATGATATATGAAGTAAATTTGTTTGCAGACTTACATAAAGCCAACATTTACCAAAACGATCCTTAGTTTAATGCTAACTTTTATTTTAAGATTAGAAAAAATATGAAAGATGGTAACGGAGAACACAACTAAACCCTGGTTCGTACGGCAATATACCGCACGTTTTTTGCAGTGTACTCGTATATCCAAACAGCATAAAAAAAACTAAACGGCAAACGCTCAAACATCATGTGAAAGGTTCTATGAAGAATGTATACGCCACTGTGCATTCACACGGTTTTGTACTGCGAAAAATAATGCTGTGCATTGCCGTGTGAACTAGGGCTAACGGTAACGGAGAAGACACGTACGATTAAAGGTTCTTTTTATTCAATTATATTGTAACTTGTATTTTTAAATTATTGTCAGTTACGATAAAAGTGATCAAGGTTATGGAAAAAAATGGATATAAAAGATTTCATTGAAATCGGTTAACGTTTACACGACGTGCTAGCGAGTACTTTAATTTTTTTATACAAAGTTCATGATATTTAAATCTTTAAAAAATCCATAATAACTACTTTTATCAATCACATTTTGCATGATTTTTAATTAATAAAATAAAGTAATGAACAACAATTCAAGAAATCAATTACAATTATTATCTTAAATGTAATTTAAACAGTGCCTTCCACCAAGCATGTATTTGCAAAAAAATGTATTTCAGCCATTCGTTTTTGGTCTTTCCACATGAAATAATCTTACGAGTTGAGATTTGGTGACACCGCCCGCGAACATTGCACGCAATGGCACCGTAGTGGGCCCGGGCTACCATTGTGCATTTATCAAACAGTTGTGTGTATTTATCAATGCAAAAAAACGAATTTTCGTGGATTTCCTTTTATTGGTTCTTTTTTTGTTTAAAACTTTAAATAAGCTTTACTGTGAAAAAATAGTTTTTTAAGAATATGAATTGAACTTTTATAAAAAGAAAACATAAATTATACTCAAAAACATGTTTTTTACTGGTATATAAGTTGGCTAAAACAATTTAAACAACAACAACTTATTGGCGGGAAAACCATTTTTCGTACTCGAAAAAATTGTAGGCATGTTAGAAAAGTTGAAAATTGTTTTTTGAAATAAGAATCAGTAAGGGTTTGGCGTTTCGGGCGTTAAAATAAAAAAAAAACGCTATAACTTCTAAACGAAGCGAATACGAGATAAACGTGGCAGTAACTGTGGGCACTTTTTTTATTTATATAATATATGTATGATTTAAATCAAATTAATGTTTGTGTCCTTTATTTCTCTGTTTGCCAGATTTAAGCCTCTCCTAAACAAACCCGAATTCTTAGCGAACCATTCCCAATAGTACAAAATGTGAAAAATATACAACGCTTAAAAAAAAGCTAAACAACAACAAAAAACACAGTTGTCGACTGTTTCGCGTTGGTTTGGGCGAGCCTTAAGATACGAAAATTGATTTTGTAGCTAAAAATTAAACAAAGGTGTAGGACTTTGGTGGTAGACTAGAAACTCGTCATTTAATCTGTTATTACACGAGGACTTTTTAGACGACTTTTTTCAAAATTAAATGAGTGGCAAAGGTGAAATCAGATCTTTTTTTAATTCGCGGTCTGAATTTTTAAGTCATTGATTTTGGTGAATCTACTGAGGTTCAACGATTGTTTAAAATTAAAGCATCTTGTTATAATAATGGCAACTTGAGCCATCGTTTAACTTCAGTGAAACCTCTGAAATCCCCGGATAAAAATTACAGAGCATCAGATCAAAATTTGAACCATGTTTGACGAGTGTACAAATTGGTCCTTATAGGCCAGATGACACATTAAAGTTTTATTTATTATCATTTTCGTAAAGTATTTTAACATTCCATTCTATGGAATGCTGCCTATGTTGTTTTTGTAATTAATATAAAATTACGCTGTACTACATATAGATTTTCCATAAAAACACGCCTATTGTCGTCAAAATTAATTGAATTGTCCGATATCTTTGTGCTAAATTCAAACCAGGCTAGTTTGACTGATGATGTTCAGTTCCTGAGAAAGTTGATCTTGTAGGGCTTCGTTGCAAATATTAGACAATATTTTAAATTGAACGCGCAGCAGGAACAAGGTTAAATTTTCTTTATTTTGTTGTTGCCCAAGTGTAAATCGATCCATTTCATACGGCAAATCCATCAGTGTCAAATTAACATTTAATTCAATAGAAACCTACATATTTTTTATTGAAAACTGCGAAAACTGATGTCATTTGACGAGGTAATAGTAAAAGTTATCAAACACATTTTTGAAATTTTGGGATTCCTCCCTCGATGATAGCATATATTTTCTCTAGTCCTTTGCTAACAGCTAAACCAACTTTGAAGGAGCAAAATTGTGCCCGAGCGAACCATTTCGGCAGCGATTCCAAAACAAAGCATGGATCTGTATAAAATTTGTTCAAATTCACGCTATTATGTATAAGACAAAGACTTTCGAATCAATTGAGAAATGATGCGTATTGATTTGGAAATCCTATAGGTTCTGATTGCCTAACCATTTAGCTGCCCTTCTTTCCAGATCGGGAATATCAGCATTTTTTGTTTATCTAAGCCATTCCGCATTTCCATTTTCTTATTAGACAGTTTGTATTTTGACCTTGCAACTTGTTTAACCTTTGAATTTTAAACACTACCCCTCCCTTGCCACACAAACTTGAAATAGATCTAATCTCCTTTTTCTCTATTAATTTTTAAAGAAGCAAGCTTTTTCTCTCGCTTTCGGGCTACTTTCTCATGAGATTTGGTTCTAGTCTGCAATTTTCACTGTTTTCATCTTTGCAGCACTTCCTGGCGAAGATATCGCATTATTAAATCTTCCGTCCACCTTCTGTTCCTGAATGGGTAGTAGATATACCAGATATTCAAGACTATCAAGGTTTCTTACAAATTGTTGGCCTACATTTGGGCAACAAAATGGAGTATTCAGATAAAAGGTAAGTAATAAAAGCTTAAAATTCATAAAGAAATATTTTGTGATTCCCTCAAAATAATTCCCTTAAAATCGTCAAATTACTAATGGTTTATCCCATGCATTTCTCTCTGCTTTAACATAATAAAAAAACGGCATTGTCATCATGAAATGCATGCAAGTAAATTCATCCCACATAAAATGGTTTTCGATTATTTATGTATAACCCACAATCCCAAACAACACCTCGACTAAATGGAAAATACAACGCGCCGTTCATGTTCCTATTGACAGCCGAATGCGTAAAATGTCACAGCCACCCAAAATTCGCTGATCATGTAAAACCAAAAGTGTCGCGCGAAATTTACCGAAATTTTACGCCAATTAACACCTCCGTTGCGTTAATTAAAATAAATCACAAAAAAATACCGTAAATTTGTTTCCTGTCTGCCAAATTAAGCAAAAATCGTGTGTACGGACTTGCAGTGGCACATCGTTGGCACCGACGACGAGGTGCAATTTCGAAAGAGGTGTCACCAAGCCAATTTTGAAAAAAAAATTCTGGTCCTTTTCTCACTCCATCAGTTGCACAACAAAAAAAAACAATTAGAAGCTCCTAGAGACAGTAGCAGCTGAGGTGTTAAGACACTCGATGTATACAGTTGCACCATGTGCAGCACATTTTATGCGACTTGGTTTTAAATCATGCAAACACCCTTGGACTTGGACGCACCATGATCTGCTTTCTGCATGGAGTGGCTAGTCAAACAGTAGCCCAGTTTATGTATGTTCCCTTGCTCCCTGACAGTTTTCGAAATCCGAACTCGTGTAAAACACCATTCTTACCAGTGCAAGGAACAGCGCACTGCAGTCGCACGCTAGTGATTGCAGCACACAGTTCCATCCTCATCCTGAGGTCGTTGTTGGTCGTCCAGCATAGAAAGTAGAGCGTGCAACAACATGGATTTCTGTGGGCATCAGGGGAGATAAGGTGCCAGAGCCATGAGTCCATGAGGCGTCTGGTCGTTGGTATATTCGTACACACTGTCGGG
Organism: Dasysyrphus albostriatus; assembly: GCA_946251815.1. Taxonomy (NCBI): domain Eukaryota; kingdom Metazoa; phylum Arthropoda; class Insecta; order Diptera; family Syrphidae; genus Dasysyrphus; species Dasysyrphus albostriatus. The sequence continues at coordinate 100,788,446 of OX276336.1, forward strand.
GCTCATTTTCAATTCAAATTCAGAAAAACCCTACCTGGTAATATTGGAGTGCAGGAAACAACAGGCATCCAGGCCGGGAGTAGTCAAGGAACATGGCAATCAATTTACACCCCAAGTCCCCTTTAATTGGCACCGTGTAGGCACCGACGAATGTTTTGGTTTGCTGTCCTTTTGAATGGGATGCCACAACCAACCACACTGCCTGCATCTCCATCTTCATATGTTACTGGGGTGCTGCTGCATTTATTCCAGGACAGAAGTCAGTATGGCCATTGGTGGTGATGTTTCCACCAAAGCTATTGACATGCACAATGAGTATGCATCTCATATGTGTGGCGGTTGTTGAAATAAAAATAAGAAGCTCCCAAGAGAGACAATTTTGCTGTTTTGATATTGTTGCATGTGAGATCTACACTTTCCATTTCTGTTGTTATCAAAGATTAAAAACGTTTTTTTTATGCTATAAAACCTCTGGAAAGATAGTCGCCAAAATTATTACCACAAACAAAAATGTATAAATCACATTGGGGGAAGTTTAAGGTTGTAACACTTTCCAATAGCTTTTAGACCATCAGTCATAGTGGTTAGTTCTCCTTAATCTCCGAACATTGTCTCGTACATTTAAGACGGTCTCCATTTCGGAGTTGGTATGACTTTGCAGTGGCTGAATATATGAAACAGCGTGTTTTTAACCACTTTTGTAACCATTACAATTAGCGGGTTGCGATGTAGATCGCTATTTTTTCCATAGAAAGGGGCATTTATTATTCCACGGAGGACCTTGCTTTAAAATTTTTGGATGGGTTCAGCATTTGTATTTTGGACAGCCACATAGTTGGATGCCATATGTCCGAACGGGCTTTAGTACTTGCTTATATAAAATTAGTTTGTTCTGGATAGAAAGGTTCTTTCCTAGTAACCAGTACATTTTTCTGTACTTCAAGTTAAGTTCGTCTCTTTTCTTTTTGATGTGCTCTTTCCATTTAAGCTTTGCATCCAAAGCCATTTCAAGGTATTTGGCAGTATTGGAGAAGGGTACTGCTGTACTGTTTATAAGAATGGTAACATTATTAATTTTATTGTTTGTAAAGTTTATATGCGTCGATAAGGTTTCATTTAGTTTGATTCGCCATTTTTGCGTCAAATCACTAACTTTATCAACTGCATTTAGCAGTTTTTGTGTAATCTTCTTAACGGATTTATCTGGCACCAATATTGCAGCATCATCAGAAAAGGTGGCCATGATATCGTTGATGTCTACTGAAATATCCCTTGTATATAACAGGTACAGGGTTGGTCCTAGGGCACTTCCTTGTGGTACACCTGCTTCAATTTGCAGAAATTTTTAATTACCTGTCTGCCTACGTCTTAAGCTACTTAACTCTAAAACATGCTTAGTTCATCATCTTCAATTGGGAATTATGAAAGAGGTTAATACAAATATTGATAAAATTCCAACATATTTTTAGCTCTAGTCATAAGTTTTGTTGAAAAGATAATCTTGTTGTTATGTTATAACCTCAATTTGCAATTGAAAAAAAAAGATTTTTTTCAGCATTTAGAGATATTTTAGAATGGTTTATCTCAAAAACTAGAATAGCTAGAGCAATTCTGTGACCAGTTGAATTTAACACATCAAAAGTTACTATTTTAGTTTTTCAAGCAGAAGTTAACTAAAATTAAAATTTAATTAATCAAAATGTTTCCAAGATTTCGAAAAATTAAATATTCTAATTTTTTTTTAATTTTTCAAAAATCTAGTTTTGATAAAATTGTATAAAATAAAAATAAAATACGAAAACAACAATAAAAATATTCGTTGATTTATATATGTGACCAATTATTTTCAAACTATATCATTAATTTTTTCAAAATTTTCTTAAACATAACGTTTCAATGCTCAACTAGTCCTAGAAATTGGTCAGCCCTAGGTAACTTGTAATAAAGGCTTAAAGTTTCTCAATGTCAATCAAGGTCACGCTCAATATCTGGCATCTTATTTAAGGGAAATTTAAAATAAGTATACCAACCGAAAGATCTCTAGATCGTGATAAAAGGTCAACTGTTTACAGTAATTGATCGGCCATAGTTTTTTTGTATGAATTTTCAAAATTCGTGCCAAGGTCACAAAGAAAAACTTTTGACACCTCATTTGTGTCATTCCAAAAAATTAAGTATGCCACTTCATGGTCATAAAAGGTCAGCTATTTTCACTAATTGGTCAGCCATACATATTTTTTAATGAATTTTCAAAGAACTTAACAAAAAAAAAATTAAGGTCATTGCCATTTTTGGCACCTTATTTATGGGAAATTTGCAAAAATTGCTTACCATCGGAAAGATCTCTAGATCTATATAAAAGGTCAGCTAGTTTTTGTAACTGGTCAGTTTTTTTTTAAATGAATTTTTAAGTTTCTGTACAAAGTCCTTGTGATTTTTGTCTTATGGTAAATTTGCAAGAAAATTAATACGATACGATTAAGATCTATAAAAATGGTCGGCTGGTTTCAGTAATTGGTCAGCTGTAGATTCTTTTTTATAATTTTTCAAGATGTTTTTTCAAGGTCATGAACGAGTGAGTGACCTTGAGAAACTTTGAGCCTTTATTACAAGTTATCTAGGACTGACCAATTTATTGGACAAGTTGACCTTTTCTGCCCAATTACTGACCATTTAAATGGCATTCTCAAATATTAAATTTTCCGTATATGAGGTGCCAAAGGTCCAGAGCCCAATTTTACTCAAATTATGTTATCCGGACTTTATGAAACTCAATTTTTATATTTGTCCCTTGTTAATTTTAACAAACCATGAAAATTACAACCAAATCATTATATTCGTTTTCTAGATTTGAAAGAAAGTGGGCGTGGCAGGAAGCGGATTTTTATAAAAACTAATTTTTATATTTTGTTCTCCTCCATAAGAACAAATTTTGAAAATTTAATCCAAATTCTTAGAGTTGTTTCCGAGAAACCAAATATATGTTTACGAGTTTAGCTCGTTTAAAGTAATAGGATTATTTTATTTTTTTTTTTAATTTTAAAACATCATAAATATTTTTAAGTATTCTTTACTTAAAAATATTTGTGATGTTTTAAAATTAAAATTAAACGGCGATGGTGCTATCATTTATTTTTTTTATGAACTTATTATCAAAAACAGATAGCGATACCTTCCCGTAAGAATGTATTAAGTGACATTTAGAAAGTCTTAGAGGCATTGAAAAAACGTCTTTATGTGTGGATTTAAGGGAGTAAAAAGATTTGGAACAGACATTTCAACTAAAAATCTCATTAAAAATTTGTTTATCAATAATTGAAAAAGATAAAAGAAGACATGAAAGCCATAAGGTCTCCTTTGTAAGAAATTGCAAAAATTCAAGTTCGTATATCAGCTCTTTTGTTTCGTGAAATGTACCTTATAACCCAGGAAAATTAGACTTTCACTTCGAAAAAATTCTGACAAATATTTTTTTATTTATTTTTTTAAAAATAAAACAAAAAAATCAAAAAAAAAATTCTCGAAAAGTTCCGCAAATTTGGACCGGGGTACATTTTTTAAGGGGGGTTAAACGGGGTAAAATTCAGTTTTTTTTTTCTTAATTTCTCGAAATCTATATGTTTTTTTTTTTTTAATGTTAAGGTACAAATTGTAGCTTATGTTATTCGACACAAAAATATTACCATACTTCTTTTCATAAAAGCAAAAAATTCTGAGAAAATTATGCAAGAACTTCTCGGTGGAGTAAATTATGTCAAAAAATGTATACAAATCTCATTAATCGAGGTACGATTTGAGTTTGGCTACATCTCTTTCTTATAAAAACGAAGTTTTCACCGCAAAACCACGAAAACAACATTAAGACAATAAAATTATCTAAAAATAAGCTATTAACGAACTCAAGGTTTATTAATCCTGAAGTTATAGCGTGTCAAAGTAACACTTTTGATATTGTATTGTAAATGGATTTTTGTAAATATCTCAGCAAATATAATTTTCTTCAAAAAATTAATGTGTCTATAATAATGCTCATAAGATTCTGGACAGAAAAAATGTACATAAATAATTGCTTTATGATGTAAATAAATAAATAAATAAGTACATATATATGATTTCATATGTAATTGAAAAAGAGACGAAATTTAGAAAATTGAACTTTCGTGAAAAAAAACAAAGCTTCGAAGACCAAAATTTCGACCCGCTTACAAAATTTCAGCAAAAACTTAAAAATTAACCATACAACCGTGAGGAATACCTACAACCTTTTTGTTTTTGTTCTCTTACCCAATCACAGGTTATTTTTGATTATTTTTTTGATCCATTTTTCTTTCATTCGGTATAATAATAATTTTTGTTCTTTTTCTTGGTTTGACTTCATTTTCATACATAAAACAATTAAACAAGAAAAAATAGTTTAAGAGCAGTACTGCAGTCTTAAAAAAAAATTAGTATAACATACAAGGTATACACAATTAAAGACCATAAATTAGAAGGTCTAAAGAGTGACAAACAAATAAATATCGATTAAAATAAAACTGAGCTATCACATAAAGTTCACATTGATATCCTGACATGTTGTACTCATGATGTTGGCACAGCATCGATTTTTCGATTTTTTGAATTGTACCTAAACAGTCATCGAGCAGACAGCGAGTGGGAGATTCGTAAACTGAGAAAACATGTCAAAACCCTAGCAGCAAATCGAAGTGCATCCCCGAATTGTATAGGCTCTTTTGCTACATAGCACTCCCGAACATATTCCCGATTTGCATAAATGTGTAAACTGTAAAAATGACTTAGGAACACATTATATGCCGTGTGTGATGTGACTGTTTGGTTGGGTGATAGTGATGGTGATGGTGACGGCGAGAGGTCGAGGTGGTATTATATGAGATGTGGAGAAGGATTCGTTTGTTCAATTCGTTTCGTATCCAATTTGCACTTTGGTGTTGCAAATATCAGCAGGGGCAACACCATTCAGGATGAGTTTATATTGTCCATATTCGTGTGGAGATAGTGTTTGTATCATAACGCAGCATGTGTGATGATTTGCACGCAGCACGGTGGCGATATGAGGCTCCGCTCACATTTGTTTTGACATGAGTGCATCCAAATAAGATTAAACTGAGCGTTATGTTCGCCATATCACAGCTTAAACGTGATATGCATATTTTAAAAATTATTATATATTAACGGTGTTGCCTGCAATTTATTGTTAATACGGGAGAACAGAATAATGTTTTGCACACTTATCATATCAACTACTCGTACTATTGAATGGAATCACAGAGATAATGTTGGTGTTGATGTTTTTCAATTGCAGCTTAAGAGCTTTAAAATTTAACAGATTTTCTATGAGTGTTTTATCACGACTGGAGGAGGCAATGAATAAATACACGCAGATAAAAATGAAATTACTCTTATGGCTACGGTTGAAGTGGTTGCGTATTCTGACAAACAATTGTTCTGTAATACAGCTATGTATGTTCATCAGAAAAGACAATAAGGCGAACATATCAACAAACTTCTAATCATGTGCGGATCCAGGATTTCGTTTAGAGGGGGGGGGGGGTAATTTTTGTGTATCATTGTCATTTGTGCTTGGGCCACGCCCGCCACTGCGAAATTATTTCCAGAGTTTCCATAATCTTGATGATATCTACAAAAATTGGAGTACACCTTCATACCACTCTACACACCTGGTCATGCCCACACACAGAGTGACGTTAGTGAAATAGTTAAAAAATGAAACAAGACAATTACCTCTTTCATAACTACCACAGTGCCTCAGACAGTGGTGTCTTTGGAACGAAATGTAGTTATGCAGTTATGTGATATGCTGTAGCATGGTGTTTTTGCAGTATTCTTAATCCTCTTTCGATCTTCGTAATATCACCTCAGATTTCGGAAAGCAAAATGGCACATCATTATGCTCCCTTATTCAAGTTTTAGTAAAATTTTGACTCTCTTCCTCAGCTGGGACAAGATAATTTGGCCAATCATTTTCTACATGGAAAATGCATTTGCAGAATTTTCTCAAACGGAAAGGGCCAAAGATTTCTGTTTGAAAATGCAAATTTTTACAAGTTTTACTGCATTTATATGTTCGAATACATTATTTGCGGTGGAACTTTACAATAAAAAATAGAGTTAACGTCAAAATGTAATTGTGTATTTAATGAAAGAAAGAGGTTCGTTCGTTGAAATTTACCCAGGGTTGATCAAAGTTTTCTTGATAACCTTGATAAGAATTATCAAAAAAAAAATGTGTTTTTTGGTTCTCAAAAACCAACCAGTTTTTGAGATAATATTGTTTTAAAAATGAAAACAAAAAGAAACCACAGATTCCATTTTCTGCTATTATTAATGTAAATTTTTTTTTACCCATTCCTTGAATTTTCATTTTAAAAAGAAACTAATTACTTGTAGCACAAAAGGCCGAAACAAAAAAAAAATGCTTCAAAGCTCCTGCCATTTTGACAGTTATTGTTTACCTCAATTCTTCCAGCAAGAAACCCATGCCGGATTTACACAAGTGACATATTGCCATTAATTCATGTCATTAAAGTGGCAAAATAATGGTTAAATAAAATCATTAAAGACATGCATTTACACGAAGGCAAAATAATGACTTTTTAATGCTGTGTCACTATACTGGCAAAGAATGGGCAAGTTCATTCTTTATTGCGTATTGTCATTTTCTGCAAAATGATGCCATTGTGCTTCTTTTTAATGGAAATATTTAATGCCAGTTGGCTCTGTCATTTATTTTATGACGTATATTACGACAAGCTTTTAATTCATTTTCACGATTGTCATTAATGGCGTGAATACGAAAGAAAATATGACAGTTTGTCACTCGTGTAAATCCGGCGGCACTAGTTCTACCTCAGGGCGGGTGCTGGGTGACCCCTGGTTTTAAGAAAACAGAGAATTGGCTTCGACAGGATGAGTTCAGGCTTTTCAAAAAACACTTTAGGGCGACCTCCGGGTGACTTCAGGGCTCACCGAAATAACATTGTACTAGCGTCAAAAATAACGAACACATGACGATAACTTGACGTTTTCGAAAGCGGCGAAAGACAATTTTTCTTAAATTATGGTTTTATTGGCAACATTTGAGCCTATTTGGGATTTAAATAGTCAATAATATTATTTTTAATAATATTTTAATAAAATTAAAATATGACTTACATCTCTTAACCATTTTTGAAAGCGTGTTGTTGGCGTTAATAGAGGGACAATCATTTTTTGGCCGAGTCCGAACAGAAAGGAAAAACATTTTTTGTTTTTGGGTGGCAGCGCACCCAGACCTTCGGGATGACAGTCCAACGCACTTACCGTCTTGCCACGAGGTACTAGTTTATAATTATTTAAATGAATATTATATGACAAAGCTTCTTCATTTAAGTTATTCAAGGCAATAGATATTCTTTCCAACGGCAATAACTTCAGCAAGTGGTTTTTCTGGTTTCTTTCCAATTTTCGTTATCGGATTCGCACTTTTCGTCAGTTTAATAATACGAAAATTCCTGAACCGCATCCACAAAACGAAAGTGACAAAATCCTCACGAAATATTCCCATCAGAAACATATTGTACTATTTTCTTAGGTACGTTAGAAAAAATTCCTCTTATTTATTTCGCAAACCAAAATACTTTGCTTCATTACTACAAAACAATTTGTCATTAACCACTGAAATTTACTCACCAAATTTATTTCTCACTTTACTTTTATTACAACCAACTCTTCTTTTTTCATTCACAATTAAAATTAAAGCGTATCCACAGCCGATCAAAAATATCCTTTTATTCTTGTCACACAGGTTCCCGAAATAACTTGAAGGTTCTAGTATTTGGTTCTAGAGCTTTTCATAGAGGAAATTTCCTATAAATTTCCCTTTTTCGAAAGTTCTGAAGCTAATCAAAGCTCTTGGTAGGTAAGTTTGTATCATGTATAATCCGAAAGATGACACTTCTTTATTCGAGAGTCGTTATAGTTCTTTCGAGAGTTGTTATAGTACAAATGAGCATCGTTACAATAGCTTAAGGTTAAGCTCAGCTGGTAGAACTGAGATAATATCGGATGCTTCATCAAAAAGTATTAAAAATAATTCCGTTAAATGGAAAGACAGGAAAATGGAAAACAGTATATTCCTCTCTTTTGGATGTCAAAGAATAAAATTAATAACTGTAAAACGCAAAGACAATTGGTGATTATATTTTTTTAAATTAATATTTAAATTCATTCGTGCTTCCCAGGGGGACAGTTGTACCCATTATCCGCCCCCTCTATAGTCACGCCTGATCCTAATATATGCTGATTCCAAAGCAACTGACACCAGCATTTAGTTCAAATTAGGTAAGAATCGATTAAAACCAGAATATCTGTTGCCTTCTTCCAAAGTTTGAAGCATCCAATTTTGGTCTTTGCGGTGGGTGTGAAAAAGGGTTTAAGTGTATCGCTCTTATCTTGGCCTAGATAAAAATGTCGTATCGCATCGTCAAAAAGTGAAGAAGAATAATCCATTAGTTGTGTGTAGGTATGTATGTAGGAAAAGCTACGGAGCCTAATATCAACTAATTGATCCTTGACAGAGGGCCATATACCCCTTCCTATGTACTATAAAATTCCCACAGCCAAAGACAGGTGAAAACCAAACGTTGTGCACTCTTCCCATACATTTTTGTGATATTAGGCCAAAGTCATTGGACTTAAGCGCAGTTGATTTATGGGCAAATGTAAACAAAAAAAAAATTATTTATGTATGAAAATTTGGAAACAACACACAGTTGTTTTTTTTTCTCTCCCAATCCAATTTAATTTATTCATTTGACCATAAAGTATGAACTGATTGCGGCATCCAATGGATTCTGATCTCGACACACAAGCACACACCAAAACCATCCAGAGCCTCTGCCTCTCTCTGGAGATCTGTGAACATAGTGGCTTTTGTTCACGATTACAAATTTGATAATCTTCTCTTCTTCGACTTACAAGTTGGTTTCTATTAGGCAAAATATTGCCGGCAATAAAAATGAAAAATCTTCCAAGGGTTCCTGGAGCCATTATAGGATATCAGGGGTTCAGTTTGATGGCAAAGAAAACCGCACCAAGTACGAAAGAAGAATACAAATAACCACGAAAATAAAAAAAAAAAATACCTGTCATTGTTTTATGAAGACATTAAACGAATGTAATCGGGCGCTTGATTTATCTTGGAGGCAATCGCGGTTGGAGATATGTGTTCCATGGGTGTTTCTGTTTCTTTTATAAGACAACGGCGATGTGACGACGACCGACGGACGAAAAGGGACGAGCGGCTGAATGTATATAGCTACATTGATGGAGTAACACATGCTCGGGAGGTTTGACCTAAAGACATAAATTATTGATTTTTTGGAAAATTTATGGCACCGATCAAGTGTAATCCATTGGCGATGATAGATCGATAAAGGGAAGTGAAGTTCTTGTGTGGGACATTTTTCATTTTATCTAGTATCTATCTGGCTCTTTGTATAGAACCTACCTTAAATAATTTTCAAATAGACTTAGAATATGGAAAAACCCGTTGTTCAGGTATTTTAATTAATATCTATAATTTATAGGCGCATGTATATATATTTATAGTAGAAAATGAATACAAGAACTGCCGTTATATTATAAAAATCCAACCTAAATCATTTCCCCATGTTGTTTTACACGCTTGAAAAATCAATTGCATTTATGTTAAATACAACCAAACGATAGCGAGTTACCTGTATCAGTTTAGTTAGAGGCAATTAAAAACATAATTATAATAGTTCTACATGAGAGCATTCGCTATAAATGAAACTTAGTATTTTATGGTAAGTTGTTTAGAGATACAAATTTTCTATAAAATAGAAAATAATATGTTGTTGTGATGGACAAAGGCAAGATTTGTTTGAATTTTCAAATTTTGGCAGTGCAAAAGCTGGTAGATTTAGGGTTGAAAAGGCACTAGCTATCTAAAAAATTTCGGGACGCTAAACTAGCCTAACTTAGGTACATATCCGACTCCCAATCTATGAAGGGTCAAAGCCTGAGACACTAACACCCAACACCAGGTGCCATAAAACAGGACTGGCATCAGTATAAGGGTTTTATAGAACATGCACTTCGTCTTTCGTGTGAGGAGTTTTGAACCCATACGTTGCGCAAAACCAGTTTGCTAGGGTAATTTTTCGTCAGATCTCTACTAAAAAATCTTGCGTGGGATCAATGTTTACTCTTAAACTACTTCAAAAATGTTGCTATCAACGTTTTATCCTAGCTGGTTGACAGATCTTGTATTGCTTGTTGATAGAATGTATTTGATTTTTTTATCGTTAATTTGACGACCAACAAGTTTTGCCTTGCTTTTTAAAAAGACGTGAAAGCCTCTTTAATAGCTTGTTGAGAGTGACCGATGATATCGAGGTTGTTGAAAATAGTGCTTTCAGTGTTAACGCCGGCTCTGTGGACTATGTGCTCCAAAATGGAATTGAAGAAATCAGATGATAGTGTATCTCCTTGCCGAAACCTTGTTTACATTTTATGTGGTTCGGAAGAGCTTTTCCTTAGATGTACGTTGATCGCGTATTTTCCCTTGTTACGCAACAAAATTAGATCAGTTTTTTTGAAATCCCAAGTTCATCCATCACTCTTATACACTCCTCGTCAACTGAATACGCACAAACATTTTTTAATATACTTTATCCATTTTTTCCAAACAGTGATGGTTATTATGCCATCTGTTGATGCTAACTATTCCCTTAAGATGTTAAGCAGATAATTCCGAAAGAATTATCCAAAAACAACCGTGAGTTTTTCTTCAACCACTTGCAAAGTGTTTTATGTGCAAAGTAGGAGTTTTTTTTTCTAGTCAACTGAATAGGTACAACGCCATTTTCTTCGTTGTTTATAAGTTTTTTGGAGTGCTTGACAGTTTAAATTAACGATTTTAGTGTTTTCAGTAAAATTTAATTCTTGATTTCAAATTTTAAGAAAAATGGGTAGATCTACGTGTCTTAACAGTGTTGAAAAAGCTAAAATCGATTTACTTAGAGACCCAAGGCCTAACTGGACGTGCAATAGCTGATAAAGTTGGCCGAAGTTTTAATGTAGTTTATTCTTACTTGAAAAATAAAGATGCATACGGCAAAAACATGAAGGGAGGTAAGAAAACAGCAACAACAGCAGCTGAGAGACGAAGAATTTTAAGATATGCATCAAATTCTTCTGATTCTGTGGCAAAAATAAAACAAAAAGTCGGCGTAAACGCAAGTTGCTCAACAGTATTAAGAGTAATCAACAACTCAAGCCATCTTAAACGAATGAAACTTAAGAAAAAACCACCACTTACGAGAGACGAAAAATGTTGCCATTAGATTTTTCAAGACTTCACATGAGTTGGAAAAAAGAATGGTATCACGTGGTTTTTTCAGATGAAAAAAAGTTTAATTTCGATGGCCCTGATGGGTTCAACTTCTATTTTCACGACTTAAGAAAAGAAAAAAGATTTTTAAAGCGCCATCATAGTCGTGAAGGAGGTGTCATGATATGGGGAGCAGTCAGTTATTATGGAAGAGTTGAGCTCGAGGTTGTAACATCAAGAATGACAGCAGCTGGGTATAAAGTAATTTTGGAAAAAAATTTTCCTTAATTTTCTAACATCTTTGGACCCATAAACTGGACCTACCAACATGATAATGCGCCTATTCGCTCAGCGCGCATAATAAAAACGTGGATAGAGGAGCAACAAGTGCAGTTGCTTCAATGGCCGCCGTACTCACCTGATCTAAACATCATAGAAAATGTCTGGGGATGGTTAGTACGCAAAGTTTATGAGGGTGGTCGTCAGTTCGAAGACAAAGAAACCTTAATTTCTGCAATCAAATTAGCGTGGAGCGAAATTTCGTTAAATTACATTAAAAAGCTATACGATTCCATGCCGGATCGAATTTACGAAGTAATTAAAAATAAAGGTGGAAGTACCCACTACTAAACTTAAACAAAAAATTGTTTCATTCTATTCCAATACCAATTTTAATTTTTGTACCTATTCAGTTGACTCAAAAAAAACTTCTACTTTGTATAAGTTACACTTTGGAAGTGGTTGAAGGAAAAACTCACGGTTGTTTTTGGATAAAACTTTGAAATTCTGTTATTTATATGTTACGAACATTTTTACCATCAACAGATGGCATAATAACCATCACTGTTTGGAAAAAATGGATAAAATATATTCAAAAATGTTTGTGCGTATTCAGTTGACGAGGAGTGTATACTGTTTTGAAGTCAGGAGATTGATGGTGATTCTCGACTTCAAATTCGTTGATATTTTCCAGTATTTTCCTGACAGTGAATATTTGGTCTATGGTCGATTTGAATGGTTGGAAGCCATGGTACTGGTAATTGCTGATTTAAGATTTGAAGAATGCCATAAGACGTCCACAATCCTCATACTATACGATGGATAGAATCTTGTATGCATCGACGTTTATCAGAGATATGCCTCGATAGTTCTTGCAGGACATAGGATCATTTTTTTGTAGATATGTAGGTCAAATTGAGCTAATAGTCAAGTCATCGGGTATGCTTCCTTCCATCCAAGCTTGGTTGATGACCTGATGCATGCAACCTTTCAGCACATTCCCTCTGTGGTTAAATAATTCCTCTGCAAGACCATTCAGTAGCATTGTTGTTCTTGAGCTTTTTTACAGCCAAGTCTTCCTCTTATATGCTAGTAGGTGGTACTGGGTCTTCATTACGACTGGAGGTTGGACAATTCTGAAGTTCTGTGCTTCTTTGCTGTGCACTATTTGCTCCAGGACGGGATTGGAGAAATCGCATGAAAATCTCGTTCTAGTAGTTCCTGAAAAATGCTACTTAAATACATCAACCATTCCTTATGCTTCGTTGAATTAGTTATTTTCGCTGTTTCAAAAACCTGCGTTCCGGATTTAAGGCTAAAAGCCAGTTGCTTAACCTTTTTTTTTATAAAAATTCCGGGTGTTGTTCCAATCGCGAGACTCTTCAATTTTCTTGAGCTGATGGAAGGCTGCTCCTTTCTTCTCCTTGTTCGATCTCTTCCCACGCTGTTCTTTTAATCTTAAGCGCATATTTTGTCAAGTAGCTCTTTACACCCAACTTAAAGATACTCCACTTCTAGATCTTCACTTAGTTCCTGCCATTTCACAAAAGATCCTGTAATCCTTCGAAGCAGATATAGAAGAACCACTATGTGTAGTTGATGGTCGAGAAGTTCCACTATTTTGAAGATGTATTTCAAATGCAATCTCAATTTTAATAGCTGGCAGGACATTTTCAAAATATATCATGAAGGTGGGAGTATGATTGGGAAGCCTGATGAGTTGCTTTATGAAGTTCCTTCGAAGTTTTTCCATCTCTTCATGTTCTTCATATCACCAAACTTGGCATTCATAGCATAGCCAAACCACAATCAAGTGCTCGGCTGCGCCGACTTTGACATATTCAATAGAAAAAATGAACTCTTATGTGACAATCTTAATGTTACCTCAGGCTTCGTAATAACCTCAGATCGTAAAGCTTACCATCCTGAGCGAAACGCCTGAATAGATCTTTTTTTCTATTTCGGTGGTGCTTTGACAGTAGAAACAGGACGTTGATCAACGTGAGTCAATTTACTTGCAACGGCATTTGACGTTTACGAACACGCTCTCTGGGCTTTCAATATTTTGTTCGTCAACTTAATTATTTTACTGCAAACTGCACTACAGATGATGTTTTGGAACATGTGACTAAAGCAGACTGGCATAATAGAACATCATGTTAACGCAGCAAATTTTGTATTTGGGTCTTCCAACAGATGACTTTTTGCAGTTTGCGTTTAAGAACAATCTGTGAATGCGTTTTTGACGCAGATTACGTTTTCAAAAACGGTAACTATTCTGACACTTTGACGTATCCAATTGTAAAAGGTGTATTTGGTAAATTTTTGCACGAACTCTCACTGTTAAAGTCGTTTAACTTTTTTTAGGGCCAGTATGTACGAACGTAGTTCAAATTTTGATCCGTGGTTCAGCAATTTTAAATCACTGATTTCGGCGGATTAATAGAGGTCCAATGATGTTTCAAGGTTTAGGTATGTGATAGTAGCCAAGTAATTTAAATTGCATGCTTGAAACATCGTTGAACTTCGCAGTTAATCCCCCGAAGTCAGTGGGTTAGATTTGCTTATATATGTCAGATTCTGGCAGCTTTTTATTAATACTTCAAAACTACAAATTAAAAATAATTTCAAATCTTATAATTTTACCCACAAAAGCAAATACGCACCGAACCATACAGAGCACTAGTTTATAATGTATATTAACTTTTGGGACACACTGTAATAGTGAAAAACTAATTTAGAGAAATTCTATCCCTTTTCTTAAAACATTGTTTTGCTCTATTGACACTTAAATTGATTTGATGAGAAATAAAATGAAGAACGAATGTAGCGTCATCGATCTGAAATGGTTCTTTTTATGCAAGAAACATAATTTTAACATTTTTTTTATTCAATATTCGAATGTAAGTATTCCTAGCAATCTTTTATCACCAAACACAGAGTTTTTGTTCCCCTTTTCTGTGAAGAATTTTCATAGTGTTAATTTAAGGAAACAGAACTTTTTTCCTGTCATATACGTAATTTGTCAATGCCCGAGGCTTGAAGCTCTATTCCGTTTTGCAAATTTTAGGGTCACTTCTAATGACACAGATTGTCGTTAAGTCGGGAAAAAGCCCATCACAGCCCGACCGATCCAACGTAAGATTGGGATTTGGCCTTTATTGCTTGGGCAGTTGCTTCTAAGAGTTTATACTCGTGACATCATTTCTGCATTTCCAACGCACAACTCAAAGCTTTCTTCGATTCTTTGAGTTTTCCTTGCAGGTGTACACTAAAAGTTAGTCTAGATGTTATCGTAGCCCCCCGATATTCATAGTTTTTAGCTATGTTTTTCTAAAGGATTTGAGCCAAAGGTCTTTCTTTTCTTGAGTAACGACCTGAATTATTGCGGAAAACCATAGTTTAAGACTTTGTTGGATTGATCTTCAGATTTTTTCGGCAAACATCAAGCTTTCAATAGCTACTTGGTAATATATAGTCTCTTCGGGGAGGTATTGAAAAATGTCATCAAGTAAAAGCGAAATGAACTGACACCCTTGTTTGACTCCCAAAGAAGTATCGAACCATTCTGACATTGAAGTTCCATTCCATAGGTACTGCTGTTTTGTTGTTACTAATACATCCCTTATTTGCTCTCAAGCATTTTGGAAGACATGCCATGCCAATATTAATTAGGCTGCCTTAGAAAGAGAGCTACTTTTTGTCCACAGTGGCAAAAGTAGCGCTAAAGTCCACAAAAAAAGAATACAGATTTTTCCCATTGCCGAGATAAGCTCTGCAAATATTTGTGAGCACAAAAATGTTGTCTTGCGTGGAATAATTTACTCTAAAATCTAAGCCTAAAACTCACTCAAAAGTTCATTTGTATAACCCACGAAGCCGATCAAGGATTACGGTTGTGAGGAAAGTGTTAAGAAACGAAATTTCTCTCTAGTTTCCTGGATCATAATAGGCTCTCCCTTTTTGAAAATAGGGAATGTTATATTCTTCTATGGGTGTAAAGGTTCTCTCGTTCCAAGTAAATTTTCTCAAGTGGTTTTCCGTTGGCGTGCCACGTGTTTTATTGCCATTTGAGGGTTATCAATGTCCAAGGTTCCTGGTGAATCTCTTAACCCGACCGACGATACAACTTATAGTAGAGTACCTAAGAAAAATTACATCCGCTTTTTAAATACCTTCTTTCTTTGATTTATGCATTTATTTTAGAAGACATATTTTTTTTAAACGCTTCCAAACACTGATTTATTAACAAAAAAAAACTTACAACATTCTTATTTGTTTTTTTTTTTTAGAAAGTCTTTAATCGTAAAGGATATCGAATGACAGTTGCAAAATTTCATAATTCAAAATCTGCATTCAATACGAAGCTCTTACCGATTTAATACAATCGTCACCTCCGCGTGCAGTCTTCCCTCATGCTTAAGTACTTAAGCGTTGCTTGCCGCTCCTTTTGAACTTAGTGAGAAAAAAAAACTTAACGTCCACCAATTTGAGTAACGTGAATTCATGAACATACCAATGCCAACCCCATACCGCCGACCGCGCTGCCGCCGCCGGTCGCGATACTCCGTTTAAACTGGAGGAACACTCCAAGGAGTTTATCATAAATTTGCAGTGAGCATTTGTCCCTTATGAAGTCTAATCCGCGTTTATTTTATTCGAGGCTACAAATCGTCGCCTTAATAGTGTCAACTTGACTTATGTGATCGCTGGACCGATCGTCACAGCCATTCGCGATAGGCGGACGAAATTCACTCACGGTCGGGGGCGGGGTGGAAGCAGGCGGTGAGAGCGCGTCTTGATTCGCATTGGAAATGTGGCAATAATTTGCGATCCGCGAATGCGTATCATACATTTATTTGGGGTCAGTGCTGCTCCAATGGAAGCGCGGTGTATTTCATTTTGCCTTGCATAAATCACTGCCATCAGCCCACTCTTATTCGTATTTCACTCGACCGCAATGATGTGTCCTTTGGTCTGCTTCTGGTCGATGCGGTGCTGCGCTGCAGCTTGGTACTGGAACCTGGAACTGCCCTATAGTCCTCCTTCAGTGCGCAGAAAACCTAATAAACCATAATCCATTTTGAATTATTGTAACGCACAGCATCAGTTCTTTGTGTTTGAAGAGTTTATAGGTGTCCCCTTCGAGGAGATCATGTCGCCTGGTTTCCGCAACAACAAAAATTTGCGATTATGATAGTTTACGACTGTGCGGCTGGACGCACCATCAGTTTTGTTGCATTTAATATCGACGCGACGCGTTGCGGAATGGCCGAGAGGGTATTCGAGTGCGTGTTGGATTGTGAAATGAACTTTCATAACTCAGGTATTTGGAGTGCCTGCCATAATTTAAGTTTTACAACAATCAACTCAGGGTGTCGGATATTGAGATGAAATATTAAACTTACAAAAAGAAGCTGAATAAATATGAGTCCAGTAGATATACCTACCCTACGAATTGGTGTAGGAAAATCTTGCACTGTATGATATTTTTAGCTAGAATTTAACTCGGGATCTTTAAATAAGTTAAAATAAGATCATAAATAGCTATCAGTTGAAGACGGATTAATTTGGATTAAGACAATGACTGGGCTATTCTATGCAAAAATTGAATCAGCATTTTGTGTGTTGTAAAATGGCTAAGAACATCTACATAAACCCTTAGGCAAAGTTTTTCAGCGTAAAATAATGTTAACTTTATGCATCACTGCCAAATAGAATTTTTAAAAAATGGTACCCTTTATACATGTTTTTAATTAAATCTACTTTCATTGCTGTATGTATATCATCACATCTGAAAGCACTCGATTGATGATGACAAACATTCAGGAGGCTGCCAATGACAAACCCCCTACCCCCTTTATGGTCTAATGTGTTTTAAGACATTTGGGTAACCATTTGAAATTGATCGCATCGGAAAGCCATTGACTTCCTGACTTGAATATCACATGACAGACATTTTAGTGGCCGCGAAACAGACGTGACAAAAGTAGTTTTTTTTTTATAGAGATCTTAAGATATCACAACATTGTATAACCACTTGAAATGAACATAATCTTTATTGAAAAATTATGACTCTCTCAAAATGAGAATGTAATTGATATGCCTATATGTTGATTTGGCGCCAAACTGATGACAGTCACGATTTAACTCACCGAAGTTATTATTAGTTTTTTCATTTGATTTTGGAGGTAAAATATATCTCAATTAAAATGTTCAAACTCCCTGAGAAAAAGGCTTAAAGAAATTTTGAGTTAAAGCAAGCTATTGAAAAGCATGATATACATAAATGTATATGCGGATGTCATTATTTTTATTTTAACTGGATTTCAGATTTGACCACTTGATATTTAACTTCACCTAAAAGGTTCTGACACTTAAAATATTAAATCACAGAAGTTTTGAGATCTGCTGCTAAACTAATGAAATCGATAGTGCAGAAAACTAACTTCACGGGAACTACTATCAGATGGGAAATAATTTCACCTCTAGTGTGTGTTCCTTTACACTGAATTTCTATGATTTTTAGTAGCAGAGTGTTAAATAAGACAAGTATAAATCATAACAGTTATAAACTTAAGAATATATTTTATCGTCATCTGGGCGAAGCGTGGCAAGTGGGAAATTTCGCGCGAATTCTACTCTATTTGAGAGAATAGATTACCAATAACCAACAAGAGTTATATAAAAATAAATTTTAAAACATTAAATTGTTATCCGCGGAAAAATTTTATTTCCCAAGAGAAAAAATAAAAATTCACGCGAATTTTTAATTTTCATATCCTAAATTAGATTTTTTCTTGGGAAACAAAATTTTTCCGCTCGCATTCGCTTTGCCTTATTAAATTTTACTAACATGCTGTCAACACAGGTTGACAACCATTGATAACTTATACTGTACGGTTTTCAAAATATTTTGAAAACTTTTTCATGTTCCATTTCCATCGAGAATGTGTTGACAACATATTGTTCCATTTAAATCCTCTGTTCGCATAAGGCGTAGCAAGCGAGAAAATATTTAATCCAAGAGAAAACCAACATGAGATGTGAAAATAACCAAGATAATTGTTGACATAAGCCTAGTTTACGGTTTTTCAAAGCTATTTTCCATTTATTCTGTGCACCAAATTTAATAATATTCAAGGCAAAAAATGCTTGCCTTGGCCTTAACCACCCATTGATTCATTAATTCACCCTAAATTAATAAGCTTAAGGCCTAGAGATGGAAAATTATTATTTTTGGATGCAAAAACCATTTGCATGCAAATAATGCCTTGAGGTAAATTTTAATTTTTTTTTTTGAAGTGTAAACCAACCATCCAAAATTATCGGTCTATTGTTTTACATGACATGATCGTTTTTTTTTTTTTTTGCATGCAACTGTAAACTAAACATGAAAACGATCAATTTTACATTTCACCTCAATTATTTTGGACATGCGAGAATATAAATTAGGTTAGGCGTCTGCTGTCGATTGAAGATACCCTGAAGAGTTTCCCACAAAAAAGTTAAAATATTACCCACATGCAGTGGAAATAAACGTTACTTCAAAAAAATAAAATTGTTTTCTACTACATAGGTGAAGTTATTTTCCATGTGAAGGTAGTTCCCGTGAAGTTATTTCCCTGCACCAAATCGATATATTTATTTAAGTTTTGTTTTTGTTTAATTTAATTCAAATTAACGCCAAATTAATAGTAAATGCGATCAATTCGTGGATGTTATATTTTTAATTTGATTTTAGTGCTTAAAATATTATTTTTAATCCTAATTATAATCATTTATTGATAAAACTGTATTTTTAACTATAATTGCATGTAATGAAAATAAAGTTTTGACGTTTTATAAGCATTGGTCCTATTTTTTTGATTATATTTCTTCTACCGCATGGTTTCTTTCCTTCATTTAACACAATATACCCAACGGATCCTGTCAACCTGATCCTGTATTTAAAAATAGAGCGTTTTTCTTAAAAATTAAATTTTTATATCAAATGTTTGTAACATTAAAAAAATATTGAGTAGGTACTCGTATTTCGATTTTTAGCATCTATTAATAAATATTTAAAAACCTAGTTCTTAAGGCTCTTCCAAACCAACGCGAAATCATAGCAAATTATTTACAATAGGTAATGCAAAATTATGACAAACACACAAGTAAACAACAACAAAAAACTGCCATCGGCGAATTTTTCGCGTTGATTTAGGGAAGCCATAAAACACTTATCAAACTTCTTTTGAAGTAATTAATTTTCAAACACACATTTTAGTCCAGTCAATTTGTGCTCAAAAAGGCTCTTAGCAAGCAAATTGTGGGGTAGCTTTTATTTTGCCCCTCTTTTGCGTTTTCGGGGGTGCTAATTTCGAATTTGAGGTTTGCGACTAAAATTTCGTGCCGCAACAAGCAAAAATTTGCTAAAAGTGCTTCAAAAATGAAAATTTACTAGATTTTTCGAATTACGTAGTCTAACCCCCAGTTTCACAGTGGGAGTTTAAATTCCACTATTGGTTTTAACTTAAGTTCAACAGGACAATTGAACTTAGTTCAAGATTTAAACGAGACTGTGAAACTGGGGGTGAGACAAAGGCTAACGATTTATCGAAGGTAAATAAGGGTATTTGAAAAATTCAAAAACATTTTGAAGTAAAATCATCATCATAAACATTTTTTTCGAAAAAAAAATTACCTCGACAAAAAATAAAACCACAAATTTGCATAGAAAAATGCATTTTTTCGATATCTCTAAAATTTGACATGCTAGAGCAATTTCAAGAGTGAATTTTCAGAAACAGTAAAAATACGTCAATTTTCAACTAGCGCTTCAGTTTAAATGCACTGTCGCAGAAATATATCTTAGACAGAGATTTATTGGAAATTGTGTATATTTTTAATGGTACTTTGATGTAATTTTCAAATAGCTGGTAGTTTTCGAGCCATTACTGAAAAACCTCCAAAAATTGCATTTTGCACCATTTTTTGTATTTTTTCCATGTTGCGTCACGAAATTTTAGTCGCAAACGTCAGATTCGGATTGATCACTTCTGAAAACATAATAAGAGGGGCAAAATCAAAACTACCCCACAATTTGCCTAGTAAAAATATAATATCATTGGTCTATTTTGTATTTTAATAATTTAATTCTCTTTTTATTTTGATATGCAATATTAAGGCGTGGATGCGGTGAAAAGCGTAGTGTGCCTTCTTCAGAGTAGCTGTTACATGCGGATTGAAGCGTAACTCTTCCTCAAAGTTGACATCCAGATATTTCATCCATGATGGTTTGGTTGTCAGTCAGGCAGATTGATAATAATGTTGCGCAACTTTTAGCTGAGCGCAGGTTTAATAGATTGTAGTCTTTTTTTTAAACTGGTTGTTGTTGAAATGTTGAAAAGCGTTCCTTAACATAATTTGTATACATTGAAGTCCACTCATCACCATTTGTTAGATCCCTTGCAGTCGCTTCCACAATCGCTGTCGAAGATCATAAAGTCGAACCATTCCTTCTGGAAGATACTGGTATCTGCCCCTTGAGGTCTTCCATCCCTTTAACTCGTCCAAAACGTTGTCTACGGTGAGCTCCATTGCTTCGATGGCTTCTTCGATTTTATTGTTGGAAAAAATTCTGTTGGCATCCGGCATCACTATGATTTGCTCGAATTTTCTCTGGAATAGTTCAATTCCCAGTTGCTTGTAGTCAATACATTTCTCATCTTGTGCATCTATTGTTAGGATTGGCTTGCTCAGTTTGATATGAAGTTCCACTGACTCGTGGTCCACATCTCCCGTAAGGGCCCGACATGAATAATTCCGCAACTCGGGAACGATATTGAAAAAGTTTGAGGAACAGCCAAGCCAATAGGGTGTTCTTGCGAGCGTTGCCTTTGGTTGAGAGACCACCAGGAATGACCAAATAGTTGTGTCCTACCATCGTGGGTGTCGTGCATTGAAATCTCCTCCAATCAGTCCATAGATGTGCTGGGTGGCTAGGTTGCTGAAAATAAAAAGATCGTGATTAATTCAAGTTCTGTTGCACTAACCTTGTAGGTTGTAGACCAGTGTTATTGAAAAACAACAACGTACCTGTATAAGTTATAAAAAAATGTTTTAAACACAAATGCCAGTTTACACGTCAACACTGACACGTACACACTAGGATGTTGATCGACAATATACTGATTGACAAATAGTGTGGACGCTGCCTTATTGTAATCTATCGATTTAAATTTTTCTTAACTCTTTTTCACCCTTATTATTCCTTACAGTTTAAGAACAAAAATAGCTCTTATCGACCTATATGAGTACATAATAATGCATAGGTTTGAGACTCAAGTCCTCCCTGAATAAACATAGGCTTCTCAGTGCGACAATGCTTATAAAAGTCTTCTTTTTTTTTATGAATAAATACATATACATATCCCGACTCTAGTATGAAAAATTATCAAAATTCACAAATAAAAAATGAATGAAAAATGAATAAAATCAAGAGGAAAAAAAAATCCTCTCTATTTCCTATCCCTTCTTTCCGTTACAAAACAACCCGCAATCGGAAAAAACTTTGAATTTATCTTTTGTTGTCCACAAAGTTTCAAACAAATAATACATAATTCAAAAAAGATTTTATGAAGTTTCTTAAGAAGGCGGGATTTTTCTTTAATCAAAGCATAAAATGCAGAAAACTTGTCCGTACCGTAACGCCATCTTTGAAGAGCCAAACTTTTGATTTGAGAATAAGTTTGTTTTTCTTCCCCCATACCACACCAACACAGTACCTATATTTCCTACAACCCCAAGGGTTTTTCAAGAATTTTCAATACCTACTCGTATTGTGTTCTATTTATCAACTGTTGGCTGGCGTCAAAATTAAAGAAAAGAAACAAAACTTCACCATGTTAAGCTTGGACGATAATCCTTTGCGAGAAACAAGTAGTGTTTTGGATACAAAAAATATCTTGTCTCTTGAAGTTGAAGCTTGAAGGAGGTAATGATTCAGCTTCCGGTTCCGATTGTGAAATATTTCTAGCACTCATTCTCCCCCAGGACTAAACAAAAGATAAATAAAAAAAATCAAAGTTACGAAGGAGGTAACGAAATTTGGAAGCATTTCACTGTTCACTTGGCACAGAGCTTCCATCAGCTTCAGAGCACACAGCTACTGGCAGGGGGTTGGCTTTGGCTTTATAAAGGCGCACATCGCATCTTCATTCTCTATGCTGAACACGTATATTTTATTGTACGGAGATAATAGGCGTTCTCTGAAGCCCACCCCTATACACAAAATATATACACAAGTAAGTTTAAGTCCTGTCACAAAAAAAGAGGGTGAAGTTTTGTGTCCTTTCTTGTGTTCAAAGGATTTTTTCGCGCAGAAAGAATATTCTCTCGTTTTTATATCCCTCATTTTTGTGTTGTGGAAAATTGAATTATCAGATAGATTTTGTGCTTTAAATTTGCAACGTCAAGGATTTCCAGATTTTATTAAGGACGTGTGCTTATTTGTTTGTTCGTATATATTTGTTCATCTGATTGCCTGCTATGTTTTTGCGATATGATATGTGTGTGAATTGCACAAAGCAATGCAAATTGAATATTATTTACACAAGAAAAGTCAGCAAAAAAGGACGAATAATAAACTGGAACAATAATGTGTACATGAAAAAAAAAGAAACAAAAATATTAAAACAACATGCTCTTATTGTTAAGCGATGAGGAGCAAAAATAAATTGGAATACAAATAATAATAATTCAATAGAAATTATTACGAACGTATTTGAAAGACAACAAACGTATACATAGAACAACGTACCTGCTATCCAGTATATAGTTAAGCCTTTTAAGATGAATATGTGAGCACGGTAAATTCGATGGGAACACTCTTCTCAAAGACAGATATCCTCCAACCTACACCAATGGTTGCTTTTAGGCTAAAAGTTTTAGCATTTGTAGAAGGTAATACCTACTTTCACCGATACTATTCAGAGTTTTATTTGGGTAAAACTACATCAGCAATGTTTTCGAAGCAAACAAAAAATCAAAAGAAGGTACGCAGCATGTGGTGCCAAAAAATGATTTGAGTTTGGCTGGTTACACGAAAGTTGGCCATACAGATATACGACTGATAGCCTAGGAAAGTAAAACAAAAAATGGAAAAAACTACAAAAAAAACTCAAACAAAGCTGAATTTTAGTGGTTCTTGTCTTAAGAATTTCCTGAAAAGTTCTGTAAGTTTGGGCCGGGGCTTACTTTTTTATGGGAGGGGGAGGGTTAAAGTGTGTAAAATTAGGTTTTTTCTTAATTTTTCGAAATCTATAAGTTTAAAAAAAAAAAAATGTGAAGGTACAAATTACACAAAAAAGATTTATATACTTTTTTTCATACAAGCTATAGATTCTAAGAAATGTATGCAAGAACTTCACAGTGGAGGTGGAGTAAATTTTTGGATTTGGTTGCTGTTAAATAACTCGATGAAATTTTCTTTTACAACAAAATCATGAAAAATAACATTTAGAAAATAGAATTATCTAAAAAGTGAGCTATTATCAAACCCTGTAAGTTAATTAATCTTGAAGTTAAAGTGTGTCAAAGTAACACTTTTGATTTTGTACTTCAAATGGAAAACAATAACGGTTTCTTGTTCACTGATTTTGGGAAAACGAGAAATTAAAAAAAGCTGAACTCCTCTAAAAAATTAAGCCCCTACCCAAATTAACCGAATTTTTCAGTAAATGCTTAAGGCAGCAAAACAAAGCTCTCCACCAAAATTCAGCTTTGTAGGAATTTTTTCGAAGTGAAAGTCTATTTTTCCTGGGCTATGAGCTATCCGATCCATTTGGATTTAAGATTGGCTGAAAATCCAAAGGGATTGGTGGCCGATCTACACGACCGATTTTGGTTCGGCACGCAATCAGGTTATTTGGTGCATGTCGTGTATGGCTTAATGTTTGAAAAGATTCCGAAAATAACCATGTGAAAATAAGGAGTATCTCAAGACAACGAGGGTGAGTAGATTCTTATTTCCTCTGTAGTTTCAATTTAATTTTTTATAAAAAAAAGAAAAAAATTTTTCGGCCTTATTTTCATCTAACTGCATAAACTTCCAACATTCTTGGTCAATTTCCTGGGATTTTTCAAAAATAAAATGCCATTTCTTCGGGATTTATTTCCAAAGGCGCAAGGTTCAAACTATTAATTAATTAACGCACACAATTATTTTATTTTCAGCAATTTAGACACCCAGCATTTTTGTGGACTGATTGGAAGAGATTTAAATAAATGGCATCCAATGTAGTATGACTCAGCTATAGGTACGTCTGAGGCTGGAGAATTTCAGGTAAACACTGAATTGAGAACCAAAAATTTCAGGTAAACTCTAAATTGAGCACCAATCGTTCCTAGTGGCCTCTCTACCCAAACCAAAATTCTCAAGAACACCATCATGGCTGAACTTTTTTATGGTTTATTGAGCTTCAACTAAGTTGCAGAGTTACTCATGCTAGACTCTTACTAGAGATGAGGAACACGAGCCAGTGAAATTTCAGATCAAATTGGGCCAATCTTAACAACAGATCCACAACAGAGAAGACATATCAACTCCAATCAACTGGATATCGAACGATTCCAAATAAAAAAGACAAGAGTGATGCTAGATGTCAACAGAAATCCTTATGAAATTGAGGAAGCCATCGAGGCGATGGAAATATCCATAAACAACGCTATGCTCGAACAGAAGACACTGAAGACGTCAAGGGACATGTACCTGGATCTGCCCCCAGAAGGAGTTGTTCGACTCTATCGAGAGTGATTGCGGACAAGACTGCAAAGGATCCAACAAATCTCTTGGAGCGCGGTGAATAATAACTACCAAATGTTGAAGAGTGAGCATCAATAATGTTCACAAATTATACTGAGGAACAGGGTTGTCCGAACGGGCTCTTTATCACCAATTGAACAACTACTCAAAGTTTTCACTCGCTCCTTCAAATTGTGATTTGCGATAAATCCTTATTTGGGCTATTTTGTTTTGAAATTTGGAGATTTTAGGCTCCTTATACAAATTAAGAAAGAAAAATGTACCTTTATGATAACTTCAAACTTTCGGTAAATCTATTTTGAATGACCTTACTAATGTTTGAGTATTTCCTTAGAACAACAGTCTCAATCTCTATGCAGTTGATTCAGTTTGCACCCTGTGTACTTTCGAAACAAATTGATACTTTGGGACCACAGATTCTCATTGATCATCTCTCCCCTGAAGCAATATAGACTCTTCGAGTTCGAACCAGAACTCAGTGAACTTGAAAATTCTGTAAGAACTTTGACTAGTGACTAAAAATATGTGGGTATTATTTGGTTACTAAAAACACTTAAGCAAATTTGACTCCAAAAATAAGAGAAGAATAATCTAGTATGGAAGACATTTTGACAGCAGCTTGCGAGTTTCAATTGAATATTGTATACTATGTTTACTTTGTCCTTAAAAAGATCAATGTTTCATTTAAATCCTGTTAAATTTTAGCCCATTGTTCTACCGTAAGCCCGGCTCCAAAGACGGAAGAAGTTTTTTTATGGGAAAACACATGCCAAATTTTGAATCGAATTTTGAATTTTTATAACTTTGGTAGTAACTGATGGAAAAATACAAATTTTTAGCGAATAATGAATAGCCACAATTTTGAGCATTGTTTTTGAGTAGGGCTATTTTCGGCTCCAAGATTTTTAAATTGGGCTCCTCTCGTTGTCAACAAACAAACGCCAGACAAATCAGCACCAGGCAACGGAAGGTCATACCAACTCAGGAAAAAGCGGAAATATTTGCCCAATATTTTGAAGAAAATTTCATGTGAAACACGATCCTTTATTATAATTAGAGGAAGTCCAATACGGAATTGGGCACTTGCAGCAGACGGACGCTAAAAGTACAATTATTAACGATTACTATCCTGCTAGTGATCCCGAGCGAACAGGAGGCTTCTTCAACCCCGAAGAATTAGCTGAGCTACTAAATAGTGGACGATCTAAGAAATCATCTGGACCCAAGACATGGCGCTGTTTCTCATAATCCCATTCAAAAACTGCGTTAACAATGGCTTCTTTCGGAAAGTCGGTAGAGGTACTGTTTCTTGAAATTATCTTCTTAGCAACACCAGAAAGAACCTTGAACGACTTTTTCTTCACAGACTGAAGACGTTCTGCACCATTAACAACACTAACAACACTATCCTGGATTTGCAGTTTAGATTACGGGAGAAACACTCTACTTTACAGCCACTCTTATGATTCCAGAAAGATGTTGTTAGTCTCTCAATAACTGAAAGGTCGGTTTTGGATGTTTCTTGGATATAGAGAAAACAGTCAACAGCATCTGGTACAAGGGGCTAATTCATACGCTAACAATTATTAATTTTGCAGGTATACTAATACAAAAAAAAAAAATTCCAGTTTTCATCATTTCGGATTGTTATTTGTAAAAATTGAAAGCAGTAAGTTAACAACCAGAACCATCAGAGCAGGAGTTGCTCAAGGATCAAAGATTGATCATCACATCAGAATTTGCTCTGTGCCAAATACGAGTTGGCTTGCTTCAGACAACCAGCGGGAAATTGAAGAAAACCCTCAGCTAGAAGTAGCCGATGCCACAGCATTATCATCAATCTGCCTGACGGATCGCAGCTGACAACCAAACCATCAGTGAAATAACTGAATGTCAGTTTTGAGGAGAGGTTTTTTTTAATCCACATATTACAGCTATTCTGAAAAAAAGAGTAGTGTTCGCTTTCTACCTCTTTCACCCCCTCTATGTGGAACTGGAATGAAGTATCCCATTTAACATAAGCCGACTTACGTATAACATTTCAAAAACGTGACCATACACCTCATTTTGTAGGCCAAATGCGTTTCCCGTTTTTTTCTATCGATTCATAAAATGATGTACCAATATTTTTTTTAGTTTGAAAGCTAAGGAAATTGATTATTTTAAATATATCCCAGTAGAACGCAATGGTAAGTTGTCTTTCAGAAGCTTCAGGCTAAACTACTTGACAGGTAGTTTACGTGACTTAAACAGCAATTCTCAATTCCATTGGTTTGTTAAACTTTACAAAAAAAAATTCCTTAAACTAGGAGCAGAACAATTATGATTTGGATATGCCGTGCAACCGTTTTTATGGGCATTCAATTTATCTTCTATCCACAATGTCGGCAGCTTCACTGCCCAGAAGCAACCCATCCATACTCAACCCGAATCAATTTGCTGAGATAATTTATTACTGGAAGAATATTAAAACGTCTTTATATTTGGCTCAATGAAGGCAACGTGAATGCTATACACATAATAAAATGATCGAATGACAGTGGGAAAGAATTGTTTTTGAATTGGATACATTTAAGCTTCAACACATTAAGCTAGAAACATGTTATTTAAGCCAAGTATAGAGCCCATTTTCTTAACTTTACAGGCTTTTGAAGATCCTCAGCAGATTTCTTTACCAAGGAGATATGTATATGGCGCTTTGATATGCATGCCCAGTAAGCAAAACTTCTCCCACGGATTAAAAAATGGTCAGGTCGATAGTTAGTCGTTAAAAAGTTGTGACGAATTCGATTTGACCGTGCAATGTTTTCTAAGATTTAGAATCAGGTTAACAAACCAACTTTCTTGGATAAAAAAATAGGTAAAACATAACCTGTGGTTAATTTATCGGAAATTTCGAATCCATCCTTCTATGTTTTCTATGTTTTTTTTTTTTTTTTTTTTCAGTAAACACTTTTTCGGTAAACACTTCAAAACCTCAATATTTTACTGCGCAATAATTTACCATTAAGTAAATAGTTGTGCCAAGTTTAATTTTGTATGCGATGTTTTCAAGTTAGCAAAGCAACTTTCATGGATCGAAAAATAAGTAGTTGGATAATTTTCAGTGTTAATTAGTTGTGATAAATTCAATTTTTTCGTGCTATGTTTCCTATGTATTTTTGGGTGTTTTTTTGTTCTAAGAGTGCCAAAGTAACAAAGCAACTTTCCCAAATCAAAAAATGGGAGGGTGGATAATTAGTCGTTAATTAGTTGTGATAAATTCAATTTGATTATGCAATGTTTTCTATGTTTTTTGGGTGTGTTACTAACATTATATCAAGGGAGCAAAGCAACTATCTCTAATCAAAAATAGGTATATGGATTCTTATTCATTAATTAGTTGTCACAACTAAGAATTTGTCATTCAATGTTTTCTATGTTTTTTTTTTGGTGTTTTGCCGTAACTCGAGAAGCGTCAACAACTTCTTTTACTGAATGTCTTATGACTTAATAACTTACAGATAATAAGTCGTAAATTGATTGTGTTTAACTGTGCAATGTTTTCTATGCATACCTAGCCCTAACATCGAACAAAAAGTTCGATATTTATATTCTCTAATAGGCACACTTTATGAAGTTTTTTTTTCAAACACTAAATTAAGTTCTATCTTACATTAGGTTTAATTTGCTTTAAGTTTTATGTAGGTTTTAATTATTTTAAGATTGGTCAAAGAAAAGGAAGAACATAATATGGACTCACCACTGTCACGTGTGGGAAATTAATAGAATAAATGAGATGCCGGAAATGGCATAGCATGTCACACTTTGGCAGTGGCGCAAGAATTAAACTAAGTTGGTGTGTTTGCAAACGTTTTATTAAAAGGTGTAAGCACATGCACCTATGATTTTTGGGTGCTTTGTCATAGCTGGAATAGTGTTAAGAAATTCTTTTACTAAATATTTTATGTCTTGGTAATTTTCCGTTAGTAAGTCGTTAATTAGCTGTTTTTTTGTTTTGGGTCTTTTGCTAGCTTGATATTAATCATGGAACCACCTCAAAAAAGAGGTGAAAAAGTCTAATACTGAACGGTTAACGGCTAAGTAATTTGTCATTATTTTTTTTTAAATAATTCCGCTGGATAAAATTTATAGACGATCTAAGGTGGAGTATTTTTTTTTATTCGCTTGATGTATGCAAGTTGACGTGCTTTGACCTTTTGGACAACATCCCACATCTTTGTATATTTTATAGACATCTCCTTAATAAAGACTTGGTCTTAAGACACTTACTTGTGGTATCCCGGCTTCTATCTTAAATACTCTCATTCTTTCTGAAGTAGGTACTTTTTTCACATCATCCAGTGGGAAAAATATTTATCAAATTCTGAATGCATTATTTTCCTTTTCTTAAGTTATATTCGCTTTAAGACACGTTTGCTGTCCCACTGTTATGCGACGGCCGGTGCAGCGCGCATTTGGCGTTTAGTGTTCCGCATTCGCATAAAACTGATATTGCAGTTTCGCCCTTGGAGCTGATATCTGAAATGCAATCATTTCGCAGTTTAATGGAATTCTTTGATTGGTTTTCCAATCTTTCTCCTCGATTTTGTTGGATTGGCTGCGAGTCCATACAATGGGGGCATAAAATTCCATCATAAAAAATATTAATGTTTAGTGAGAACGGAAGCTTTGTTTTGCCAGTGATTGCTTCAGGTCGTTTTAAAAAGGTAAATTAATCTCAAGAGGCTGATGGTAGTGGCATTTGTTTTGTCAATTGATTTAGCGTATAGGTTTCTCCGTTTAATAATTTTTTTTTTTTTTGCAGAAATATTCCTACTTAAACTTTAAGATAATGGGTTTGAATGAGTTTGGAGACTTTTTAATTTAAAAAAAATAAAGAAATAACGCCATCACTTTCTCCAAATTAAAGATTACCCCACCCCATTGGAAAAAAAACTAATATTGATTAAAACCAAGCGAAGCACTGCTAGTAACTAATTTTTGCAGCTTTTCTAAAATTTATTCCCCAAAACAGGGATGCCTCCAAGAGTTTTATAGTTTTGAAAATGATTACAAAAAAAAAAATTGACTATGCTCGTATATTTTATATTGATGAGTTTATCTTCACTCCCGTCGTAAGATAAATTTCCGACGCATAAAAACGTCAATAACATTCCGAAATACAAACTTTAAGATATTTTGCTTGGTGATAAACTTTACTCGAGTAGCAACTTTGTTTGCATTTTGACTTTTACGAGGTTGTATTTCAAAACGATGCAATTCCCGCTTTCATTCGTAACTTGGTGGTCAGCATAATTGAGTTTTCTCCAGAGACCAATTCAATTCAGTTTAGTTATGTGTAAAGAACTATGTAAGCTGGAGCAACAGTGAAATGATTAAACAAGGCAAATTAAATATTAAAATGTATTCGTTTGTTATATCAAGTTTGTTTTTTTTTATGAATTGTTGGCCTTTGTATTAATTTTGGCCTCTGTGGGAGCTGCGAATTAGCATGAGAAATAAATTCCCTCATAAATGCTACCATATTCATCATTAAAACAAAAAGTAACAATAGCAGTGCGAGTTGTTGCAGATATCCTTGGGGAATATTTTTTTTAGACCAACCCTCGACACTTGGTTTGTCAGTGCGTCCGTACATATTACACAAGATTTACAGGCATTAATGAGCTCAGAGCCTAAGGCATTTCCCTTGGGATAGTGTTTTTATATAAATTCAAAACGTTTGTTCATAGACTGATGCCTGACTGGTTGTAATGCTTCAAAATAATAATGTAAATTGAGAAGCAATAAAAGACTTTTTAAGGCCAATTTGTTGTGCAATTTTTAAATATGTACAAATGTAGGTACATACATTTGAATGGAATGGCGAAATGAAATGTTTGAATTTGAACTCGAAAAAAATTATAGAAAGTTTCATAACTATTTTTTACTGAGTGCTTACCAATATTGTATTATGAATGCAGTTGGTCAGTCAACGAACTTCCAACTTTGTATATTGAACCTCGCTAAATAGTTATTTTCTGGTGGAGTAAAACGTTATTTTTGGAGTCGGCAAGAGAAGCAAACATTGAGGAACAGCAAAATGTATCAGTTTTTGGATTTACATTTTCTAAATGATTATTTATAATTTCAAAGTTTAACAAAATATTTGAAATTTGTTCAACGCTTTAACAACTCCGAGATTGTAAAAACCGGAATTTTGTAATTGCGAGAACTCATTATGTGAGATTTTAAATACCAGTTTTGCAATTCCTAAAAGAAATCTATGCCTGCTGTCCAATAATTTCTGAACTTTGATAAACTTTTATGACCATTTAGTTTCCTTCCAAATAGCACACATATAGATTAATAGGGTACCAACATTCTACAGCCCCACAGCCCTTCGCCTTATGTACTTCACATGATAACTTAAAATTTTGTAGAATTTCTTTTAACCGTTCATTTAGTTTTTTGGTTAAAAGGAATTTGTTTATTAAAACAATTTTATCTGATTGTGTATGGATGGTTGTTATTTCAAAATAATTTTTGTCGGTAGAATCAAAGTAGATAAACAATAAGTTAAATTCTTTATTTTTCTTCAAAGCATGTACCTATTAACTATAAAGTAATGAAAACTTAACAAAAACCGTAGTTATTCCAATTCATCCTCAAAAGCAAATGTTCCTTATTTTACTAGAGGAAAATAACAGCATCTTCTTTTTTCGTTAACTGTGTATTTTTATTCGGATTTATGAGCCGTGTCTCTTAAAATACGCACAGATAATTTTTAATCGAGATCCAAAATTAAATTTGTATCAATTTTTAGCAGGTTAACCACTTTTTAATGGTTGACAATTTATTTATGCCTTGGAAAATCCTCAGCCCAAGTTTCCCAAGACCCTTCCTCTAGGGCTTGGTACGATATACAGGAAAACGATGCACAATTATTTTATGGCACATTTGAATGAGCAGTAAAACCAAAAATTAATTTTTTTGACTTGTGGACTATGATTTTATCTCAAATTGTATGCGTTATTTATTCCTTATCAGAACTTAACTCAGACGTTGAAAACAGTAAGCCATATAAAAGCTAAGCAAGTAATGAACAACCAAAGAAATTGGCCCCACCGAAATAATTGGTTACTAAAAGAATGAGTTTGGTAAAATTATTACAAAAATCGGATTGGAGTCGTTTGGGAGAAACCATGATATAAGAAAAAATAGGCGTTGGACCACTCCCACGTGCATTTTACTTAAGTGTCTTCCTCCAGCTAAAACACACCAAGTCTCATCCAAGCAATAATTTGTTTAAGGGAAACCAAGCATAAGAAAAATAGGCGTGGCGCATGACAGTGGGAAGTTATAAATCAAATCATTGCATTTACCATCTTTCCGCTTAACAGAAAAAACATTGAAAATTTTATTCAAATCGTTTGAATTCTTTGTTTGTAATTAAATAAAATCCTTTAAAAGGCTTTAAATATACCATGCAAAACCTCAATCATACATTTACTTCAGCATTTTCGGCAAGTTGGTATTTAAAACCAAAAGTTTCATTAATATTACTTAAAATTGAGAACACGTGCCCAATTCATATTACTTGATGAAAATAGTAGCTTTGTTACACAGGTTTTTATACAAAAGTTGGAAGTCTATCAAATTTTAATGAAATTCTATCAGAGAGAAGCAAATTGCTAAAATACTAGGGAGTGACATCTGACTATCATCAGCCTGACATATTTGACAGACCAAAGAATTTCTGCCGAAGGACATTTTTTGGGTAGATTTCATAAGGAAAAAAATGTTTTACTCTCTGCTGAGTACTTTCTTTTGAAAAAAAAAAATGGGCAAATACAGGTGACAAAAAGAAACATTGCCCATTTCGGTCAATGATTAGAACAAAGCTAAATAAATAAAAATAAATTTGTTGGCTCAACGGCTCGTGAATAACCAGGGCCTAGTGACTTACAACTCTCAACCATTCCTGTGTGCGTGTTATTGACAGGAATTGAGGGGACCTACAATTTTTTGCCGAGTCCAAATGGCAAGATGAGAAGCACTTATTCATGATAAGTATACTCTTGAAGGATTTGTCAGTTCCTGGCAAGAGGCATTACCTCAGGAAAAACATTTTTTTGGTGGCGTGACAGTCCAACCCACTAACCATCATGCCACGAGGTACTACAAAGAACAAAGCTAACGTTTGTTAATAAAGAAAGTACGTACACTCAACACAACCCAGTTTTGAAAACATTATTTTAAGATTTTTATAACTTCAAAAACAATAAACTTTGAAGAAAAAATTTAAAATTTAAATCGAATATTTTACACCTCAAAATTCGAGAATTTTATAGCCAAGAACTTCTGGTGAAATATTTGTGATGAAAATTGCCACCTTAGTGAACTTAAATAAACCATTTGTAAACTTCTCTTCTATTACAAAGGACGATGCTGACAATTTTTTTTTAGTATAAATGATGATGTAATAGCAAATATTAGTTTTTTTAAGAGATTAAGTCGGAAGCCATTGGGCTTAATAACATAGATTCCAAATTTGTAAATAATCATTTGTAAATTTGTAAAAATCATTCTTCCATTAGTTGATTAGTATTTGCCTTTCCTAAAACCATATACTTAGCTCAATTTTAATCAACTCTAAATACCCAAAACTTTGGAAAGTTTCCATACTAAATCCAGTACCAAAAAAAATCAAACCAAAACTACAAAGAATACTGCCCAGTTTCCATTTATCTCAAATGCTTCTGAGAAGCTTGTGAGCCAACCAGAAATAACCAGCCAACAAATAACAATTTAATACATGATATGCATGAAGCTTTAAGAATAAAAAGTTGAAAATATATTTATTTTACAAGAGTTTATCATATTTTTACATTAAAAATAAATTTGTCTACATTTAAATTAAACTAAAAATTTTAATTCCAAGGCATCTTTTTACAAAAGTTGGTTCTAAAAAAGGTAGGTGTGGAAGTGGGTGAATTTTATGTTATTCTATTGGTTTTAGGCAATGACCAAAATTAAAATTTGTTAGAAAAAAGCGTGGCAGTGGGCAGATTTCCAAAAATGGATATCATTAGGCTCTACACAACTTATTTACAAAATTTCAGCTCCCAAGGGTGAAGTATTAAGGAGTAAACTCAAATATAAGAAAAGTAGTCGTGACAGAAGAGGGATATCAAAAAGTTCCCACTTTTCTTGCTTGTCAAATTTCAAATCTCCAGTTTAAAAATCTACCAAATCCGAAAAAAAATCTTTCAAAATATCAACCCACAAAATGTGAAGAAATACACGACATATTACCCAATCTTCATACTTTCTTGATCTGTAAGATTTTTTATTTCTCTGGTGATTTTATTCTCGTCGTGATTTTGTTCACAGAGTTCAATGAATCACAACCACAGTTCTTTTCGTGATTTTCGAATTGCTCCTCTTCGTTGTGGTTTTAGAACTGTGGTTGTGAATCTGTGACTTTTCAAAGAATGTGAAATGAACACAGGTAAAACATAAAATCACACACTCACAGTTTGTTCGCGCACTGCTCACAGGTCATGATTGTGATTTTCTAATCACAGGTTGGAAATCACGGGTCGTGATTTTTGCTCTTCTCTGCTATTTATCTCCTAAAAGAATATTTTACTCAGAGAACGCAAGTTCGAGTTTTTTTTTTAATCAATCACATATTATAGTCAAATATCTGGTTATAAATAAAGTCTTTTAAATTGAGTATTAAGAAACAAAAATCAACAGCAAATTTAGAAAGGCTGAAGTAATTGGAGAAAAATAAAAAATGTGAAAAGATCAAAAATCCCATACAAATTTGTATGGGAAAAGTATGGGCTTAGATTAGCCACGTGTAAATGACCTAGGACAAAATTTGTTTGGTCAAATATTTTGTTTTTACGGCATAAACTTTTGATTTAAGGAGTGTCTGCTACTTAAAAAGGATTTCACAAAATCATTAACTGACACCCTAATGTACATTTATATAAAACAGGCATACAAATATAAATGTGTTCTAAAAATACTTTATTTTCCGTTCTAATAAATCCCTTTATTTATGTGCGATACATTCCATTTAACATAGCCGTCCAGAAGAATGATTAAGTGCAAAGATAAAATTAAAAAAAAACTGGGTTGTGCAATTCTTCGCGAAAGTTCACACAAATCCATAACTCTCTTGGCAAAAAATTCTTCTTCTGGATTGATTCCCTGTCCCTGGCCCCGTCTTGGTCGTCAAAGGAAGAACACCAATGCCCCCAAGTATATATACAGGAGGAATAAATGCTATACAACGTATCTCTCAACATCAGCAGCAGGAGTGAGAGTGCCACTGCTTCAAGGATGTTGCCCGCGGCAGTCATGGATGGGATCGGATGCATGATGCCGAATACCCCTCAGATGCTTGGCGGCAGAAGCACCACATCTCGGTATCCTGCGGTGACTATTGATCGTGCGAATCGGCTTAACACAGGGTGCAATATCATCACTAATAAGTTCGCAGCGGGCGCTGCGCTGCTACGTAAATTATATTGCAGCGTGCATTCAACATCCAGAGTTGGTCATAATTTATACTCACGCAAAATCTCACCTCTCTCTCTCTCTAGATGGCAATAATTTCGTCCTAATGTTATAAATTTCGATTAAAGGTGTTGGAATAACGTGCGACACATAAAGGATGTGTCGGTCGATAGAATCTGGCACCGATGATGGCAATGGGTAGCCATAGCCATCACAGTCAACGCAGTCAGAAACCCGACGAAGTCAAATGTATGGAATTAAGAAACTGATATCAGCCAACAAACAAACATCAGCCAGCAGAAAAAAAGGGGAACGTGTGGTAATTTGGTGTTCGGGTAATTCCATAGGCACAGTTGATATTAATTTAAAATAATTCTGTTGTCTTTTTTTTTTTGTTTTTTTTTTTATGCTGTTCGTGCATCTACCAATACTTATGTCTTAATTAAAATGACATTTTGTTGAAGTTGATTGTAACCACTAACCATCAATTAACTCAGGAGTCATGGTAGGTGTCACAATATTTTACCGCTTTCATTAGGACAACGAATGCAACGATGCAAAGGCGATGTATGGTTCGGTTATTAGAGCATAGATCGTTAACTTTTCGATTAGGGCGGGATAAGCTTCAG
Source organism: Dasysyrphus albostriatus (assembly GCA_946251815.1). NCBI lineage: Eukaryota > Metazoa > Arthropoda > Insecta > Diptera > Syrphidae > Dasysyrphus > Dasysyrphus albostriatus. The sequence continues at coordinate 100,825,056 of OX276336.1, forward strand.
TGAACAATTCAATTACTTAATTTATTGCTGCACCATATAATTATGGATTTGAAGAAAAATAAGATTATAATTATTTTTAGATTAAGGAAAAAACAATATACTCAAACTTGTATGCTACAGGAAGAACCTCTGTCATATGCGTTCATTGAAAGTTATGAAAAAAATATATAGTAAAAGCCTGGGTTATGCCTCACATTGATACCTAAAGGTAGGAATATGCTCACATCATTTGCAGTCAAGAGCCAACAAATACTTAAAAAATAAAGATAAGTAGCTAGGAAGAAATTGTGGCCCCGAGCATTTTACTCGCTCAGTGACTTAATTAGTGCTGGAATGCGCCGTTTTGATACCATATATCGTTTGACCTGTGGATGAATGCGGATTAGAGTAAGGGCTTGTGGACATATTCTCTAAGGATCATCTTCCATGCCTTGAATTAGAGAGAAAATGCCATACTAGGCAGTTTGTTGATTTATTCAAAGCATGGATTCGATCCCTCAGGGGGCCATCTCAGTTACTTGGTTGAGATCAGAGATCTTTGTGGACCTCTGTCAATCACTCCGCATGACATGAGGTTTCCTTTGAAGATCGACATCGTACAATGAAACCAGATATGTTGATGGGTTTTAATTTTAACGGAAGTAGGTTGTAGCACAACCGACAGGAGGCGGTTCCTCCCGAAACAAACAGCACTATGCAGGCAAGTAGCAGAAGGGTATCGAAGCGAAATCGATCCAGTCGTATGATAATCATTGTCATTTATTAGCATCATGAAACCCCGCAGCGACTAGGATTTCGATTGCTCACGGTCCTGGGTGTCTGGAGGGAAATTCCCTTAGATCCATTTCGTAGCGTTGAGAAAAGAGATCAAATCCTTGAACTTGATTTCGGAAAGTTCGTTAAGGTAAGGTCGTCAAAAAATGCCACTCCAAGCGATTGTGCTCTCATATTGCCCATAGCAGGACATTTACAGAAGAAGTGATTGACTGCTTCCTTTTCTTACTGATATCCATAGCTGCGACAGTGAGTATTACAGGGTATACCCAGCATTGCTGCATGTTCCCCTACTGGCCATTGTCCGGTACTAGTTGCTATGTCTTTCCTGGGTCTACACATCAGATCAGTTGTTCAGACCTTTCTGGCTATTTTGCATTTGGTTAGGCTGCTCCACCTACGATTGGATTTACTTTGAAAATTTGAGAATATATTGCCCTTAACAACTCCAAGGGGAGTGTTGACTCTTTCCGCAAGTGAGCTATGAAGAGCTGATCCTTGCCTGGCCAGTTCATCTGCCCATTCATTTACCTCAATGCCACTGTGGCCTAGAACCCAGACCAAGGGGACTTTGAGGTGGATATTTAGACTTGCTGGCTCATCTTGGTATTGCTGGACGAGTTTAGAAGATAATGTAGCTGAATCAATGGCTTTAACAGCTGCCTGACTGTCTATTAGGATAACTGTACTACGATTTTGGTTTGGGTCTAGTTTAAGTATTTCGAATGTCTCCTTAATTGCCAGTAATTCAGCTTGAAATACACTAACTAAATTGGGTAGTTGGAATGACCTAGTGATGTTAGGAGACTCAGAAAAGATTCCTGAACCAACACCGCACTCCGTCCAAGAGCCGCCATCAAAATAAATAGTTGTGTCGAAGTCTCTCGCCACGGCATCATCATCCCAGTCCTTTCTGGATGGGAATGAAACTTTAAAATCTTTATTGAGGCTCCATGTGGGAGCGCATAGTAGTCAGTAGGAGTTAAAAAGATTTCAGTTGGGAATCGAATTTTGGGATGTGGCTGTTACCATAAGGTTTGGTAACCCAACTGCAAGATACTAGATATTTAGTGTGTAAATCAAGTGGTACAAGGTACAAGAAAACGCTTAGAATCCTTTTTAAGCTAAACGATATTATATGTTTTGCCAAGTGCGGGCCACCAGACGATCAAACTATATGTTAGAATCGGTCGTACTACAGCTGGGTACGTCCACAAGATCATATTTGATTGAAAGTCCCACTTTTTACCAAAGGTTTTACTACAGGCGTAGAAAGCTATGCTGGCTTTCCTGACTCGTTCTTCAATGTTTTGCTTCTAGTTTAATTTTAGGTCTAGGATAACGCTTAGATTTTTTTTCACTGGAGAATAGCAAGAGTGATTGACTGTTTAGCCGCGGTGGACTGAAGGGCTGTATTTTAGTTTTGGTCGTAAATAGCTTTAATTCAGTTTTGCTCTGGTTAACTCCTCGATCACAACTCGTAGCCTAGTTGCTAACCTTCCTCAGAGCCTACTCAGTGATTTCGCTTATCACTGAAGTGAACTTCCCTCACACCAGTGTAACCAAATCATCTGCGTACGCAACCGCCTTCACACCACATCTTTCCAACTTAACGAGGATTTTGTTTATAACTTAAACTCATGGAAGAGGTGACAGAACACCACCCTGCGGTGTTCCTCTACAGACGTGTTTAGTTGAATTTGCATTACCTAACGTGACTTGAACCCTTCTATCGCTGAGCATGGACATAATCCATTTTCTGATGTAGTCCTCTACACCAAATTCAACCAGTGACTCAAGAATGGATTCAGTAAGCACGTTATTGAATGCCCCTTCTACATCTTGGAAGGTGGTGAGAGTATAAATTAATGAAATCAATAGTTTTCTCAATTGTACGCACTACCTCATGAAGGGATGTTTCCGTAGACTTACCCTTTAGATATGCGTGTTGAGAGCTCTGGAGGGGACAACCATCTAGTATGTCTCTAATATGGGTGTCTAGAATGCGCTCTAAGGTTTGAGCACGAAAGAGGTTAGGCTGATTGGTCTGAAGTCCTTCGCGGATTCATGTCCTCGCCTGCCCACTTTCGGTATGAAAACCACCCTAACCTGCCTTCAAGACTCGGGGGAATGGTTAAGGGAGAGGCAACTTTTGATGATCATCTCCAGCCATGGCACGACCAAATCTTAAAAATATATTTTGGTTCCAAAATATTTATAAAAAAACTTTGAACCATTAATGTTTCAGAAATATTTTTGCTTCCTATGGAGGAAAATAAATTAAATTTTACTTAACTATTCTCCTCATACTTGAAAATAACTTAGCTAAGCTGCTGCTTTAAAATACCTTCAAGGTCGTTCAATAGTTCTGGATACTAATGTTGAGAAAGATTGCTGGAGGTAAGTTATTCACCGCGTTCAAATAATTTAACTTCAAGTTCTTACCCACACCCACGGCAAACATTTCGGGCCTTTTCGCTAACGTCTCACTCAATTTATCCTTCATTCACTCTCATCTAAGTGAATCCATTCGAATAAACAGCTAACCCTGAACTGCAAACCCAAAGAAATCCCAAAGGCCTTGGGGGTGGAAGAACTCACTAGACATTTGCAGGAATACATAACATTTGTTCAACCAAAAGGAACAATCCTCGTGTCATACCTAAAGAAAGAAAGAAAAAAAAACTTCTGACACAGTAATTATTGTTGTGGCGGTCTTTACTTTACTTTCTGCACAAATTGTTCATGTTCACCCCCATAATGAAACATTTAACACCAATTCACAAGGATTAACACCTTTTAGTTATAGGACGAGGGTTTTGGTTTTTTCGTATTCTGTGGGTTAAGATATAGCTATACACTTTCTCACCCTTATCTGTAATCCCGGCGTATATGCTACTATACTTTATAAGGGTCAGCCTCAGGATATTGAAGGGCATGGGCAGATTCTAGAGAAATAAAAATAATGCAAATGTATGCTAAAAAGATTATACCGCCCTAGAATTTGTAGAAAACATGAGTTGAAACAAAATTTCTACGACTGTTCAATTTTTGGTATTGTTTGTTAGATTTGGATTGTTACGACTTGTGAGGGAATGAATTTTAAATTTAAGCAAATCAAAATGCATTTCATCCGGACAGATGTCGAATAAGTTCATATTATTTGCTCATAGAGGTTTGTTTTAGATTGTGGATTAATTTAAGTACTTGTTAAACACGACTATAAACAAGTGTCAAGAAAAAAGGAGATAGTATTGATTTCTGTTGAACAAAAATAATCTCAGGCTTAACATCTGACAACATAACATTGTGGATACTAAAAGGCACGACATTAAAGATGATTCTTCAAAAGCTTCAAAGTTGTTTTTATTTTAGTTTATCGAAATTCGAATTTGAATATATTTATAGTTATATGAACCTTGAAAAGGCAGTGGGACCTATAAACATAATAAATTTATGGATGCCAGGGCTTTTTGAGCTCAATTTCAATTTCAATTTCAATTTGCAAAGACTTATGGGCTTGTTTGCAGAAGACTGTTTACAAAAATTTATAGGTTTTGTTTTGAGTTCTTAACTAAAATAAAGTCTTAACATTTTTTTTTTAAGTTTGACTAAAATAAAAAAATTTTACCTTTTTCAGCAACAGCTTTTTTGACAAAATCCGAAATTCTAGGGGAAGCTCGTTATACTGTTGGGATTGCTACTTCGTACCGTTTTCGTCCATATTCATTCCAGTATCTCGGTATTTCATATTGATTTTGGTTTCTTCTTCTGGTGTTGAAAGTTTGTTGGGTAGCAGGTTTGTATGTGTTTTCGTCACATTAGATATCACTTCTAGTTTGTACTGCAGTATACTTAGCAATTTGACATCATTATCGATTGGCCACCAGAAAATTGTTGTCCTAATGTAGCCCGATATACAATTTTTTGTAATTTTAGGTGTACATTCTCGAGGCAGGTAAGTTGAGGCGCCCTTCCCCACGCAAGTATACCATATCTAAGGTGAGATTCAACTAGTCCAAAGTAGCTTTGCCGCAAGACCTCTGGTGGGCAATGATAACTAAGATGGAAAAGAGCGTATGCACTTGGCTGTGGTTTCTTAGTTAACGCTCTGATGTGGTAACTCCATTTACGATTGTAGTCGACTATAACTCCAAAGTATTTATATGTTGAAACATTTTCTATCAAAACCAGGCAGCTGTCTTCCTTTTGTAGATCAAGGTGATTCATCATTCTATGAAAACACTGAATTTCGTGTACTCTTATTTTTATTTTATGTTTAAAAATGTGAAGTGGATGAATATGCATGACTTTAGTTTTTTGTGCATTAATTATCAACCATGACGCCATGTAGTGACAGCATCAAATTCCATTTGCATTATTTCCTCTGCTATTTCAACGTTTCGGTGGCTCACTACAATCGCAGTATCATCGGCGTATGCATATCCCGTATCATGTGTTAAAACTAAGAGCAAGTCATCTACGTATGTTATAAATAGCAGTGGTCCTAACTTTGATCCTTGTGGGACTCCATACGCAATTTCTTCTTCTGTGCTATATTTTCCCCATGATTTTAACTTTGAACTTTCTTCCTTAGACACGCATATAATTCTCGGTGAGTTCTTTCACTGAGATTTGTATGCATAATGTCGGTAACCATCGACTAAAACAATGCGTCTTAGATTGGGTATGGTGGCATCTAACTGATGAGCCCACCACCATGCCTGGGCGAAACGCATTCTTTCTAGTAAAGGCCACAACTACCTTTATTATTGAATTTTATTCATGAAACTCCAGAAAAAGAATATATTTTGGAATTATTATTGATAGCTTTTACTATTAATGATTTTTTTTCTTTTTGTTTCCTTTAAAATAATTCTTATCAATTTCTTTCTTCAAGATAGTTTTCAAACCAATTCAGCAAGGAACCTCGTACTCCAACTTTTTCCAACTGCCTTAAGATATTTTTGTGAATTAGGGTCTCGAAAGCTTTTTTAAAGTCAATAAATACCACTTTTGAGTAAACGTCCTCAAAAGAAAAGAGAGGTAATCATTGGGAAATCAGATATTTAATAAAAAACAAGGAAATCAAATTTCATTTATACCAATAAGAGACTCTGAGCTGGGATATGTGATTTTTCATTTCTTCCAATTTCACTTTATAGATTTCAGAATATAAACTGAAAAAACCATATATATATATATATTAGCTTTTAGCTATGTTCTATACACTTTTGGACAAAAATTGTCAGTCTGTCAGATTTTGATGAAACTCTTTCAGAGAGAAGGAAGTTGCCAAAAAGTATGGAACGGTTTATTGGCAAAATGTTTTTATTATGTATCTGATAACTGACTTACTTCAATCTGGCGTTTGACAGACAAAAAAATGTCAGCTTCAAGAAATTTCTTGGACTGAATTTGCCAGGAATAACGTGAAATTCTTTACCCTATCAAAAACTCTCTTTTTAATCGAAAACATACCTGCGACTGCGAGTACCTACTTTAATCTTTGAAGTGTGGGATAGGGATTTTGTAAAAATTAGTGAGAAATAGCAAAAATTATTTTGTATTTTTGGTCAATGTTCCGAATAAAGTTATTATCTGCTGTATTGCGTATGTTAATGTGTGTGGTGGAATGGCATGTCACTTAATAAATAATTTAGTATGTGAAGGGGTTTGAAGCAAAGGCATATACAAGGTGGGTGGGATGGTCATGGGATCATGACACCCTCCCCACCCCGACAAGAAGTCAAAGAGCTACGCAAGAAATTTTAAGAAAAGCAATTAACATTTACAAGCCATATACCAAATAATATTATTTATCTGATATCAATTCATGACTTATTTTTACGATTGACAAATTGCCCTGAACAATTTCGTGGCATTTTCTAGGAAGTTCAGCTTATGTGGCATGACAACGTAAAAATTGACATTCAATCTTTATTAATGGGGCTTTCTTGGTGAAATGAGTAAATTTATTTTTGAAAAAAACGCTTTTGACCATTTTTGCTTTACACTGGGTTTGATATATATTAATATATTTTTAATTTAAAATCAATTTGGCAGATCTACATTTTTGGCATCTATACCCTCTCTAAGTCCAAAATGATTTCCAATATTGCTTTGATCGGTTTAACTAATTTCGGTTGCGAGAATTTTGTCTCCCATAAAAAATAGATAAGTTTAAAATGAATCGGTTCCACGTGTTCCATTTATCAACTTACAAGGAATCAAAAAAAATAATAGCAGAAATGAAACTATACGGATAAAATGACAAAATAAAATTTACTTTTAAATCGTATTCCTTCATACATCTAAAAAAAATAATAAATTCTGAATTTATCAATGAATATTTTGGGTCTGTCTTGAAATAAGTTCTTACTGGTTTTCAGATTTCTAAAATTATGAATCAATGCATCAATTTTAATTCAAAATTTTATAAATACATATTGGGTTTTTCAATAAGAGCGCTACAAAAGCTTTTTTTTAAATAAAACAAAAACGGTTTTGGATATAAATGAAATTTTTTATTCCAGTGAAAGTACGTTCGATGCCATTATGTATCGAACTCGATTTCTTTTGCATGGCCACCACGGGCACGCTTGCAGAAGTCCAGACGCTGAACCCAATTTTCGACGGTTTTCAAGCATAAATCGGCAGATACTGCTGCAATTTTACGTTCGATATTCGTACGAAGTTCATCAATCGTCGCTGGCTTGTTGGCATAGACCATAGACTTGACGTAGCCCCACAGGAAATAGCCTAACGGCGTCAAATCGCACGACCGAGGCGGCCAAGCAACTGGACCATTTCGTGAGATATCACGTTCTCCAAACTCGGTTTCCAATAAATTGATTGTGACATTCGCTGTGTGGCTTGTGGCGCCGTCCTGTTGGAACCACATGTCCTCCAAGTCAATATCATCCAATTGGGGCCAACAATATTCGGTTATCATTGAACGGGAGGGATCCCCATTCACAGTAACGTGCTGGTCTTGATCATCATGGAAGAAGTACGGCCCAATGACGCCGCCGGCGTCAGTACAAAAAAATCGAATTTTGTTTTTATTTTTCGAGATTATGCTTTCCATGATTTTTGTGCATTCGAGATTTTTTCATTCTAGATTTTAATTTTTTCGTTTCGGGATTTTTTCAATCGAGATTTTTGTCATTCGAGATAACGCAATGATCCCTTTCAACTAATTTATTTATTGACATTTAAAAATTGTTACGGTTTTAGAAAGAAAAATGTTGTCTCTTTTCAAATATATTTTTTTTTTGTACACACTTACCATTGAGAATGTTATCTTTAATTAACACATACCTTTTTAATACATTTTTGAAGTTTCAAAACCCGTTTCTGGTCTGCATTCAAATATTTAGTTGAATTTGCGGAGAATTCTTTAATCGCTTCAGCCTTCAATAATAATAAAAAAAAAATGTAAGTTATAAATTTTTGTCTAACAGTGCTTAGCAAACTCCAACCAAAACATTTTTTGATCGATTAAGAAAAATCGGTTCTTTTTTGAAAAATCAGATAAGAAAAGCATGCAATCGAAAAATGTGAGAGATACAATTTTCAAATAACCATCTCCAAAACCCAAATAATTTTTTAAGCGTTCACAACAAATCCAAACGGAATATTCTTGTTGCAAACGAGGCACCACTATTTTTAATTCAAAATCGGGAGTAGATTGCATTCTGATTTATAAATTTGTTTTTTTTAACGAAAATATGCCTGATTCTTTCAGTTCTTTCTGTTAAAATTCAGCTTTTTTTAATTCTGCCTTTCTTAATTCTGTAATTTAAAATTTTTACATTTAAATGCTTTTTATTCTGTTTTTTTTTTTTTTTTTTCTTAAATAACTCATATATACAAATAGTCCAGTCAATTTGTGCTCAAAAAGGCTCTTAGAGAGCAAATTATGGGGTAGTTTTGATTTTAACCCTTTTTTATGTTTTCGGGGGTGCGGAATCCGAATATGAGGTTTGCGACTAAATTTTCGTGACGCAACATGGAAATAATTGCAATAACTTATGCAAAAATGCATTTTCTGGGAGTTTTTCACTAATGGCTCGAAAAATGCAAAAGAAAGAATTTAGAAAAAGTTTTGGATAAAAAACGTCCGAGAAACGGTCGCTCAAACTAACCTGTTTTTAAGATATAAAATAGCATTTATGGTTATTTTGAGAAACTTGTTAGATAATACGCCCAAACTGGGTGTATGATTTATTCTTGATCACTGAATTAAAGAATAATAGAAGAACTATTTTTTTTTTGCAGTTTAAAGGTTTCTTTCTATTTTTTTTTTAATTTAAATTAAATTTAAAAACAATTTTACAAACCCGGTTTTAAACGAGTTTTTCGGACTAAAGTGCTTGCTATTGGAGCTCAAAGTTATTGAAGCTAGTATTATAAGGAATTCCAATTTCGACAACCAAACTCATCCGACACTAATTTTCATTCAGGTCCAAGAAGGTATAATTAGCTAACATATGTTCAAAAACCCGGTTTGTAATAACAAGTTTGTTGATTTTGGCAAATATACTAAATTTTGAGAAGAAAATCGATGACAACTTTTAAACTGCAAAATTTCAAAAACCACTCAGGTAAAGGCATAATCCTCAGTGGTTTTTGGAAATTTGATGGCTCTCTATCTTCTTAGGGACTAACTACAGAGAGTTTGACCTATGACAACAATTGTTCATAATTTATTGCAAACTAAATATTTTTTGTGAACATCCGCCCAACAGGTATTGAAATAAATCGATGCAACAAACGTACGTCAAATTGTACACCTGTTCAACATGTGTTAAGGTAGGCAGACAAACGGTTATTGGCTCAACCCCTCAAAGCCTATTATTGATATGAATTACAAAATTTTTTTTTGAAAATTCAATAGGTATTTCAAAAACAGTTTGATAAATTTTCTTGAAACTAAGTTCTATAATGTCTATCGATTAATACTCAAAATTGGCATAAAAAAATTTGTTTTTAAAAATTTTACTAAATTTTTAGACATACACAAATTATTTTGAAGAAAACCGCTTTTTTTGCACATAAAGGGTGTTTTTTTTAGACGAGTGGTTTTCAATCTGACAATACTTGTTTCGGAGTTGGTCTTTTTGACAGCTGTCACTTGATTTATGCTCAGTTTGGCTTGTCATTTAAATCAAGCAGGCTTAATCCAATGAGAGCTCTCGCGTAATCCTCCGACATTTGGTTCTCGATACATATGCCAATGTACATTATGTAACATTTCAGGTGTTTTTACTACAGTTAAAGTGATGTAACTTCTTAACGGTTAATGCTAGGAACAAACTTCGTGACAATTTTTTATGGGAAATTACTTCAGCTGTCTGTTTGTGCAACAATTTTTTTCTAAAATCTACCGTTTTGAAGATATTTGTCAAAAACCAATTTCCGTGACCTTTGACTCCTTAAAACTGACCTAGTGGTCATCGGATTTTTGAGGACTTTTCCCAGATTGTATGTTACATCAATCCCAACGTGGGTATCAAAAATCAGGCTGTTACAATTTTTTTTCCTTGAAAAAATAAATTCTTACTAGGCTATACTGTTGTGGTGCAAAATTTCAGGATTCTACGGTATCGGGAAGTGCTCTATATTTTGTATCTATATGTCAGTGAGTGAGTGAGTGAACAAGTTAGTCAGTCGATTAAGGTTTTAGCAATTTTTGACAACCTATCTCAGGAACTACTAATCTCAAAGAGATGAAATTTAGTGCCCCGACTGTGTTTGATTAACTAAGCAAATACTGCGAATTTGAGTTTCTGACTTTATTTGTACTGAAGTTAGAGAGGGGTCAAAAATCACCTGAGTTTGTTCCTGTTAAAAAATGTGTAGTGCTTTGAACTTAGCTGGGCACTACTGTGCCCTTTGATTGTAATTAAAAGCTTAAATTATCGCTTATTTCCTTGCGACGAACGAAAGAATAACAACAGGGTAGGAGACGTGTTCTCGGGTGAAATATTTTGCAAGCGCAACTCACATTAAAGCTGAATATGTAGAACTCCATATTAATTAAATGCAATTTCATACTCAACGATTTTGTTAACTATGAAATGTAAACTAAACAAAGGCCATGAAATGTTAGTGAAGTCAAATCAGTTCCTCTAGAAACTCACGTCTGCTGTTCCTATGCGATTGGTTTCTAAGCATCTGGCTGACTATATGCAGTTACTTTCACTACAAAAGGACACAACGAAAACAATTATTATTTGAAGTAGATATATTTTACCAGATATAACATTTTCACTTTTCTCCATTATAATTTGCCAAAAATGTACCTACATTGTTGTAAAATAAATTATCTAAAAATTCAACACTGATTTTGTCCACCTGCAATCCGAAAATTTTGTAAAGCAAACCACAATGAATACGACTTTACGTTGAACAATCATCGCAAATTATTAATGTCGAAGTATACATGAAATAATTGAATTATGTTGAAAACCACAAGGATACCTAATTGAATTAAATAGCGTAATGTTACGCTGACAACGCATAAAAGCACCCTTTTTTTATTGACAAATTATAGTGTTCAACTTGCATTGCAGATTTTTGACAGAATTCTACAAAAGAGTCAATAAAAATGTTACAAAACATGTCAGAATAAATTATAGCTGGCACTTTGCGTATAAGAGGGTCTTTCCTTTGACCGCTGCTGTCACACCACCTACCCTATTATACACCCCTGCCATGTAATTATTCGAATAGTGAGTGGGATGTTAAAAGATTCAATCTGCAAAATACGTAGCGCGGTAGCATCTTCGACCCCGGCCGCGGCCCCGGTGGTGGTGAAATAATATTTCAACCATAAGAACATTGCAACCACCCTATATGTATTGGTTTTTATTTTATGATATCGTTTTGTATTTTTTGAAAATGTTTCATTGAAGCTCATATTTCATCAGCTTGTTTTTTTTCGTACTAAAAGATATATAGACATGGGATAGGTATTATTTTTAAAACAACTTTATTATGACGGAAAACGAAGCCAGCCAGCCCCGGTTTATCCTATTTTACCTTTGATTTTTACTAACGATGTGGCGGGGTGCAGTTCTTATTTAGTGCTCTCGGGCCTTAAGCTGATCTGTATTCAGAGAAGAATGACAATAGTAACTTTTCGTCCCGAAAACTTATATTAAATTATTAAATTAAATTATTAATTTGATAAAATAATGCTTTAGTTGTGAACAAAGATTTCCATTTCCCAAATGAATCATAATAGCCCAGGAATTTTGTACAAAAGTTCTAAATTTTGGTAATAGTATCGCAATTTTGAGAGAATATAGAGCTACATGGTTAAAAGGAGTATTTGGCGAAAAAATCCCCACTTGTAGCTGTTTAGGAATACGAGTAATCAACATTAGGAAAAAAATATAGATAAGAAAAATTGCCGTAAAATGCCTTTACTTTTCCCTTCCTGTACAGAACTGAGGTGGTATCGCATCCAGTTGTTTGATGAATACAGATTTATTCAAGGCGTTGGCGATGAATTCAGCTTGGAAAGTGCCGCATGTCATATTAAATTTTTGAAATTGCTCTTCTCCTTTAGTGGTGGTGGTGGTCAGCGCTGCAGCTGAAAATTTTAAGTGCCTACCAATATTTTGATGGGGCCATGGAGTGCCAAGACGTTGAATCCAAATCAGAAAAATCGAATGTTCAAATACGCTGGAGAATATATTTATTAGCAGCCTTTTTAAAAGAGACCATGGTAGAATGTGTTTAGCGTCATTATTTAGAAAAAATATTTCGGCATATTTCATGGAGCTGGCATATTTTTGCGTAAACACTGCCCGTCACCTGTTTGAGGCCACTATTTTCTAAATCGTTTTTTTTTCCGAAATATAACTATGAGAAATATTTACTTCGAAATTGTTGATACCTTTGATCAGGTATATGTACATATTGTCCAATAAAAAGGACAAGTTAAAGGGCTAACTTGGAAGTCCATAGAAATTTCACAAGTTGTGAATGAACTGCTAAAAATGAGAATAAAAGGTTGAGTTGAGGCCATTGCAAATATTGATTAGCAAAATCTAATATCGTGCATTTTTTTTAACAAAAGTTTAAAATATTTGATTTTTTAATTTTTACTACAACTGGGCTCAGGAAACAATTTGACGGTATCAGAAATAGGGACAATAGATGATTTCAAGGAACTGGGACTTTCAGTCCATATGACATATCATGGAAATGGAAGGATGTGAAACGGCTGTAAGAAATGACCTAGCAAATACTAATAACTATGGTACAAAATTAAAAGCACACAGAAGCAAAGTAAAAACATCTTAGAAAAGTGGTCAATTCTACAGAATACCTTGAATTCAGCACTATTAGTGCCAAGTGTTTTTTAAGAAAATGGAGAAAAAAAAACAGTTTTACGGCAACGAAACAAGGAACTTCATATGCAGTTCGCCAGGGACATTGTTGCTTGAAGCAACGAATGGAAATGGGTTCTCTTCGGATGGAAAGAGTTCATTTTGATGCACCCTATGGTTAGAATTTTTATTTTTATGATACAGGTAAAGAGGAACTTATTTTGACCAGTATTCACAGTCGTATGTCAGGTTGTATAGGTCGATGCGATCACTTATTAAGGAGCAATTAATTGGAGTTGAATACTACCACAACTAACGGACATTTTTACAAATATCTGTTTGAATGGGCATATGCAAACATGATAGACATTTTTGTACTTGTTCCTTGAATTTTACAAACAAGATAACACCCTTATCCATACATGCATGGTAGCTAAAAGCTGGATTTAATCGAAAAACGTGCAACTTATGCCATGGCCACCTTATTCACTGGACTCAAACATCGTTGAAAACGTTTGGGCTTGGCTATATCAAAAATTATTTGAGGCTGGTAAATAGCTTCAACATATATACGTCTTAATCAAAGCTACTTATATGAGAAGCGTAGAGCAAGATTTCGCTTGAATTATAAAAAAATTGATTGATTTTAATCTAAACCATCTTAAAACCTAACTGAAAAAAAAAAATGGACATACTTATTAGTTATTGAAAAACAAAATAAATTAATTCTTAAAAACGATAAAAGTTAACATTTTAGTTTTTTTGTTTATTTTTCAAATAATTCTTTAAGTGGTCTCAGTCAAGTGTCACAGTTTTTATATAGCATTTTTTACAATTCATTGATATAACTTTTGGAATTCTTATGGATTTTCCAAGTTATCCCTTCAACGTTATCTTTTTTATTGGACAATATTTATATACCTACCAACAGCTTTTTGGTACTTTACTTAAGCCTAGTTTATACTTTATAGGGAAGTGAAATTAAATTTGAAATGAATGCACCATTTGACTGGCTCAGGATATATTTTTTATTTAGGAAAACATTTGTAGTTACTTTTTTTTTAATTTCATCTACGAACTATGCTTTCTTACTAAATACAAATAAAAACAAAAATTACTGTTAACAAAAAATTTTAACGGACAGTCACAAAGAAAATATTCCTGGGAATGTTTTCCTTTTTCCACTCAACGAATATTTGTTTGCTGATTAAAAACATAGGGGTGATTGCAATGATATCCCATCTTTTCTTATTTATTTATTTATTTAATCATCAAGCAGAGATCTAACTCTTACAGACTAGGATATACATAATTACTTTAATTTATTAATAATAAATATAATATTTATATGAATGAGAAAAACAAAAACTCAAGAATAATAATAACAATTAACAAAAATATTAAAGTTCAGCTGATTGAATAGTTAATTCATTTAAAACATATATTTTAAAGGTATCTCTTGAACAACTTTTAAAAATATCTATTTTATTACATACAGCATTATTTTCCCTGATGCAACGAGAAATTGGCTAATTAAGGCCATAATTTGTGCGATGAGAATATTCATATAAAAGGTTAGATTCACGAACATTCCTCTGAGGAACACGAAGATTTATAAGATTTAATAAATTAAGACATTTTATGTGATACGTTAAAATATCTCTGATGAACATAACAGAGAAGCAAGTACGCCGACTTTCCAGAGTTTTAATATCGAATAATAAGTACCTTGTTTTGTAGGTTGGCATCTCAATTCGCCAGTGTAGTTTAAAAATTAAATATCGAGTAAAGTTTCTTTGAACTTTTTCAATTCTATTACAGGAGTTTCTATATTTTATTTTATGTTTGTTATATTAGTAATGAAAATTAATTTGAAAAAAAGAGTGCCGAATTTGAAATTTTTCAGTGCCAATGGGTGGCACAGTGCCAAAATTACTAGAAAGTACCAGTTTTGCACTAAACTAAAACTTGAACTATTGAAAATTTGGAAGAAATTACGAGAATCAGAAAATTCTATTTTTAGATCCAGCGATAAATATTGCAGACGGTAAAAAATCACATCTGTAGCGGTATCAGTCATTTCAAATTTTCGAAAACATTGAAACCTGTAAAAATTGAAGTTATAAATGATAGTCTGAAACATCAATAAGGGTAGCGAAGCGAAGGTGTTTTTGCTTCCGCAAGAGTTATATTTTTTCCTTGAAGTTGGGTCTGTCTGATTGAGTCTGGTTTTCGAAAATATCGACTAATAGCCCTATTCTCCCCATCATCACTGATACCTCACAAGTCACAAGTAGTGGTAACTCTCATTTATGACTTTTTCGTGTTCTCTCCCTAAAATCACAAGTTGTGAGAGTCACAAAATCGTCGAAATTGTGATCTCCACCAGAGCAGGTCACAACTCACAAATTTTAAAAATCATTGAATTATATTCTTTCAAATCAGACATTATGTTCTCTGTGCGAAAGAGAACAAAATAAAGGTATATGTTGTTTTATTTCTTAAGCAAAAGAATAGGCCAAACGCCAAAGGCGCGATATTCTTTTTCTTTGTATTTATGAGACCGAAAAACTGAGTACATATTGTCGGTGTGTTGGTTTAGTTCTCTGCGATTACTTGTAGAATTGCTGATGTGTGCGTTCATCGGTCAAGAAGCTAAAGCTACTAAAAAAATCCTGTGGTGAGTTTACTTGTGAAGATTAGGGGGAGAATATCAAAATATTATGTCACCAAATAGCTTGTGACTTGTAACTCCTCAAAAAGTGGAGAATCGGGCTGTAAGACTAACAAATACCTTATAATCGACCGTTCGCAAATTTTCGTTTCTAGTTTATTTCTTGAGAGAATCAAAAAAGTTCTAAAAATATTTTAAAACAGTAAAAGTCCCTCATGGTCACATTTTGTTTTTTACCGAATACCCGGAAAAAGCGTTAACAATTTGGCACAAGCAAAAGTTTGAACAAGCTAAGATTGAGTCCGGACTCTTTTCAAAAACAAATAAGTGCGAAGGTGAGATTTTTTCTGCACTCTTCATCATCAGAATGTATAATTTCTCCCCTGAAAAATTGAACTGCTCCCCTGTGGGGCGTGGGGCCTACGATGGAACAACTGATCTAGAGCATACCTGCTATTATGCTGGAAAGCTATCTGCAGTGCAGCCTTTTTAAATTACGTCTTGATGTTGGATTTTGTCCCCTTCCGTAGGGTACATTTTTAATCTTCTCAAACCAAGGTAAATAATTATTTACTTGTACAGACATTTTCAAAGAAAAACAAATATTTCGATAAGCACAGCGGGTCAATCCCATACAATTTTGAATTTTATTAAAAAGGGTACATTTTAAATCTTCTCGAACACAGGTAAATATTTTTTTCCGTGTAGTTCTGAAATGCGGTTTTCAGAAAAATTAGTTCCTTAAATGTTTTCAGTTTTATTTTTTTTTATTTTTTATAGGTTAAAATTAAACAAAACAAACCACACCTTCATAACGATTTTCTTTTTTCCAAAATTTGACTTTACATGAATTCTTTAAAGGCTTTGACACATAAAATATTTTGTTTTATATTTTTCAGTTTAAAACAAACAATTAAAAATCATTTAATGTATTAAACTTGTTTCTAAGTGAACTAAATTCAAAGATACAACCACTTTAATGAAACAAAAATCTCAAAAAAAGAAAAAAAAAGTCGCACCAAAATTCCATGATTTCGTTTTTCCTCAACATTCATTGTTGAGGATATTTCTGAAAAGTTCTATTATAGTATTCATTACAATATATGTAAGTATGAAACCTATTACCAGCATTTAGAAGTCTGTTTGGAGCCATGTTTGCTGATGGTTCACTTTCAAATTAGAAAAAAAATATTTGTGTATTCATTCGAAGAAATAACACAAAAAATAGTTGTAAGGTATGCAAGTCAATCTTCAATTTATTGTCTTTTGGCAATCTTTCAGCTCTTGACGACATTCATGGTTACTTTTTTTCAACTCAAATATTGCGCCACACTTTCATGTTCCATTGATTTCTTGATCTCTTAATCGCCTATACGAAGTCCAAGGTAGATTTTACGAGGTTGTAGTTCAAGAATGTTCACATCCAAATTAATTATAAACCAAAGAGCTAAAAAAGTATGTATAAATCTCTTCAGACAAACTTTAACCCAACATCTCCTCAACAAGATGTATTAAGAAACATTTGTAATCCATTGAAAATCCTTTCGATTTGATTTCGATAAATCGCAGCTATCAATCAAAATGTTAAGTGAGAAGAGGAATTTTCGGTCTTCTGGAAGACGGGACCGGGATCGACGTTATGATTGATAAACCCATAGCCGCCACACGATGAGGATTTTGGCTCTGGCCATCGCGATGATTTATGGTCAGGTTTGTGGTCATCACATTCACATAACACTGATGGAAGGCAACAGGCCAGATTTATATTCTTTATGATTTTTTTTTTTTTTTTTTTGATTTACCTAAATAAAAATGTTTTGTTTTGATTTGTAGAGGGCGCGATGTATAGATATTTATGTGTGATGTAGATTGTATAGATACTTTGTAAAATGGTCATAATGTAGGTGATACGGATACGCTGAATTGTTTAACAATATGATTTACATTCCCGAAAAATGTTTTTTTTTATTATATTTTTTTATTAGAAAAAGAATAAAAAAGGTGTAACACACGATTTTTGTTTGTTTCCGCTTCATGTTTTTTTCTTAAAGAAAGGTATTTAAGCAAATTAACGTGATATACGTGAAATTTATTTATCTAATGTTGCATTCATAAAGAATTTTTTGTATTTGGAATTTAATTTTTCCCATGGGCTCTTAAGGTGAGGGTTCTTTTCTCATACAACGCCTTCAAACTCTTTTTCGAACTCTTCCCCAACTGTGCTGGTTCCTCTCCGACCGTTCTTTGCCAAGTACTTCTAGGTTGGCCCACTCATCTGTCTCTCTGCCTCTTATGCAAAAATGCCTCCGCACGGTAGCGTCAATGGGTTCCTTACCTGATCATGCATATAGGTCATCCTCATAATTGGGCTAGAAAGTTCTCAAAATGTTTTGCAGACATCTTTTTACGAACGTTTGCCGTTTCTTGTGACAGTGGATGTGACTTTTCAAGTGCTGCACCTATAACGAAGCACGCATTCAAAATTGTAGCGAAACAGTCGCAGCTAGGGTTCCCAAATTTCATTGAAACCAAAGGAGGACACTTTTATTAAAGAAAATATTTTATTATGAAAAAAATATACAACAGCAAAAAATTACAAAAAAAAATAATCAACCTTATCGCTAATTCCGAGGGAGATAGCTCTCCTCCGGATTCTATTTTTTCCCAGGAGTCGAATACTCTTATAGCCAATCTTCCCGGAAGAGAATTTCCCGCGGAAATAACTTCGAACCAGTTTCGAAATCTTTTAAAAGAATTAATTTATTCAAATAGTAAAACTGTCAAATTTGTAATTAATTAGTAAATTCATGCAACAGCTATTTCTCATACAATAGAATAGTTTGGTATGGGTGGGCAGTTAGGCATAGTAACAGTAAGGATAGTAAAATGGAGGATACTTTTGACTGTGGGGTAATTCCATGAAAAAGTGGACATGACGATAGAAAAACGGAAAACTTATCTCGCCCGCTGTCTATTATTCGCTAATTTTAAAAATTACAATTGCAAAATATCCTACTTCTTGTAGGACTGAAAATAATATGAAATTATAAAAAGCCTAGCTCTTAAATTATAAATTGAAAACGTCAAATAACGTGAGTTACCGACTTTTTGTAACGTGAGTTACCATGTATTTTATTAAATTTGTATAAAATATTTTCAGTAATTTTTTCAAAGAAAGAATTTTTTTATCAATATTTGAATTAATATTCATTTAGTAGTCGAAGTCATTTCCATGTAAAGAGTTTATATTTCTTTTCATTTATATTTAAATAAATAAGTTGGAAAATTTAAACAAAGAAGCGTGTAAAATTCTCTCAAATGTAACGTGAGTTACAATGGAATTACCATGTGTCATTGTGAATATTATTTAAAGGTCTCCCTTTTTCTCTTAAAAACGGAACTTTTGTACCTAATGATGATAAGTTAACCGGAAAGACAAGGCCGAAACCTGAAGGTCTTAAAGGTTGTGAAAGTCTTAGACAATACACCGGATATTCTGGTGTAACTGTAACCCACTACGGAGATGTTAGTTAGGTTCATTCGCCACCATCTCATTTTCAAGTCCCTAAATCGTCCTGATAAATTTTCACTGACCTCATTTCTCAAGCAGGGTCTACAGTACAGCCATATGAGTTATCTGTTAGTGTTGACGTGTAGATTGTCACTTGTGTTTAAATATTAGTTTTTATAATTAGTGTGCCATGTTTTCCATCAATAATCAAGAAAAATGCACTGAGCGATGAAAAAAAAACGGACAACAACCGGCAATTAGGTTAATAAACACGCCAAGACTTACAGTTTATTGTTCTGTTGAATATTTTTGTTCATTAATAAGGGTATTCATACAACAGTGTAAAGCCATCGTAAATGTTGTAAAGTTTTACACTTCGTAATTCTGTCACAATTTGTATGGAAAATTTGACAGATTTACGCAGTTTACAACATTACTACGTTTACAACGACTTTACGCTTTTGTATGAATACCCATAATATCTGTTTCATTTTTTGTCTTTTTGACAGGGACGTATCTTCGTGTTTACACACAACCAAAAAAGCCCATTCGTTTTTCTGATGTTAAAAAATATGAGGTTCATTTATTGGAAAATAGACGGAAATAAAAATTTAAAATATTTTTAAATCACTTCTTTTTCAATGTTATATTTATTTAAACACGAACAACTATTTTAAAGCTCATTTTTTAAAGTTTATTAGCATCCCCCGTCTCTACTTGTTTGTCAAATCACAAACGTCAAAGTTGCTTTCGTTTTTTCATTCCCCCTACATTTCTACACCCCTCACCCAATGTGCCAAAAAGACGAAACACGAAACGTCCAAAAAACAAATCGTGTAATCAGGCTCATTGTTGATTATCGATGTTGATTCAAGTAAATCGAGATATTGTTGGCGCTGATTAAGGATGTCAGAGTTGCTTGCGTAAGTTTTGCACGAAGCAGTTCAGAATAACTTGGACTGAAACACCAGCATTTTTTTCTTAGAGTACCACTCTTTAATGGCAAAGTAAATAAAAGTGACATTCTTCTACACTTTGCCCACCGACCAAATGATTGGCTATTTTGCAAAATCATTTGAAAGAAAACTTCAAATTTTGTATCGTAGATGTATTTTAAGGAATTGTTCATTTTGTATACAATTGCAAAGTCGGGGGCAAAGTTTAAAGAATCTTTTAACAGAATACAGGCCAAACACAGCTTATTCACAATGAGAATGTCAATTTTTCACTAAAAATCTCTACGATCTTTGTGACTGTCCTTTCAAGGGACTTAAAGTAATTCATATAATTGTAAAACATTACTTTCAACAAAAGCACTAGTTCATCATTAAAATCACGAAAACTAAATTTTCAAATCAAATGTTCATTCACAATGATTTGTAATTTGTTATACAATATTCGCAGAAGATTGATTATTGATTAAAAGAACTTTTGACTTAAGCCTTTCCCAAATCAATTCACAGCGAATCATTCACAATTGTAAATAATGTGACACACACGCAACGCTTAACAACAACAAAAAACTGTCGTCGTCGGCGAAATTTCGCGTTGGTTTGGGAGAGTCTTAACGTTACATATACATATTGATCAAAATATGCACATATGTATGTACATACATATGCATAAAACAAAACAAAGAACTTTTGAATAACTAATATGAGTTATAAAGCTTGATTCAAAGATTGACTCTATAAATGTCATTCACAGCGGGAAATCTTCGAAATTCCATCAAAATATCAATGAAGTGCACGCAATACAATATCAGATCATCCAAATATATTTGAATTGCAGTTCATGGCCATAAGTGAGTCTTCAAGAATAAAAACAACAACAAAAAGAAGGAAATATTAAGAGAAATCTTCATTCCAGCTGGATGCTGTGCCCAAGCTTTGAGTGCTCAAGTAATTTCTATCAAATTGGTAAGCAATCAGTGTACATATCATTCGGATTTGGTTCGTGTGAACAGTGCACGCTGTGCTGACCTTTTTATCCATTATAAGCGCACCCAGCAGGTTAACATTATAACAAACAAATTTCGACATTTTCCCCTCATCGCCTTGCTGATGAACTCTTTTCTCACCGGTCTGTCTCTTTTTTTATTTATTTTTGTGTGTCTTTTATTCAACATCGATCCTTCCTGTTGTCATTTAAACTTAAGATCATACTTTACCTTTGAGATGAATGTAGCAATGCTAAGGGCCGGTTTCACTGTGTGGAAGAAATAGAAAGGCATCTAGGGCGCCTTTCAGTTTTAATTTTGATTTTAAAACTCTCACAAAGAATAGTTTGAAAGTCTGGGTGGTTGTCTTCCACTGATCAGATGGATGGAAAAGATAAGAAAACAAACATAGCCTGGCTTACGCATAACAGAAGAAACAGTCCTTGTGATTCAGTAATCATTCTTCTTCTAGAAGTTAGAAAAGTCGATTAAAGATTCATATTACCAGCGATGCAAAACCTTCACCATTTTGGTGTACAACTTGAAAATTGTCAACTAAGGCCTCAAGTTTGCCTGAACCGCCACTGAAAATTGTCCGCACTCGATCAGTGCGTGATTCATTTCGATTTACAGCCGAGATATGAAAATGATTTACGATCTGAAGAGCTGAAAGACTTTATTTAGTTGTTGTTGTTCTTGTCTCTGTTTTTATTATTTTGTCTGCTTTTCGATGATATCAATATGTAGGTAATCTGAAGTTCGAATCCATTAGATAAGTATTTATTAATAAATATATGTTTTCTTTGCGAAAGAATACAATTTTTCAATATTTATTTTTTGTTGACAAAAAAAGAGAAGAAGTTGTTAAGACGGTAGAGGTATTGGGATATTTCTGAGCATCATGCTTGCTTACATAGCATAATCGCTATGGAATATTGAACGTTTCTCTTTTAGTTTGTTGTTGTTATTGTTGTTTAGTTCTTAATCGAATTATGCTAATGGAATGAATGTAATTATGTTAAGCTAGTTCAGTGAGATAAATTTAAGTAGGTAATTTATTTATTTATATGTCACCACTAAATTTGATATGTTTGTTTGATTTGAATATTCATGTCGATGGATTATAAGAATCACCTATCTATATTATATTCATTGGATAGTGGATAGATATAGGAAAAAGGAAACACAAATTGAAAATTTAATATGAACATATATCAGATAAAAATGAGATATAGTAAGGTCAATAGCCAAGGGTTTTTAGAAAGAAATTTCCCTTTTCAACAATGGATTTTTGAATTGTGAGTTTTTGATAATAAATTGAATGTGGATTTTCCAAGTGGGTTATGAGTAGTTTCTTTACAAAAAAGTTGTCTTTTTAAATATCAATTTTAAAAGTGTATGGCTATCTTATCTATACATTAAGGAATGGTAGAAAACTTTTTCCTTATCTTTAACTTAATTTTCTATAAGAAACAGTATTGTAAGCAATTTTCAATTCACTTACTAATAGATCAGTCAATTTTGGCGCAAAGAGGCTCGTAGCAGTTTTGTGGTTTTGATTTTATTCCTGCTTTGTGTTTAGGTGGACTGAATCCAAATCATAGGCTTACGAAAAAATTTCGTGATGGATCATAGAAAAAATGTGAAAATGCATTTGGGGGAGTATTTATTTCTCGCGGTATTTAGGGCTGGCCGTGATACCAAACCAAACGATACTTTTGTAAGTATCGTATCGGTATCGTCATAATCGAAAAATTTTAGTATCGTCTCGGTATCGGTATCGTCTGGTTCAGTATTGTCTCAGCATAACAAACAAAAATTAGATAAATTAAAATATCCTAGCAGGAAAACTATGCTGTTACAAAATCATTGGAGCCGTTTCCGCGAGAAACCAAGATTTAAGAAAAAAATATGAGAGGCAATTGGAGGATTTCATTAGGTCATTTTCTCCAGCTTAATAGAAACAAGTCTGAAAATGTCATCCAAAAGAATGGTTTCAGTGAAACAAAGCAAAGGAAATGAAAATATCATCTTAATGATTGGTTTCAGACAAACAAAGTGAATGAAAAATGGGCGTGGAAGTGGGTGGTGCTTATATCATTAATTGCTTAAACCTTTTAAGCAAAGAGAAAAAAATTTTGAATATGCCATTCAAACCGTTAGATCCGTTTCCGAACAACAAATTACAAGAATTACAAGAAGAAATTAAAATATTAAAAATATATTTTTTCTGCTGATACCAAACGATACTACCGAAAGTATCGGTAAATTTCGGTGCAAAAAGTATAGTAAGTTTTCAGTATCATTTTGGATGCTTTGTAGCTGGTATCGTCTCGGTATCGCTTCGGCTTCCGATACAGATACCAAACGATACCGAGACTTTTCTGGTGTCGTGGCCAGCCCTAGCGGTATTTCGCAAACCTCTGATTCGGATTCAGCACTCTTGAAAATATGAAGCAGAAAACAAATCAAAACTACTGCACTGACTTAAAGTCAAAAAAATGATTCTTTGACAGATGGTAGGTATGAACAATTAACAGAAATTGTTCTACCAAAATATGTTGACCTTTTATATTTTTACTTGCGATATAGGTACTAAGGGGCAGGTTGTGGATTCGTGAAAAAAAATTTCGAGGTAACATTCAAACATGAAATTACGATGGTAGAGAGCACGAAAAAAGTGGGAGGCACAATTCTGTCTGTCTGTCTGTCCGTATATTGACCTACAGCCCAAACCACTGAAGCAATTTTCTTCAAATTTTGAACTTAAAATTTTGTTTGTTACTTTCCAGAGGTGAAAATGAATTTTTTTTAGGACGAAAAATAACGTTACTTGCTCTACAACCGTAAATGCAAAGCTTATTTATCTAAAAAACGGCTCTAACGATTTTGATGAAAAAAAAATCAGTGTATTACTGTAGGTAGGATGTACTTTTTGATAAGAACAAAATTTACCAAAAACCATTATAACGGTACCTGTCATATAACGGTTATTTTAATTTTCGATTTTCTCATTAAAGCCAAGCACTCAGATCAAGACAAAATCTATCTCCCATATGAAATTTTTCCCAGGACAAATTTTATCTCGGATTTTTTTCCAATCCAGCCGCTGTACATGAAAAGGCAAAAGTAAGTCTCCACTACATTTTGCGCGGAAAAAGAATGCTCGAGCATTATTTTTCCGCACAAATTGTGACGTTTTATGTTTATTTCACTTTTTATAAACTTAAATCTTCTCCTTGTTTCATACTTTCCATTATTAAGAAGTTTTGAGGACGCACGACTGAAAAAAATACAAAATGCGTAAAGAAAATGATGACATCAGAATTGAGAATAAATATAAACAACTGTTTTAAATCAGTCATTGGCGTAGCTAATAGGAAAGGGTACAGAAGGGTCACATACAGATTCGGAAAAAAATGTCTTATACTCAAAATTTAAATTTATTTCTAAACGAGTTGGAATCAGAAAACTGATCTGGCAAAAATCAAGTGGATTTCTGGAGCAGTAGAAACCCTGACAATTATTGATTTTGGCAGGGTTTTTTTTTTATCGATCGACATCACATCCATCCTTCAATAGAATTTTATAATAGCTTTGCAGATAGAGAAAGATCTATTTGACGGAAAAAGTTTATTTTGATCCAAATGTCTATTAATTGCCCCCTAAAATCACTTTTTTCCGTAGAAATAAAAAAACTTTAAGAATTTCGGAATTTTTAGAGGTTTTTTAAACCAACGACTCGTAGCCTTTCCTTAATGGAATTTGACAGCTAATAGCTTGACAGATGAGGGACAAACTATATTTTGATGGAAAAGTCAATTTTAATCCAAATGTGAAAAAATTGCTCAGGAAAACACTTTTTGCAGAGAAGTAAAACTAAAAATTTCATCCATCGACATCGTAGTCATCTGTCAAACTAATCCGACAGTTGAGTGCTTGAAAGATGGAAGACAAACTTTATTTTTACAAAAAAGTTTATTTTAGTCGAAATGTCAACCAATTGCCCTAAAATCACCTTCTCTAGAAAAATAATAAAAATAATAATTTCCGACATTTTAGAGGTATTTTCACCCATGCACATTTTATTTTTCCCCAACAAGCGCAGGCGCTCAATTTTTTTGCTCTGCAAATGCTTTGAAAGAATTTGACTTCTGTATATAAAATATTCAAATTTGTGAATTGAAGGAAATCTTATAATTTTTTAGATTCCTAGCTATGCTACACTTCCCATTTGACAACTTTTTCTACAACTTCACAATTTGTCTTGAGAAAAAAAATGTAGAGATAACATTTTTCTTAGCTCGATCTGCGTTCTAGGCTTAACGGCTCAAACGATTTCAGTCAAAATTTTTTGTAAAGGATCTTTTAAAATGTTAATATTGCATATAAAAATTTTGAAAAAATTTTGGATTTTTAAAAAAATATTAAATACAAAAATTCAATATTTCAAAAATGAGTTGATTAATTTTTCTGAAACTTGAATTAAAAATGTATTTTAATACATACTCTCAAAGTTAGCATACTAAAACTTTATTTTTTGAATGTTACTGAAATTTTATGTATAAAAAATTAATTTTTCTTCAACGATTTTCCTTTTTTTTTGCAAATATTTATATTTTTGTCAAGTAATCTAATGGCAAACTTGTTTTTGAGATCTAAGTTTTTTAACTAGTTTAGTTGTTCATACAATTAAAAGAACGATTTAAATGCTTATTTTATATTTTTTTATAATTATTTACTTTCATATTTTAAAATTCTTAATTCACGACAACTTGCACTTAAGAGCAAGTACGTGCGATCCAGTAGTGCATTTTATTTGAAAGTCCTTTCTGCACTTAACGACAAAATGTTTCCGCAATATCATTATTCGTTCTTGAGATATGTATAGTGATCGAAAAAAGTGAAGAATGAACGCACGTATGAATGTACGTTTAAACACAGACTTCTCTTTAAAAATAATGAATTCAGATTCTAGGGAGCTCGAAGCGTGTAGATATTTGCAAATTTTAGAATGTCAAATCTAAAATTTTGATTTAGAGATCGGACCAATTACAATAACTTCCAATGGAAAGTTAAAAAACTCCCCCACTATAAATGGGACACTACTCTATATAACTGGTACGGCAAAATATCTAGGTTTGAATTATTGATCGTAAACAGAACTGGAAAGAAAAAAAAATTAAAGAGAGGGAAAGAACGACATCAATTGTATTTTTGTATCTTCAGTTAAAGATGGTGTCCCAACCCCAAAATCATTCATTACATAATGAATACAACGACAATTCTGACATTTTGCATGCTTGATTTGTTGGCCAGCCTTGGATAAGGAAACCAATCTTAAAACCATAGCCAAATTTTTGGAAAAACGTGTGTTAGTATAACCAGCACCATGATTACTACACCTATTGCAACCATGGAAACGTCAGCAGTCAGCCCCACTCAATTTTTTTCGAATAGATGGCGGCCAAGAGTGTCGTGCGACTTCTTCAAAGCAATAATAATAGTCCAGTCAAAATAGACATACAAATGTGCGAACCTAGCCATAATTCCGATAAGACTGAAAATTGGTATAGACGTTCCTTTGAGCATAACAAATCAACTGTCAAAAGTCCCCATCAATCCCACTCGAGCATAAAAGGTTATTCAAGGTAAAGTGTCGAAAAAGTTGGTTTTTGGCCTATAACTTTTGAACGGTGACTGATTTTATTAAAAGTTAGTAGCACCGATTTCCTTCGTCGCCGATTCCGAACGGCTAGATGAGAAGCACTTATTCATGACAAGTATAGTCTTGGAGGATTTGTCAGTTCCTCACAAGAGGCAGTACCTCGCGAAAAAAACATTTCTGTTTTTAGGTGGCAGCGGCTGGGAATCGAACCCAGACCTTTGGCATGATAGACTTACGCACTAACCATGAAGCAACGAGGTACTACCGTCTTCCCTTTAAGTATTGATAAAACCATTGAATATTTAAAGAACAGTGGGGCTTAGTAAGGCAAACATTTGCAAAAAAAAATCATCTTGACAAAAAAATTCACAATTTTTTTGTTTAACAATATTGATTTTGAAATTTAATTTCTTTCTAAATTATTCAATTTATTCAAAAAATAAATAAAAGAACAGAATATTAAATTACAAAAGGGACTAAAACACATCATTATACGCGTTTTCATTGATTTTTAATATTTTTTCTATTTCAAGGCCCCCCCCCCCAGCCTGAGGGGGGGAATAAAATTGTTCCCATACAATGTTTTTTTTTATCATCATCATTCTCCAAAGTGCAAAGATCGAATAAGGCACCACCCGTTAATAGATGAGTTTTGAGTGCATGTGCATTGTGCATACCCATAAATTATCAAGAATTTTAAGAAATTCAGCCAGGTATCTTCCTCAAATCAAACAAAATTTATGCAGCATTAATTGGTTTAAGATAACTTTGTCATTTAAGAGTAAGACGAAGGAAATCGGTGTTACTAACTTTTAATAAAATCTTAAAATAATTATATCTTTTGAATTGTAAAATTTAGGAAACAAAAATAATTTGTATCTAGTTCAGTATGACATAATCTACAAACTTTGCATAAATTACTTTTTGAAAACATTTACCGTTTGAGAGTTATACGCGAGAAACCTATATTTTTGGCATTCGGCCCTTTTAAAATCGCTATATCTTTTAACCAACCACTTGTATGGGACAAAATTTAACTACCTATTAGGTAGAACATTTCATTTTCTTCAAGCTTAGCATCCATTTTTTTTTTTTACATCTTAGGCATTTAGAGTAAAAATAAATAATCGTTATTTTTGACTTTAAACCAAATTCTAAAAATATTTATATTTTTTCAATGGCTAATTTTAGAAAAAAAAAATAAATATTTTTTTATAGAACATCACACAATCTACAAACTTTCTATAAAGAACTTTGCAATAACATTAATTGTTTAAGAATTGTAGATGAAAGTTCGATATTTTCGACATGTCGCCATTTTTAAATCACAATATCTTGTAACTGAGTACTCGTATGGGAAAAACCGTCAAAACGTTTTAAGTAGAACATTTTGCCATCTACAGACTGAGCATACATTTATTTTGAACACCATTGTCATTTATGAGTAAAAAACGGAAAACCGTTATTTTTGGCTTTCGACTAAATTCTTAAAATAATTATATCATTTTAACGGTAAATGTTAGAACAAAAGTTTTTGCATTTTCATATAAGGAATCAAAACAACTACAAACATTACTTGAATCACTTTCCGATAACATTTACCGTTAAAGAGTTATTCCCAAAAAAACGATATTTTCGTCAATTTACCATTTTTGAAATAGCTCTGTATCCTTAACCAATGGTCTTACGAAAAAAGTGTCTAAACCTTTTTTGTAGAAAATTGCATGATGTACACAGTTTTCTCATATTATTTTTCGATATCAGTAACCGTTCAAAAGTTATAGGCCAAAAACCAACTTTTTCGACACTTTACTTTGAATAACTTCTTATGCTCTAGTGGGATTGACGGGGACTTTTGGCAGTTGATTTGCTATGCCCAAAGGAACGTCTATACCAATTATTAGTCTTATTGAAATTTTGGCTAGGTCAAATGTCTTATTTGACTGGACCATAATTGGAAAAAGGGCTAATCGAGTCATAGAACTATTTTGATATCTAATGACATGAACATTGAGACAGCTAGACAAAGATTCATTAAAACTAGCCTATATCTTACAAAAAAAAACTTTATATCTATATCATTATTTTATTGAGTTTTGTATAAAACTTACAAACCACATACAACTACTTAAGGCTACTTAAAACTACTTACAACAGCCACAGCAAACATTCATAGTTTTTTTTAGTATTTTTGTTGGTTTCATAATTTTTTTGTGTTTTATATATTTTTTTTAAGGCAGCATTTCATTGTCGGTATAACGCAATTTGTTTGCTAGATAACGGGCTTTGGTATTGACAGGCAACATTTTGTTTGTAAAAAAAGCTTAGAACATTACACACATGTCAATGAGATTTAAAGCCCCGAATTCTTAAAAACCCACTATTTTGTAAAATTATGGATCATTTATAAATAATAAATATATGATACCTACACAAATAGATATATGCTCTAGCAAAAACAACTATAATATATTCCATCAATAAACAAGAACCACTAGAAGAATTTGTTTTTCTAAGATAAAAGTAAATAACATTAATTTTCTTCCACAAACAATAGCTGCTCTTGACTAAGGTTATAATATTGATTTGCAAAAAAAAGCCAATAGTCATTGATATTTTGAAGTTAATGTAAATTTTAACATCCAGATCGAATAAATCAATAGATGCTTTCCATATTAAAGATTATTTAAATTCACACAACAAATTGTTCAGATACAAAGTTTGTATGTATATTAAGGTATATTGTATAACTTACATTAATTATGTTTTTTTTTCTTTAAATTTATTCAAACACACGATCAAGTTGAAATTTTTGGAACAAATAGTAATAAAAATAGAAAACCATTATGCAAAACGACTTATGTTAAAAATTGATTTGTTTAAAATATTTTAATTTATATAATATTTAATTTAATCATAATCATCAGCTTTTTGTATAAAAGAATTGGTAGATGATGTTGATAACAGTTAAAACTACTCTGTTAAGTTATTGTTAAGTTGAATTGAATTTCTATATAACGAGTTTAAAATACGATATTTTTGAAAATACAAAACTACGTAACTTGCCCATATAACAAATTTATTATTTTGAGAATTATTAAATAATAAAGCTTCATGAAATAAGTACCCACTTGTAACTTGAAGATGCATAACATCCAGGTCAAGGCACAAAAAACAAAGCAATCCGATATTTGTCTAACCTTAGTTTAGTTTATTTCATCAAAATCAGAGCGTACAATTATTATTCTTACAACAAAAAGTTTAAATCAAAAAAACCCATGCACAAGAAACTACCTTATTTTAATGAGATAATAAATATGTATTTTTAACTGCGTTTTTATCTTTTTGCAAAGAATATTAATTTATTGTTTCTTTTTTTATCAGAGAGAGAAGAAATTAAAAATGCTTTAATTTTATAAAATTACTGTTGACATTTTGAGCTAAAGTATAGTTGTTGTGCAATTAATATCACATAAAAAACCAGCTTCTTGTCTCTTATCAGAAGGTAGGCACATTCTGCTAAAATAAATCTAAAATAGGACCATTATTTTGCAATAATAAATTAACATTATTTGGGTCTTTATCTTAATGACTGTTTACTTATTTTTTTTTATCGACAAATAACAATAAGGTTTATTGCTGGAGAACTTTGCTTTGTATTTTTAACTTCACACAATAAAAAATGCCGGATCTATACACGACACTGACAAAAAGCCACAATTTTAACCAGTTATTGCCATGATCCTGTTTCATGACAAATATTGTATAGAACGGTAAAGAATTAGGTGATTTTTCAATAAAGATTTCTCAGTTGTGTAAATCTTATTTGGTATTTTTTGTCAACATACGTGAAGTGTAGGGTGTGACATATTCGCATCATCAACACATAGTTCACTGAAGGAAAAGTTTTGTAGTAACTGAGTATAAAGACATTTAAATTAGTTTACCTTTGTGTAAATTATGAAGGTCGAGTTAGCATAGCTACTTTGATGAATCTAAAAAAAGTTAATTAGTCATTAATTAGTTGTTAAAATATCGAATTTGTCGTTTATTGTTTTCTATGTTTTCTTAGGATGCTTTGATGCACCCTGTCGAAATTCGGTAAAAAACTTCTTATACCTGATGGTTTATGGTTAGATAATTTGCAATTAATTAGTCGTTAATTAATTGCAACAAAGTTAGTTTATCATTCAATGTTTTCTCTGTTTTTTGTTGGTGCTTTGATAACTTGATAGCAAGATAGCACAGTAACTCTCAAGGATCGAAAAATGGCTAGGTGGATGATTTGTCGTTAATTATTAGTTGTGACAGTTTCTAATTTGTCATTCTATGTTTTTATTTTTGAAAAGTGGTAAAACCTTCTGAAATTTAATATTTAACTGCTTAATAATGTACCGTTGGTTATGATAGGTTTCTACTTGTCTTTGATTTGACACAGTTTGATAGATCACGGTCACGGTTTAGTCTTTGAACGACACAATTGCCAGTTCATGTTGACTTGTGTCATTAATTTACACAAAATCGTTGGTCTCTTCAAAGACAAAGAAATTTTGACAAGCGCCTTTGTCAGTTCATTGACAGCTGGCTGTCATTAGCAACCAGCTGACAAAGCTAGGGGAGGATCAGCAATACTTATAAAAAAGTGCTTCACACACTATGAACAGCCTAAGCTTACTAATGAAAACTTGCAAATAAACAAAAATTAGTATTGGTATAAAAAAGAAAGAGTGTAAGATAGCATCTATATACTGCCCTTGGAGGTGCTCTCCAACTGAAGAAGACTATGCAGAACTCCTAAATCTGATAGGAAATAACTTCCTTGTTGGTGGCGACTTCAATGCTTAACACACCCAATGGGGGTTTAGGCTCATAACAACGAAAGGTAAACGGCTATATCAAGCAGGCCGCAAATACAACTGCGAATTTTATTCTTCTGGCCCGCCAACATATTGGCCATCTGATTCTAACAAAATACCAGACCTTATAGACTTTTTCGTAGTAAAAGGTATTAAAAGAAACCATATAAGTGTCGAAGGTAATTACGATTTATCGTCAGATCATACTCCAGTAATATTATCACTGAGCGAAGGAGAAATAATAGAAAAAAGTAATCCTAAGCTCGTGAACAAAAGAACAAACTGGAACAAATTCAGAGATAAACTTATAAACCTAAGTTCTCCTATGCAAACAATTGAACAGATTGATCATAAAGTAGAACAATTTATTGCTGATGTGCAACAGGCTGCAGAAGAAAGGACTCCAACAATTTCGAACTTAAGAGAAAAAGAAATTAAATATCCTGTCGAAATAAAGGAGCTGATCTTGGAGAAAAGAAGAGCTCGAAGAAAACGGCAAGCTCCGAGATTTCCAGGTGATAAGGCAGTTTTTAACCGTCTTAACAATGAACTAAAGAAAAGAATCTGTGAATTTAAAAGTGATTCACTTAGTAGATTCCTGAATAGTCTGACGGCGCATGCTTCTACGGAATACTCCTTATGGAAAGCAGCTAAGCGCCAAAAAAGACCACAGGCACAAAACGTGCCAGTAAAATCTCAAGATGGTAAATGGATCGGAAACCCAAAACAAAAGGCTGATCTCTTCGCTGAACATCTCGCGAATGTTTTTAAGAAATTTCCAGCAAGCACAGCTACAGATCCCTTACAGTTTGTTGATAGAAACGACGAATGTGAAATTCCTTATGTCAAGCTCAAAGAAGTAAGAAGTATGTGTCAACATAAATTGTCTAACAAGAAATCAGCAGGGTACGATCTAATAACTGCTCAGGTTTTGAAAGAAATGCCTTCAATAGCCTTCAAAAAACTCCAATTTATAATAAATGCATGCCTTGAACTAAGAT
Source organism: Dasysyrphus albostriatus (assembly GCA_946251815.1). Lineage (NCBI taxonomy): Eukaryota > Metazoa > Arthropoda > Insecta > Diptera > Syrphidae > Dasysyrphus > Dasysyrphus albostriatus. The sequence goes on from OX276336.1 coordinate 100,857,826, forward strand.
ATGTACCACATCATTGGAAAATTGCAGAAGTTATTGTTATACCTAAACAAGGTAAGCCACCAACAGAAGTAACATCTTACAGACCTATATCGCTTATACCAATCAAGGCAAAAGTTTTCGAAAAACTGCTTCTGAAAAGACTAAGCAGAATAATAGAAGAAAGAAGACTAATTCCGAGCCATCAGTTTGGATTTCGAAATAATCATTCCACGATAGACCAAGTGCATCGGATTATGGATGTTGTGGAAAAGGCACTTGAAGAAAAACAAGTATGCTCGGCTATATTCTTAGATGTTGCTCAAGCCTTTGACAAGGTTAGGCACTTGGGACTTGAGTACAAACTGCAAAGGGATCTTCCCAGGCAGTACTACGAAATACTGAAATCCTACATTACGAACCGACTCTTTAGAGTACGGTACGACCAAAATTACTCGGAACTAAAGAAAATTGAAGCAGGTGTACCACAAGGAAGTGTTCTAGGACCAACCCTGTATCTGTTATATACAAGGGATATTCCAGTGGACATCAACGCTATCATGGCCACCTTTGCTGATGATACTGCAATATTGGTGCCAGATAAATCCGTTACGAAGGCTACACAAAAACTGCAAAATGCAGTTGATAAAGTTCGTGATTGGACGCAAAAATGGCGAATCAAACTAAATGAAATAAAATCGACGCATATAAACTTTACAAACAAAAAAATAAACAATGTTCCAATTCTTATAAACAGTACAGTAGTACCTTACTCTCATACTGCCAAATACCTTGGAATGACTTTGAATGCAAAGCTTACATGGAAAGAGCACATCAAAAAGAAAAGAGAAGAACAAAACTTGAAGTTCAAAAAAATGTACTGGTTACTAGGAAAGAACTCTGACCTATCTATGCAGAACAAACTAATGTTATATAAGCAAGTACTGAAACCCGTTTGGACAAATGGCATCCAACTATGGGGCTGTACAAAGAAAACAAATGCTGAACCCATCCAAAAATTCCAAAGCAAGGTCCTTCGCGGAATAATAAATACCCCTTTGGTATATAAGAAATAGCGATCTACATCGTGACCTTCAAATTGAAACCGCTGTATCACTTAATCAGCGACTGCAAAGTCATTCCAACTCCGAAATGGAGACCGTCTTAAATGTACGAGACAATGTTCGGAGATTAAGAAGAACCAAGCCTCATGAGCTGATGGTCTAAAGGCTATGGGAAAGTGTTGTAACTTTAAAACTTCCCACAATGCGATTCATAAATTACGAAAGAAAATTTATCTGTCGATCTTTTATAGATTGGTCCTGATTAACCGGTGGTTTTAGTGCGGTAGGAGTTCCACACTATTCAGTACCGATTCTTACCGAGTGTCTTTTGAAGATTTCCATCAACATAAAAAACAAACTAATTTTTGATGTAAAAAATGAGCATTTTTACATTTTTTTTTACATATGTTATGATTCTTTTCACATTTTTTTTGTTATTTTTCTCTATAGGCCTCATAAAAAAATAAATTTTAGAAAAAAATACTAAGTTTGAAGTTTTTTTTGCGAGAATCTAAAAAATTTGTATCTTTCTAAATGTCAAATTAAATATTAAACCTTAACTCAAAGTTCAACGTTCCTTGGGGTCTAAAACACAGAACAACAAGTAACCTAGTCAACAATTTCATTTTCAACTATGTTTGTTCAACAAGTGAAAATCATTTCTGTAACTCAATAAAAAGCGTAACAATAGTCAACTGAAAAAAATTTCCTCAACTTGTTGAACCAGTACTTGCTTGGTATTTTTAAGTTTTAAGACAAAAATCATTATTATAAAAGACAATTTTTTAACTAAATTTTTTTCTGTTGACTTAATAAATCTTCGGCACAAAAATTTTGACGCGGGGTCATAAGTTCACAGAAAAACAATGCACACAAATATTTTATGGATTTCACTATAGTGACTTTCTAACTAAAGAGAATCAAGTCTGAAAATTTTATCTAAATCATTGGTTTCAGAGAAAGACAGCATTAGTTAAATGGGCGTGGCAGTGGACAGTTGTAATTAAAATGAGTGCCTAAACCTTGCCCTTGCTAAAGAGAAAAGCTCTGAAAATGTCACCAAAATCATTGGAGCCCTTTCCGAGAAATCAATTACAAAAATTGTTTTTTTTTGTAATAAATTAATAATAATAATAAAAAAAAAAAAAATCTATGTCTTCTGCCGATACCAAACGATGCTACCGAGAGTATCGGTAAATTTCTATCCAAAAATATGGTATCGTTTGTTATCGTCTTGGTATCGTTTCGGAGCTGCTATCGTCTCGGTATCGTTTCGGTTTCCAATACCGATACCAAACTATGCCGAGACTTTTCTGGTATCGGGAAATAATAGAAAAAAAGCAATCCTAAGCTCGTGAATAAAAGAACAAACTGGAACGAATTCAGAGATAAACTTGAAAGTTAAATAAACCTAAGATCCCCTATGCAAACAATTGAACAAATTAATCATGAAGTAGATCAATTTATTGCTGATTTGCAACAGATGCTGCAGAAGAAAGTACTCCAACAATACCAAACTATGCCGAGACTTTTCTGATATCGGGGTCAGTCCTAGCACTGAGCATAGGCTCAAACTTAAATTAAGAGTTAATTCCCTTCATTAATAAGATACATAAATGTTACAAGAATTATTTGCCTAAAAAGCTTTTTAAATACAAATAAAGCTTGCACTTTTAAAATTCTTTTATTTAAATAATTTTTCATCAATCTTAAAGATTTTTATCCAAAAAGAACAGTAAAATGTATTTTATTTTGATCAACTTACCTTAAAAATAACTTTGGTGGCGCAACAGCTCGTGGAGAACCAGCGCCTAGTGACCTTACAACTCTTAACCATTGCTGTGTGCGTGTTGTTGGCAGGAATGAAGGGTGACAAGTATACTCTCGGAGGATTTGTCAGTTCCCCGCAAGAGGCAGTTAACATTTCTGTGGCAGTGGCTGGGAATCGCACCCAGACCTTCGGCATGACAGTCCAACGCACTAACCATCATGCCACTAGGTACTAGGCAAAGGAAAAATCTTTTCTAAAATGTACTTTCCATCTGCATTCTTAAGCCCACACGCATATTTCATTCTTTGTAAGAATTCTAATTTTTGCTTTCAAATATTTCGATTTAAGAAACCACCTAACCCATTGATATTGCCCTGTTTCAGACACAAATGCCGGAAGGATAATCAGAAACAATTGCAAAGTACTTCGCCGAAACAGAACTCACACAAAATCCATTTCAAGTGTGGCTCTTGAAACAGTCTATTAATCCTTATGCCACTTTTGGTTCTTTGTATTTACTGAAGTTAAATTCGGGTGATTTTGATATATTAAAAAGAAATACATATTCTAGGGTTGTATGTTCCCATAGTATGAGTTTAAATCCCCAGAGATTTTGTTTTTGACTTTTTATAAAATCAAGTCTTCGAGTAGCAGGCGAGGTAGCAAGCGAAAAGCCTCCAATAGACGAAGAACCCTTGTTGAAATAAATTGTATTGTTATTAAATTTGTGTATCTTACTCGTATTCTCGTTCTGCATAGGTAATGTTTAGATGCAGAAGACGCATCGCTTCAAAACTAATGTCTTTACTAAAGATTTCATCAATTCTGATTTTGCAAAAAAGGTATTGGAAGAAAATTTTAATATTCCTTAGCCTTACTGGCCTTGCAGTTTCCTAGATGGAAAGATTCTGACAGGAAGTTCTAATTTTAAAAGTTCTGCCAGTTTTCATGATAGCCAGAGATTTGACGAAATTGGAATTTTTGTCCACAAATTGATTTATTAAGTTTTTCCCACAGAAGACTTTCCCAGAAGAATTCTTTATTGAGAACAAATTAGAGATACCGAAACGGAAACGGTGACAGTATTTTTATGTATATGTGTTTTACTTGTTTTTCTGTTTGAATTCTCTGTCTGACAAAATAAGGCATGTTCGAGTCTACTCTCGCTCGCAACTTAACGACTGCCTTTACAACTATAGAACCCACAGAGAAGATTTGAAACAACAACAGTTTCCTTAGACATTTTCAAACAATTCAAATTCAAATTAAGTTTTGTATTCAAGTTAAATGAGAATGTTTTCCATTTTGTTTTCTATTTTGTATTCTTGTTAGTTTTGCATAACATTTTGATGAACATGATGACGAACATCTTGCTATAAAATGTTTTGTCAAGCTTCTTGAATTCCTAAAGAGGTACATTTGAGAAAAACACTACAAATAAAATCTTGGCACATTGATATAGGTACATATGTGCTTATGTTAATTTCTATAACCACAAACATACAAAAGGGAAATGTTGTTATCTTCAAAACATTTATAACCGTTTGTCGCACTTAAAAGCAAACACATGTCAAAGCTGCATAGATAAAAGAACTTAAAAATTCTTGTAGACAAAACGCTATAACCTAAATAAAAAGTGTCCAATTCTTGCCGACTGACAATGACAACCGACAGAATAAAAGTGAAAGGTTTAGGTTGCTTCCTTGTTCCTCAGACTTGAGCTCAACCACAACCATCATGATCATAAATTCCTTTGGGTTATCGACGACCGCACCGCTTTTGCGTTGCGCCTCTGGCTTGAGAAGGTACATTATAGTCTTGGAAGTTCTGACAAGAATTTACATAGATATTCGAATATAAGTAGAATATTAAAAAAAATAAAAGAACCTGAATTTCCGCTGAGATACCCGTAAATGGTTATGGGACCAATAAATTTCCTAATAACATGCCCGAGTCCAGCGTTAATCGTCGATTAAGATTTTAGACATTTTTGCTGCCCGATCGCGATCGTTCTTGGCACTGCCACAGACAACGTCGCCATCCGTTGTCCATTCAAAGGATTTTATGACATTTTTGTGGAGTTAATATTCCATCGCATTTGCATTTGCATGCAGCCAGATACTTTATGAAAGTGAAAATTGATTCTTGGAGCGCGGCTCATGGGAAAATGTTTTTAATGACAGTATGACAGCCCGCAAGGAACCCAAACCCAACAGGCCCGAAGACTGTATGTCAATATAAAAAATATCGTATAGCTTAGGCTTGAAAGTGGCGAGTGGCGACATATATGGAACGGTAAAAGGATTATGGTCGTAATAATTGACTCAGTTATTTTTACACTTTGCTGGCGAAACCAATAAAATCTTCGGATAAATGTTATTGCCTCACAAAAGATGACAAGAAAACAAAAACTTAAGAGAGCTTCAAGTTGTTTTAAGTGCCAGATCATTTCGAAGATTTTATAATATCATTGCAGAAATAAAAAACGATTTCCACATCATTTTAAGAAAGGTTTTATAAATAATTGTTTAAAGATGGAAATGTTATTCAAATTTGGAATGAACTAAGAAAAAGTATTAGTTTTGAGTGTTAAGATGGAAGAATGATGTAGATCATCTTTACTTTAGTAAAATTATTCATGGTTAAATTCTTTTGGATATTCCAATTTTGCATCACTTTTTCAGCATTGTGACCGATATCGTCCTGAATCATTGCTGGATTATTGGCGACTTATGATATTACATATAATTGTTAAAAAATATCCATAACCCACAACAAGGGGGTTTCACCTACTCATTCCTTTATTTTTACACTTAACATTTGCCATTCTTGTTGCGGCTCCAAAATGCTAACAGAGTTCAGTCCATCTGGTCCACCAGCCAGAGACCTAGTTCCTAAAGCATCTTGGAAAAACAACTCCAACAGGTATTCGAAGAATAATCGTATGACAGGTGGTCCATGAAAGCCACTAAACACGAAGTGAGACAGAAGGTCCACTTTTAATTCAGGCATATGACAGATGGTCCATTGTCCAACGAGATGTGTGACAAACGGTTCACATCCAATCTTATATTGACTAACATGTCAATACTGGCAACGCCAGTTTTCGGTCTTAGAATGGCCTAGGGCCCAACGCAGTGTGTCGTTGTAAGTAAAGGAAGATGATTTTGTTAGGTGTGATTCCCCAATTCCCCCAAATCAGCACAGAGATCTACGGTGTTGGAGAAATTTTAACTTCGCGTGAGAAATCTAATTCTTTCTCACCATTTACTGCCTGACCAAAAAAGAGTGCTGCAACTGGAGCTGGAGCTGTCTCTGGAATAGCTGTCAAAAAATGCTGTATGTGTTTTTATTTACTTGCCAACAATGTGCTGTACAGCTTTCTGATATTTTTGGATTTTTGGTATTTCAAATCAACTGTGCGAACTTAATTCAACACAAAAATAAAAATTTTAACAAAAATAAACATGGATAGTGATAAAATGGAAGCTAAAGTTACTTTACGTCTTTATCAGAGATTAAAATAGTTTGGAACTCTCTTCAACCCCCATGTAAGCACTTGGTTGCGCTCACAATTATGAAACGTCAAAAAAGCTGCATGCAAAAGTTAAAAGTTGGAAAACTTGTCCAGCTGCTTCTGCGTCGTGCTCTGTTCGTATCATTGAATTTGTATTTGTTCAAAATTTTGACAGCTATTCCAGTTGCTGCTCCAGTTGCAGCTCCGTCTCCATTCTGTTCAGGCAGTTACGATTGGTAAATGGTGAAAGTGCATTCGTCAAAGATATAATTTTCTCAATCTTAGTTCTGGGTCGGTTTGGGATGGGGAAAGCAAATCGTTTTTGCAAAAGGTTAAAAAGAAAAATCAAAATCCGAATCATAATTCGTGATTTTACTTAATTTAAAAACTTGTGAAATTTTCGAGAAAGAGTATAAAAAATTTGCAGTGAAGGAAATTTTGAATAGTTGTTGCCAGTTAAAATTTTGTTGAACGGAGCCACTTCAGGAGTCAGGGCCAGGTGGGTCAGAGAACTCGGGGAAAATTCGATTTCGTATGGAGCACATAAAAAGTTAGTATTCTTTTGAAAATTTTAAAAGTTTAATTCGTTGTTTTTCTCTTGCCAGATTGGGCAAATTATTATTCCGATAAGCCTTCGTTTTCGTCTTTTTTGTTTCCCGAAAATATGGACATCAGACGCAAGGAATCACCATGTAATGGAGAGGACATTATATTCATTGTTTTTGATACTTCTAATCAACCGCAACAAAGTTCACTTTAAAATCATCCAGTTTCTCTGTTGTTCCCAGAATTTCCATTTAAATTGTTCTTTCTTTTATGGAAAAAAATTTATTTTTTCCGTTGTTTTTTTTTAAATGAAAATAAATTGTGAACTCTTATTTCATTGTTTTTGGGCTACTATTTGGACTACTTTTTCGGCTCCAATTTTGGGCTGTAAGAATTTTCTAAATTAGGCTATTAAACTTGTTCAAGACATGCAACCCCGAAACAACTCTGGATGAATCATTAATTGTTTGAAGTAGTGAAACTAGTTCTCGAAGATCAACTATTCTCTTACAGGAGCAACGTATTAAAGGGAATTAAAAAATATTAGCAAGCAATGCTAACATTCGACCACCACTTCAGAAATAAACACTCATCGTTTGACCAAGTTTTGCGTTATAAAAATGTATTTTCATATTTAACTTTGTGAATATGTCCTACTACGTGTGTCCTCTATTAATCGATTTAAAGATATGAGAGATATTTCATCTTTTTAATTTTTTTTTGTGAAAACTAAATTTCATAATTGTTTGATATGTTTTCAAACTCAGTCGATTAATTTTTAACTTCCCATTGAAATTGGTCCTAGCTTTGCCCGAATTGGGCTGTTTTTTGTGAGTACAGTTACAAAATTTAACTTTAAATTTTTTATACTTGAGAACTTTTTGCCGTTTATCTTGACCTGAAACTATATTTCCTAATATTGACATTGAGTTTTTTCTTGCGGTGAGTACAGTTTGATCAAAAAATGGCACGACCTGATCACACGTGCCTTCTCAAAAACTTTTGAAATTATTCAAGTATTTATACAAACTAGTACGTCCAGTACTCGAAATTTGAGTACTAATAACATTATTGTTTAATTAATTCTGGAAAACTTTATTTTTCTCTGGAAAACTTTATTTTCGGGAAAACCATCTTATAAATTATTATTAACGACGTGACGGTTACACAGTTTTGTGAATAAGAAATCGCAAGAAAAAATCCATTTTTTAAAAGCAGTCCTTAGCGTGAAGAAAAACTGAGCTACTTATTATTTCAGCAGCACTGAACGCTGCCATACATTCCAATAATCTTTCCAGTCAGTGACGGAAAATTGGTTGTTTGGTGGGTGGAAAAAATTTAAACGTAACATTCAGGTTACGGCAAATCACAACAAATAATATTACTCGGTCTCGGTCTCGCTCTAGCTCTTGCTCGCACTTATTATGCAATTTCAGTTTTTGTGGTGCAATTATTTAATATATTTTTGCATTTTGTACTTCTGCACAAACAAATCTTTTCAACGATATTTAATTAATTTGCCCTTGGCTTTTGTAGACTGCATAAATTGTATCACAAAATTTAAATTTTTGTCATTTTATTTTGTATGTAAAAGGTTTTTCAAACGGGACGCTTTAAAAGTAGAGCGACAGGGACAGCAAACGACGCCATATTTCTTGCCGCTCTTTTGACCTTTCTCTTCAGTAAGGTTTGCCATTTCATGATGGAAAGATATACGAGTCAACAACGAGTCGAAATTATTAAAATTTACTACCGAAATTCGGAGTCAGTGGCCTCAACGTTAAGAGCACTACGTCCAATTTATGGTCGTCATAATCGTCCTAGCAGATCAACAATTGAGCGTCGAGTGGAAAAATTTGAATCCACAGACACAGTACAAAATATTCCCGTGCTAGTGAGACAAAGAAGTGCTTGTAGTGTCGAGAATATTGCTGCCGCAGAGGCTTCAGTTGCAGAAAGCCCAAATGTGTCTCTCACACGTCGTTCTCAAGCGTTGGGCATCTCTGTGACGTCGTTGTGGCGAATATTGCGAACAGATCTTGGCCTACATCCTTACAAGATTAAATTGACGCAAGAACTGAAGCCGCTTGACCACCAGAAGCGTCGTATGTTCGTGAATTGGGCTGAGCAACAACTTGAAAATGATTAGGATTTTCATCGAAAAATCATCTTCAGTGATGAGGCTCATTTCTGGCTGAATGGCTTCGTCAATAAACAAAATATGCGGTATTGGTCAGGCAGCAATCCACACGTACTCTATGAGTCATCATTGCATCCCGAAAAACTTACGGTTTGGTGTGGTTTATAGGCCGGCGGCGTCATTGGGCCGTACTTCTTCCGTGATGATCAAGACCGGCACGTTACTGTGAATGGGGATCGCTACCGCTCAATGATAACCGAATATTTTTGGCCCCAATTGGATGATACGGACTTGGAAGACCATGCCACAAGCCACACAGCGAATGTCACAATCAATTTATTGGAAACCAAGTTTGGAGAACGTGTTATCTCACGAAATGGTCCAGTCGCTTGGCCGCCTCGGTCGTGCGATTTGACGCCGTTAGACTATTTCCTGTGGGGCTACGTCAAGTCTATGGTCCGTCGATAATTGGGTTCAGCGTCTGGACTTCTACAAGTGTGCCCATAGTGGCCATGCAAAAGAAATCGAGTTCCATACATAATGGCATCGAACGTACTTTCACAATAATAGAGAATTTCATTGATATCCAAAACCGTTTTTGTTTTATTTAAACAAACTTTTGTAGCGCTCTTATTGAACAACCCGATATTTAGAGATTTCAATCATTTGCGCCGTTTTTGAGATGAATAAGCTTTTTCTTAACTGTTATGTGGAAGTACTCATATTTTTGGAGCCTAAAAATGATTTCAATAGACTCTAGCAATATTTTTTGTTTGACTTTAAAGGTAAGGGCTTATTGCGAGAGTCTATTCAAAATAGACTGTAACTCGAATAGACTTAAAGTCTAGTCTAGCAAATATTTTTGATATCTCCATCAAATGAAAAGGTCAACACTTTTAAGTAGAAAATGGTTCTTAGAGTTTATCTTGCATCTTGTTCATCTGAGCGAAAAATTGGTCAAAACTTTTTTTTAAAGAATATGTAATTTCCTTCATTTTTGTATATTTAGATTTCAAGTCAAACAAAACATATTGCTTTACGTTGAAAACTGTGTTTAGGTCTTTCAAAGCTTTTTTTCAAAATGGCAGACAATGCATATACTTTTTTGTTTGAACTTTGTGAATTTAAACTCTTTCTCTTTACGAAATAAAATAAAATTCGACGCAGTATTTTTGGTAGATATTTTGAATTTTTTTAATTTTACCGGACATGTGTTTTCAGCATTTTCAGCATTCGACTTTAGGCTAATAACAACATCAAATAATGAAAAAAAAACAATTTACTTCTTTTTAAAGGGGGCTTCTAACCGCCACTTCTGCCTGAAGCTCGTGACCCTGGGTTATGGACTTTAAGTATGTTGAACCTGGGGGTCTCCCCTACCACATAAAATAATAACCCAGAGAGCATGATTTATTCCATTTATTTTTCCTTCGTTGACTGGACTATCAGTATTTTTCGAAAAAAAAATTATTGAAAATTACAAAAGTTGCTTTTTAAATAAATTGAAATTTTTTTTTTGCGAAACCATTGACAAATTGACACGATTCAAAATAAAAATCAGACCAGGGAAGAATTAAAAAAAAATCAAATTGCAGGTATTTATTGACATGTCTACAGAACTGAATTCAAAATTATTATCTACTCGTCACCATACGTGTTGTTGTGCATGGTAAGATTTTCAGCAAATCCCTTTCTTCAAAATTTGAATCAAGCAATTTTCGAAAGCTCCTAAAAGTCTAGGAAGAAGCGACACAAAAAAGTCAAGACATTTGTAAAACTTTTTAAGTCATATCAATAAAAGTCTTTGTTGAACCAATAACTATTTGTCTGCCTACTTAAGCACTATCTTGGCAAACAGGTGTAAAATTTTATGTACATTTTTTTCAAATCGGATTACTTCAATTTCCATTATTCGGAAAAAAAAGTGTGCATACAAGAAATATTAAGCTTGAAATTTTGAACAATTATTTTCACTATCTCTCTCTGGAGTCAAATTTTACACCTGTTTGACAAGTGTAAACTTCTCTAAGAAGACCGCCGCAGTATGAAAACTAAGCTCTTGCGAAAAGTTTACTTGCTGTCAATCATTAGTTTTTCTTTAATTCTAAATACTGTATATACAAATGCAACAATTTATTGCAATCAGCACTTCAAAGGAAAAAAAGCCGATGTATATTTTATCGGCACTTTGTCAAAATTTCATTTTTAAATAATCTATTTTTTTTCTATTTACCGGTAATACGAAGAAAAAACTTAATAACAATAAAAGCACTTGAGTTTGCTTTTTTAAATTGGCTAACATTTGAAAACCAACAAAACTTATGTAAGCCAGGTACTGATGTATCTACATACATAGGTAGATACACGCTACTGATACAAATGTATCGAACTATCAATAACATAGGTACAAACTATCACGCAGTGAAGTGCGTATGCATAATGTCAATGTCTGACATCCGTTTGACACAAAAGCCATCAACTGGTTCTTCGGCATTTTTAAGTGTTCTGTTCTGATCTGGTGTTCTAGCGGCAGCGTGTGAAGTATCTCGGCATCTATTTGCACAATAATTCATTATTTGATTTTGTTGGCAAACATCCCATAACAGGAACATGTTTTGCGTTTCACAATGGGAAATCCCAACGGCCAGAGACACATTTCCGATGATAAATAAAAGTTTTTCCGCGGCATTATGGCTTTTAAAGGTGGGTGGATTTTCCGTGTTGCTGTCAATATTATACATAGACCTCGCCCACACATTGTGTATTTGCGGGACTTTATAAATATTATCAAATAAAAATAACTATAGGTAGCACCAGGTACTTTGTGTACACCTATTTTACTTACATATTTATGTACTTAGGTATGTACTATGCAGTAAGGTATAGAGGTGTATGCACAGTAAAATTTTATATAGGAAAAGTAAGGTTTTTATTTCAAAGTAGTTTTTGGTTTCTACTCGAATATCAGTGGAAAAATTTTATAATTGGTGAATAAAACCATAATAAGAAGAGAAAATTCAGCATTTATTATAAAAATCTATAAATTTAGGACCCCAAATCAAAATCGCCTAAAATTTAAAACCTTTTAAGACTAATGTTTTCAAACACAAAATAGCCAAACGAGTCAATGCTTCTCTCTTTGGGTAGTCCTTAAATTGGGCATAGTTTTGAATAGCCCTCATTCAATTCAAAATGTTGAAAAACAAATTTCCCTTTTTTCAGATTTTTATTTCACCCCCTTCGTATCCCTCTTTTCACTTTTAGTCACTAATAATCGGCTTTGGATGATTCTTGTAATATACAAAAAAAATATCAGAGCTTATAGATTAAGGTTAAATGAGAAAAATTAGCAGCCCCGTTGGGGCGGGAGTATAATTTTGTAAAAAGTTGACTCAAAACAGAAGAAAATTAATTAAAAGAACGGGAACACTAACAACGCGACGTTATGGTTACTTTTTAAAGCCACAAATGCATTCATTCAAGTAGTTCATAATTCCGAAAACCAAGAATCCTGAAAGCCCAGAATCCCAGAATCCCGTGAACCCAAAAATAGCGAAAACCCAAATTACCGGAACCAAAAATCCAGAAAGGCCAAAATCACAAACTATATTTGAAAAAAAAACGAGTTATAGAAATATACAAAATTTGAAGAAAAAAAGTTACTGAATATTTTTGGTTTTCGGGATTCTGGGTTTTCGGGACTTTGGGTTTTCGGGCTTTCGGGATCTTGGATTTTTGGAGTTCTGGATTTCGGGACTAACCGAAAACCCAAAATCCAGAAAGGCCGAAATCTCCATTTATATTTGAAAAAAAACGAAATATTTATAAAAATATACAAAATTTAAAAAAAGTTACTAAGGATTTTGGGTTTTGGGGTCTATGGGATCTCGGGTTTCTGGGATTCAGGGTTTTAAGGAATCTGGATTTTCGGAATTTTTGGGTTTTCGGGATTTAGATTTTCAGGATTCTGACCCCAACCCAATAAAATGAAGAATGAGTTTGTGGATTTAAAAAAGCTACAGCATAGCATTGTAAGTATTACCGTTTCCCTTAAACATTTTTTTCTATTTTGAGTCAACTTTCTAATGATCCTCCCGCCTTCACAAGTTTCAAGCTAGCCCCGTTGCAGTGAAAAGGACTGTTCTGGTAACTTCACAATGAAGTTAGCAGAGCAGTATGGAATTTTTTGTATGTAAGTACTTCAAAATTTGGGGTAATCCTTTTTGTTGAGATACAAATTAAAGTGCAAATTCAGAACCTCATTTAAGATTCATAGCTAGTTGGTTTTTGGGAAAAGGACATGTAACTGCTTTACTTCACAGTGAAGTTAGAAGTACCAGTGGGTTACACCTACTAAGTGTTGAAGTCCGAAATAGAAATGCACACAAAATAAAAAAAAAACTGCAAATTCCTGCCATGGTCGCATTGGTCTAGCTTAAAATTGTTCCGCTAACTTCACAGACGTTCTCAAAGAACGTTTTAAGTCTAAGAACAGGATGCAAATTTTTTGGTTGAACTCATAACCAAAAAACTAGCTTGAGGGCTCGTAGCTGCATGCATCTTTACATCGAATATACAGAAGTCTGGCAGTGTTTTTTTTGGCAACGGTGGTAGGGACGAGGGCTTGAAGATAACGGTTTTTAGACTGTTGTATTAGCGGCACATACACTTTAGTCCATTTATTAAAAATGGGAAATGATGCTCTGTCATTTTCTAAAAGTCCTCAGACATTTATTTAAATAATCCGAAAAAAAACTCCAGGGTCAAATCTATCTTTATTTTAAAATTCATTTTAATTGATCCAGTGGTTTAGGCGAAAAAGTGAAAGGAAAACATATTATTCACTATTTGGAAATTTAAATATTTCACATACGCCACAGAAACTTTTAATTTTTCCACTATGTTTGTATTTGTAGTACAAGAACCGACAGCGAATTTGGGTATTGAATGTATATAATTTTTATAGTAAAGTTCACCTTTAATCAAAAAAATAGATTCTACTGTTCTCGTTAGAGAACTTCAACAAAAATAAAACACTTTTTAATTTTTGAATAAAGAATATTTATAGATTAATTTAAGCTTTAGATTCCTTACCACTGGTGGAGGGAATCTTAGGCTATACGAAGATGATACTTTAAGAACTGAACTGTATGGGATCGAATGATCCCTTTTTATAATATTTAAATGTCTATGCAGCAAATCTTGGTTTGACTGCGGATGATGCGATGGTATCATAATTCTTATTGTGAAATCTATTGCACAAGTTGCTGAAGGCAAAGAGGTGCTGACATGCAATTTTAAGGTATTTGTATACATCGCATCATCTTTGTTTACAATTTATTGAATTTAAAGTCAAGTCGTGGGGGCGCACAAGCTGGCCCTGATATAAACTATACATATAAAATATAGCTTAAAGATTAGGAATTCTAATCTTGTTGGATATAGTTTACAGCGGATTTATATACAAGAATTCATGTAGGTTAAACTGAACTTAATTCAAATTGCATATGACAAGTCCTCACTACGTCACTGATGAGTCCAAGTTAGTAAGCCGGACGAACACCCATTTTTTAGGACTAATGGCCATAAAAAGCTATTTTGAATCAATATACAAATATAATCAAAATCTGGGTATGATGGTTTATAGATGCATGTTTTGTGATATCAAATACTTAGACTATTACTTTAAAAAAATATTCTCAACTTAGTTTACAGTATCTTCCAATGTTTTTATCTTAATGAAAAATACACATACGCCACAGTCAACCTAAAAATAGGCTAACCTAGAACTAATTACAACCGAATTCCTTTAAATGAGGTCTTAATGGAAATTTATAAAATTTTAAAGGCTAATTTTTCAAAATGGCTTCTCATTAATTGTTAATATGCCCAAGTGGCGTATCTTCTTATAGCCCGGGAGCCGGTGACATCATTATATATATATATGTAACATTGGAAAGGTAATTTTATACAATTTCAGAAAAACTTTGTAAGAAAGGCCCTAGCCTGCCGAAAGAATCTGTCATACCAGTTTGAAAGAAGTTACCTCTGTCTTTTATAAAATACACTGTGGCCTGTGTATGTATGCTATTGATTTCGAAACCACAAAACCGATTGAGGTGAAATTTTTAAAAAATGTTTTTTATTTCCCTTAACTGATTCTGAAAAGTTTGGTTCAAATTAATTTTCAAGGAGGAGTTGAAATGTTAGTCGGATACTCAGTAAAAATGCAGCGTTTTTGGGTTGGTTGGTTCTTATAGTTTTATGTATATTATTATTTAAGTTTTGGATTCAAAACAAAATTAAAAATCAAGATAGCAATCAAGTAAGACATTACCATAATAGAGAACATGAAATAAGTGCGTGTCAAAAATATCCATTTCTGTATATCTGTACATCGACCTACAGCTAGAGCTAGCGAAACGATTTTCTTGAAATTCCTTGAAAGGTAAATCGAAATTTAGTTTCAGCTTCAAAAATAACGGTACTTGCCATACAACCGTTATGGAAACTCTTATTTATCTGAAAAAACAACTCAAACGCTTTTTATTAAAAAAAAATGAGTTAATTATTTTACGAATGGTGTGTACATACATAGTGTAAGAAAAAAATTACCAAAAACTATTATTAACGGTACCTGCCATAAGAAGCTATTTTTTATTTTCAATTTTCTCTTTAATGGCTTAACCGATTTCAGTCAAAACTTTTTTGTAAAAGCTTCTTTATTAAATCAAATTTTTTTTTTTTTTTTGAAAATCAATATTTTAAAAACGGGTAAGTATTTTTTCAAACTTGACGGTTTCTATCTACTCGTATATTAATAAAAACTCAAAACCGGCCTGCTATTGTTTTTTTAAATCTGTTATAAGAACTTTGTACTTTATGAAAAAATATTTATTTATGAAAACCACTCCTAAGATAATTCTTTTTTTTGCATGAATTCAAGTAATTAAATGGAATTTTGAACTTTGAGCTCAATTCTACTTCACTGGTTTTTATGCAATTAAAGGAACGAGTTTCATGTTAGTTAAAATTTTCTATAATTACTTGCATATTTTTAAAAGTTCTCAAGTTCTAAGGAAGCAACTAGATTTTTGTTTTTTTTTTTTAATTCATTTTTATTTTCCATTTTCTTAAAACTATCTTAAAGCTAGACAAAAATTCATAAAAACTAGCCTACTTATCGATATCTTAAAACTAATTTACTAGCCCCAGTCGGGCGCTCTAAGTTAAACTATAATAACTTAATGCTAAAGGCTTTCGGCCTAAGAACTATCTTAATACTAAATCCAGGTCGGTTTTATTTTTTACCGAGAAGAATTTACAAAAAACTCCTTACAAACTACATAAAACTAAATTAAAGCTAATTAAAACTAATTAAAACTACTTAAAGCTACTTAAAACTATTAACAACTAATTATAAACTAATTACAACCTACTTATAAGCTACTTACAGACTACTTACAAACTAGAACAGCCACAGCAAGCATTTCCCGGTTTTATAATTTTTTTATATTTTGTGGATTTTATAATCTTTTTTTTTTTTGTGCTATCCTGACTGTCCCTACTTAAAATTTACTACCTAAACCTATGCAAGTCGGCCATACAAAAGAAAATAGCAAGGTCAACTATTAAATGTCTGAAGTAACTTCATGTTCGTTTTTCAACCACCAGAACTGGTTCTCCTGCCTTACCCTATCTCGTCGGTCCCGTTCGGACACAGTCCTACTGAACCGAAGGTGCTCAGCTCCGTCTTGTGCGAGGACGTCCCGACTGTACAGGAGCCGCCGATCTACAGTTCTCCGGCAGACGTGGTAGATTAGCGGAACCGCCGCTCTATCCTGGATCAACCCTCGACTGTCTAGGTGGAGGAATGCATCGGGCGGAATAAAGCCGCTTAGACGAACACTCTCGTAGTATTCGTTGTTGGGGTTTTACTTTGGGTAATAAGCCCCAAAAATTAAGCTGTTGCTCGAGGACATCGCTCTTGCAATGTGACCTCGAATAAGCTTCAGCCCGAAATTATCTATCCTGTTTATGTTGGCGCCGTTGTATAGAGCCAGGTTGGAATAGTAGTGTTTGTACTCTGACTCTGGTGTTCTGTGCAATCCAAGGCAGCGTCATTGGAAGCAACTAGACCTATAAGTACGGTGTCCATATTTTGGAATGCTGAATAATGTTCAAAAAGAGAAACAAAATTCAACTCAATTTCAATTATCTATGGCAGTGTTTTTTCAAACTGTGGGTCGTGACCCCATAGGAGGTCACCAAGAATTAACTGGGCAGTAACGGTCGCAACCAAAGTTGAATTAAAAAACAAAGTTCTTAAGTCCTGTTGACTGACCATATCACCAACTACAATTTTCATCATAAAATCATTTTTTTTCAGTTTTTCTTTGTTTCCTCCTCTTCTACTTGTACCGGATATACAAGGCTGCGATGCGCACTCGTAAGGATATATTTTCCGACAGGCTGTACACAAAACTTATTTGTTTGATCAGTAACTATTCAACCTCAAAAAATGAAAATTAATATTTTTTTATATTTGGCAATACGAAAAAACTTCATGGCGAATTTGTGACATGTTCAAAAATGTGTGTGGTTATGAGTATGGTACTTACAAAGTACTTAGGCTCTCCCAAGCCATTGTAAATGGAGCAACGACGATATCACGTTGATTTAGGAGAGGCTTTATGAATATGCGGGGGTCACCAGAATGTTTTTACTTTCAAATGGGTCGCGTACTCAAAAAGTTTTGAAAAACACTGATCTATGGCAATGAATAAATATTCCCATTCTGGATGAAGTTTTTCTATCAGCACTTTTATACTTCATTGTTTTCAAGTATTGTTCGATACATACATAGTTTTCCAAATTGGTTATGGACAAAATATTCATGATGCTGCATTTAATGTTGCATTTTACATCACCAATCATTTTTGTCAAGAATTTGCACTGCCTTTGCAAGTGGCCATTATATAAGCTACGTCCTAGGTGGCATCAGGGTTAAATAATTTTATTGCATTTTTATAAATAACTTCAAGTAAAATTTACAAATTTTAATTTTTAACATAAAACAGACAGCCAATATAGCTACGTTTTTAAATTTTTTAATGGTTTTTGGCCTGCACAAAATCCAACTGTAATATCAATTTTCATCATGGAATTTTTAATTTTTATTGTTTGCGTTATTGTTTTTAAGAATTGATGTGGAATACAGAACATGTTTTTGTATACAAAATTATTCATAATGAACTCTGTATTCAAATGCACAACAGTTCATTTTTATAATGAAAGGATGGTCACCGTACCTATAAATGCAAATTTGCACGACCCATTAATTTAATTTATTTTCTTAACTGAAGTTTACCATATGAATAGTTATAAAGTTGAAAAATAAATATGATATAAGCGGGTTTGACTGAACTTTCAGTTCGAATTTTCTTACAGTTCTTATTCTTGGAATATTTTGGACCTTAATAGTAAATTTTTTTAAATTTTTTTAAATTAATTAACTTTTCTTTCATGACACTTTTCTGTCATGACATTTTTCTGTCATGACACTTTTCTGTCAGGACACTTTTCTGTCATGACAATTTTCTGTCATGACACTTTTCTGTCATGACTATTTTCTGTCAGGACACTATTATAGGTTTTACTAAACATGGGGAATTAAAAAATGCCATCACAAATAATTTCGGTGAACATTTTACAAACGGTAATTATATGAAAAAGGCCAGTAACAGTTAGCTCAAGAAAATTGGATATTGTAAAGTTGTAAGTAAAGTTGACATGTAGAGGAAAGGCTGAGTGGTGCCCAGCATTATCAATAAATTGAAAGTAGGAACCCAAACTAAACTTAATGGAGAGGTATTAAATCAGGTAAATGGCCACTGTACTATGGTTATTTCAAATTTTAACTTGGAGTAAAAAAATGTTATCATCACGCTCAAAATATTACGCATTTGATTTATTTCCAATAAATAAACCAAAGGTCAGCAAAGAAAAAAATCATGTCATTAATTAAAAAAACAAAAGTAGCAAATAAATAAGTTCCTTATCATTCAGAAGGTTTAGTACCCAATTGGAAAGAAAATGTATCGCTTCATTCAAAAAGTCAAAACAAGACACAACACTCAAATAACTATTGTTGTATAAAGTACGACGAGCATCAGTAATATTGACCACCGCAGAAGTAGATATAAAAGATAGGAAGTTAGATAGGTATCTATACAATCTGTAGATACATTAAAATCATCATTGTAGTAGTAGCAAATAAAACCATTGAATGAGTCCTCATTCCTCAAACAGGTGAGCTGCGCTGCGCATACCGGTTTTGCGAATAAGATGATGCTCCCTTCCTATGATTGGCAGTTAAGTTCAAGTCAAATAGGAGGTGGTTGGTATCGTTACTACCTTCTTTTCATTCAGGAGGCGTGCCTCAGAAAATTCCATAATCTGTTATCAGCAAAACAAATGGAGTCGGTGGGAGGAGAAATGTTTAAAAATAAACCGCTTGTACTCTTTCGTAATGCTGTCCTTATACACACATTGTACCTAAACGCAACAACAAGCATCATCCACTAGCCAAATAGCACACACAAACATACACCAGCGCACGTACTTTATCTATTTTGTTTAGTCAGTGTATTTTTTGTTGATAAAAATAAATTTATTGAACGAAATGTTTTTTTTCTTTAGTTTTTGCTAAACACTCTGCATCACTTGATTTGGCTTGAAATGATTTGGTAAGTTTTTTACTTCGCTTAAAATATGTATGTTTTTCTTTAAAATTAAATTTTTAATTTCACTTAATTTCATACATTTCTCTTAGTAAGGAAAAAAGGAACCTACTCGTAAAATAAGACCGTCAAAATTGTTACATGCAAGAAATTTTCAAGATTCAAATAAGTGTCCATAAAAATATCTTTGGGCCAAAGGTTTATTTTTAAAGAACGAAGAGAGGTAAACAAGGACTTAATATTTTTGTCAATTATGTCTACTTCCAACACAAAATGCTACAAAATTAACTCATTTGTTTCCGAAAAATTGCTCAAGGTGGTCATAATTAAGCTTTTCATACCAAAATTTTTCCCTAAAAATGTTTTAAGAATTTGATATATTTGAAATTATTTATTTATTTATATTCAATCAAGAATTAAGATGGCATTCTTTTTTTTTCTAAAACTCTCAAAGATGTTGTTTTGACACACCACAATACTTATCCAAGCCTTTTGAAAGTTTTGTTATAAAAAATATAATCAAAATAAATTTTCAAGAAAATCGAAATACATTTTTCTTTGGGAGGTATTTTAATTACCATTTTTGAAAAAGTTTTTCCTTACAAGGGTCTCTAAGCAAGCAAATAAAAGATTTCTTCCAGTCAGTAAGGGATCTAGGATTTGGCTATGGGGGGGCTTGAGTTTTTTAATTCTCTCAATCCTAATTGAGGTAATGTATTTGTCGAATTTTAGAAATTTATGACTGGAAATGGAGAAGCTGTAATTGGTGTTCAATACGAATAACGCGCTTAACCCAAGAACGCCACACTGTAAAAAAAAGTTGTAAGACTCAAATATATTTCTTTTTATTCTGAATGTTTTTTGTAGGATTAATATTTCCAAGCAGTACGCAGAACATGCTGAATTCCAGCTCCCACATTGTTCTCCAAACACCATCTAAAATGCTTGCTATATTTTAACATAATATTTGTGGACAAAATTTCAAATAAAACAGCTGCTTTACTCTCAATAAAAATTCTACCAAACCGTTTGAAAAAATTGTTTTCCATATATCAAGTGAATCTTTTAAAACAAAATTGGATTTTCCCTTTGACTTTGAAAAATTGTGTATTGTAAAATATTTCTTGGCTTCAATTCTTATTTTAACAAAGTAAAGTTCACCTTAGTCTAAGAATAATACGGCAGATAAGTATTTCATGCGCTAAATTTTGACAGATATGTGAGTGATGTACGACACTAAAAAACGATTTTTTTTCTGGAGTTGCGTACCACTCCTCTAAAATACTTGACAAAATTTTGGATTGAATTTTGTTATATATTGAATTTTGAAATTTTGGTTCAAAATGCAATTTTTAATGAACAAAAATAAGCTGAAGTAAAAGCTGTCGATTCAACTTCAAGGTACTGATTTTATAATTAATTAAATTATTTGATGCGGTTGCTTGAAAACATTTCATGCAAACTGTCCATTCCACAGTTATTTTGGCACAGGAAACACAGTTTTCATTTTTCCTATAAGCTCTAAACAACTGGGTTTAGCTCAGCTCAAAAGTATCAACAGATGAGCAAACGAGAAAATGTGACACTACTTTCCAAAACTACCCATTCTAGTCCAAAATTCAATCACGTTCATTTTTTTGATTGAACTTTGACAGAACTTTGTCCAAAATAATTACTCTTGCGGTCAGATTCAATAGGTTTTTTATGATGAATTATACCGATACCCTTTGCCTTCGATAGAATTAATTCATTAATTTGGGATTAAGCAAAAAACAATAACAAGCTTTATTGAAAATTTTACTTGAAAAGGAATTTTCTTTTTGTTACTGAATATCTAAATACCTACTTAATATCTGAATTCCGGTTTTTCAATTACTGAAAAATGGATAAAATGAATCGCAAGGTTCATGGTTCGCTCTCAGATGACGACAAAAGTGTATTTCAATGAATAGGTGCGTAACCAAACAAAGCACCACTAAAGGAGTCTAATGATGGACGTGGAACTCGTGATATAGCTATAATTCGAGCCTGTATTGAAAATATCAGACGTTTTCCTTTACCTCTTGATTTGCATTCAACATGTAAATTTGCTAAATAACATTGTTTGTTTCGCCCAATTTAAAAAAAACACATTTTCCACGAAACTGCCAGAAGAGAATGGAGGACGAAACTGAAATAGATGTCAAAAATGCTGCAGTAAGAATTCAAAATTGTTTAACTCTGTAGCTCTGTCATGCATTCTATTCAGGCAGTAAGTTGTTGATCTCCAACACCATTTTCTTATTCGGCTTCCTTGAAGTTTGGGGAAAAACAGGTTTTATGTAAAATTGATAGGCCCCAACCTTGATTTGTTTGTCCTTAGACCATAGAAAAAGAGCAGCCAACATATACAATATCCAGCCCCATTCTCATTTAAACACTCAATTCCCTTGAGGCTTGAACAAAATTTGTCACCTACAACCTTGTATTTATAGTACAAGTTCGTAAGGACTTGGTACACAACTAACATACATATATGTATACATTTTTTAGCCTCGATCTTGAATAAAAAACTGAAATGTCATAATATATTGCTTTTTGCTTTTGAAATAATTTAACGAACTGGCTGTGGGGGAGGGGGGGCTTCAGCCCCTATATTAAAATATTCAAACATTTTATAATATAATATATAATTTTATAATATTCAAAAATAAATTCATGTAGCCCTAGGTTGTTTTTCCAGCTTAAGCTTTAATTTGTGTAATTATAAGTAGTTTAAGCTAGAATATTATAGTAAAAGCTACAAAACTATCAAGATTCCTGGAACGCTGGCTAGAAAGCTTTGATGAGTTTATATTTCTCAGAATTCCCTTTAATTTTAGTGTGTTCAAGGTGAATTTGACTAGACATTAAAGAAAAGGCATTGGCATGAATACAATATAGTAAATGGATAATTGTGAAAATGTCAAAATGGTGTATTCAAAAAAATTAGATCTCACTTATTTTGGTCTATCAAAAAATGAATGAGTAAATCCACAGTTTTTTTCCTCTGCATTTGACAGCAAACTTGAGAAATTTTTCTGAGGAATTCTTGTCATTTCACTGAGACTGCATATTTTTTTTCTAAAATAAGATCACAATAACTCAAAAATAAACTAATGAACTCAAAGAACCTTAGCAGTCTATTTCCGCTCAGTGATTTTTTTTTTCCCAAAAATTTTGAAGGTAGTCTTTTTAAAAATGTTCGGTGGTTTAAGGTTTAATAAAAACCTAGCTCCATGAGCTAGAACAAAGGTTAGAATTTTCCCCCTAGAGCCACGATGGCGAGCCAATGGCACGCGTGCCAATGGTGGCAGGTAACAAAATATTATGGACATGTTATTAATTCGATCGTAGCATCATCTTTCTAAATCGGGTTTGGTTTTCTTCTTATAATTTTTGAAAAAGTCGGAGATTGCTATCTTTAAAATATTTTCGTGAGTAGTTTTTTTTTAGAAATTAATAACATGCTTACATTTAGCTTAAGATACCCCCACCCATAATTTTGAGAAAAACGAGAAATCCATACAACGCATATGTATTGCAAAAACTAAAGTATTTCTGATAAAATGACATTTAAACTAGAAAACGTAGAGTCACTTTTATAATTTTTATTGTTTTGTCCTTTTTTATTTTAATATGTCGGTAGCCTCTTTCGGAAAAATTATTTTATAGTAAACGAATAGAACTAGAAAAACATTTACGTTTAGGCTCTAGTTTTTAATAATCACCTCTAGAAAACCATCAAAATTGCTAACTTTCTAATGTTTTTTTGAGTGTTTAACAACAAATGAAAAACAATGTGTGTTCTAAAATTATTTTAATACAAAAGAATGTCAAAAAAAGACCTATTATTAAAAAAGACACATTTTATTTTTCCATAGAAAAATTCGTTATTTTATTTTATTGGCAGTTATTAGTTCACACATTTGCCACAAGATAGTTGTTTTCAAAGATACCTTTTTTATGTTGGAAAATAAACAAAAAATGTTTGAAGATTATGAAATGTGAGGTCTTCGGATCTGAGTTCGACATTTTTTTAGATTAAAATGACGAAATACAGACCTGATACTACTTGGCATCGAGAGCGAAACAATAGAGTTAATACTAAAAAAGTGCTTTCATTTGTTTTAAATTTGTGTTTTGGCTATCTGAAATTTGTTTCTTTAATTAAAATGGATTGAGATCTGTCAAGTTTCAAAAATATGTTTGAAAATAATCGCCTGACACCCATCACCCCAATTACAGAATCCAACGAGTGAGCTGCGGAGGGAGTCTGACTCAATTTTAAAATTTGGCTTATAGTATTAAAAATATCAGAATGTAGTCCAATTTTCAACGCAGCCCATTTGTTGGATTCTGTAAACTGGCGAATATGATGCGAACTATAATTTTTGTAGAAAACTAAGTCAAGACTGTATGCTGGCACGCCAAAGGCATTTCAAACTATTTATTTTTTTAAATGGCACGAGTCTCTAAAAAGGTTCGCCATCCCTGCCCTAGGGAATGACATAAAAATGCTCCTTATTAAGTTGCAAGCAAATCTGTACATCTATTACGCACAGACTGACAACGCGACGGGCGTATCCCTCAATCATCGTAATTTGATAAAAAAAAATCGAAATGTTCTTTTTACCCAAAAAAAATACTTGCAATATAGAGTTTTTGGTAAAAAACAACAGTTTTAGCTTAAGCTTCTAAGAAAAAACACGTGAATAAACAAACGAAGTCTAAAAATATTAAGATTAAGCTATAATTTTCTAACTAGCGTTGTCTGTTTGTATTCTTATAAAACAAAGCTTAAGCTAGAACTTTTGCTTTGGCTTTGGCTACTAATACCTAACTAGCTTTAGCTCCTTTAGCTTTTACTATTTTCATTCATATAAGGCTCAATGGAACCCTTTTCTAAAACTAGTTTATTATTTTTACTTTTAAGACAAGTTTGGGAGTCAGTTTTGAGTAAAATATGATTTTGTAAAATTGATTATAGTTCTAGGCATTGAAGGAACCATTATTTTTGGTACTATAAATTTAAAAAAAATAGTCGGTGTAATAATCTACCTAATCGGCTTTAGTCGAACAGACAGACAGAATTTCCAGACCTCAGAATTGAAACTATTCAATTCAAATCTTCTCACTTGTCCTTATCAATAGCGTCTTGACGTTATTTTAAATAAAATAAATGTGTTCTTGTTGTCGTCTTAAAATTTTTATCGTTCGTGAACTATATTTTTTAGGATTGGAAAAAGATTTTAAAGATTCGTATTTTATGATTCCCGAACGATATCTTACGAATCCTTGACTTTAAACATGATAACTCTATGAACTGTTTTGCGACTTTACACCCACTTTAAATCGATCTAGAGCCAAAGTTACCAACAGGGATATTTTGACCCGGGGACGAGGAGGGAATGCACTCTAATCTCTGGGCCACAGGCAAAGGCAAGATTTCTACGGGCCTGTTTAGTTTGATAAGTATTATATTTCTGAAGCCATCCCTGAAATCAAACAAATATTCAAATGAAATATTGCAGAGTAAATTGGAATACATTTTTTTACCTGAAGATAAAGTATAATTGCTGCCTCCTTAATAGTCGAAGAACCGGTAGCAACTTTTGTGGGTGAACGCGTAACCAAAATATGAGTATGAGGGTTTGTACTTGAAATTGAACACAAAAGTCTTGCAAGATTTTTTCGACGTCCGTGTTATTGACGAAGGGTTCAAAAAGGTGGTTTTCCAATTTTTTTGCCAGGAGTACAACCAATTCAATTCATTTACAAAAAATTGGAAATAATGCTCTGTTATTTTTCATAAGTCCACAAATCTCAACGACCTTATTTCGGAGACTTGTTCATTTTCATTTTAATTTTGTTTTTAATCAATCGAGTTCAAGTAATCAAATCGTTAACATTAAAGTGTTGGTACTTTGTACAGATTATTATTTCCCATTTTTTGTAAATGATTTTAAGTGCATTGGCCCCTGGTAAAAAAAAGGAAAACTGCTATTTTTAACACCCCACCCCATCACGGGAGGCAAAAAATACTGCCAGACTTTTGAATTCGATACAGATCCTCATACTCATATTTTGGTTATGCGTTCACCCACAAAATTTACTGTCAGCTTTTGGACTATAACTCATTCTTTAAAAACTGGGCTCTTTTTTATTTAGAGATTCAAGTAGTAGTAGTTGATGAATAATGGAGGAATAGAACGAAGAAGATTTTGGAAAACCTCCGGGTCTTGAGCTTTCCGGTATTGGTAACCCTGTCTAGAGGCGGGTGGACCGATTTTATTAACGTTTTCTTTGAAAAACTAAAAAGATTGGGTAACCTGTTTCGGCTCGATGCAAACACTATTGATATGTAAGAAAAAAACAAAAATATATGTAGATCTTATTTTAAAATTGAAAATTATTTCATAAAGTAACGCAAAATTCAGCTAAAAATTGAACTTTCATGGAAAAAAGCTACAAAACTGTAGGCCTCTTCTATATACATTGTTTTGTTTTGGCTCACTGACACTGCTACATACATTTGTCACACAATATGCTTTGAACTCGAGATCAATGTATGTCTTCAACCGTAGGCTATAATTATTTACCTTGTTTATGAATTCCAGCCGCAAGCGAATTATTGTGAACATCCCTTTCCTATTTAAAAATATGTTTCAGTGAGCAATCATAACAAACACGTGGCAATAATCGCAAATTACACACTCTGAGTTCTATGTGACAATGTGTGACTTCGTTGATATATCCAGTGTCGTCCAGTTTTCGTTCAATGAAAAATATAAACATAATAGCTGTGTAGCTTTTGACTTTATATTTAAGTAATTTATCAGGGAGACTGTTTTGAATTAGTTTGTAGAGGGTGGCTGAATTGAATACAATAATTTCAATGACTTTTGATTATTCAGTGCCAATTACACATTTACAAAAGTATGTAGACAAGACACTGAATGTTAAGTACAAAAAGCTGAATTGAGAATTTAAGTGTGACTTTGTATTTCCTACTCCTGACCAATAGATTTTAAAGGAGGTAGATTAGGTTCTAAAGGATAAATAATTCATTACATAATTGAATACCCTGCAGACTCAGTAAGATGTTAGGTTCGGGTTTAGTTATAAGTATAGAATGGTGACAAAAAATATTGCCCATGGCAATAGCGTAATAGTGACGAATCTAAGTCTAAGCTGGTTAATTTTTTTTTTAGTTGCTTAATCACTTTTATCTATTTTCACCCACTTAAAATAATAAAATCATTTTTTTCAATTTTAATTTAATTTTTTAATACCTTTTTCCATCTGGCATATTTTTAAATTTTTCTCTTAGAACAGAAAATAACGATACTTACCATACGGTTTTTAAGCTGTTTAACAAATTTGTGTTTTCATCATAAACAACTCAACAGCTTTTCTCTAACAAAAAATTCTATAAGTTTCGAAAAAAAAAAATTACTAGTTAGAATCCCAAAGAACCATTTTTGAATTTCTTAATTCTGATTTTAATAAATTTTTTTCTGTAAAGAAGCTTCTAAGAAACTTTAGAGCATTGCTAAGCACAATTTTAATTTTAATTTTGAGTTAAAAAAACAAATTTAAAGAAGTGATTTTTAAGAATTTGATAGTTCAAAAACGGGTTGACAATTTTCTTGAACATTTATTTTCATATGCATTTTTATAAATACTTAAGATTTTCATACCAAGTTTTTGAATTATTGAATTAATTATTAAATATATAATGCATATATTTTAATTTTTGAGCTGAAAATTATTTAAAAAAAAACTTTTCATAAAAATAACTTGAATTAAAATTAAAACTAAGAATAATTTCTGACTTAAGAAATAAGCTATAAATAGGGATATGATTTTGCTTACTTTGCTTTTTTTATTTACGTTTACGTTTACGTTTCATGTCCTCCTGCTTGCAAAAGTGTAGGTATAGTTTATTTTGCCTTTTTTTAAACGTTATTGCCTTTTTTGCCTTCCTTTTAAATTCTCCGGCAGAAATTCTTTGGTCTGCTAAACACTAGTCTGACTTATGTAGGTCAGATGACAGATAAAAAAAAGTTGCTACCTTTCAGTAATTTTCTTTTCTCTGAAAGAATATTATCAAAATTTAGTAAACTGCCAATTGTTGGCCAAAAATCTGTGAAACAGAACTAGCCATCATCAAGGAATATCACATAAGCTAGTGTTCTAGATTTTGAAGGATGCATTTGCTTAATAATTTTGGATTTAAATGAAAATACTTGAGATGGAGATGTCAAATACGAACTTGACGACTACATTGAAGTAAATCGATGGGTATAGGGTTTTAAATATGGGTTCCACTTGTTTCTGCTCTAGTGGAAATAGGTCCTTTAGCTCCTTTAAGCTGCCAATAAAAGAAAATAATTAGAAAAAGCAGTTACGAGAGAACTTAAAAAAGCTGTTTTTGATTAAATCCTAATCAAACGTTAGAATTCCATTTATTTAATAAATTAATTTTTGCCTTTTTAAGGACATTATTTTGCTTTTTACTTGCGATATATGTAGGTTCTATTTGGCAAGTTTTGGATTCGTGTAGAAAAAAATCGAGGTAGCAATCAAACATGACATTACGATGATAGAGAACACCATAAAAGTGTGTGGCAAGATTCTGTCTGTCTGTTCGGCTGCAGCCTTAACGACTGGAACATTTTTTTTCTTTGGTGATTCTGCCCACACGTTTTTTTTTTAATTTATGACAACTAAAAATAATTTTTAAAAATCTTTTTTTCTCCAAAACGGCTTCACAACTTTCTTAAAAAAAAATAAAAAAATTTCTTTTGGTAAAAGCTACATTTGGATGGGAAACCATTTTTCAAGAAATGGTTATTAATGGTACGTCCAAGGAACCATTTTTTAATTTTGGATTTTCTTCAAAACGGTATGACTGCTTTCAATAATTTTTTCATACAGAGGTTTCCAAAAAGTATAAATATTTTAGTGTACCTAAATTTAAAAAAAAAGGATTTTTTTGGATTTTTAAGAAATGTTTCAAAATTTGTATTCATTTTATTTTATTTTTTTTTTTTATTTTCAAATAGTAAGTACTTCTTATCGATTTTTTTTTTAAATTTTTAATTTTCTTACTATCGGCTGAACAGATTAAGAATAATTTTGTATATACAAATTTCGAATAAGATTAAAACATATCGCACACAAATTTTCAAAAAAAAGTGTTTGAATTTTTAAAAAAGTTTCAAATTTTTTTTTGAATATTCGATATCTCAAAAACTGGTTGACATATTTTTTTGTTATTTTACTTTTATATATATGCACATAAGCAAATACTTATGAATTGCATACCAAAAATTTTCATTAAAAATGTTTTAAGAATTTTTAATTATTTAATTATTTTTAATGAGAAACGCTCCAAAGATTTTAAATATTTTTGTTCATTCAATTATAGTCGATCAATAACTAAGATGTTATCTTTTTTCATTTAAAACTCTCAAAGAAGATATTTTAGTTAATTTAAATATCGTATTTGCTTTTAAACATTTTTTTTTATAATTTCCATGTATTTGCAGATATAATGTTCTTAAGCCCTCAACGTCTTCAATATAAGAGAAAGTACGTACAAGGTGCAACCCAGTCGTGGATTTCACTAACTTTTCATTGGAAGTTATTATAATTGGCCGGATTTGTCGAATCGAAAATTTAGACATATTTTCACGTTTCGATCTCCCCAGAATCGAAATCCATCAATTGTAAAGAGATGCCTGTGTTTGTACTTACGTTTGAACGTTCGTACCAGTAGCGTAGCTACCGCAGTATCAGCCGTATCAATGATACGGGCCCCCCAAGATAAAGGGGCCCCAAGATAAAGGGGCCCCAAGATACAGAAGACACACATATGTAAATCATTTCTCATAGAGATAAATACAGCATACAAAGTCGATTACAGACTTAAAATGTCCTTTTTTTTGCATGTTTCGAAAGTTTTCCTAACTATGAATTCAAATTCTGACAAAAACTGAATTTTGATGGGAGATTCGTTAATAAGTCTCAAACATTTAATAAAACATACCATAAATTTGGGTTGGGGCTAGTATTTTAACGGGGGGTAGGTACAAATTTGAGCTTAATCTGTACTAAAATAATTAGATTATTTTTATCATACTATCAATATCTTAGAGAAAAACCTACAAGAATTTTACGACCAGTTTAGTAAAAAAAAATATAAAAATTTCAATAGAGCCACAGATTTCGAAAGAAACGTGCCACACTACTTCTGAGATGAATCTAAATATTGAGCACACTGAGAGCCTTATTTATAAAGTGGTTTTAGCTACGAAGTAAAGTAACTCTGACCTTACAATGCCTTTAATCCTGAAAAACTTATATTTTTAAAAAATGGAAGAGGAATAGAGTTGGAGTAAACTAAAACTGGTTCATAGGAAGTATAAGGCCGTAGTACAGGCGTTTTAGTACACAATTGTCATTTCGACCTGACATCGTGCGAAATTTACAAAAATTAGTGTAAGTGACTTTTTTAACCTTTTGCAAGTTTATTTTGTAGGAAAAAATTGTATTCCTATGAATTTGACACTGTCAGAAAAAGGGGGCCCCTAAAAAATGTTTGGTACGGGGCCCCTGAAGTGCTCGCTACGCCACTAGATCGTACGTTCCTTCGCTATTTTTCGTTCACAATATCTCAAAACCTGTCTGTATTTTAGTTGATCGAGAAATTTGTGGGTTAAATTTCTTTTCACAAATTGTTAACACAACATAAGCCCATATCGAAGAAAAATAAACTTAAAGATAATAATTTTACACAGCAAATAATGAAATTTAAATTTCTCACAACTACAGTTCGAAAGTAAAGTCAAACACAAATTAGAAATTCAGATATGTAAGTCCGCTCTGCAGTACTTAAGAAAAATTTTGTCTGCCTTAAAGTTTTACTTTCATGTATGCGTTGGTCTTCAGATATAAATCCAATCCAGCATTTCTGTTGTTGTGATTTTTTTATTTTTATTTATTTCTTATTGTAGGTATTCCTAGGCATGAAAACTTTTTCTGAAAGACATAACCGCCCTCTCTGTCAACGTTTTAAAGGCAAAATGTTTTTTCATCTTATTGAATGCTCGTGTTAACATTAAATTCATCCAAGGGGAAAACTCGCCGTGTAGATTTGTATTATAATCCTATTTTTCGAATATTTTCTATATTTTATTCGTCCTTTGCATTCTTGCAAATTCAATTATAAAAATTTAAGATTTTATTGACAACGTGTGCTTCATTTATTTTTGACAATATGAACGTTGAATATGATTTAATGAAAAATTCATAGATTGTCAACAAAAGAATTACGCAGTCATACACGCTCAATTGATTATAATTTAGTTAAAGCAAAAATGAAAAGAGTTGATATGACTCAGGTTCAGTCGCATGTCTTCTTACTTATTCTTTCTACTACTGACAAAAAATTGAACTCACTTTCTCAAATTTTGACATTTTCTGATAATTTTAAAGTCCCCAACTCTTACACTTTAATTAGATGAGTTCCTTAAATTCTTCGCACTATTTCGGACTAAATGTCAAATTGTGACGTTTAATGATGAAATCCTCTCAGGGAGAAGAAAAACTTTCTAAATGGCACCAACGGTTTGGACACTAATTTGCACTAATTTGAACCATGTCAAAGAAATATTTGACTAGAGCTGCCATAGTGCAATCATAATTCAATCATTTTTTTTTTATAAAATCACTGAACAAGAAATTGAATTATAAGAAAAAAGAAACGTACACGTACAAAAATGATTAAACTTAAAGAAAGAAAAATTCTTTAATTGCATATTAAATCATGAAACTTCAATTCGTAAAAAAAAACTACAATAAACAACAGGTACTCAAATTTTCATTACTAAATTGTCTTCTTCGGAAAAAGATTTTCTTAGCGACACATTGATAAAAAGATAAATAAATTAATAAATGCACATCTACCAAAAACTAAACAAAAACAAGTAGCACTCGGGTAACCCTAGCTATTTGTATTCTGTTTGGTTATTCAACTTAGGAACACCTGGCATTTGACATCCAGTACCAAAATGGCTACAAGAAATTTCTCGGACCAAATCTGGCAAGAAGGGACAAATTTTGTCTCTCCGAAAAAGTACAAACGTTCACTTGTGAAACGACTTCGCACTAAAAATGACTTAATCTGGCGGTTTCAAAATGTTTGAAACCCGTTCTGGAACACACCTAATGTAAATAAGCTGAGATTAAAAATTGAGAGTGCTTTTGACTTATAGCAGAAACATTTTTCTTAGGTTCTTCTGTTCAGTTCAGAGGTCATGTCTAATTTATGAAGCTGTACAATTAGGCATGTCTAAGAAAATGAGACCTCACTCACCTCAGTCCAGTTTTTGATGGCATAGAGAAAAATTTGCTAAGATCTCCGAGATTTCATTTCTTTAAACTTACCCAATGGTTGGTTGTGAATTTTCGGTTAATTTGTCACCTGTCACATTCTTGTCAGTTTTTTATAAGTTAGAGTCCAGGTTCCTGAATTTTAAATCTCTGAGTACCTACTTCAACCAAAGGAATGAAGTCAATTATTCTCGTCTTGTTATTTCTTTGCACAAAATAGCAGTACCTTCATACCACAACTTTTATTTGTCTGCTCTAAAATATCAAATAATAATAAAAAAAAAAAACAAAATTTGTATTCATAAAAATTCCTTTTTGCTTACAAGTTAAGTTGCAATTTCATTCTTCACAGTTTACAAAAACATGATGCCTCTGGTCGTCCCCATCCAATTTAAACTCCCGGTTCCCGGGTGCAATTCGAATCGGACACACCTGGAAGTCATGCGAAAACTCGTATGAGAGATTAATTGCAACCCATTCGACGCTTTTGATCAAATACCTTAAAGGCGTACGCCTCTCTGGCCTGACCTTCCTCCACATCAGCACCCGAAATGAAAAGTTCCTCTCCTATGGATGATAAAGACCTCAAGCGACTTAAGATCTTCTTAAGACAAAATATATTCTATAGAGTAGAGTGTGGAACGTGTCCTAATCGATTGTCAGGCAAAGATTTATATGATTTGGCTTACAGGTGTTGTGGATAGTTGATCGCCCATTAAATTGCGTCGTCGTCGTGTTCGCTGCAATTGGTTGTTGTGGTTCAATTGGTTCTTTAAAGTAACTTTATTGTTGCGTGCCAAGGAGACGTTTAACAATACCAAATGGCGGTTTGATGGTCATCATAATGGCAGCTTGTTTATACAAACGTGTGTACAAGGAATTTATAGACAGCAAAAAAAAAACAAAACTTACATTTGGCTGCAGGTGGAAATGAATTTAATTTGAAAGACAAGTTAATTAAATTGTTAATTTTTTTTTAATGTAGGTTTATTTTCTTATTTTAAATTTTAAATGTTTTATAGATTTAATAAATAAAAAGTAAATTGTGGACTCAAAAAGGAAACGATGGTTGTATATTGGAGGCGATTAAAAAGGAATATAAACATTAAAAGCACGCCTAAGTTGGTCATACTTGCTCATTTGTCAATTGTCTTACTCAAAAAGAGTTACTTAGCATTCAAGATAAAGATAAAATATGGAAAAGAAGTTTCAAAAAGTCAAAGACTCTTAAAAGTTTATCTGTCCGCTTTCTTAATTTAGAGTTTATGAATAAGGTATTTTGCCTTTTTCTCTTATGTTTGTGTTCCACCTATGTTTGATGTATAAGGACTAAATTTGCTCCTATATTTTTTTTAAGTCTTGTGGTTTTGAAAATTTAATTATAGAAATGAAAATAATGAGTGAAAATTGTTTTAAAGTCATATGAAATTCAATGAAAATGGTAATGAATAATTTGAAATTTATTTGAAAAAAAAAATTAAAAAATCATTTAAACTTAACTTAATTTCTTATAACAAATTTTCAAAACATTTTTCAGGAAAAATGTTGATATGCAAATTGTACGTTTTTATTGATACAAGTACCTACAGACAAAAAAATAAATTTTCAAAAATATTTACAACCTCATTTTGGAATATCGAATTTTTGAAGAAAAAAAAAATTGTTTTAATTTACAAAATATTTCTTATTGAAAATTTTGATAAATGCAATATTAACACAAAAAACTACTTAAATATGATCAGCTTATAATGAAATAATTCAAAATAAATAAAATGCACGACTGGATCGCACGTATACCTTATCTTATGTTTAAGTTGCTTGGAACTTTAGAATTTTTAAAACATGCATACGGTTGAAAATCCCGGGGTGTTTTTTAATACAGCTTTTGTATTACAGCAGTATGCAATACAGAAAATATTACTTTTTAATACTCCGGAAATATTAAAAAAATGTCTAAGAAATTCGTATTACATTCTAATTTTAGTATTAAAAATATTATTTGTAAAACGAAAAAGATTAACAAGTAATCCAACAAAATAAAATATAATTCTTTAGTATTAGAATTCGGTAATAAATTTACGTGTATATTTTTAAAACCAAAAATATTAATATTCAATACAAAAAGTATTAAAATTTAATATAAATTGTATTTACTCGTAAATTGAATACAAATTGTACTTAAAAAATCAGGACGAATGTGTTTTAAGAACAAAAAGTAATAACATCTAATACAAATTAAATTAAAAGAATCGGAACGCGTTTAATTTCAATACAAAAATTATTATTATTTAATACAACAGTATTTAAATCTAATACAATTTATATTGAAACGGGAAGCCATCAAGCAAGCGTCAGCCATAGTTAATTATGAAAATGAAACATACTCTTCTAATACCATAATATTAAAATTTAGTACAAATTGTACTAAAACAGCTGCAAAACAATCGCCGCAAACCTTTTTCAATTATAAACAAATTAAATATGCTTTATTTTGAAGGTGATGTTCAAAGGGTAGACACGGTGCATTCAAGAGGACACAAGCGTCCACAAGCTTTTGTTACAAAGCGAACCTCTGTATATCAACTCCTACTCTCACCTCCCCGTGGTGAACATCGGGTGCCTAGTACCTTTAGCTGAAGATGGGGTTCCAATCCCTGTGGACGGTTTTAGGCGGCAGCAAACGAGAGAGGGGGGGAGGAGTGTTCCCACTAAGGCACTTCTCCTTTATCCAGGCGGCAGCGGAAGAATTCCCCAGATGGAATCAACGGTGGCGTCTACAGTTCCAGTTAGTGAACTACTTAGTGAACACCTTATATGGGCTACTACGACATATTCGTAGCTCAGGCCTATAAGGAGCGGTTTACCGGCTCCCCACCCTTGGAGTTATATTAAGGGTCTGGCCCTCCAGGTCGGGGGTTGTGCGTCGGGGTAACTTCCCTACCACGGAAAACAACAACGGTTCCGAAACAACAACAAGCCTCGGATATGGATGATCTTAATGTTGACGACCCCAGCAAACGAAACATGGACAATGAATTTCGGATCTGCACGTGGAATGTCCGGACCTTAAACAGACCACGTGCAGCCGAACAATTAGTGGAGAACCTGGATAGGCTAAAGGCTGATATAACAGCCATTCAGGAAGTGCGATGGGATGGAGAGGGCATACGAAGAATGAAGTCGTGTGACATCTACTTCGGCGAGTGCTGCAAGGAGCAGGGTCAGCGGCTCTTTGGTTGTGGTTTTGTGGTAAGGGGAAGACTTAGGCAAGAAGTCTTGGGCTTCAGAAATGTAAGCGAGCGCCTGGCCACAATCCGCATCAAAGCTAAATTCAAAAACATTACGTTGATCTGTGCCCACGCCCCAACGGAAGACAAAGATGACTCAACCAAAGAAGACTTCTACGACCTCCTCGAGAGTACGTATGATAGGTGCCCAAAGTACGACGTCAAGATCATTCTTGGCGACTTCAACGCCAAAATCGGAAAGGAGGGCATCTTTGGTTCGATAGTCGGAGGACACAGCCTGCACGACAACACTTCCGGTAACGGACTCAGGGTGATTGACTTTGCGGCGGGGCGGAATGCCATCATAGCTAGCACTCGATTCCCACACCTCAATATACACAAAGGTACCTGGCGGTCTCCAGATCAACGAACCGTCAACCAGATTGATCATATTGCGATAGACGCCAGACATGCTTCCAGTATCCTGGATGTCCGAACGTTCCGAGGGGCCAATATTGACTCGGACCATTACTTAGTTGTAGCCCAACTACGTATGCGGATATCTTTGACGCCACAACACCGAACGGATACTGTGAAAAGATTTGATGTCGCGAAGTTAAAATCGCAAGAGATCGCTAGGACCTTTGCGGACCGAGTCTCCCGTAACCTTTCAGCAGCTCCGCCACCAGCACAAACTGCAGAGGACCAGTGGAAACACTGTCAACAAGCCATCAGAAGTGCCGCCACTGATGTGCTGGGTTTCACTAGGCGACCACAACGAAACCCCTGGTTCGATGAAGAATGCCGGCTGGCGCATGCAGCCAAGAACGAAGCCTACCAGTCAATGCTGCAAACTAGAACCAGAGCTGCTGAGAGGGCAGCCCGTGAGCTCTACGGGCAAAAACGAAAGGAGGAACGCCGACTTCTCAGAAGGAAAAAGAGAGAGCATGCAAAGCGGGCGGTCGAGTCTATTGAGGAGTGTAGCGGCAGGGGGGACGTTCGAAAGTTCTACCGAAGGGTGAGGCAATCTACTCAGGGTTACAAGGCTAGAACGGAAGCCTGCCGAGACGAGAGTGGGAATATGGTGGTAGACACACAGTCGGTGCTGAGGATCTGGAAACAACACTTTTCTAGACTGCTAAATGGCGATGGTAGTCCAAATTCCGCTGTGAGGCAGAATAATCCATTCAACCTGGACGACGATGGCCAAAATTTCCGTCCACCAGACCTAAATGAAGTGCGGTTAACGATAGCTAAGCTTAAGGCGTTCAAGGCTGCTGGTGCAGATGGCCTGCCAGCCGAGCTATTCAAAGTAGGGGGAGATGACTTGGTAGGGAGTATACACCAACTTATCTTCAAAATTTGGTCGGAAGAAAGTATGCCCGATGAATGGAACCTCGGTATAGTGTGCCCCATCCACAAGAAAGGAGATGCTCTGAATTGTTCCAACTACAGAGGTATAAGTCTCCTCAACGTCGCATACAAAATTCTGTCATCTTTACTGTGTGATCGCTTAAAACCATTTGTCAACGATCTGATCGGCCCCTATCAGTGTGGTTTTAGGCCCGGCAAATCAACCGTCGACCAAATGTTCACACTCCGACAGATTTTGGAATAAACCCAGGAGTTTCAAATCGATACACACCATCTCTTTATCGATTTCAAAGTCGCGTATGATAGCGTAAACAGAGACTAGCTGTACAGAGCCATGTCGCATCTCGGCATCCCTGCTAAACTCGTACGCCTATGCAGGATGACGATGGAGAAATCTCGCTGTTCCGTCAAAGTCGGTAAGAACACCACCGACCCCTTTGATGTCGAGAACGGTTTGAGGCAGGGCGATGCATTATCATGCAACCTCTTTAACATCGTACTTGAAGCAATTGTACGCAACTCGCAAGTCAACAACCGAGGTACAATTTTTCAAAAGTCCGTTCAGCTACTTGCTTATGCAGATGATATTGACATCATGGGAAGAACGAAGCGAGCTGTTACCGGCGCGTTTGCAAGTATTGAAGCGGAGGCGGCGAAAATGGGTTTGGCTGTTAATGAGGACAAGACGAAGTATATGCTATCATCGAGAAAGGAATCTCAACATCGGCGACTCGGGCAAAACGTCACGATGGATAGGTACAACTTCGAAGTTGTCAAGGACTTTGTCTACCTGGGCTCCACTATTACATCGCAAAATGACATCAGTGCAGAAATCAAACGAAGAATTACTCTGGCCAATCGCTGTTTCTTCGGGCTAAGAAGGCATTTGAGTAGTAAAGCCCTCTCTCAAAGAACCAAGGAGACTTTATATAAGACCCTTATCATCCCGGTCCTGCTGTACGGGGCAGAAGCATGGACTCTGTCAAAAACGGATGAGAGTCTACTTGGGTGCTTTGAAAGGAAAATTCTTCGGGTGATCTTCGGTC
Source organism: Dasysyrphus albostriatus (assembly GCA_946251815.1). Taxonomy (NCBI): domain Eukaryota; kingdom Metazoa; phylum Arthropoda; class Insecta; order Diptera; family Syrphidae; genus Dasysyrphus; species Dasysyrphus albostriatus. The sequence continues at coordinate 100,895,649 of OX276336.1, forward strand.
CAGTCTGTATCGATGGAGTATGGAGGAGAAGATTTAATAATGAGCTCTACGGGCTATACAGCGACGTCGACCTGGTCAAAAAGCTGAAAATACAGCGGCTGAGATGGCTGGGTCACGTGGAGCGAATGGACACCTACGCACCAGCCCGGCGAGTCTTCGAATCCACCCCTGATGGTCTGCGCAGCAGAGGAAGACCCTACCTAAGGTGGCGCACACAAGTGGAGAGCGACCTCAACCAACTTGGAGTGCGTAACTGGAGGCAATTAGCTAGGGACCGAGCTGGCTGGAGGGGCTTGTTGGTTGAGGCCGTAGTCCATCCTGGACTGTGAGCGCCATCTAAAGTAAAGTAAAGTAAGTTATTTTGAAGGTGCGTTGAAATATTTCAAATTAGTTGATAAAATTTTAATCACATTAAGATTTTAGTTCTCATATATGTGAAAAACAATAAATAAAATAATGTCACCATTAATTGACTAGGAAGATGGATACTGTCACAAAATATTATTTCGTTATTTTTATTTTTTAATATGTTTTGTATTAATTTTCATTAAAAGTATCTAAAAATTAAATTTCAGGAAATAATGTATTGTATTATAACACATTTGTATTTTTAAAACATAATACAGATTCTTATTCCATCGTAATTTCTGATATTATTAAATTTTAATATATTTTGTATTAACTTCATAATTGTAATATTTGCCATTATTACTCACTAAAAGCTAGGATATGGAAGCATTTTTCTTAAAAGCCAATTGAAAGTTTAAATTACTGTGTTTTAAGATAGATTAAGTGAAGAAATTGGTAATTTATAATTAACAAATTTTTAAAATAAAATAGTCTAAAACATTTTATTAGGTTTTTTTAAAAAATACTGCTAACCATTATTTTTGTAAGACCGTTATGTTTACAAACAAAAAATTTATTGCTTATAAAAGAGTGGCCACTTTTCGTGTAAGAAGTATGTTCATATCGCAAAAAAAAATACAGCCTGCCATGAGCAGAAGTTTGTAGGTACCGATCATTCTACTGTGTGCCGTTTTTGAGGAACAAAACAATTTTGAAAATTAATATTGTTAATGGATTGTTAAAATACCTCTCGGTTTAATAAAATATACTTCAAATTAGAAATCATAAAGGTTACTTCAAAACAACAAATTGAATTTTTGCTTAAGCCTAGTACTCAGTTCACGGGAAAATTAATTTTCCATACAAAAATGCCTGTTAATTTACAGCGATGGAATTCGCAACGAGACGAAATTTGAATTAAATCCTCGGGATAGTATTTATTCATGATTTTTGTTTTATTTAGAAATAAGTAGACATTTGTAACTTTATTTTTTCAAGCAAGTATTGCACTCCAACTTCAGAATAAAATTTCTTTTCAATGAAGAAGATAAAATAATCGATTTAATGAGAAAACAAGGAACAATAGGTACTGAGATTTTGACAACATTTTTCCAAGACAGAATAAGTACCAAATTTTGTCGTAATCTCGAATGTAGATTGTAGTTAATAGTCATTTACCCAATTCAAATTTATTAGAAAATTTAAAATTAAACAGCAACAGAAGAACTGGTCACAAAGAATCACAGTTGACAGCAGAGAACCACCCATATCTCAAATGAAAACAGGTAGTTTTATTGGTTTTAATAATTGACGCACCCTTCACCAGCATTCTTATTATATTCTTGTTCTGAATGATGATGAAAAAAAGATTGCGATGTCGAACAGATGGTAAAAAGACATTTTGAGATGTTAATTGGAATAAATTATTATCAGTCTTATCTTATAATCTTAAACTATCATTGATTTTTAGCAAAATAGTATTTTAGGGTTGCATAATGTATGCTCATCGAAACCTACAATCAATATTGGGAAAACACTTACAATAAGTGCAGCTGCAATATAATATATTCAATTAAGGATTATAGATTTGTATGATGGTTGTTTTTTTCACCAGCGTCTTGCATTTTTATGATCTTATTCAAAATTATAAAAGCACGATTTTTCTCAAAATCTGTTACTCCTACAAATGATTATAACAATTCTTTTTTGTCCAGAATTTGATGAGCATTATTTATTTTATTTAACATATCACTATCACATATTAGTCTATTTACAATACAAAACCAAAAGTATTACTTTGACACGCTATAACTTCAAGATTAATAGACCTACAGAGTTCGTTTATATCTCATTTTTGTGATAATTTTATTGTCTAAATGTTATTCTTTTATGATTTTGCTGTAAAAGGAAATTTAATCAAGTTGTTTAATAAAAACCAAATCGTTTTCTTATTCAAGATGGCAGTCTTCTACTTCAGGCACCTCAAGAACTTGGTCATATAAAGAGGAGATGTACCCATAGCCAAACTCAAATCGTAAAAAAAAATTGGACATAGATTAATAAAATTTTAATAAAGTTTTTGACAAAACTTACTCCACCGTGAAGTTCTTGCCTGATTTTCTCAGAATCTATTGCTTGTATGAAGAAAAGTATATCCATCTTTTATGTGTGGCATAATATAAGTTACAATTTGTACCTTCACATTTTTTCAAAAAAAAAAACTTTTAGAGTTCGAGAAATTAAGAAAAACTGATTTACCCCCTTTCACTACCCTAAACAAATAAAGCCCCGACCCAAATTTACGGAACCTTTCAGAAAATGCTTTAAAATGCCAAAACAGAGCTTTTTCGGAATTTTTGCCTTTTTTTGTCTAATATTTCTAGGCTAAATGGGGCGGAATTTTGTTTGTATGGAAATAAATGAGTTTTTAACTGAACGACTGAAAAAATAAAGTAGTTTTGAAATAAACACCACTTTCAAAGAACCAAAAAGCTTAGGAAACAATCAGTTTTTTTTTATAAATTTTAGCTAACTACGTTGATAAAGGGCCTTCTGACTAACACTTCCTTGAACTAAGCCCATTTAAAAAAAAAAAACTGGAAAAAAGGAAACTCAAATTCAGAGCTTGGACGATTACCTATGTACCATAATGATTTCGTTCAACCTTAGTAACAAGTTTCGGTAAAATCTCGCTTTCGAAATCTCGCAATGACAAAATCCTGTTCTTCATAATCAAAGTAAATTTGACGTTTCCTGCCATCTTGGATTTTGTTTCGTTGTAGTTTTTATTAAATATCTTGGTTCCTAGATGTCTTACAAAAGAGAATGTCATACAAAAACTGAAGAAAATTAAATTTCCTGTCTTTTATGTTAAAAACAATTTTTCGATATTTTTAATATTGAAAAAGTTACAGGCTAACACAACTATCTTTTTTATTTTTTAAGTGTTTTAGAAAATTTTCCACATGACCAATAAACTTTTCCTAGAATTTTTTCAATTGCCGATGGCAAATGTGCTAAATTTTTAAAAACACTTAAAAAAATTAAAGAAACAAATTGTGCTGGCCTGTAACTTTTAAAGTATTAAAAATATCCAAGAATTGTTATTAACATGAAAGACAGACAATTTAATTTTCTACTTTCTCTTGATACACACTTTTTAAAGACTTCTAGGAACCGAGATATTTAATAAAAACAAAAATGAAACGAAATCTGAAATGGCGGCCAAATGGTAAATTTTGCGAGTGCGTAAAATCAGGTTTAAGAATTTTAATCAACTACCATTCAAATAATAAAATAAAATGTTGGGGGTGTTACAAACTGCTGAGTAGCCCACATAAATTCTATAAATGCACTGGACTAGTAACAAAATCCCGCAAATCAAAATTTCGCAAAATTTAATTGCATTACCACATAAATATTATTTTAATAAAAATCTCGCAGATTAAAATCCCACACGAGATATCCTACTTTTCCATGAAATGAGTAAATCCAGTCCCAACCTTCATTTAGAATTAACATTTTAATTTGCAAAATGTAAACGCGAGATTATTGGAAGCGAGATTTTGTAATTGTGAGAAACAAAAAAAAAAACAAGATTTTTAGCTTGCGAGATTTCGTTATTTGAGATTTTAATAGAAATGCAAAATTTCCTTATTCGAGATTTTGGTTTCCGGGATATCGTACCGCTCCTCAATAAACCAGAGACGAATAAGGCTCCATTCAAAATTATATGCCATTGGTTCTAGTTGTTATAATGATGAAACTATTTTAAATTCAATTTCCTGGCTTACATGTATTTAAAAAGCACATATCCGAACCGAAATGTGTAAGGACTAGAAAAAGAATTTAAAATAAAAAATTTATTGGCAAAATATAGATCCAATGAATGAAATTAATCAATAAAGTTTAATTGGAATTCGTATCTGATGTTTAAAATTGCAAGCACACGCAGTTCGTGCCTCAAGCTATTTAATTACTCCATCGAACATTGATGGTTGAATTTTACAATAAACGGCTGCATATTCCATTTTTTCTGATCAAAATTGGATTTTCCTTTAAATAAGATCTTTAAGCCTTTAGCCATTGTGATTAGCTGCTGAAACAGGAGTTAAATTGATAGAATATTGGAATACGTTTTCTTTGAGCGATAGAGCCATGATCCAAAAATAGAAAGAGGTTGCAAAGGGGTACCATATCTTAAAAAAAAAAATACTATAAAAGGTGTGTTTTATTGAAAAATATTATAGTTGAAATTAAATTGAACTTAATATAAATTGGGTATGACAAAGGCCTTCACTATGTCTCTTATGAGTCCCAGTGAATAAGCTGGACGGAACGCCAGATCATTAATTCTAAGTCTTCATAAAGACTGCGAGGTAATCCTCGCTAATTAAACAAATTGGAGCTTTTTTTTCCTAAAAACGATGGAGACTGTGAATGTCGATTTTATTAAAATGACTGGGATCATCAAAGAAAAAATTTCCTAAGGGTAATTTGCGTCCTTAAGAAAGAGCAGGACATGAACAAAGAAGGTGTGGGATAGTTTCTTCATCATGCTCGTCTATGCAGCTTCTGCAGAAATCATTTGAAAAAAAAACGCCGAGTGTATTGGCGTGTTTGCCTATGAGTCAGTGTCCAGTAATGACACCTATTGTGGAACTAATATGCAATCTAGGTTACCATACGTCCCCCTTTTGGAGGGGTAGTCCCTCTTTTTCATCCCAGAAATTACTTTGTGCCCCAAAACCAAAAATATGAATAAGGGTCGCAAATGTCCACCTTTTGTACAAATAAGCATTTTATTCCATTTAAGGCCAACAAATGTTTTCACTTAACTATTTCTCTGTTTTAGAACGTTAGCGGTTTCGATTATTCTTTTATGGTATGCTATAAGCATTTTTACAATAACAAAAAGCTTTTTTCCTGTCACTTCATAATTCATTGGCGATTGGAATTCTAATATTCCTCGTTGCATGATAGTTACTGCGTTGGACTGTCATGCCGAAGACCTGGGTTCGATTCCCAAACGTTGCCACCCCAAGGTACTGCCTCTTGCGAGGTACTGCTTCTCGCAAGGAACTGACAAATCCTCCAAGCCGTTCGGACTCGGCAAAAAATTGTAGGTCCCCTCCATTCCTGCCAATAACATGCACACAGGGATGGTTGAGAGTTGTAAGTCACTAGGCTCTGGTTCTCCACGAGCTGTTGCGCCACCAAATTAATTTACAGGGTGGCGCACCAATTGTGCTACAATAAGAAATTGAAATAACTTTTTTTTTAATCGATGTATTTCATTTATTTTTTTTTTTTTATTGGTTAGAAAATTAAATTTTATTTTAAATAGTTAGTTGTTTTTAAAGATTATAGACCGCAAATGACCTCCAAGCTCTCCCACGCATATGCGGCACCTGATCAAAAATTTATTCATTGCGGCCTGAAGAGTTGAAGTTGGGATCGCCTCAATTATTGTCGTTATGGACTGCTTTAATTCAGTTAAATTCCTGGGCTTCGTTTTATACACCTCTTGCTTGACATAACCCCATAAAAAGAAGTCTGGTGCAGTCAGGTCAGGTGACCTTGGGGGCCAGCGAAGAGTGGAGTTCCTAGAAATTAATTTGTTTGCGATTTTTTTGTTTAGCTCCGCCATAACTGGTCTGGCTATATGTGCAGTTGCTCCATCTTGCTGAAACCAAACTCTGTTGAATGGTATACGTCTTCGGCGCAGTTCTGGGTAAAAAAACTCCTTCAATATCTTTAAATAACGGTCCCCATTGACAGTAACGGTTACACCGTTTTCTTCAAAGAAGTACGGCCCGACAATACACCTTGATGAAACTGCGCACCACACAGTGACTCGTTCTGGGTGCAGTTCCGTCTCATGGAGCATTTCTGGATTAGACTCATTCCATATACGGCAATTTTGCTTGTTTACATTGCCGTTAAGATCAAAATGGGCCTCATCAGACATGAACAAACAATTGATCAATGTGTTGTCTTCGCTCGGATTTGCATCTCGATGGTAGGGCCTTCGTGCGATGCTTCCAGATTCGGCAAACATGTTTACAAACCTGTTAATGGTCCATCTACTCGGGGGATTACCGCCAAACTCCCGCCTAAATTCCCTTTGGACGGAAATGACGGACTGCAAAGCATGGTACCGTTGCACTATCCAAATTCTTTTTTCCGTATCCCAAGCATCCATTTTTATAATTCTAGATAGTAACCTACAAAATAAAAAATAAAATGCCGATTACTCACACAGAAAAAAAGTTATTACGTTTTATTTTTGTAGCACGATTCGTGCGCCACCCTGTATTTATTTTTTCTAATATTCTCCTTGTTAGGTAATCTTGGTGTAATAGTTCCTATCCGGGCAAGTTCATCGGCTTTACAGTTTCCTGGAATGTCTGTGTCCCGACACCCAGAAAAGGTGAATGTTGATCTTTTTTGCCATCTCCGTTAGAGACGATCGACAGTTTCGACAGTAACGAAGTTTGTAGAAACAGAGCCTAGTGATTTAAGGGCAGCTAGGCTACCTGAGAAGATATGGATATCCAATGTAGATATTACGTTTTCTTTGAGCCAAGATAAAACATTTTTATGGCCAGGATTTCCGCTTGGAACACGCTACAATGATCAGAAGACGGAAGGAGAGACTAATGTTTACTTGATCTGAGTACACTCCGCCACACATCCCCTCTTCGGGTTTTGAGCCATCCGTGTAGAAATGAATTGCTTCATCTCTCAAAAGTTCATCATTTTATGTGTATAGTCAAGCATTAAACATTGTGTTTGTAAAGAACATAAAACTCAAACAAGTTTCCTATACACTAGTATTGGTTCACATCTCTTTACTAGTTACTACTGGTTTCTATTTTCGATGCAATGTAAGCATTTACTTAAATTTAAAACATTAAATCAAAAATCCACCCTTGCTAGTGCATTCACTTGTTAAAATAAAAAGAAAAAAAAACGAAGCACACGATATCTTTAAAAATGAGGGCTGCTTATACGCAAGGATAATTAAATTATGCAGACAAAACAGAAGCAAGTTCATTACAATCTCATGCCCTCTTTTAGTATTAACAAGGGAAATATTTGAACAGCGAGTTGGTGTAGGTATTCGATGGTAGGTACAAAATGTTTTCTCGTATTATTAATTGTGGTTACTTCCATCAGGCTCAAACAACTTGCCGTCAGCGTTTAACACCGATACTATACAGATTAACACCTTCAGTGCCCAGGGTGCTGGTTTTTCTTTCCTTTTATCATCATGAACTATAACACAGTCTAAGAGAAGTATTAAACGCACAAAATGGCAATGTTTGCTAAAAGGATTATCACACCCTTATAATACAGATCACAGAACATTATTGAATTGTACAACTGCTACAATTATCACACAAGTTAGTATTGATTTTTGAAATTAAGAGTTTGAAAATCCTTTTCGTCAGCTCTTCAATAAGATTTCATCTTTAAAACGTTTTATCACAAAAAATACATCTTCTCTCACAAAATCTTAAGTTCGAATTTTGTATTTTATCAAGTTTTTGATATTATAATATACATTTTAAGGCTATTCATCTTTGCTTGTTATAATAAAACTATACTACGTACACACATGGAAATTAAAATAGGAACAGTTGCAATTTCCTTAAGTACTTACATATATTCAAATAAAAACAACAAAAAGTACATTAAATATAGAAATATTCAATGATAGTGTTCTTCATACAATTACCAACAGCAAGTCTTCCCCAAACTGAACTGTGCTTCTGCTCAAATTCCATTAAAAGACTTGATCATCAGGATCCAGTGAAACGTTTTTATTTGCCTCTTGGTGGTTTAACCACTAACTGCGTTGACGATAGACTAGAGAGACCCCTGAACGCTCGAAGCTATTTCTCGTAGTGATTTTATTTCACAAAATAAATTTCGCTTCAATTGTGCAGACATAGTTTTCTCAGTATTAGTTTTAACATAGTTTTTTTAATTAAATTCAATATTTAGAAATCACTAGCTGTCTTGAAAAAGTAAAATGAAGTCTCGAAAGGCAAAGTTTCAAACGATAACGTTTCAAAAAACCTAAATTTCAAAATGACAAAGTTCGAAGTTAAGGTTTCGATAGACAAAGCTTTGCAAAAGAAAGTATCGAAGGATAAAGTTTTAAAAAAAAAGTTCCGAAATCTTCGGAAGTTCGCTGTTCCTTGACCGATATAAATGAATTTGACACACACACAGGTGATACATGATACAGAACTAAAAATGAAAAAAATATTTTCAAAACAAGGTGTTCCAAAAATAAAATAAATAAATAATAAAATAACTTTGGTGGCGCAACAGCTCGTGGAGAACCAGGGCCTAGTGACTTAAAACTCTCAACCATTTCTGTGTGCGTGCTGTTGGCAGAAATGGAGTGGCCAACAATTTTTTGCCGTGTCCGAACGGCTAGATGAGAAGCACTTATTCATGACAAATATACTCTCGGAGGATTTGTCAGTTCCTCACAAGAGGCAGTACCTCGGGAAACACATTTCTGTTTTTAGGTGTTCTAAAAATATGTCAACATATTGAAACTTCGTTCTTCCAGAAGTAGGGAGAACAATGAAGTGAACTACAGTGGAATTATTATAATTACTTGAATTACAGAAGAATAAGAATTAAGAAGGAACAAAATAGAAAGAACGTTTTGTTAGACCAGATCTTCTAAAATAAGGCAATGCCAATATAGTGAAGTAATAAAGAAGGCCTGTTCACTATTTCGAGATTTTTCACTATTTCAAGCGGGTGCCCTTAGGCTTTTGCGACATTTTTTATAAAAAATAAGCTTAATGGGCATAGGTAGATATCTTTTATAGCCTAATTGGATAATTCACTCTTCTATAAATTATTTTCTAATAAATGGTGGTGAATATTGTAATTTTTATAATTAATTTTAAAATTGATTCTATGATTTTTGCAAATAAAATAAACTAAGTTTTAATATAACAAATTTTTCGAACACCCTGTTTTGAAAATATGTTTTTCTCATTTTTTATTTTGTATCAACAAGTTCATTTTTTATAATTACTTGCATGGTTCAAAATGTTTGGGTAATTTTGAAATATTTTCTGGGTAACATATATCACAACACCAGAAATGTATTGAAATTTAATACCTGAATCTATCAAATTACATGAAACATGATACCAACATGAAATTAGCCCCAGGTTTTTATTTTGAGCTAATAGAGGGCGCCCTCTGCTAGCTTTGGTTAAAAAAGAAAACACAAGTTGAGCGCTCTAAACCTCAAGTATCTCGCCTACAACGCTTCTACAAATTTAAAGTGTTCAAACATTTTAACACGGATAAAAATAGAAATTTTGTTTCTTCAATAATCCAATATCTAACAAATAAAGTATCTGTGAATTTACACTGAATAAAACAACCATTGCGTTATATCAATTTTTAATATTTGTAAAAATATGTCAGAAAACGTTTTCTACTAATTGTTCAACAGCAAAAGCCTTAACAATTTTTATTACACGATTTATCGGAATTAAACCATTTTTAAAAGAACAAAACCTAACTGAGAAAAAGATCCAATAAATTCTTCTTTTTACACAGTGTAACATAATGCCTTAAGATATTGGGCTTTGTTGACACTTAAAATCTGAATTGTCATTATGACCCACTCTGCGCCTGATCAGAGATTAAGAGAGAATTTCTACACTCGATGAAACAAAACACTACAAACTCAACCAGTAGATGTTTTTCCATAAGAAAATTCGCTCTGTTTTCGTAAATAAACGAACAGATAAAAGCTTTCATGATTCAAGTTTACGTGAAGTTGTCAGTCTGATGAGCTTCATCCAATTTGCGCATGTCTCAAATCTTCCAAGACACTAGATACTCTTCAAGTTAATAGATGTTCCTCTAGTTTCTCATCAACACTCGGACCTTGTGCGCCCCGTATATTCGTTGTGAAGAACACAAAACACTTAATTAAATATAAACATCTCTACGTCAAGACAACAAAAAAACACAGTAAAAAGCCCCCCAAACGAACCCCCTTGTATCGATTTAACAAGTTGTCAGTTCCCATTTGATGTGAAAGTGAAAACTTTCTCACTTAAGTGCAATCAATTGAAACCAAGTACACACAAACAATCATTCGTATCAGCAAAATGCAACTACAGATGGGATTTTGGAGACGAGCTGTGGATACGGCTTTAGCGCCGATTTCCCCAAAAAATCTACGTTTGTCAGCTATTTTGATTGCAATCTATCAATTGGTAAGTCAAAAGGGATTACGTTATTTGCCCAATAAAGTGCTTCAATTGGATCAGATGGGGGTCGGGGATGAGTGTACAGCACACGGGGGGTGTCTTTTTGTTTGCATTTATGGAAAGTGATGATGATGTTTTCTTTTTTCCTCAATTTTCTTCCTTAGCTGATTGCTCATGTTTTGTTGTTCATTGTTCTATTGGGCTTGGCTCATGCTGAGCAAATGAAGAATATGCTAGCTCTGGACATCGAGGACCAGAAGGAATACGGCTTCTACGACTTGACCCCGTTTCCAAATCAAATGCGTCTCAAGACTGCATCGCAATTGGTTTCTGTCACCGAAGTGCTCTTGTACATTTTGACCGCCATTTCGTCAGTTTATTTACTCAGCTGCCTGGCATTATTTGCTGGGGTTTTCAAAAATCGCTCCGAACTGATACTTCCATGGCTGGTGGTGGAGTTTATTTTCATCATAATGGCTATGGTGGCAACATTTTGGTGTCAAAATGAGAAATTCGTTGGAATCATCGGTGGAAAGTTTCAATACTGTAAGTACATGATATGTAAGTGCATTTTGAGTGTTGTGTACTTGTAAAACTGTGAGTTTTGTATTCGTAAATGATTAAAGGATTATAGATTTTCTATAAAGCTTGTCCTAAGCTGTTGCTTTGGAAAATTGACGATTCAAGGTCATTTTAATTTCTAAAATTTTGTTTGTGAAATTAATTGATTGAATTGATGGGCATTTTTTTGTGAATCTGAATGACTGGTTGAATTTAATATTTTTTTGTTTTACCTAGGCCCAATTTTTCAACGATCTCATAATGATGTAGGTATGTGAATATTATTTGGATTTTGTCTTATTAGGCAAAACAGTTATTAGGCAAAACACTTATAAAAAACTAATTCTTTTTTGAAGAATTCACTCTTAAAGTATATTTTGTGTCTTTTTTCGAGGAAAATAAAAATGGACTAAATATTAACTGGTTTCAAGGAGTAAATTGCATTTTCCAGGCTATTCAAAATTATTTCTTATAAAATTGCTCCCATTTCACCACATTATATGGACTCCATTATGGTTATTGAATGCGAATTGTATGTTTTGATTTACGGTGCCAAATTAAGGAACTGTTCAGCATTTTGCATAGTGTGCTGGCCTTAATGCGTTTGTCAAGCGGACCTTATGTATATGCAAAGACGTTGTAAAGTGGTTCCTGATATGCTAATAATTCCTGTCATAGCCTTCGAAAAAACACATTTAGCCTTAAAAAAAATAAATTTGATGGCGCTACTGCTCGTTAAGAACCAGGGCTACTTCAAATTTTGAATAATTGGGAATAGAAATGAAAAGAAAATGTTTTAAAAAAACTGCAAATTCCTGTCAAGGTCCCATTTGCCTGGGTGAAAGTTGCCCTGATAGCTTCACAGACGTCAGAAAAGACGTATTTTCATCTAGAAACTATGTTTTCATGTCAAAAATGTCCTCAAAATGACCCTAGTTTGGGCCACATCATAAATTTTTAACAAGGAGTAGGCTGAGATTTCGTCTGTTTTTGTTTTGTAAATAAATGAAAAATTACAGTTTTCTTTAAAATGCGTTGATAATTTCAAATTTTAAATTCTAGCTCATAAAATTCTGCTTGACTTATTTACTCGGAATAAGTGTACTGGGATGCAAAGGTAGACTGAACTATTTGTTTTGTCGATTTTATGGATGTGAGGAACTGGGTCAAATAGTAGTTAACCTCACCATTTTTCCGTTCATTCCAATTATCCACGTTCCTGATCATTATCACAGCTTTCTAAGCTTCAACTTCCATGGTGCATTTTCGATGTCTTCTGTCATTATTACCGCAGTGATGTCATCAGAAGAGGTCATAGGCAATCTGGTCCTTAAGCCAAGCCTTGTGCTGTTTTGTAGATCAGCTCATGATCCCTGAGAGAGTCCTTCGCCATCTCCAAGATATAGGCTAGGATTTTGAATGTTGTATCAAAGGTGTTCAGTATGTCACTCCGTCTCACTGATTTGAAAGTGCCCCGCACGTCTAGGGTTGCTAGTAAAGCAATTTTTCATGAGCACTGCTTTACAAACTTTCGACATTTCTGTGAAGGCTAGCAAATATAATAGCATTATATACTGAACGCAAGCTACTAGTAGTGAACAGACTTTCCAATTTGTGAATACATCACAAAACGTGGGATACCTAGTTTATTTGGGTTTTGCTATGCAGAAATTCATAAATTTTCTGAGACTAAAAAATAACTGACTTGTTTTGGCAAAGAAGTATATGTTGATTTAGTGAGAAAACCTGTTTTTTTTTCAATATTTTTATGTCAATAATCGAGAAAAAAAGTAAGCTGCACCACCAAAGCAGATGTCTTACCTAAAGTATAGAAATCAAAAAGTTAAAGTCGAAGTTGTCCTTAGTAATTCATAAGTTATAAATCAAGATATGCCCCAAGGTTCAGTCCTGGGGTCTATATTATTCTTAATTTACATTAACTCTCTTTTTAATCAACCGTTTAAAGGTAAAGTTACAGCCTTTGCTGATGACCTTGGGATTGCTAACCGTTCAAATAGTGCCCTAAACTTATGTGCTGAAATCAATCACGATATTTATCTTCTTCAAATTTGGTTTTCTGAACACAGTTTATTTGTGAGCAGGAAAACAAAATTGATGTACTTTAACCATAGTAGTGTGGAATTCCCTGGTGGTGAAATTTATTTTCATGCCCACAACTACATCAGGTACAACTTGTTGAGTTGTTTGTGTATACTTTTGGAGCACCTGATAAAATGTTAAATGAACTTGCAACCTGTGAGATTAAATAAATTTGGTGGCACAATAGCCCGTGGAGAACCAAGGCCTAGTGACTTACAACTCTCAACCATTCATGTGTGCGTGTTGTTGGCAGAAATGGAGGGGACCTACAATTTTTTGCCGAGTCCGAACGGCTAGATGAGAAGCACTTATTCATGACAAGTATACTCTTGGAGGATTTGTCAGTCCCTAGCAAGAGGCAGTACCTCGAAATGAAACATTTCTGTTTTTAGGTGTGAGATTAACTGCTTTAAAATTGAAATAGTATCCCAGTTTAAATACTTGGGTATAACAATTGATTATAATATGAGATAGCTCGAAAATGCTTCAAACCAAAAAAAATATTTACGTTATTCTATTCGTAGTTTTTATCGACTTAGAAATTTGTGTGACAGTAAAACTCTTAGAATGGTTTATTACGGAATATTTATATCAAGATTGCAGTACGGAATAAGTTGTTTGTGGCTAAAATTTGGTTTGCGACTAAAATTTCGTGACGCAACATAGAAGAAAAGGCTAAAAATGATGCAAAAATGCATTTTCTGAGAGTTTTTCACTAATAGCTCAAAAACTACCCATTATTCGAAAATTTCCTTTAAATACCATTGAAAGTGTATACAATTTCCAATAAATCTCTGTTCAAGGTATTTTTCTGCGACAATCTATTTGAACTCAAGCGCTAGTTGAAAATTGACGTATTTTTACTATTTTCGAAAATTCACTCCAAAGCAAAGTAAAAGCCACAAAAGGACAATAATCTTTTTATTTGTTGGATTTTGGAAGAGATCACTCTTGATCCCTTACTTTGATTCATTAGTGATAAGTTACAGAAAACCTTCCAGTATATTCACTCTTTTTGTGGTGTCCTGCGAATATGCTGAAAATTAATTTATACAATTTCAAAGAATAATCAAAAAGTTTTCCCGAGTTTTACGCACTACAAAGTTTTAAAGGAGAAGCTGTATACCAACATTTGATGTGGTTACTCGTTCATTCAATGACTGATGGCACGCTCTCACTCTGTCACTCGCGCGGTAATTTGGCCCTAGTATTCACATACCATTGTTTTCCATTAAATATGTTTAAACTTAAATTAAGGGTGAGAATTTAGATTTTTTAAGTCAAATATGGCAGAACTTTAAACAAAATGCCTAATTACTTTACCTAATACCTTTTATTTATTATTATTAATAGCTTTTTAAAATAATTTACTCAACAAATAAGTTATTACAAATATATTGGTAATAAGTCTATGTATTAAAAAAAATAATGTTTCTATGTTATTAACAAAATAAAATTAAAAAGAAAATATTGAGGTAAATAATCGTTTCTTAAAGAAGTTTGACCCCCCCCCCCTAATCAAAATCCTGCGTACGCCCTTGCTTAGAAGGCACTTAATGATGACCAAAAGTAAGCCATAATTATCTCTATTATTGGATTTTATTCATGAAACTTCACAAAAAGAATATATTTTGGAATTATTATTGATAGTTTTTACTATTAATAATTTTTCTTTTTGTTTTCCTAAAAATAATTCTTTTTAAAAGTAGTACGAACATCACAAAACATTTCCGCGATATTATATCTCTAGCTTTGTTGTTAATTCTTCTATTGCAATATATACATATTATGTATATTATAATGTACAACACATATACGGCAAAAACCTTCTAGTCTATTTTTAAGATTTATTGCAATGACATTTGAATGTTGACAGTTAAAAAATTGTGCGAAATTTTAAATGACACCTTTTTTTGACTAGATAGTATTAATACATTCTAAAGAACTAGTAGGTACCTAAGTGCAAACCAGTTTCTCTAAATAAAATGCTGAAATTATCATAATTTTTTATATATTTCTTACTTTACTTTAAATCAAAACATTGTTAATTTAATTACTTTACTATCTTTTCAGTTTCCATTTGTTTTGGATTTATACTATTTGACAGCATCATTTGGTACATTATGCATTCTTTCTATCAGAGTCTTCGTCAAATGAATAAATTAACTGAGATTGCAACTGTGGCTATACCATGTCCCCCACCAGGCTCTGTAAGTTCTTTTTATTATAACTTAATTAATAACATTGTATTGTTTTTTTTTTATAAATTTCATTATTTTTTCTAGATTCCATTCCATTTTAGACGAGAAAATATGTATTTGGGTAGCAATGGATATAAGCATATCCTCTCTGAGGCTCCTGATGGAAATTATTAAAAATTCAAAACACAACATGTATAGTTGCGAACAAAAAAAAAATAATAATTTAGAAAAAAAAAACAAATATATTATATATAAATTATAAAAATAATAATAATTAGTTACACGAACTCTCTCATTCTGTAGATATAAATTAATATGGCAGGGTATAAAATTGTGAACAAAAACGGATATATTAATTTAAGAATGAAGACAACAAAAATATTTTCGTAAAACAGTATCTACTCGTGATTCTTATCCTATTACTAGCCACTCCTCATCACTCCTTTTCTAGCTCTTTTATAGAATATCTTTACCTTTCCTACTCCTTAAAGTGATACATTCTTTTTCAACTTCAAAATGCATTTTTAAAATTTTAATTTTAAATTTAAAACTTATTTTATTTATAAGTAACTATATCTAGGTGTCTTTAAATGAAAATCTGGAATTAAAATCTTAAACTAAAAATTCATAAAATGTTTTATCAAATCCTAGCCTTTTAACATTCTTAAACTATAAATAAATGTGCGTATCCATTTGAGAGTAAAACGATTGCGAGAAACTCTCAAGCAGCTCTCGAGACTAAAATTCGCAACATACAGTCTTGAAATTAGCTCACCTGAAAGGAAGACATATATCCAAGAGTCATTATCGAGATATTTCTAGTGAAAGTTCTATCTAATGGAAACACACGTTTATGACAGTATTTCTGGGAAGTGGCAAAGCAAAACGATTTTCAAAAAAATACGCCTAGTAGCTTTAAAAATCCTTATAACGCAGTCTTTAATTAAAAGAAAAGAAAAAAATTGGGGCGTTATTTATAAATATTGTTCAAGCTGTTGCTTGGCAATACTGGATGTTAAGCTATCGGAGTTACCAATTTTTAAAAAATTTTAAATATTAATTAATTTTTGTAAACGTAAGCTTAAAGCTCACTTTGCCTTTACTAAGTTAATCTTTTTAAACTTGAAAGGCAACTTATAGAAGTTATAGTCACATTCTTACTAATTTTAATACCAGCGAAATTTATTTTGGAAATTAAATTATTTGTTTATCTACTGGAAATTACTTAATGAAGTTTTAGTAAGATTAACTCCACTTTTGCCTATAACAGTTTAATCAATGTCTACGAATATGCCTCATAAGCTTTAATAATAATTGTTATCCGTACTTTTGATGCAAAATTTGTTTAAAACAAAATGTGATTTCTAAAAAACAACAAAAAATTAAATAAAAGTTTATGCAAAACTTAAAAGAAATTCAATAGCTTTATAAAATTTGGTTGCAAATAATTCAAAACAATTTTAAAAAAGTGCTTCTTAAGATGTTATAATTAAGAAAAATAATTAAATTTTATTTCAATTGTGGATAAAAAAAAAAACATTATACTTAAGTATATATGGAAACAATAATATTGATTGAATAAATACATTTTTTTAGATTACTTACCTAATAATAGTAAAAGTACAAAAAAAAATATCGTCATTAGTTTCATTTTTTCCTCGTTAGCAGGGAGAAAGTTTAGGGGCCAGGCAATAATTTTATTTACAACTGCCTACTGCCACGCTCATTTAACTTATGCTGGCTTTCTCTGAATAACGATTCGGATGAAATTTTCAAATTTGGATCTCTTTAGTGAGAAAGTAACTTTAGTGAAATCCCTAAAATACTTGTGTGCATTGTTTTTCTGAGAACTTATGACCACGCGTCAAAATTTTTGTGTCGAATTCCTAATTGGAAACTTACTTAGACATTGTGAACAAGCTTTTAAAAATTGTTAAATCAGCGAAAAAAAAACATCAACTAACATCAACTACAAAATTGCCTTTTATAATAATGAATTTTTGTCTTAAATCTTAAAAATATCAAGCGAGTTCAACTACTAGATCAAGAACATGTTACCAAGTTATGCATTTTATTCTTTTACACGGCTCAGCCCTGACCGAAACCAGACGAGACTGATACCGGGACGAGATTTTGCTATTCGAGACCAAACGAGAGCGGTACCGAGACGATACTGAAATTTTTCAATTTTGACGATACCGAGACTATACAAAAGTATCGTTTGGTTTGGTATCGTGGCAAGCCCTACTTCGTGTTCTTAGAACTTGGCGTGTATATAAGATTTTATTACTTTTTATGATTGACTTTTTTCTTGTTCTAAAAACTTTCATAATTCTATACGACAACCATGTGCTACATATAATTAATAGCAATTTTGATATATTGTATGGATGCCACGCCCGGGACCCCTGAATAGAAAATCCCATTTTTGTCTTCAAACCCTATCGTGATCTAAAAATCTCCATCGCTCTACACACAATTGGAAGGCCACGATATAACATGATAACAATTTGAAAAAAAGTGGGCGTATATCATGCCTTATGAAAAGAAAATCTCAAATTTTATATTTTTCTCATTTCAGTACCTTGTTATTCTATAACAGTCACAAGTGCACCATACAATTGATAATTTAAAAAAATAATATTTGTAGGTAAAGGATATGTGGGCGTGGCCCTTCAGTGGAGTGGCCTGATTGTAGAATTTTGGCGACAAATTTAATTTTTTTTCCCACACCAATTCCTGATACAAATTAATGAATTGAGTACACTTTATGAATAATAGATGTTTAAACCAGGGGCCCCACAATTAAGGTCTCAGGTGAGTTAATTTAACGTTTGAAATGTCCAAAAATAACATGTGTCTGAATGTATGGCTCTGGACCTTTGGCACCTCATGGGAAATTTGAAAAAAGAAAATTTCATCTAATTGGTCAGAAAAAGGTTAACTAGTCCTACAGTTTGGGCTGCCTTAGATAACTTGTAATCAAGGCTTAAAGTTTCTCAAGGTCAGGCAAGGTCACATGCAATTTTTGGCACCTCATTCATGGAAATTTTACAAAAAATCTAGTGATAAATGGTCAACTATTTTCAGTAATCGGTCAGTCTTAATTTTTTACTTGCGATTGAGGTATTTACAGCATGTATTGGATTCGTGCAAGAAAAAATTTGAAATATTAATCAAACATGACATTACCATGATAGCGAAGTAATGCAAAGAGCGGTCCCGGGGGGTGGATCAGAAGCCAAAAGGGTTATGGTGGAGTTTTGGTCGGTTTGTTCATACCTAAACGAGTACGACACACGGGGATGGTCAATGGGTCAACGCAGAAAAGGCCTCCTTTAGGTGCATAAAGAATTTCTTCGCTCCACTAAGGAAAACAAATTATAGAGAACAGGAAAAAAGTTGGTAATAATTCTATCTGTCTACCATTGAAGCGATTTTCTTCAAATTGAGTATTATTGTAGTTATAGTTTACTTTTTGTAAAATAAATCACCAAAACCGTTAATTACGGTACTCACCTTATAACTGATTTTTTTGGTCTTCGATTTCCTCATTACTAGCTCAGCCGATTTAAATCAAAATTTTTATGCAAAAGCTACTTTTAAATGTCAGTAAAATTGCATATCAAAATTGCATATTAAAAAAATTGGTTTAAGAATATTTAATCTATTTTTTGAAAATTCGATATTTCAAAAACGTGTTGATGAATTTTTTTGAAACTTGGTATATACTTGTTTCAGAGCTCTTAGTTATTCAACTAACTAATAGTTCAATTTTTCTATAATTACTTGCATTTTTTTAAGTTCTTAGGTTCCAAACAACTTGATCAACATTTTTATCACGATCTAGAAACCTTTCCGATGGTTATTTTTGTAAAATTCCCATATATGATTGTAAAATTTCCATATATGAGGTGCCGAAAATTGCACGTGGCCTTTCCTGACCTTGAGAAACTTTAACCCTTGATTACAAATTTTCTAGGGCTGACTAATTTCTAGGACTAAAGCTGACCTTTTATAACCAATTAGATGGCATTTCCTTTTTTCAAATTTCCCTCATATGAGAACCTACATAAATGAATACTTTATTATTCAAAATTTTAAATTTGAAAACGTTGAGAAATATTTCCAAGGGATAAGAATTAATTTTAGTGTTAGTTTGTAAAATTTGTTTGTATTGAAAATTATTTTAAGACCTAATCTGATCTAATCTGATCGAATCTGTAAGAAATTCGACAACTTTGACGGCTGGAAATCACCAATCAAATTTTAGGTCAACTACCCAAAAGCTCAAAAAAATCAAAAACTATCTGCAGCAATAGTTTAAATAATGTTGATATTTCTTCTGGTTGCATAATTTAAATTTGACGCCAGGCTAAGAATTCTGATAGTTGATAATAGAAAAAAGTCATTAAGTTACCTTATTTTAGTATTATTCTTTAATTATTGCCTTATGAATAATGAAAGTTCTCCTTTATATTTGTAACAAATCAGTATTGGAGAGTATTGGATTTTTATATGAATTAGGTATATATGTACATTCCGGCACATATGTATTTAAGGACATTTTTTCAAACGTAAACTTGACTCAGTTCCTGACTTTTACAATACTTTATTATTTTTTAATTTTACAATTCAGTACCATGTTCTGACCTAAATTGTGATGCTCCTGTTTGAAGTTGAAAAAGCAAACATTAACACTGAATTAAGCATCTCCATATCATAACCAAATTTTATTAATTCATATTATAAATTGTCGTGGGAAATATTTTTGTTGCCAAGCAACGGCGTATACAAGGGGGAGGGGGGGGGTCACGGGGTCATGACCCCCCCCCCCCCCCCCCCGAGAACTCAAAAGATATACGCAAAAAATAATAAGAAAAGCAAAAATATTTGCAATCGGAAAATATAATTTGAAAAAAAATATTTGTGTATAGCTTTGGAATAGGCTACCATTCATTATTGGTAAAGTTTATTTACTTTCTCCTATCAACATTTACAAGCCATTGCCCGAATAATACTATTGGGGTTTTATTGTCGAAATTAAGCAATTTTTTTTGTTGGTTAAAATGTATCAAATAGACGATTTTAACCACTTGCATTCAGAAAATTTTAGCATTGATGTATTTTTTGATTCAAAATCAATTTGGTAGATCTACGTTTTTGGCAGATATACACTCTTTAATTCTCAAAGTATTTTCAATATTGTTTTTGATCGGTTTAACTTACTTATTTTGTGAGAATTTTGTTCAAAATATCAAGGAAATCATCTTCGATAAAAAAAAAATAAATGAATGAATGGATAAAAAAAACTAACAGACGATATTATACGAATATTACAATGAAAAACAAAAATTTTTTTTAAACCGTATTCGATACACCAGGGCCGTTCCGACTCAAACCCAGTACCAGTACCAGTTACCAGCAAAAAAGGCGATTTAACTAGTTGAAATGTCGGTTAATATCGACTTTTTTGCATGTAAGAATACTTATTTTGGTTACTAGTTCATAAAATTTTTAGCTTCGAACTTAGACAAAAAGTCAGCAGCCTAAAAAGAAAGTCGAAAAAAGGATCGACTTTTATCGAATTTTCGATTTTTCTTCCCAATATTTAGTACATAGAAAAAAAGTTGATATAAATTGATTTTTTAACCTGTCGACATTTTTATTTTTAGTTCGATATTTTTTCTATTGTTAATTTCATTCCGACGCAACGTAACTTAAAATACATCGCTCTGCTTGGAATGTTTGAATGAAATCAACAAAAACTCTAATCATACATTCTTGTCTGACTTTTAAACACGAATTTAACAGTTAATATAAATTTTGGATTATGTTTAAAATACATTTTCTTTTGATCGTATCGATCGTATATTCGATTGATGACAATCCAACGCAAGTTAAGCGTTCTTTTAAACATTATTCCCTAAACTATGAATTGATCACAATATCGGTCAGTCAAAGTCAATTTGTTCGTGAAATGATCGTCGTTTTTTTGACGCAGAAAGCGTCATGACAAATAATATGTAACCGTCCTGTTTGTTGAAAATTTGTTTTCATCAACGTCAGTCAATTGACGTTTACAAACATGCTCTCTGCCTTTTCAATAATCATCAACTCGATTTTTGTATTGCTCAGTTGCACCGTAGATGATGTATTGACTATTGAACACAATACTAACGCTGTAAAATTTGTATTTGCATTTTTTAAGAGAAGACTTTTGCAGTTTGCGTTAACGAATATTCCGCAAACACATTTCATCGCACCATTCATGGAACGTGGCGAGCCATTCGCAGTACGGCATGGCCCCATTCATATGAAGGCACCTGGGGATTTGCTCCAGTGCCCCACCCTTAGACACAGCCCTGTCATACACCCTAAAAACATTTTTTGATTGAGACCTGATCTGCGGCTAATATTTCACATGTTCATTTTCAGGCTTCAATAAAAACAAATTGTGGAAGCTTAGAATTTTTGTCTCCAATAAAAGAGTGGTTCAAACTACCACAATTTTTTATTGATAAATGAGAAAATTATCCCCTCATTATAATCCCCTTATCAGATTAAAAAAAAAATGTATGCAAACTGTCGCTTTAAACTGTCTTCAAACGTAAGATATTAAGAAAAATATTAAAAAATATTAATATTAAGTAAAATATAATAATTAACATATCCAAAGCCTACATATTTTTTAGTGTGCACAAAAAATCCATACGAAATATTTTTGGTACACAACCTCAAGATCATATTAAAATTCGGGAGTGGATCAAAATTTGGTTTCCAAAACTCAGCTCTTCAAAATTTGTGTTTTACCCAGAAAATAATAAGGGTATTCATGCAACGTCGTAAGTTTACAAATTGTGTAAAAAGTATGCATGAACGACCTTTGTTATACATTTGATTAAATGCTAGGTAATTCAATCAGAGTAAGAGTCACAATGACGTTTGGATAAGCTTAACCAGTTTGGTTTATTTTACGAACAAAATCCCTTGATAACTTTAACAAAATTGTGTGAATCACTTCCCATACAAAATTTAACAATTCATTAACCAAAAGATAAATTTAACAAATTTGTAAACTTATCTACGGTTTTAAGAAATTGCATGAATATCCTTAATATAAAAACGTGTAAGCTTTGCCAGCAAATAATAATACAGTAGACGCTCGATTTAGTAAATCTAAAAAAATTAACTATATTGAACACACAAAATTATATATAAAAACATATTTTTTGTTTTACAAAAATATCCCGAAAGAATTTAACATTGCTTAAGGACACTTAACAAGTGTTTCTTTTTTTTAAACCTCATTGAAAGCTTGCGAAAAAGTAAACAATCTCGAAAGAGTGAACAGGCTGGTTTTATTACCTTACTATATCGAGCGTCTACTGTATTTTATTTTAAGATCATTAAAAAGTAATTGAAAAAAGAAGAAAAATTACGCCCTTTTTACAATTTCCAAACTTCCCTTTATTTTGCCAAAATTATGTTAACGGAATTTGGAGAATATTGAGAAACAAAATTTCGAAAGAAAAGTTTTGCAAAACGAGTTTTGACCTTGCTAAAATGTCGACCCCAACTCTTTATAATTAAAAAAAAAATGGTAACATTTGTGGGACCAGCAAAAATGTATTCCAAAAAAAGTACAAAACGCGAAAAAAATGGAAACCATGGATCTGTCTTTAATTTAATAAATTTATAAGAACTGAATTGGGTTTTTGTTTTGGTATGACCCCCCCCAAGAAATGGGCTGTATACGCCGCTGTTGCCAAGACTGTGCAAACAATTTAAATTTTTAACTTTTATCTAAGTTAGTAGTATACACTTCAAACACCACCACTCTACCAATTTTCTACAGCACAATTGGAGTTGCTCAATATATTTGATATTAATTATGGGAAAGTGGGTGGATGCCAAGCCTCCTTAATGAAAAATCCAATTTTTTTGATTATTCCCTTGTATGCACCACCGAGGCTACTTTTGTGGAAAAGTTCCTGATTCTACGATGTCGGGAAGTGCTCCATATTTTAAATGATCTATCAGTGAGTGAGTTTTACATGACTTTTGAATTGCTATATCTCAGGATCCAGAGACTGCATCTGTAGCAACTAATTTACGGAAGATTTCTTCTCTTTTGTATTTAACATTTAGTTGTCAAATGTCAAACTTTTAAAAATTTGTATACAAAATTCTATCAGACCGAGAGCTCACACGAGATTTTGGGTATGAGTGGTAACAAAAAAAAAGTAGTCGAAAGCTTTGGTAAAGGCTATTCAAAATGTCAAAGTCTTGCAGTCCATAATCGGAGTTTTAGTGGTTAAAAACATCGAGACAAAAATATGAATGCAGTTTCGATGGCAATCGTGTTAACCAAAATATATTCCACTCCTCCCTGGGGTGGAATATAACAATACTGAACAAAAGCTCAAATTATTAGTTGTTGCTTACTTGTGTGCTTAAACTTAAAAGCCTTTTCGAGTATACTCACCCAAAATCGAAAAAGCTCCATAACTTTGTTATACTTGAACAGAAAACATTTTGATTGCATACTTTTAGTCGAGTACGGTTCGGGTATAAGATTAATTTGTAGGGTGTATTCAGCCAACGAAAATTGTGTAAGTATTTCAATTCTTCCAACATAAGAAAAGCTTTCTTTAAAAAAAAAAACAAAGAGCTTTTACATATATATTTTTAAAGCACACTTGTTCTTTTAAAATGTATGCATGCAAGAGAAGAAATGTTTATGCTCCAAATAAGGCTCAGCATAAAGCTTTTTTAAAGATAATACTTGTACTGGTAGATGCTATTGGTCTAATTTCGTCAAATATTTAATTGTGTGGTTCCATGGTGTAATGGTTAGCACTCTGGACTCTGAATCCAGCGATCCGAGTTCAAATCTCGGTGGAACCTTCACTGTACATATTTTGTCTTAACCATATCCCATAACTCCTGCATAAGGATATTTTAAGTCAGTCAGTCAGTCGAATGGCAGTGGACTGGTTGTAAAGTGCTGTGTTAGGATTTTCTTTTTTGAAAATACAAAATTTTCGAGTTTGACTTTTGATAATTTTTAAAATTTTATTTTAAAATGAAAGATTAAAAATCTTTAAAATTTAAAGGCAGAATGGGAACTTGTACTAAATATGGTTTGTTTAGAATTAAGTTTTCCACATTATTCTTGGCCGCAAAAAATTTATTTTAATGATTTTTGAAGAATCAGCTAAAACGCAGGTCTATAGTCTTTTAGAAGATTTTAGATAAATAATTATAACAAACAAAAAATAAACAGTACATTTGTTCTTACCCGCCTCTAGGGTGTTTTTTTTAGAACTTTGAAATGGAATAAAACAAAGATGTTTTTAAAAAATTGACTTGAAATTTACTTTATTCGAAAGATAATTGTCTGAAATTATAATTTAAATATGATTTCTGGCATATGACCGGCACGGCTGGCTCGAACGTAGTCTAATCTGGAGGTCCAATTTTCGATGCCTTTTTCAAACATTTGGTCAATCTTTGCGGGCTTATCAGTGTAGACTAGCGACTTCACATATCTCCACAGAAAATAGTTAAGCGGCGTTAAATCGCACGATCTTGGAGGCCAATTCACGTAAGTCCGTAACTTGAAACTACAGAGGCACATCACAAGGAGGGGTTATCTCACCTATCCTCTGGGTCCTCGTTGCTAACATTATTCTTAGAAAAATTAGGAATAAGGGCATTAAAATTGTTGCCTATTCAGAGGACGGTAATTTTGATATCGGGAAAGTATCTTTCCACCATCAAGGATATTATGAAATCCGCACTTGAAGATTTATCTTCTTGGACAGCACAAAACGGTCTCGGGGTCAACCCTACAAAAACTGAACTTGTTCTGTTAACGATGAAAACGAAATTAGAGGACTTCAGTCCTCCCAAGCCTAACGGTTTTCCTCTGAAACTTTCCAAAGAATCCTTGACTCCAAGCTATCATGGAAAAGTAACACAGAAGACAGAATGAAAAGAACACTTTGTGCTTTCTACAAATGTAAAATAACCTTCGGTTCACGGTGGGATATGCGACCGCAGTTCATCCAGTGGATGTACACGGTGATTGTTCGTCCCATACTTACCTATAGTTCAATCGTGTGGTAGAAGGCTGTTGAAAAAGTTAGCTATCATAAAAACCAGAACAAGGTTCAGAGATAAGCCTGTATAAGAATAACTGGGGCACAGGGTTCCACGCCACAAGCAGGGCTGGAAATTATTCTAAGTCTTCCAGTCCTGGACCCGCACATAAGATGCACAGCAACCAAAAGTGCACTTCGACTCAAAGAACTGGGCTCTTGGCAGCACAGCACCTTTGGTCGCTAGAATTAGTGTATTTGCACCCGATTTCTGTAGCAGCTGTCAGGATTTCGAGGAAAAAGAAACCATTAAACATCTGCTCTGTGCATGACCAAACCTCCAAACAAATCACCTCCGTTATTTTGGAAACAGATTTGTTGGAGAAATGGATGATCTAGCGCAGATCACAATGGCAAACATGAACAATTTATAGAAAGGTTCGCAAGCGATCCCTTCAGTAATCTGGCTCCATAGCGGTCACGATTGACTGTAACGTTCTGGGCAGGATCGTTTTTAAAGAAGAATGGACCAATTATATCACCGAACGGTCAGTTTTTGTGAATGAAACGGTGTCTCAACATACACTTCAGGATTATCATCACTCCAAATACGGCAGTTTTGTTTATTGACACATCCATTCAACCAAAAGTGAGCTTCATCGCTAAACAAAATTCGCGCGCTATGTATTTCGAACAGAACTATGATTTTCAAAATAAATTTGAAAGCGTTGTTCAGGTTGAAATGCCAAACCAAACTAAAAATAAATCACTTGACAGCTGAAAAAGTGAACAATCTGAAGAAGAAATATGATTTAAATTACATGACGTTAACTATTTTCCTTATTTTTGGGTAAAACGTTAACGTGTTAGGAGCAAGTGATCTTGGATCGTTTTAATACCTTTCGGACTCTGATTCCTGAATAAATAAAGAGTTTCTGGAATTATAAATGTATTAAGAGCGATTTTCGTTAAATTTCACGAGAATTTGAAACTTTCATAAAGTAAGCCTTCTATCCAAACATCGTAAGCCTTAAAACGCCATTTTTATGTAAATTTTTCAGAGCTCAGACAAGGTTCGGAGGATGAAAAATCTGCGATCCATTCGAATAAGAAAGGAAAATGTATTTTTACGAAAGAAGTAGATTGACAAAGGTTAGAGTTGACTCAAAATAAGAAAAGAAAAAAATATGTTTGACAGGGTGTTAAAAAAAATGCCAACATTTTACATTTTCACTGTTCTTTGAGAGGTTTCAATGAAATTGACAAAGATGGGAGCTGATATAAAACAAGAAAAGATACAAATAATTTCAACAGGGTGTTTCAAAAAAAACTTCGTTGTTCCCTTAGCAATTTCTATAAATTGACATATGTGGTGGCTACCACCTGTTGTATGGCAAGTATCATTATTGTTAAGTTTGAAAAAAAAAACGAATTTACCCTGTGGGGAATTGCCAAAAATCTTATGTGGAAAATTCTGGTTCCCACTTTTTTCGTGTTTTATGTGTCAAGTTTGATTAAAATCTCGAATGTGCCTCCTTACCTACATTTGTATGTAGGTAGGTACATTAGGGGTGTCGGAATTTTATTTTATTTTTTAAATTCAAAATGGGTATCGTGGATCTTGTAAAGGATTTAGAAAGAAGTAATTTTTTGTTCTGGGACATTTTCCAAAATTTAATTTTGAGACCCCGCGGCCGCGACAGCGTACTTAAATTGATAATTGGTCAATACAATTAAGTAAAGAAATCAAAAATGAAGCATAAAAAGTATCGGCCCGAATTTAAATGATTTTTCTGACCACCTTTTCGAATTATTGTTTTTTTTTACCTTAAAACGGGGTCTCAAAATTCAATATTGCAAAATGTCCAAGAACAAAAATTACTTCTCTCTAGATCCCTAACAAGATCCCATTTTGAATACAAAAAATTAAAACAAATTCCGACACGCCTAAGGTACATACTCGTATGTATATCGCAAGTAAAAACTATTACTGCAACACTTTTCTAGTTAATCAATGAAACAACAGAGAGATAGAAAAGTACCCATATTTGAGAAAAAATCATTTGTTGACAGCATACCTTCTATCTATGGACGTTATTTAAACTCAATATGATGCCAATTATAGGAGTCTTTCGCCAACCAAGCTATTTTGCCTACCCTTTTAAAATTTTCTATTAACCTACTTCTGCATAAATAAAATATTAAGGGTATTCAAGCAACGTCTTAAGTTTACAAATTGTGTAAAATGATAAGTTGACACAAAGTTTGCATGAACGACCTTTTTTAAACATTTGATAAAATGCTACGTAGTTCAATCAGAGTAAGTCACAATGTGAAGTTTAGTTAAGTTTAACCAGTTTGGTTCATTTTACGCAACAAAATCCTTTGATAAGTTGCACCAAATTGTGTAAATAATTTCCCATACAAAATTTGACAGTTCATTAACAAAAAGATAAACTTAACCAATTTGTATACTAATCTAGGGTCTTACGAAGTTGCATGAATACCCTTATTATATTTTCAAATTATGCCACGAAATACCAAAAATATCACTTTCCTTCCTACTCATTTTCTCTCAACCTCAACGTATTAAATGGAGATTTTAATAACAAAAATATAAATTCTGTTCGACCCTGCCAGGAGTCGAACCTGGAATCTTCTGATCCGTAGTCAGACGCGTTATCCATTGCGCCACAGGGCCATGCAAACGTGCAATGCTCAATAAATTACTCATACCTTTTTTAGGGTTTTGATTACGTTTATGTAGGTAGATACAAGATACCTTACTTACCTACCTGCACACATCAAAGCTTATTGTGTAGTTGTTGTTCTGTACAAAAATATTGACCATTGTGTATAGATAATAGTTTGTGCTGGTTAGATTCGTAGAAAAAACTAATAAAAATAAATTATGTAGCCCAAGGTCAAGAGAAACCAAACTTACTTTACACGAATTGTATTTTGAATTATACATATTTGTGATTTTTGTGTTTCAATTATTTTTTATTTTTTGTGAAATGAAAATTTTAAACCGGTTCAAAATACACGTGAATTATCATTATGAAAATATCATTGTTTTTTCACGTGAATTTTTGATAGTAGTTTGGAATTTTTAAAACCCACTTTGAGTGGAAAAAATAAATTGATTTTTATGAAACTTATTTGACTGAATCTTGATATATTTTTTGAAGAATATTTATTTTGTTCGTATTTTGTTGTATTTTCGTGTATTGTGTAGCAATAAAAATAAATTAATTGACAAATGTCAGACTTTTCCCACATCTCCCTATTTTTTCCTAGTGGCTGTACATTGAGAAATGAAAATTATTTCTTGAAATATGTATCGAAACGAAACGAAAGTTGCGAATTCCATCGCTGTGAATTAACCGGCATTTTTGTATGGAAATTTCATTTTCACTCGAACAGAGTACTAGGCTTAAATCGAAATCTTCACTTATTTTTCCGAGTAGGCCAGTATGAGCGGATTATGTTTAATGTAGTATAGTAAAATATAGAACCATTTTACTTTTGATTAAATGGAAAGAAAGTACAGGCAAGCTTAAGCTTCCATTTCTCTTTCGGGCGGATATACTGTATGTAGGACATAAAACTCAAAAATTGTGAACTAATTCCCTTTTCAGGGGCGGTGACACGCCTACTTTTCTTAAATATTGGTTTTCTAGAAAACGACTGCTTAAAATACACTCCTTTGTTTCTGACAAACTGTCAATTTTGGTAATGTTCAAATGAAAAATAAAAGTCCAAATCATTCCAAATTGAAACAAATTATTTATTTAAGTTCTTTCAGAGTCTTTTTAATTTACCTGCTAAAATATACCAAACATCTTTGAACGTGAGAAAAATCTTAATAGTTAAAGAAAGAGGAATGTCCAGTCCATGCTTTAAGTGGCTACTACCACAGGAGGCAATGAAACAACCTCAAGGTGGCTTGCAAAAAAAAAACTTTTGTAAACACAAATTGATTTCGACATTGGTGCATCAAAAGGACGGACCAGTCACCTTAATCGCTTGCATTAGATGTATACAGTCACTCCACCATTTGCTTTGCCCCTTATGCGGTGAATCGGTAGAATCAATAATTTCAAATAACAGTAATTTCATGCAAATTCGTTGGAGCCGTTTCTGAGAAACAAAGTGAAATGAGCGTGTGGCCGTGGGCTGATTTGTCAATTTTTTTCGTACATAAGCAAGCTTTTTCGAGAAACAATGAAATAATCAAAGTGTATGTGGCAGGGGGGGGGGGGATGTAACAAACCGTTTTTATTTTTTCCACGGCCAATTCTGACAAATTCTAAAAAATGTTATCAATATCGGAGAAGCCGTTGCCTTAAAAACCAAGATTGAAGGAGGGTGGTCTTGACAACACCCCACAGTGGCACGTTTGTTGAATTTTATCGACAAAATTTTGTATCCCACGCCTATTCTTGATACAAATTAACTAAATTGAAAATCGGACCCCTAAACCGTCTTTTTCTTAATAAGTATTTAACATAAGTACGTAAATAGTTAAAAAAAGACAACGGTTTCATAGCATCGACAAAGTCTTGCTACTTATTAGTTAAAAAAAAAATTGATCCGGAAATAAAATACCCACCCGTTTATTTTCTGTTTTAATCAATTTTTAATAGTTTAGCCACATTTAAGGACATTTCTAACATAAACTCAGTTCGTGACTTCGACAATCCATTTTTTTAATTTTAAAATTTTGTTTAAAGTAGAAAAAAAAAACAGTTTCACTGAATCCAGCATCTTTAAATCATTAGCCAACCAAATTTTCTAAATTTGTATTAAGGATTAGCTTGGGAAATGATTTTTCTCGACAAAACTCAACAAATGGACCACTGTGCATACCTGTACTTAGATTTAAGTTCCTTACCTTCCAATTACCTCTCAAACAACCTGTAACACTTCAGGACGTGAAATTCACACTACATAGTAATGGTAGTTTGTATTTTCTATGAGGAATAATTTTTGCCTGCCCTTAGGGTCCAATCGGAATGTTATTTTCAAATAACAAAATTTCAAAACATTTCCTTTGCCCAATCATCAGCGGAATCATAAGGATTCCAAAATACTCTTCAGAAGTCCACCATTTCTGAGTTGGGCGCCATTTTGAACTTTAAGCAAATTTGTTTTTAATAAATTGCACATAATTGATGCCTTCAAAGTCAAAATTACGAAAATTATCCAGGAAATTTTGTTAAGTTTTTGTGAAAACTCCACCGCTGATATTTGAACAACGTTTTTTTTTCATATTTTATGCTGAACAATGTTCTTTCAAGTATTCAAAAATAATAGATTTAGTTTAATTTAAAAATCTAGAGCGTCATTTTTTCACTCAATACCTTGTTTCCTTTGAAGTTAAATCTTTTATTAGCATCAACAAAATATAACACGAACACACTAAGTTGTTACTCGATAACTATTTTTATTTAATAACTCTGCAGATACGTATATGTTATTTAGTTTTTATTCGTAAAAATATTAAAAAAAAAAAAAAAATAAAAATAAAAATTCACATAATCCTCAATGAGAAATCAAGCTAACAACTACATCAGTTCCATTAATTAAAGAGCCCACTCCAAAAGTGAAGTTACCTCTTGGTTTACCATCAGGAATACTAATTTGAAACTGCAATAGCACAACCAAATAAGTCACCATTGTTGTAAGAAGCTGTTCAAAAATTCATCAAATACATTATTCATTTACATTTTTAAACTTATGCATCAGAAAATGTATATTTACTCCTTTAAAAAGATTCCTATTAACATCAAAGAATCCACCACAATTAATATTAGAAGGGTTCATTTCTGTTGCTCGTAAAAACATATTGATCTCTGTTTGTGCATCCGAATTCATCCAACTCAATTCGACCATAAGGAGTTTTTTCTGAAAATTAGTTCTTACATTGTGTGAAGCATAATGGGCCTCATCACATATGAAAAACAACAAACAAATACTCCATATGGCAGTTATGGCCAGCCCAATATCTTTTATGCCAAAACCTTCGGATAGTTGAGACATTAAGCCATAAATTGAAAGTGTAATGATGAAAAATAGATAAAGATTCAGGAATGTGAAGGTGTAACAAGTTGCGGTTCCAGTATCTCGAGTCAGCTTACTTAAACGAAGCCATAGAGATCTATAGTCGGCGACCATGGCTGCCGGCCCAATATGACGAAGAGCCTAAAAAGATGAAAATGAAAGGAATTAATAAAAGAGTTGATTTTTGTAATGGAAGCAAACTTTTTGAAAACGTTCAGCAAGTATATTGGCTGTGTCACTTAATGCTTCACACGATAGATACCACCATGCTCCAAGCATTGCTGTTAGATTATCCAAAATGCAGTATGGAACTACCTACAAGAATTATACAAAATGTATGGTTAAGCTAAAAATTTAAACTCGAATTTGGATTTCTCAAAGAGAAGAATACAAGAGAATATTGGAAAAATTAAAAACCATAGTTTTGGAGATATAAAATCAAAATAACAATTTCTTATAGACCGAGAGCAAACAACAAAAAAGTAAAGTCATTTGCGTAACATTGTAATTCGTGTCAATAATGGCCTTTGAAGAGTTGAGTGAATAACCGTTTTCTGCCTACCTAAACACGTGTCGAACACCTTTAAAATTTGACGTAAAATGCTTACATACATTTATTTAAATGCCTATTGGTCAAAGCGAAAAAGTGTGCATACAACAAATATCTAGCTTGCAATTTTGAATAATTGTTGGTCAAACTCTCTATAACTAGTCCCTAAGAAGATAGAGAGCAAAAAGACTTGCTAAAACCACTCAGGATAACACATAAACCAAAGTGGTTTTTGAAAACTTCATTGTTTCATTGTTTGGCATATGACAACGATTGTTCAAAATCGTTGCCTTACCCAATCTAAGGCGTTCTATCACTAAGCCTTATATGCACTAGTCGGTAATCATCGACAAAAAAATGCGTCCTAGATTGGGTATGGTGGAAAGCTCATCTAACTGATGAGCCTACCACCATGCCTGGATGAAACGCACTCATTGGAGTAAGGCCGCAATCACCTTATAATTGTATTTTTAATAATTTTTCAAAACGAATTGCCTTAATAACAGGTTAAAAACAAAACAAAATAAAAAATATTTGCGACGCCCACTTGTTAGGGCGTGTTTTTTTATAGATTATCAGCTAGTTATGTTTGTATTTGAATTCCATACATGATGGTTCAGTGAAAAATATGTAGACACAATAAGGGATCTGGACCTTTGGCACCTCATATATGGGAAAAATCGTTCGTGACCGTGAAAAAAACTTTAGGAAATCGTAAAAAAAAGTCTATAGCTGATCAATTACTGCAACTAGCTGACTTTTTATATAGATCTTAGGGCCTTTCAGATGGTATTCATTTTTTTCCAAATTTCCCATAAATGGTGTGCCAAAAATCGCTATGACCTTGAAGCGAAATTTAAAAGTTCATTTAAAAAAATCTTTGGTTAACCAATTACTAAAACTAGTTGACCTTTTATCACGATCTAGAGATCTTTCAGTTGATATACTTTTTTTTTGTAAATTTTTCATAAATGAAGTGCCGAAAATCGAGCGTGACCTTGAGTGACCTTAAGAAACTTTAAGCCTTTATTACTAGTTATCTAGGGCTGGCCAAATTCTAGGACTAGTTGACCTTTTTTTTTTTGATGAATTAGATGGTGTTCTCAAATATCAAATTTCCCATATATGTGCCGACGGTCCAGAGCCCACAATAAGTCTGACCGGTCTGGAATTTAATATAAGGAATTGGAAAACTGAATTCATAAAAGAAATTCATAATCAAATTCTTCAACTAGGTATACTACTTGATCAAATTCTCTGTGTCTATGGGTCCACTCTTATCTTTATTTTCTAAAAAGCAATATAAAGGAATTTTGTTTAAAATTTGTACTTGTTATGCCCCCAAGGTTTTTGAGAAAATTATCTTATCTTACCTAAATTGTGTGAGAATAATTTTATTCTAATTTTGCAACCAAAATACAAATACTGAAATTTTTCAAACTCGTATTTCTTGCTATAAAACTTAGTATCCAGCTCTTTTGAAAAAATTAACTTTGTGGTGAGAGCAAAACTTTGGCCAACGAAAAATATTCATTGTGTTAATGAAATTTGCTATTCGTTGTCAATTTACAATTTGAAAAATTCGCAATGAGCCAGTTCTATGCAAATGAAAACAGAAATGACAAACAAAAATTTTATTTCCCGGAAAGGATGTCAGTGAATATTTTAATTTTTGTATTACATACTTTCTTAAAAACTTATCCCCATGCAAAGCTCACAATATTAATTATTATTATTAAAACTTTTTATTAATATCTTCAATGCCTAGTCACGTTAGAGCCTTGAACCACAAGAGCAATTTCGTGCGATCTAGTCATAAGTCAAAATTTTTTCCAGATTACATCAAGTAAAATTTGTATTTCTGCCTTGCCTGTTTTCATCGCTGCGCTGCCTTTAATTGGACTCTAGCTTGAATATAATTCTCATATTTGAGTGGGTGCTCCTAAGACCAAATTAAGTCTATTAGATAGAATTTAAAAATAATAGGCCATAGAGATGTAACGGAAAAAATTTGCATCTCTCGAACACCGCAGCAAATTTTCGTGTCTGTCATTATTTTATCGCTATTTTTACAGGCAATGTTCTAGTGAATTAGACAGTTACGTTTCTACCCTTAAACAATCCTGCCGTAATACTCGTACTTCTAGGAATGCACATCAGTTTACCCTTGAGACCAATTTCGGACTTACTGTAAAGAATATAGGTTCTTTTCCTAGTCGCACTACCCGAATTTGGAATGCTTTACTTGACTCTGTATTTTCCTCCCATTTTGATATTCGGAACTACAAAACCAAGGTGCATCGGTATCTCCTCTTGAATCCTTCCCTATTTTCCTTACGCTCGCACTGTGTTTTATCATTTTAAGGGTAGTCACAACCCCTTAAGTGCGTGTTTATTATAAAAAAAAAGCTGCGGCCCTGCGTTGCGGCTTGCTCATCCTGTCAACCCAATTTTATTTTTCAATCTATTTTCAATGGTTTAAGCCTATGTTTCTCAATAAGCTTCACCAATATTGTTCATAATTCCCTTAATCGTCTATGGATTTTTTGCTGGACCATCTTAAAAATAAATTGAGCTAATAAGGCTATCACTCCACAAATCGCACAAAACGGTAACAGGTTCATCAGGTTTATTTCATATTTTCTGTAAATGCATATGGATTTTTGAACCCCAAATACTGGAATTTTGGTATTAAGCACACTGATGGCCAAACACGTGAATATGTTTGGTTATCAATCAGCAAACCAGTTTCGCAAATTATCTTTACAAACTTGCGAACCAACAACAGCAGTTGCTGTTGGTGCATTATTTTTGCAGAGATTTTCATTAAAGTCTCGTATTCGCACAATCCGCAACATAGCAAGCACTTTTCCAGTAAATTTGTAATATTTTCCAAGGTTGTTCAACCAAGAAAAACATATGATTCAAAAAGAAACCCACAAATTAATCAAATTTTATTATATAAAATCAAAAAATTGTAGGTTAATTGTTCAATTTATACTCGATATATATTAACATTCAAAACAAAACAATCTAATCGTTCTTTTAGCATAAAATACTGCTTGCGTTAACCTCGAATTTTCATTATTTTAGTATTCTGGTTTTGTGTACTATGACTATGATCATGGAATAAATACTTTTCATTCCCTAATCTTTATCAAATGAATGATATAAAAGGAATAGTTTCCAATAAAATAATAGTAAACCAATTCAGACATATTAAAATAAGTCCAGTAAATGAGTGAAAATTTAAATGCCTGAAACTTGACTATTACTTTTAATAACCTATAACAAATGACTAAAAATATTCAAGAAAGATATTGTTTACGACTTCTTAGGCATATAAGAATAAATCAAATAATAATGACACACATACCTGCATAATATGAAAGTCACCCATAGTAATATGAGTAATAACCACCGATAAAACTGAAACAATTGGCAACGCAATTGTAATACCCATTGCCTTTTTCCTAATTTTTAGTGGAACACTATGACCAGATATTTGAAAGTACAGAATCTGCCAAAGATAGAAAAAATATTGATATTAATTTATGCTGTTTTCGGTGAGACATTTGGAGTATACTCCTTTTAAACTCTTTTTTTTTTAAGTTTTCTAAAATCTATTTATTTCGTAGGAATATAACGGAATGATAATCCAACCGAAAACGACAATTTCCGTAGAATTTTTTTTTTTCATTCTTACCTCAAAGTCATTCCAATCGTTTAATAATTCAGCAATTTTTCTTGTTTCAGACCAAATTATTGGTATAAGCAATATTGGCAAAATATTAACCAAGAAAAGATAAGCAATAAC
Organism: Dasysyrphus albostriatus; assembly: GCA_946251815.1. Lineage (NCBI taxonomy): Eukaryota > Metazoa > Arthropoda > Insecta > Diptera > Syrphidae > Dasysyrphus > Dasysyrphus albostriatus. The sequence goes on from OX276336.1 coordinate 100,931,669, forward strand.
AGCTTCTTCGAATGGTCCTTTCAAAGATGAAACGATTTGTATGCGATTATCTGCCACATAGCCAACATAAATCTTAAAACAAAAAACAAATATTTATATAAAAAATAAAAGTATAAATTCTTATTTATGTCAATAATTACGATCAATATGACAAAAAATAGAACCGAGTAGGCATAAGCAATAGAAGCCATGGAAAATACAGCATTTCCTGGTGATCGTCTTGTAACTGGCATAGCTCCCAGACATCGCATGAAAAAGTAAGAAGCCCCAATGTTGCTGAAGAGAACATCCTTAAAAGAAATAAATCAAAATTTGAGCTCAAAATGTCATATTTGGATCATTTTCGTATAGATTGTGGACCATCCAAGTTAAAACTGTCAAAAAGACGGTGCGATGGCAAATTTAAACGAACCTTACGACACGACCAAAATGGTTGTATGTTGAATGGCAGTTTTTGAGACAGTCCGTGCTAATAATCGTCAAACAGTATGCACGCTTTTGAATTATTTCTAGGAGACAAACTGAATGAAAAAAAACAAATGGAAGGAGTTTTTCGGCTCACTGTCCATTTAACCGGGTCGCAACGCAACGTGAGTGCGTTGCGAAAATACGCACATACGTTGCGGTTGCGACCCCGTTGAACGGACGGTGTACCGAAAAATTACTTCCATTGGTTTTTATCTTTCTCCTAGAAAAAATTCAAAAACTTGCAAACTGTTTGATGATTATTCGCAGAAAGGGTAGTATGAGAGTATGACCGCACAGGCTGTCTCAAAAACTAAACGACCGTTTCGGCCGTGTCGTAAGATTCATTGAAATTTTCAACGGACTTATGACTTGTCGTTAGTGGCACGGTTCGATGTACGATAAGGACGTTCACAGTAAAACCTGTCGAATCGTATACGACTGAAGAGTCCAACTAATAGTCCTTACAACAGTTTTAACGTGTATTCCCCCTTCTGAATATTTTTTACTTTCAATTACAGATTAAATAAAAATATTAAATTAAAAGTTCTGTAAGTGCCCTATTACACGACGACTTTAGAGTCATGACTTTTTTTCGAAATTCAATGAGTGTGAAGGTGAGATCAGATGTTTTTTCTCGTTCGCACTCACTGAATTTCGAAAAAAGTCATGACTCTAGAGTCGTCGGGTAATAGGGCACCAACGGATGAGTTTCATGATCTCCTGGACAGAACTAGAACCTTCCCGGACTGTAAAAATTTTGTTCGGGGACCTCAAATCTGAAATTGGAAAGACAGACATTTTCGGGGGACTAGTTAGTTGGTACAACCCTTATGAAGAGACAAATGATAACGCCTTCCAACTAATAGACTTTTCAGAAGCTCATAATGCGGTGATAAGTAGTCCTAGATTGCCCACCAACCTGGTGCTCAGAAAAGAGTAGATATACTAAAGAAGCATTTCCAACAGCTGCTGATGGGTTTCAGGCAAGGAAAGAGAAATAGAACAAGAATAGAGAACCCACCCGTCTATAAAGACCCAATTCCACCACTCAGTATGTAGAACAGGTAGACTTTGTTATAAAGAAGCTTAAGAACAACCAGGGTGCCAAATCTGATGGCTTACCAATGATACTCTTCAAGCACGGAGGGGATCTATTCAATCAACTCATGAACCAAGTTTGAGTAGATTGAAGCCAATCTGCAAATAAGGTAATCCTATATGTCTTGCAAGAACTATTGAGGGATATCAACGTTGCATACAAGATCCTATCCTACGCACTGTTTAAGTGCCTTAAACTGTTCTGCAAACACTATAACCGGCCAGTGTGACTTCTGGCCGGGCAGATAGACTAAAGACCAAAATATTCACTCTCAGGCATATTCTGGTAAAGATCAATGAACTTCAAGTCGAGACTCACAATCATTGACTTCATACCGCACATGATAGCATTCATCGTTAGGAGCTCTATGTGGTAATGACTGAACTTTGGAGCTCAGGAGAACTGATCCTGTTGTGGAAAATACGTGATGCAATGTGCATCTAGGGAAAGGCTCTTCCGATCTTTTCCAAATATGCACTGGGTTTCGGCAAGGAGATGCGCTGTCTTGATGTGATTTCTTCAATCTCGTTTTGGAACAAATATTTCACAGGGCAGGTGTTAGCACTAAAAGAATAATTTTCCAGATCTGTTCTATAGTAAGCCGATGATATTGACATCATTTAAGAATAGGTGAAACTTGTTAGTTTCAAGTAGTAAATGAGGAGAATATCAAATACATGCTATCAACAAGCAATGAAAGATTTGTCAACCGACTAGGACAAAACGTCACTGTTGATAGCAACAACTATGAAGTAGATAACAAGTTCATCTACCTCGAAGTAAAAATTAATCCCACGAGTGAAAAACCCTAGCAAACCGGTGATTTTTCGGTTTGGCGCAACAGATGGGTTCAAAACTCCTCAAACAAAAGGCGAACTGCACGCTCTTTAAACCCCTTATATCGCCGGGCCTGCTTTATTGTGTCGAGTGTTGGGCGATAAGCCAAAAGAGGAGCTAATTCTTTGCTGTGAAAGAAAAATTCTTCGACGGATAATTGGTCCTGTGTGCGAGAAGGATGAATGGAGGAGAAGTTACAACCGCAAACTCTATGAGCTGTACCAAGATGTGGATGTAGTTCAGAAAATCAATCAATCCTTTTCGAGGACCTCATAGACCTCCTTGACTCTGAGTTGCAGGCTATAGGGACTAGCGGGAGAGTGATGGCCTTAAACGAGGAAAAAAATCCTCGAAGATGACTATCAGTCTTTTGCCAGCTTGGATGGCTCGGACGCAAACGTCACTGTGGTTGAGAAACCCACAATACGATAATTGATCAAGGTCTTCTAGCACCATCCTGCATACCATTTCCGAAGATTGAAGCCCACATGGGCCAAACACGATCAAGGATAAAAGTTGGTGCATCCAAAAGAGCAGAATAAAGGAAAAAAACAGGATCCGGATTAAAAAAGGGATTCAGAACGCCAAAAGAGCCGTCCGAAAATATGGCCAAGTTGATCCCAAGAAACTTAACTTCTGCGATTGGAATAGGTCAGCTTTGGAAAAGACAACCAATCTATGTCTAAAATTCAGAGATTGGCTTCTATTGGCACAACTATAGTGCCATGAGGACTACTTCGACTGCATGTCTAAAAATATTCCTTTTACTAGCTCTACTTGATTTATTTTTAAAGGAGATAGCGGCCAAAAATGCCCTACGACTTACAGAGTGTAAGAATTGAAAACTGATCCACCTCATTGACACAGACGTTAAAACGGACTATATTTCACCCTACTTAGATTTTATCCTAGTCGCACTGACAGACTTCCCAACCAAGGATTTCTGGAAGTAAAACCTTGTCTGAAACATAATCATGCATCGCTCTTTACAGACGGTTTCAAAATAGATTCTTGGGTCAAGTATCTTCTCAGTTAACACACCCATAAAAAGATCAATAAAGCTCCCAAAGTTTTACTAGTCAAATCTGATTGATAATTGCCGTAGTGAATTGAAATGTCTCGACAAGACAAATTCAGTCACCCTTCGGTGGGCAACGGAAACAATGACATTTACGGCAATGAAATGGCAGATGAACTACCCAAAAGAGGTTCATCACTTGAACCGAGCCAAATTGTACCCTGGGCCTCAAAAAAAAATTCACTTCGATGCGTCGATTCGGTTTGAATAGACCTTTCCAGTAAGGTATGACACGATTTATTTCATTAACTTTGAAAAAAAAGTAGTTTTTTTTTTTTGAAAAAAGGCAAATCCCATGATTTTTTCCGAAATCCATGAAAAATTTATGTGACAAAATTTGACACATGTTAGGTTTCAAGTAATGTATGGAAAGAAAAAACAAAGTACTTATTTAAGCCAAGCAGACCACAACTGCCTCTCTTGATTGGAATTCAACGGGTAACTCAATGGGAACCCACATGACCAGAATGGTGACGAGGGCTCGTATCACTTTTTGTGTGAATGCCCTAGCTTAGCAAGAACCAAGAAAACAGCTTTTCGATGATTTTCGAAGATCTGGGCAACAATTATTCATTTATGCCACTAAGTAGAATCCTGAAATTCATTCAGAACTCAGGATAGTCTAGGGAGGCACCCCACTTCTAAGACTTCTACTACCTCCCTTTCCTCTTCCTTTGCCTACATCCTGGGTAGCACAATGGATCCTTGGATATCCAAGTGAGGTGATGTGAACAACCACATTACATCATCACCCCTTCTAACCCAACCTTCAGCCACATCGATCGAAAAGACCATAATGCTCCAGCTAAGAGGGTCTTTGAGTCCCAGTCCCTAGGTTGGCGAGAACGAAAAAGAACGAACTCCGGGCTTAGGGACAAGCCATCGCGGATGCCAGAAGGCTTAGTCTATATGACTGGAAGCAGCCGTAGCGTGATCGGAGTGGATGGAAGGCTGCCGTGTCTCGGGCTGTGACCTTTCATGGATTGGGGTCCAGATAAGTAGATAAGTAAGTAAGGCGAGTAGTTTGAAGCTTTGAGATAATTTTGGTTTGGCTTCTCTATCAGTCATAATAAGACGTATAATGGTCGTCCTTAGGTAAAACCAATAATTAAACTGTTTAAACGGTCCCTCTAATATGTAGAGGATTTTTAATTTCACAAAAAAAAAATTGATGATCATTTTTTTAAATCAACTTTAAGGTAATTGTAAAAAAATTTTTTTAACCGCAAAAGAACGATTTTTTGCATAAATTCACATCTATTTGAAAACACAGTAAATATTCAATTTTATAAGTTAAAAACTTTTTTAAAAAACTATTTTAAAGATTGAAAAAAAAACGTATTTTCCAAAACATTAACTTTGACCAAAGACCAGGTCAAAGAGATCTCAAAATGACATTCTTTATGAAAATTTACAATCAAAATTTGACCATCACTATATTTTTTTCCAGTGCAGTATCGATGGTATCACCGGATATTGTTTGGTTGGAGTAGGCCTTTGAAGTGCCTTTGTATAAAATTTAATTTTTTTAACATCACTTTTTAGTAATCTTGTAATTAATTTATTTTTTCTGTACAACTAAATAATGTTCGTGAAACTTCAAAAGGTCAACAGTTAAATATAAATCACTTTATATAATTTTTAATTATGTATTCACTTTTTGAAAATTTTCCAATGATGTGACTGATGACAAAGAAGGCCGGGTATCAGTTCCATACAATGCGATACTATCCTTACGCGTTTTCAAACCGCTTAATTTCCTCACTGTAGGACCAACAAATGATGGTTTGACATCGAGAAAAACCGTCTTTGGTTTTGTTGAATGCTTATTAAAACCGTTAAACATTTTATATCACTTCAATACCTTTTTGTTTTGAAAATAAAATAAATCATAAAATACGGATCGAAACGTTTCACTTAATTCAATGCCGAATTGATAATGACTGATGGTTCTTCTAGCAATATCGAAATAACAACGGAAAAGGATAACGAATCAATTATTGCTCAGTAAAATTGACCTAGAGAATATTAAATGAATTATTTGTTTTATAATATTAATTGCAAGAGTTTGAATTTTCAATAAACAGCCGCGGTCAAACTACTGTCTGAAGGTAAATGCGGTATCAAGTATTTCGACGTGTTTCAATTGGTTTTGCCCTTAGCCTATGAGTTTATTTTTAAAGGATTTTGCTACTAAATTTGAAGTGTGTTTCTACTTATAGGTCATGAACAATAAAGTCATTAGGGAAAAATATGTGTATTCAACAAGTTCATCTATCGATTGTATAAGAAAGAATATTGTCTTAATTATTATTAGACGGGCATGAAGAAATTTTGAAATTTTAACCTCATCGGGGAAGTTTGTTGAGGTTAATTTGAAGAACCATGTTAAAGTTGGTGTCTATATTACAACTAAAGAATTCATCATAGGGTCAAGGCTAATCGATTAAAAGAATTTAATGTTCATAAGGGTGTTCAAAATTACCAATTCTAACATCTTAAATGAACTCCAACAATGGATAATCCCTGACTCTTGCACTACACAACATGTCTCTCAAGTCAAGATATATATTGACAAAAAATGATATATGCTCTAGATTAGAGCAGGTAGAAACTGGAGAGACTGAGCTACTCGTCTGTATTACTTCAGGATTAGGTCGAAGAGGATTTTCAGTTTTACCTCTATTAAATAGTTGTAAAACTAATTTTTTATTCAACTGGAAGAATAACTATACTATTAAATTAAAATCGTTGAATTGATTCAAAATAGGTTTCAATGCACTGAAGCTCATACAAATTGGAGATTAATCCAGTAACCAACCAGTAAGTAAAAAACCATTTTCCAAAATTAAATCCTCATATAAACGTGGCGCTATCATTGAAGCTCAAGAACCTATCAAGGAAGAGTTGTATGACCATTTGCTTGGAGCACATAATTTGGAGTCTGTCTGAAAGACAGTTTTAAAGTTGTGGTAAAAAACTTTGATCACAATTGTTTCTTACTAAAAAGATATTTACTAGCCTAAAAGTAATAGTAGTGTGTACACCCAGGTGTATACACACTTTTTTAAATCATTACGAAATCATTAAATCATTAATATGGGTAAGTACAACAGTTTCAAATTTTTTGCATGAACCATCAGATCTTCGACGACGAGAGCTAAGTACAAAAAAAATACGAGAAAAAGCTATTTCTATGAATTTTTCATGAGCAGGACACTTTAAGAAACTCAAATTTAAAAATATAAAATCATAAGTGGCTAATCAACTGGGAATTAGGTGTACGAAAACAATATTTATTGCCGTTTTGGTTTGCAAAAAAACGGGTGTCCTGCTGACTTTATGTGAAATTAGCAACAACAACTTCCTTTAAAATAAAGCTTAACGATCCTTGAAGGGTTGGCTGTTCTTTATTTTTATTTATACTAATTTTTGTTTGCACAAATATTTAGCCATTAATTATTTCTCAAGAACCAACTTTTTCGGATTAGGAAATTTATTTTTTTTTTGAGTAACCAATTTGCAATAAATTAGCAACTGATGATGTGATGTCTGAATTACCAAAATTATCTTTCCAACTTGATTTTTTTTTTTAATTTTTCAATAAGCAAAGTATGGTTTGCAAAGTGATTGTAGCTGGAGAGAAGTTTGAGTATCTTTTGTAACGAACGCTATAATGTAACGAAAGATTACACTTTTTCATTTTTCCGCTGAACTCCCTTTCAAAATTATTTATTGTTCACCGAACCGTTATATTAATAATCGAACTGATACCGGGGTTGATTTAAAACACCCACTCATATAATGAATACAAGCAACCAGGGGCCTATAAGACAAAACATAAAGTGCATGTTGAACAAGTGAAATTCAACAACTTTTGAAATTTTATGTAACACGGAACAACAAGTCTAGGAGACTTTAAGCAATTGTTTTGAATTCTTTCAATAAGTGGGAAATTTCATAAATCTACCGTTTCTGGTAACTGAAAACAAAACAAGATTTCAAAGAATACAGAACAAACTTGTTGAATAGTTTATAAATTTTAACTGACGGTTGTGGACTTGTTCAAAGTGAACTAGTAAGAAATAAACGCTCGCAGTTGTGTTTATCAAGTTAAAGAATCAGAAATATTGTTTAGAATTTATTAAGTGGTAAGAAATTTGGTTTATAAATTGTTAAATTTTTATTCTGAATTGAACAGAAAAAAAATACTTTGAAAAAATGCCATGAATACCGCTCACTGACAACTCATTTCCATGTGCTGTGTACAAATTGTTCATTATGTTACTGAAACTCCTTTTTACATATAGCTAACGTTCGTCCACTATAACAAAAGAAAAGTGCTGATTTTAGATATTTTTTTTTGGATCGACAATTGTTACGCTTTTAATTGACTTACAAACATGAATTTCACTTGTTGGACAAACATAATTGAACAAGTAACTGTTGACTTGTTGACTTGTTGTTCTGTGTTATAGGCCCCAGAAAGGAGAAAAAAGGAATGTGTCATTGTATTTCATTAATCGCATTAATGAGCGCCTTTGAACCCCATAAAACAGACATTAGTAGTTTTTTTTTAGTTCGTAGAAAGAAGAGGGTATAAGGGGTCTAAAAATAAATATAAATAAAAAAAGAGAGTTGAAAAAAAAATTATCAAAAAACAATGGAAATACTGGCAATGTTCACTCTCAAAATTCCTTTCTTCAGAAAATAGGTTTTAAGAATTATTTTTCAATTTTTAAATAAAAAACTATGGGACAAGTATTGGATTCGTGCACGACAAACTTTTTAGATGACAATCCAACAATCCAACCAACTCCAATACAAATTGTTGGCAAAATTCTATCTGTCTGTCTGACGACCTGCAGCCTAAGTCACTGAAGCGATTTTCTTCAAATTTTTAATTTAAGGTTTGTTTTGTAACTCTCGAGAGGGGAAATTGAAATTTTTTCAGCTCAAAAAATAACAGTACTTGCCATACAACCATAAAGGAAAAGTTTATTAGTCTCAAAAACGGCTCCAACGATTTTGATTAAGAAAATCAGTGCATTACTGAAGGTAAAGTGAACTTTTTAGTTTAAAAAATGACAAAAAAACGATGACTGATTTTCTTGATTTTTGACTTTCTCATTAACGGCTCACCTCACACGATTTCAATCAAAATTTTTATGCAAAAGCTCCTTTTAAATGTCAATAATATTGCATTTTGAAAAAAAAACAATACTTTTTGGATTTTAAAAACAATTTTTTTTTTTGAAAATTCAATGTTTCAAAAACGGGTTAGTGAATATTTTTGAAATTAAGTTTATGAATGTGTTTTGATATATACTCTAAATTTGCATACCAAAACTTGTTTTAAGAAATGTTACCAAATTGTTTATATAAAAATTAGTTGTTAGAGCACAAAACCCTTAAAAAAGGACAAGTGCTTAAGGCCCAACTACTCGTATAATAGACTTAACCGAGCTTAAGTAAGCTTAAGCCATTGACTCAATACACAGTCTTATATGTTTTCAACCATAATAGCCGTCTGCTTTGTTTCGTTAAGTTTCGTAAACTTTCGCGAAATTAAAAGAGAGCCAATGCAATACGCAAATTTGAGAAATACAAAACACAATGTTGGAGTCTGAATGTGGAAAGAAGGAGAAGGGGATTTTTTTATTTTTGCTTATGTGAGACAAAGTTGATAATGGACCAAGGAAGTAATTTTGCAAACATAAGCTAACTTCGTTGGTTTTTTGACACTAGCTTATGCCTGTTATGGTTGGGCCTTTAGGGTACTGATTTTATATAATTTAGAAATTAATCCAGAGAGCAGGCTGGCCAGTTTAGATTGTTCTGGTAAGCCTCTTGAAGATATACGCACAAACTCTGTTTCAATTTTGGGACGAGCATTATTTTCCAACGGGATACAATTTTCACCAATATTCCTTATTTTATCTTCTTTTAGTTATGGAGGATATTCTAGTTCTAGCATTTTGCACTTTCAGAAATCTGTTCTTAGCCTAAACTGACATCGTAGACCTGTTTCTTAAAACATTAGTGACAAAAAATAGGTCAGTCATCTCTTTGTTTCATGAGCTTTTTCTTGCCTTGTCCATGAATTGGTACGGGAGTAGAAAGACTGTCAAAGTTAGGAATTGGAATGAGCGACACTACAGAGCTCTCGTCTATTAAATAATATGTTGCTGATTAATTTTAAAGAGTCAACTCCAGTTAAAAACTTGTGAACAACCGTCGGGAAAGAATATTTCAGAACAATAGTTCTGTCGAAACAAAAAAAATTTACCAAAATTTCGGAAGCTAGATTCATGAACGCCTGTTTCAGTAATCATCCATGGCAAATACAAATATTATTCGCGCTTTAAGAACATGCAGAGCAAGGACAGCTGCAGTGATGAAAAGTTTTGTTAATATATTAAAATATAGCTTGATTTAATAGAATAACACCCTTTTGCTCAGTTGATTCGAATATACGTAATTTTTTTTGTTTCTAGTACTTCACGTTCCAATTCCAATCCGATACTACGATTTAATAGAAAAGTATATTGATGAAGAAAACTCCTTCAGTCACCTCCAACAATTGATAAAATAAACTGTTGCTTTTGAATTGCATGTCATGCGCGCAAATTCCCCCAACAGTCAGACAAAAACTTTGCAGAAAATTCAGTGCAGAAATCCCGAGAGCACATCGACATCAGTTCAGTATTAAAAATCAAGTAGAAGTGCAAGGACAGTACTAGAATGTTGCGCAAAGGTACCTAACCTACTCGTATTACTGATAAAATCTCCGATTCTTTATCTCTTGAAACCAGCAACGTTTTGTCAACCTAATTTAAAACGAAACTTTACGTGCGAGATAAGAGTGAAACCAAAAAAATTTCAGATACTATCGGGAAGTTGGATATCGAAGTGGAGTTTTACAGCGGCTCTGGCTATATATGAATATACATACAAAGTCGAGTTTATTTAGATATGTACACATAAGTATTTGTGCTGTGCGAAATGTACACATAATCCGATTTAATCGAAATTGGATGGTTTTGAAATAAAGAAACGAAACATGCTACCGATATCCGTTTCTGGTGTGTTTTCCGCGTATAGGGTTTATCTGCTATATGTGCATGTGCGCTTATATACGGAATAAACGAGTAAAATAGTGCGAAATAATTCGATTGACAGAGTGTGATGCGGCTAGTTTGGTATAGTTTAAGTTATTTGATGCATCTTCTTCCACCTGCCACTACTTGTGCTCCTGATGCACATGCAATTGCAGTCTTTGTCGGTCAACGGTCTTGAGTGTCGGGTAGTAGTAGTATCGTATATTTGCTGATTCATTAAAGGATACCTTATATCTATAGGTATTGATAGCAGTATTGTGGTGGTGTTGGTGTTAAGTAGTGGCATTTGCGAGATATGGCTATTTTACAGTCCTGTTGCTTTTGGAAGACCGTACGCAAGGGGAGCTATGCAAGTGCAATTTATACATTGGTAAGTAATGTTTTTCTGAAATTCCTTACATTTTTCCTCGATGATAAGATTAGTTTTTTTGTGTTTCTTTTGCCAGGACAGGATGTGTATGAAATCCTTTGAATTGATTTATGTATACACGATGAAACTTCGTTGTATTATTGTACGTGACACCTATTTTTATTTTTAGGAAAATAATAAATAAGGGGGAGGGGATACAGCTGGATTATTTTTATATCATTTTTTGTATTATTAAAATGGGACTTCATCAGGTAAATGGTTTCGTTTTGTGTAGAAATATCAGTGAGTTACTGCCTCAAGGGCCAGCGGGGATATATTCGAAATAGAAAGTGAAGGTTGTTTTGAAAACAATTATTATTCATGAACTACTAACCACATTTACACATAAATTTCATTTCAAAATTTTCAGTTGAATGAACACAGCCAAATTGAAAATTTTAATGAGCACACAGAGCTTTTGTTTAAGTTGGTAAATCAAACCTCGAAGTGATTTGCAATAAGCTAATTGCTATTTATTTCCCATGTGTGTTTCATCAGCGCTGATTTTTAAAAACTAAAATTATTTTATTTTTTTAAACATGTATGTATGTTTGTAGATTTCCTAGTGCAGTAATTAATTAGAGAGCATGAGTATCAAGGGAAGTTGTTGAATTATTTTTAAAATTGATATTAATTTTGTCCGATCAACCTAGATGTAAAAACAGGGTGGTTCGAGAATGTTAACTAAAAATTTTTACGGATTTGGATAGTTGAAAGCAAGTTAACATGCATCTTCAATTTCTTCTACAAATTTCAAGACAGAAGATCAGGGCAGACCTAGGCCAAATTACAAACTATTAAAAGAGTGTCATTATAAGTTGAACAAGTTCGCATTGATCTTTATTATGGTAGTTCCTTTAATCAGCATTTAGCAATATTTTCTTCATTCTGGTCTTCTCTCCCTATTCTTCTATCCACTTAACTGGTGGTCATGTTAGCAAAGCAACTTTGACGAATCGAAAAATGAATAGTTTGATAATTTGCCGTTAATAAGTTCTGACAACCTAGAATTTTTCATTGTTTTCTACGTTTTTTTTTTGGTGCTTTGCTTACTTGATATCAAGTAATTTAACGAATCGAAAAATGTATAGGTGGTTAATTTGCCGTTAATGAGTCGTTAATTTGTTGTGAAAATTTCGAATTTATTGTTCAATATTTTCAATTTTTTTTTTTTTTTTGGTGCTTTGTTAACTTGACAAATCTCGAAAAGTTATGAGAAATGCTTCATGGCTTAGTAATTTGCCGTTATAAATAGATGAATTTGGTAGTGCAAGAGCTCGTGGAGTACTAGAGCCTAGTGACTTACAACTCTCAACCATTTCTATGTGCGTATTATTGGCAGAAATGGAGGGGACCTACAATTTTTGCAAAGTCCGAACGGCCAGATGAGAAGCACTTATTCATGACTATTGGAAGATTTATCAGTTCCTTGTTTGAGGCAGTATCTCAGGAAAAACATTTCTGTTTTTAGATGGCAGCGGCTGGGAATCAAACCCAAACCTTCGGCATGACAGTCCAACTCACTAACCATCATGCCGCAAGGAACTACAAATAATTTTCCGTTAGTTAGTCTTTTATGTTTTAATGTTTTTTTCCGAGGTACTGCCTCTTGCGAGGAACTGACAAATCCTCCAAGAGTATACTTGTCATGAATAAGTGCTTCTCATCTAGCCGTTTGGACTCGGCAAAAAATTGTAGGTCCCCTCCATTCCTGCCAACAAACACGCACACAGGAATGGTTGAGAGTTGTTAGTCACTTGGCCCTGGTTCTTCATGAGCTGTTGCGCCACTAAATCTATCTAGTCTTTTATTAGTTGTGAAAAATTTTATCACCTAAAGAAGGGTTTAAAACTGCTAATTTCAAATGGTTTATAATCTGTTGCTAATAAGTCTTGAATTAATTGTAATAATTTCGAATTTGTTGCGCCATGTTTTCTACGTTATTTTGCATTCTTTGTTAACTACACATTAAATTAGTATAGCACTACCTTAAAAAGTGGTAACCGAATGATTTATGGCTTAATAATTCATGATTATTTAGTCGTTAATAAGTCTTGACAATTTTGGACTTGTCGTTCTATGTTCTCTATGTTTTTTTTAAGTTGTACAAACTTCTAGATTTAACATTTTATTACATTATAATTTGCCTTTAATTAGAGATCAATTAATTGTGACGAAATTAATTTGCCTTGCGATGTTTTCTATGTTTTTCGTTATATTTTCTAAATTTATATGAAATCAGCAAATAGCTATGGAAAAATTCTTGGAACCTATTATATTGAAATATTTTAATTAAATTAATAATTATTGTTTGATTCGTCAATAATATATGACAGTTTTGTAATTGCCGTAAAATGTTTTCTTTGTTTTCCTTCAGTCTCAGTTCTTTACTTTATATGAAGTTAAATTTTAAAAGGCTTAAAATTGATAAAATTGAACTGTTTATTGCTTTCATACGCTTTCATTGGGTGAAATGAGGTTTTGTTGAAAAATACATCGAAAACATCGCACAAGAAATCAATGTTGTCACAATTATTTAACGACTAATTAAAAGCAAATAATTTACTAATAAAATGTTATGTATGGAAGTTCTTACCACTTTTCGAACAAAAAACATAGAAAACTTAGTAACAACTTCATAACCATGAATTATTTAGCCTTAAATCATTCGATTTTAACAGTGTTTACCACTTTTTGAGGTAGTGCTATGCAGCTTGATGTGAAGTTAACAAGGAATGCAAAAAAAACGTAGAAAATACTGCACGACAATTTCGAAACTGTCACAACTAATTCAAGTCTAGTTAATGACAAACCATTCGGCGTTAAAAGTTTTTCCTCTTTTGTAGGTGATACTTTAATAACTTGATATCAAGCTAGCAAAGCATACAAAAAACATAAAAAGACTGTGCGATTAAATTAATTTTTTCACAACTAATTAAAGACTAACTAATGGCAAATTGTATGTCATTAAATATTAAGCATAAGAAGTTCTTCAAGCTTTTCGATATTTGTCAAGTTAACAAAACCACCAAAAAAACAAAGAAAACATTGAACATTGATAAATTCGAAATGGTCACAACTAATTAACGTCAAATTATCCACGTACCCATTTTTTGATTCGTCAAAATTGCTTTGCTAACTTGAAACTCATAGCTATTTTATATTTTGCAAACTTTTTTGAGGAAAAGACTCAACTTTTTTAAAAATTACAATTATTTCATCGGTAATAACATGACTATAAAAATCTGATTTTCGTTAGGATTTCTTTTTGTTTTCCCATTCAAAATTGCTTTGACGCTAATATATCCTAAAAGAGTTCATTTTTATTTATTTAAATGAAATTTGATAAAATTAATGGGGTGAAGCTTTTAAAAATAAGCAATGACCATTATAAAGACAAGGACTTCCCTTTAAATATAGATTTACTTTCTTCATATTTTCTATATCACCGTCATATAAATGTTTAACTTACTTTAATTTATATTTTTTTCACAGAACACAAGAATTGGCAAATTGATTTATATAAAAAATCAATCTTCCTTATATTTCGCTACCCACATTAATGATACAGATTTAGTTTAAAAATTGTCTTCTTTTAACCCATATCAACGAAAACGTAAAGAATATAAATCATGTCGAATAAATGAACAAGGCTCGACAAAAAGGTTTTAAGAAGAATTCGATATTATAAAAAGGAAAGAAACACCAATACTAATATTGCAATCAGCAGTGACATGCGATGTAGGTGAATTTATATTGTAGCACGAGAAATTATGCAATATATAAAAATATATCTTTCATGTTCATAAACCCTCGTTTTATTTAGCATGATTTATGATAATAAATATTGAAAAATTTGTTTTGAGCAAATGTAAATAAATAATGCACGAATGAGTCGCACGTTGTTGCTATTAAAATTAAGCTTCAAGCTTCATTGGAAAGTAAAATTATCTATGATTGATTTATGAAGTATAATTATAAAGTATAGAAGAAATATAGTTCTAGGTGTATTTTTTTTTTTGTCAAGTGCAAATAGGATTGAATAAAGGACATGAGCGGTATGAAATTCCAAGAACCAAAATCTCGCTAAACTTTGGATTGAACATCAACACATAATGTATTTATGGTATGTGAATTGTTCTTGTCTTTAAAGATTTGGGTATATTTGTTTAACTCGCAAATTAAAATCCTGCAGTTGAATTCTAATATTACGAAATTTTGCTGTTAGAAAATCTTACTTGTCATAATTTTGCTGTTAACAAACTCGCATTTCCATCTCGCACCAAAAAATCTCCCAAACATAAATTAAAATCTAATAATTTAAAATCTCGCAAATCGAAATTTCGCAAATTTTAATAACTCTCAAAATAACATCACAGTTCGGTACTAAAAAATTAAAATCCTACGAAACAAAAAATGAGACTCTGTGATTGTCGTACATATTTTTAAAAGTGGGATTTTGTAAGTGTAAGATTATGAAAATTGAGTTTTTGTAATTGCGCGATTTCGTAATCCGAAATTTCGTAGCCAAATCCGCAAAAGATAAGTTCGGGCTTAATAATTTATAATGTTGATGTGTTGAGTGAAACATTAATTTATTCACTACGGACTTTGCCAAGGTGCCAGTTATAGCTATTATTGAAAATAATCATAAATTTTATTTTAATTGTAAATTGTTACATTTCTTATTATTTTGATGCCAAAATAAAGCTGACGATTTGAATTACAATTAAAAGTACATAAATACATTCTGAAACAACCCCATAAAGGATTTCTTTAAACCAATTTTGAATCTTCTACTTTATTAATGATTTATTGAAATATTTAACAATTGTGCAATTTTGTACAGGAATTGAACTAGTTTTGGTTAAAATAGTAATTCAAGTCATTAACAGCTTTATTCTCGTATAAATCATTTATACTGCTCTTTTGAGGTCTTTAAATTAAATAATAATATAAGTAGGGCACTTTAGCGCAGATTATTTTCGATACCTTCTAAAAACTGTCTTATCGGCGTGAATGGAACCCTTTGTTATCGGTAGTTTAGATGCTGGGTGAAAACGCGTGAAGAGCCATGACTTAGTGTCAAGCTCTAAATCAAACTTGGTCTTCGTGTTTTTTTATTTGTCAGTAATAGAGGGACCTACAATTTTTCCAGTCTTCGAACAGTTAAGATGATTAGCCCTTTTTAATTATACTTTATACGCCCAGAGGATTTATCGTCGGCTTTCTGTCAAAACCTTGTAAGTCTTAAAATGCTATTTTAATGTGATTCAGATAAAAAAAATCACAGAAGTCAAGTATTAATGTCTCGTAGATGTATCACGATTCCTTGTTTTTGGTAATATCAATCAGTTTAAAAACCTTTAACGATCTAAGAATTCAATTTTATTACGTTTCTAATCGGTTTTTCATGTCTTCTAAGGAATTTTTCAGTTTAGAATCAGTTTAGACAGAGAGCCGGTGAAACGGGATATTTGTAAAAAAAAAAAGTATACCATCTTATTGGTCATAAAAGATCAGCTAGTTTCAGTAATTGGTCAGCTATTCATTTTTACTTGCAATATAAGTAGATATAGGTACTATAAGAACGCTGTTTTTAAATAGCCTGTCCCGGGCTTATATTAAACAAATACGAAACTTATATGTACATATTATGCCCGTATTTAATTTTGTGTTCCGTATTTGTCCCGTATTCTCATGATCTATTCCAATACCAAAACTTTTGTCACAATCATATTAAAACTTTTTCGATTCAAAATAGCTTTTTATTGCCTTTAGTACTACAAATTGACGTTTCGTCCGGCTTACTCTCTTGGACTCATCAGTGACGTAGTGAGGGCCTTGTCATACTTGTCACAGTAAATAACATACGTTTTTACCAAATTTCATCAAAATCGAATTATTTTTGTCGAAGGTAAAAATAAAACACAAAAAAAATTGTTTTTGGTATTTTTTCTCAATATTTTTGAGGTTATGTGAAGTAATGATTCCGATAAAATTTGTAGGTCTCTTATATATCTACAAGTTTCCTATATAATTTTTTCGATAGGAAGTCTACTTTTGCCAGAAATCGTAAAAAAACCTCGTTTTCACACCCCCACCCCACTTCTGGTCATCTGCTGCAGGGCATTTTATTTTTCCCTTTTATATACTAATTTTCCCCATCACTCATTTTCGGCTAATAATTTTTCCAACTTTTGGCTTGTGCAAACCGGTTTGGAACTGGTCTTAAAACAGTTCCTTTGATTTTTTTCTTTAACAGCTCAACCAATTTCTATCTAAATTTTGTGCGAAAGTCTTTTTAATTCTAACAATATTGACTACCAAAATTTTGAAAAAAGAAATTTTGGATATTTAAATTTTTTTTATTTTGAAAAATCAATATTTCAAAAACAGGTGAACTGGTTGAAACTTGGTTTTCCAATGAACATATCAAAAATAATTTTTTGTAGCAAACCGGCCAACGATTTAGTCCAGTCAATTTGTGCAAATTCTGGAGCAGTTTTGATTTTACCCTTCTTTTATGTTTTCGGGGATGCTGAATCTAAATCTGAGGTTTGCAAATAAAATTTCGTGACGCAAAATGGAAAAAAATAATGCTGATATCTATTTTTGGGAATTTTTCATTAAACTACCAATTTTTGAAAATTATATCCAAACACCATTGAATTTATACACAATTTCCATAAATTTTTGTTTAATGCTTCTTTCTGCGACTATCCATTTGGACTCAAGCGCTTGATGGAAATTGGCGTATTTTTACTGTTTTCGAAAATCCACTCGAAAGCACTAGGTATCGTAATTTATCTTAATTTTTAATTTTTGTCTATAACATGAACCAAGATATTCTTTTCTGATGCAATAGCATGTCACATTTTTGAGATATTTGAATCTAAAGATATTAAAAAATGCGTTTTGCAGGCAAATTTGATTATGTCAGTGATGGGTTCAAGTGAGATTGCTGATGGACGGAACGCCAATTTGTAGGACTAGAAGCCATAAAAAGCTATTTTGGATTTTATTTGCATTTATTCATATTTCTTCCAGTTATCTGATAACATTTTTTATCTTTGAACTCTGAATTGTGAATTTGACTGGTTATTTATGCAATTTAAAGAACGAGCTTCCTTACAGTTTTTTATAGTAACTTGCATATTTTTAAAAGTTCTCAGGTTCTAAGCAACTTTAACTATGCTCGTCGGTATAAAAGCAGTGGAGAATTTTTTGTTTCAATAATTTTTATGTAAACTTGAAAACTTGGGAAATTCATAAAATCTATGGCTAACGAATTTCTGCATCTAGCTGACCCTCTTATTACCAATTACTGAACGGTTAGATGAAATATTTTTTTTTATGCGCTTGCAATTGTTTCTGTTCATTCAAGGTCAAATAATTCCTGAAAAATAATGCGCCACTGAACATATTATCCTGAATTATTTTTAAAAATCGAAAATACATTTATGGTTATGAAGATTTTGGTATACAATACCATTCCAATTTTGTAAAAACTTTTGCATAAGAAAATCCATTTTTAGAAAAAGTTGTTTCCTACCCGAAGGTAGTTTTTACTTAAAGTAATTTATTGTATTTTTAAGAAAAGTTGAGCAGTCGTTCTTGAGAAAAATATGAATTAGAACGCAAGATTAGTTAAAAAAAAAAGTAATTTACTTGCTAGTTTCGTGAAAACTTACAATTTCTTATACAAGATTTTTCCGTCCAAAAATATTGTGAACGCATAAAAAATATAACTTGTAGAATATTAAACAATTTTATTATATGTCAAATTATCTTTATTAAAATTTGAAAAATCCACTTTGCGAATGCACCGAAAGTTTCTAATAAATTGTTCAGTAGTCTTTCCTTTCTAATGAAACTAGTTTAAGGGAAATCGGTTAGATAGTTTTAGAGTCTGTAAACGACATGTACAGACAAATGTTGTGTGTTTTATATTTCCATTGAAATTCAAGTTTTTTCTCACACCGTTTAAAAGCTTAACAACAAATTAATAAGTGTATTCATGCAACGTTGTAAGTTTACAAATTGTGTAAAATGATAAGTTTACGCAAAGTTTGCATGAACGATCTTTTTTATACATTTTAGTAATGCAATCAGAGTATGAGTCATATTGACGTTTGGAAAAGTTTAACCAGTTTGGTTAATTTTAAGCAACAAAATCCTTTGATAATTTTAACCAAATGGCTTAAATCATTTTCCATACAAAATTGGACAATTCATTAACCAAAAGATTAATTTAACCCATTTGTAAACTTATCTACGGTCTTTCGAATATTTCGCCAAAAATTCTAAATTTTAGATTTCTGCTTTTAACTCTTAAATAAAAAAGTTGTCATTTAAAAATCTTAACACACTTTTTTCAAAGCAAGTGACAGGTAACAAGATATTGTTTTTTCAAAAAGGTAAAGCATCGAAAGTTAAGACTTATTTTTCGATTACCACTTTAAAACGGTATACGTTAGAAATTTTATTTTAACACTTCTATAGGGTGGTAAAAAAAAGTTGTTTTTCTTTTAGCGGTCATTAAAAATATATTAAGGGTATCCATGCAACTTCGTAAAACCCTAGATAAGTTTACAAATTAGTTAAGTTTATCTGTTGGATAATGAACTGTCAAATTTTGTATGGGAAATAATTTACACAATTTGGTTAAACTTATCAAAGGATTTTGTTGCGTAAATTGGTTAAGCTTATCCAAACGTCACTGTGACTCTTATTCAGATTGAATTACCTAGCATTTAATCAAATGTTTAAAAAAGGTCGTTCATGCAAAGTTTGCGTAAACTTATCATTTAACACAATTTGTAAACTTACGACGTTGCATGAATACCCTTATTATTTTTTATTTAAACTAGAAAAAAGCAAAAAATATCGACATTTTTCGTTTTCTTCTTAAGTGACAAAGATTTTGAAGAATTATTTATACCCAGTCGTATA
Organism: Dasysyrphus albostriatus; assembly: GCA_946251815.1. NCBI lineage: Eukaryota > Metazoa > Arthropoda > Insecta > Diptera > Syrphidae > Dasysyrphus > Dasysyrphus albostriatus. The sequence goes on from OX276336.1 coordinate 100,951,636, forward strand.
GAATAGTATTCTCTATAAGAACTATAATGAGTTTTTTTTCGATACGAGGACCCAATAAATAGATATTGAGACTTCAAAACCGATCGATCAGTTTCCGAAAATGCTTGTTTCTGGGCTCAACTGGGTTCGGAAAAATACATTTCCACTTGGGGAAAATTCCAAGTAAAAGTTTTCAAAAGCAAATATATTTATTTTTCTATAAAAAATATAAAGTAATAAGTAATTTTCGTCAATTTACGATTTTTTAAACACCGATGTCTTCCTACTTATCAGTTGGAGAAAAAAAAGTATTGTAAAATTTTTTGCAGAGAATCATATTATCAACAAGTTTTAATTCATTAATTTTTAATAATATTTACCGTTGCAAAGTTAAACGCGAAAAACAAATATTCTTGATTGTTGAACGTGAATAACTTTTAACGCAAGCCAAATTTGTTTGTAGACTTTTGCATGCGTTATCCTTATCCAAAAATAAAAAAAATTGCATTTAAAAATTGTCACTTGAAATTTTTCCGCAGTGAAAGTACATTTTTCCTGGCCTACAGGTAGTGTGAATACATCCTAAACAGAGGCCTTAAACTTAGAAAAGGAACATAATTTTTTATTAACTAATTTAAAAGGTCACATAAGAAAAGAATAATGTTTCTTTGTAGTTCAAGTACAATGAAGTTTTTTACTTGCGATATAAAGGTAGGTACAGTATGGCAAGTTATGCATTCGTAAAAAAATTTTAGCTCGAGATTTTGATCAGACTGTCTCGCACAATTCTGTCTATCTGTCTGTACGTTCTGTTACAGCCTTAACAGCTGGATCGATTTTCCTTAAACTTGGTACATAGCAGTTTTTGTTGATTCTGCCCACATGGCTTTTCCCTTCTCTCAGAAACGACTTCACAACTTTTCGTTAAAAAAATCTGATACATTTCTTTCAGTAAAAGCCGCCTAGGATCGGAAACCAGTTTTCAGAAAATGGTTATTAATGGTATACCTCATAAAGAGGTAAGTAAAGTTAAAAAATTTTGTAGAAAATTTGTCCTAAAAATGGGTTGATTTTTTTTCTATTTAATTTGTATATGCAAATAAATAAATACTTTAGATTCGCATACCAAAAGTTTTCCTTAAAAATGTGTTAAGAATTTGATATATAAAAAATTATAACTTAAAAAATCACATTCAATAAGCATTAGGATTGGCATTCTCTTAGTTATTTAAAACATCGTATTTCTTGCTTTTAAATATTTCACTTTCATTATTTCCTTGTCTTTGCATATAATTTTCTCAGGCCCTCAGTATGTTGAATTTAAGAGCAAGTACGTGTGACCCAGTCGTGCCTTATATTATTTTTCCTAGTGGAAAATACATTCTTCTATCTTTATAATAATAAAACTGACATCCCTCAAATTTTACATCAAGGTTAAAAGATTTATAGTTGAAATTATGACAAAATTCAAAAGGTCCCACTTTTCATCGTTTAACATTTGAGTACCTGATTTTAAGGATAGATATTTTAGTGAGGATATAAAAGATGCATATAAAGAAAACTTAATAGTGAAGCTAATATGTTTGTAGCTTAACATCCATGCTTCACCCTATACGGGACCCCAGATGCCTAAATATTATTTCTGATACTTTGACTTCAATAAATAGAAAAAAATATCCTTCTTTCTTTATTTCTCATAAATATAAATGTTAAAAGCACTAAGAATTTTTCGATGGGATTAAAAACATCAAATTAACTTCATTTCATCTTCATCTTGGTAAAACCCACCTGTGCCTCATTATTTTCCACCATCAGTAAATCTGTCACAAAAAAACAGTTTAGCTTCCTCTTGAAATTTTCAACATCAAAATAACTCAAGTTTTGTAGATTCGGTTCCTCCTTTCAACAAATTTCTCCTTCAAAAGGAAGTTTTCATCGAACTTCTCTGGATGTTTATTGAACTTGGCATGTGCCATTTGATAGTTTCGAAACTTTTGCAAGCAGCAATCAATCTCTAAGGATGTTTTTTTTAAACTTTAGCCGACTTCTACTCTACTTTCAAAGTGTACCAACTTCAGTCTTGCTTTCACAAGTCGATCAAATGGAAGTTTAAACATACCTTGTTTGAGAAAGCTTACATACGTATCGTATTCATTCTTTATTATAAACAAATGTTACTTTGACTTTTAATGAAATTCACATTTTGAAAAAAACATTTTCAATTTTCCAATTAAAAAGTTTCTAATGTTAAATAATATTTTTGTAGAGCAAACAATTTAATATGAATGAACCTGCACCATCATTCTGAGTTGCGATAAGGCTTTTGACCATTTAGCCAAGTGCAAGGGTATGGCCTCCTTCACCAACACGACCAACACCGACCGACGTCTTTATTGAGTTTGAATAATGAAAACTTTATGAGCTCTGGGAGAATGAGAAATCCATTAAAATTATTGTCAACATGCTGCCTCCCACAACTGCCATTTTATAGTTTCTTTTTGTTATCGTTTTAAATTAAATATGCTTTAGCCTAACGTCCCATTAGAGGGTGGTGATTTTTTGTTTGTTATGCTTTGAAAACTTTGAGTAAACTTGTACTTATAAGAACTTAGTTTAAATTGGACTATTGTTCTTATTGCAAGGGGAAAAGGTATTTGTAAACTTTAACAAAATTCATTTTCTAAATTATAAAGAATTTAATACGAAAAAGGATTGACAAATTGGATGGTGCTTTTGGTGTACATGGAACCTAGGTATCAATATTAAATAAAATGAATGAATGTGTTGCTTACGTATACTTCATGTTATGATTCAAGGATTGTATTAAATCGTTTGACATTGAATTTGAGTGGTGTTTTTATTTTTTAAATACATAAATGAGGGGACGAGGTGTAAAAATGTCAAAAGCAGCTCCAGGTGTCTGGTTGGGTTATCCCTTTCAGTTGAATAATTTTTCAAAGACAGCAATGACTAAATGGGGTTTTTGTTCCCTTGTTATGATTAAACACAGTTAAGACGTTAGAAAAATTTTGAATGACGTTGACATACTGAAGCACATTAGATTTGAAGCCTTAAATATCAAAATAGATGGAATAGATAGATTGAATGTACTTGATAGTACAAAAGGTTAGGCTGGGTTAGGTTAGAAGTTTTGCACACAGCACGGAGGCCGTTGTATACACGGGGGCCTCTTGGTCCATTGTGATCCCCTTACAAAATAAAATCAGAGATGTCCCTAACTACTGGTTCAGATAGACTGGTTTGCTTAAAAACCAGCCCGTACTTTCTACGAATTTCCTCATATTGCCATTGAGATCTGCGCTAGATCATCCAGTTCTCCAACAAACCTGTTTCCAAAATAACGGAGACAATGATTTGTATGAAATCAGATACGAATACACCCATTCTAGTGGCCATTGTGCCAATGGCGCAGTGACCCGTTAGTACACCTATCAAGATTCTAATATTCTTTTTAGTCAGCGATAAAATGTACCGAGTTTTCTTTTCATAAATTCTAGACCATAAACTTCTAAAGATAACGCAGCCGTTCGTGGTCATCCAGGAGTTATTCATTTGCTCTTTTGTTTTAGGTATATTTTCCTTTTAATCATGTCGATGGGGATATCTAGTCCCTTATGTAATTGATTACTACTGTTTCCATTTGATACTGACCCTTTCCTTGCTAGTTCATCTTCTATATCATTCCCTTCTATATTGCTACGCCCAGAAACCCAGCAGGGTTTGACTAGGTTAGTTTTGAAAATATTGTTCAGAATGCCTCGGCACTATGCTACCATCTTGGATCTTATAGTCTCACTGGCTGTTGCTTTGATAACAGCTTGGCTTGGATCTTCGAGAAGCACAGTTTTTTCTTGTGTACCATTTCTGCCGTTTTTTCAATAGCGAACCTCAGCCTGAAAGACACTACATGCATCTGGAAGCTTAAATGATTCTGATTCTGAAAGCTACAATGTACCTGAATATCATAGGTTACATCTAGCTTTAACAACAACTAATCTTAAGGCCAAAAAACATCAATATTTGTATTTTGTTTGGGTTTGTGATTTTATTATTTTTTAAAAACTAAAATGTACAGATTTCAAAAATTCTTTTTGCAGGCTTAAAAGTTATTCTCAAATGAAGGCTTAGGTGTTAAAATTTTGTAAGCAGGTTTGATTGTGGTTTGAAATGGGCAAACAACAAAAAGGTACCCGATTTGATTTTTTTTTTGTGTTATTAAGTAATAAAGCGAGTGTTTTTTTCAGACGTGTGGTTTTCAATCTGGCAATCCTTTTTTTGCAGTTGGCCTTTTTGACAGCTGTCACTTGATTTATGCTTAGTTTTGTTTGCCATTTCATAATGAATAGACTTACTTCTGAACAACCTTTGCAAATCGTTCAAATTTACTACAGTAAAATAGTGGTTGGGTTCGTGCGTCGCATGGCGAAACAATTAACTGATTGAAGGAACTTTTGGTGAGGCACCGAATGTTCTCTTCTAAAGCGTCAATCTTCTCGGGCTTATCTGTACAGAGAAGTGACTTCACATAGCCCCACAAACAATAACCCCACAACGCGAGATAATGCGCTTACCAAAAGTTTCTTTCAATAGTTTTAATTGATTGTTTCGCAATGAGTAAAACCATTATTCTGGTAATAAGTTTACACGATTTGCAAATTTTGTTCAGGAGTAAGTCCATTCATTTTTAAATGGCAAACCAAACTGAGCATAAATCAAGTGACAGCTGTCAAAAAGACCAACTCCGGAAAAAGTATTGCCAGATTGAAAAACACACGTCTTAAAAAAACATCCTATGCAACCAAAAAGCTAGCAAATGAATGGTTTTGTTCAGTTTGGAACACTCCTAAATAGTCTTAAAGAATGTAGAATACCTATTCAAACTTTCAAAACTCTTCTTTAGTTTTGTATGTTGTCACTATTATTAAAAATAAAAAGTAACAAACTCATTAAAAGTCAGATATCTCAGTATAAAAAAAGATGTTACCCCAACCAAATAAAGTTAAGTAAACCTGAACAAACATGTTATCTGATAAATACAATTGACTGACTCAACACACAATTTCCGAGAAAATGAGATTCTTTTTTAAAACTAAAAAGAAAAAAAAATTATTTTATCTTGTCATTTTGTTTCAGTTGATCAATAATAACATGCAACAGCGTAAAGTCGTCATAAACTTAAAGTTGAAAACTTCGTAAATCTGTCAAATGTTTCATACAAATTGTGACTTAAATTACGAAGTTTAAAACTTTACAACATTTACTATGAGTTTACGCTGTTGTATGAATACCCTTAATATCTTAGAAATATATTTTCAAAAAATTCCAAAAACTAGAAAAATAAAGCTTTTTTGTTTCATTTTAATACGACCAATTTATTATCACAGAGAAATATCTTGTTCCATTAATTTTGTAGAGTAGTGTATAGTTTTTGAAAGGCACCTGAGGTACTAATCCATACAAATACTAATTTAATGAATACAGCACTGAAGAGTTGGTTAGTGATTTTTAATGAAGGATTTGACTTTGTAACAAATGGTGCACTAGGGCGTATGCGTACTTTTATTTTGAGTGGGTTTGCTTTTTTTTGCTTTAAATTTTCTCTCTGCATTTTACTTTGCTTTCACAAATCCTTTTTTTGTTACTTGTATTAGCCTAATGGATTGTAAATATACGTATGTGATACTATACGATTTTTATCATCACATCCCAGTAGGGGCCAGGCAGACTTTAAAGTTGAATTAGAATACATATTTGTTTATTTTTTGTCATGTTGAAATGTTTTTTTCCAGCAACACCAATCAAGATTTCCGTCATTCAAAATATTATTTTGATATTTTTCCCATTTCAATAAAGAAGACAATATTTCGTGTGGTTTTCTCATATTTTAGGACTTCAGAACTTATCACACTTCTTCAAATTTTGTTAATTTAGCTTGATTGAAATTGAATTGAAATTAAAATTTTAAAATTATTAGGGTGGTCGTCAGATTTTTATTTTCATCCCCCATAGTCACTGTTAGGGTTAATTTAATTTCCTTTTTTTGCCATGATTCGAGGTGATTCGCGTGACATATGCCAAAAATTCAGAACATAAAGGTTGGAATTAGATAAGAAAAAACCCCACAGGATGGTGGTTGCCTTCTCTTGAGCAGGAGGGCAGTTTTATAAAAAAAAAATAACAGTGAATAGAAAAAAATTAGCTGAAAAGCAACGGTAATATTTACAGTATTGTTTAGCAACTTTTTGGAAAGCGAAAAATCCATTCTTTATGGTTTACTTTCAAGTTTAATTTTTTTAAGAATAGTTTTGACTCGAAATTTCTTCAACTCAACCTTTAGAAGAAAAAAAAGATTTTTTCATTTGAAAATAATTTTCCCTAAACCTATTTATTAAAAGAACTTAATATAAAAAAAAATAAAAATGGAGTGGCAAGCTTTCCAAAAAGCTATAAAACAATACTGTGAGTACCTATTGTTGTTATTTTAATTTCTATTTAATGTAATTTTTCTTCCTGTTCTAGTAGGGGGAAAATATTATGAGATTTATAATTCTTATCTACTTCAAACCTATGCACATGCTCTGAATTTTTTGGCAGATTTTACGCGGATCACCAACAAAAATATTGTCAGTACAAGGCTTAGGTATGGGAAAGCTTTTTCCAAACAGTGGTGCCTGTGTTTACATCACAACACTTTTAAGAAAAAAAAATCTGACACTGATAAAGATATTTACTCACTGAATAACATTTTTTTGTTTTTGTAATTTTTTTAAATAATTTGTACGCTCCAACACGACCACCTGATCGTCGTACATATATTCGCTTTAGTTTCTACCTGGAAATTAAAAAAAAGCATTGCAACAGAGTTGCCTGTGCCAAGTGGAAACGATACAATAGAGCTTTTTCAGTGTTTATTATCAGAGAACTTTCGATTTTGAAGCTTCTCAGAACAAAAGTTATAAAGGTGCTGTTGATTTGATTGTCCTTTTTATATATTTTTATATTTCTGAATGAGCCGTTAAAATGCAGTTAAAATTTATTGAAATTTAATCCTTTAGAAGAAAAAAGTCACTTGCATAAAGTTTTGAAAAATCTATAGTGTGGTGTGGTGGGAAATGATGAACAGATTTTATTAAATGTGTTTTAAATCAGACGTTGCTAACCATATGCACATTGTTTTCCCATTGCAGCGTTAGACAATTAGCAAAAATGCTTGAAAGGTGGCCTAGGAACTAGGAACCAGGATCAGAGAGGCGTATGTCATTGTAAAGGTATTTTATGTTCTGCAATATTCATTGCAGCAGCTCGTTTCAAATCACTGTGTGAAAAAAGTTATTTGCTTACCAAGATTTTGTTTTGGTGCGTTTCAGAATGGGAAAAATTAATCGAAACCGGTCTAACCAATACCAATAAGATGAACATATATCATTGCAAAAGTATTTTTATGAATGATAATATTTAACACAAAAACTAATTTAAAATCTTATTTAAAAAGGAAAAAGTTATTTGCTGTTTTAGTGAATTTTAGTACACAAACAAATGTATGGGTAATAAATCCATCCAAGATGATGTTTTTTTAATAAAGACCCTAATATACCTACAGAACTGTGAAATAAGAAAATTTTGAAAAATTTTTTTAAATTTAAAATTGAAATGTTTCCATAAGAAGAAAGTTTTTCATGACCATGTTTAAGTTTCACATATTCTTAAATCTATATGAAATTATAGCTTTAAAAGCTGCACTGCACAGTATTACATAAAAATAAAACTAACGACGGTATTAAGTATTACCCGATGAGAAAAGTTATTCATTAATGATAGCAAAATAAATTATAAATAAAATTTATCATTAATCAAGTTGTTCTGAGTGTACAACGATTTTCTTTTTCCTTCGAGCACATCAATTCCCATTCGGCCTGAAGATGTTAACAACAAAAATAACAACAATAACAAAATAAACACTCATCATAAGTTATAGATACCATTTAAGTATGGTTTTAGCTCCAAGGATAATCTGTTTGATTTACCCACACTCATTCCATATTCGAAAGATACTTTCACTGAATGAATGAATGATGTACGATGAAGCTTTTACAAACATATACTTTTGTATGTATTTTTACTCCTTGTCTCCTGCTCCAGGAAGTCATTTTGTGTAGCTTCTTAACAAAAACAAAAAAAAAAACAGACCCTTAATGGGATATTAAAGTACAATTAAAAATAAAGTAGCTGTTTGTACACCAACATACTCATATTATATTTCTGAACTTGAATACAAAATGAATATACGACTAAGTCGCATTGTCTTGCTTGTATGTTGAATTTGGAAATGGCAGTAAATAATTTGACAATGAGGATTAAACTTCAGAGCCCCCAATTTTTGTACTTCTTTTACCAAATAAACATTCTGGTAATTTAAGGTTTTCTTGTTTGCTTTGTAAATTTGCAACACTCATGCATTAATGAAAAGTGACAGTTTTATGGTAAATTAATCGATATTTAAAAATATTCTCGAGATGTTTTATCATATATACAATAATTTTATAGTTAGAACAACAAACTTATAATACAACAGAGATACGAAAATGAATATATATCGATTAGAATTTTCTACGAATCCATAACTTGGTCTTTAGTTATTTTTGATTGTACATATACGCGTATCTATGTTTAACATAAGTGAAAACAGACATTAATATAGGCATTAAAAGAATTCTTTGAGCTTTCCAAACAGAGCATTGTGCTAAGTGATGTTGCAAATTATCGATATGGTTTATTGTTGTTTTTAATGGGGAAAGCTAACACACCACGGTGGCACCACTGTCATAATAAAACAAGATAAATAAAAGACACAAGGTCACTTAAGAAACATTAATATAAGTTAATCGCAAATATAAGTCATATAATATAATGTGCTTGTACATATTAAAGGGAAGTTATTTTAAGCCCATCAAGTCCTTGTATTCTAAAAGGACTTGTTTTTACAATCTATAATAACTAACGTATCGAAATATAAGTATATTTATATGTTTTCTTTTTATTATTCCAAGGTGGAAATAAGTAAATAATAGTAGCTAAATAAAATCAACAAGAAAATAAATTTTAAAGAAAAAACTTTAATAATTCCGGTACATTTCGTATGGGGCAAACCTCATACGGACAAAACCTACCAGTGTGCGGTTTCGCCCCAAATATTTTGTTCTTAATAGAATTGTTTATTTACCACTTCTGTGAAGTTAACAGAACAATTTTAAGCTAAACCAATGGGACTACAGCAGGAATTTGCTGTTTTTTTGCAGTTTTAATGCATTTCTATTCCGGATTTTGCAGTTCACCAAATAGTGGGTGTAACCTACTGCACTGTTTACTTCACTGTAAAGTTAGCAGAATAGTCCTTTTCTAAATACTGAAGCGAGCTAGGAAGTTGCGTTCCAAATTTGCAGTTTTGTATGCACTTCAAGAAAAAACTCTGTTTCTTTGACTTCAAAATTTGATAAAATAAAACTAAAAATCAATTTTGCGCTTTCCTGTAAAGTAGGCAGTACATGTCCTTTTTTCAGCAAATGAGTAAGCTAGGAAACTGCATTTGTGTTCCAAACTAGCAGTTTTGTGTGTACTTCAAGAAAAATCTCAGTCTAAATTTTGAAGTCAAAAATTCACAAAAAAAAATCGAAAATTCATTTTGCCTTGTTAACTTCACTGCAGACTAGTCTTTTCTTTAGTAACGGAGCAAGCTAGAAAATTGCAGTTAGTCCTAAATTTGCAGTTTTTCATGCACTTCAAGAAATAACTCAGCTCAAATTTTGAAGTCCAAATTTGACAAAAAAATCAATTTTGTGAAGCTATAATAGTGAACAATTGATTTTTCGATTTTTGTCAATTTTGATCCTCAAAATCTGAACAGAGTTTTTTTCTTCAAGTACGTACAAAAGCCGCAAATTTGGTACACAACTGCAACTTCCTAGCTCAATCGTCTGCTGAAAAATGTACATGTACTGCTATCTTCACAGTGAAGTCCGCATAAGGATATGAAAACTTAACTTTGGTGACAAATTTTATTCAATAATCATTTAAAACCAAATCCTGGTCATAATTTGTGTTGCTTCAATTTTACTCCATCAAGATATTTGATGTTGAACCTTATGACTTTTTACAAACAGTTTTTTTGTTCATAAACAAAATTGGATCTTTTTTAAATATATTTTGCTGTGATTTCGTTTACGTGAATATCCTAATTCTATTCCAACTTTTAAGCAGCGGCGTAAATCCGGGGGGGCAGAAGGGGCATTTTCCTCCAGACGACACAAATAAAAATGAAACAATCACTGAGAACTCCCTGACAGCATAAGCCATGAAAATTAATAATTTATCAATCAGATCAACGCTTATCTTGCTGAGATAAAAAACATGGTCTCATAGGTGTTTGAGATTTGTACTACACTAAAACCACCTCCACTTTCCGATTGCACCAAAGTTGAAACTTATCTAGGAATTTATTTTCCGAGGTACTGCCTCTTGCGAGGGACTGACAAATCCTCCAAGAGTATACTTGTCATGAATAAGTGCTTCTCATCTAGCCGTTCGGACTCGGCAAAAAATTGTAGGTCCCCTCCATTCCTGCCAACAACACGCACACAGGAATGGTTGAGAGTTGTTAGTCACTAGGCCCTGGTTCTCCATGAGCTGTTGCGCCACAAAATTTATTTTTTTAATTTTTTTTTTTTATACTCACCGCACCAAGTTGGAAGGTTTTGTTCTTCGCAGACAGCGTACTAAATTCGACTTGTCAAGAATGTCAATAATCGTTGAATCGCGTGTTCTAATAGCCGATTGAAAGGAGGAACGTGATTTTTCAGGAGGAAAAAGAGAGAGCATGCGAAGCGGGTGGTCGAGTCTATTGACGACTGTTGTGGTAGGGGGGACGTTCGAAAGTTCTACCGAAAGGTTGGGGGAATATACCCAGGGTTAAAAAGCCAGTACTGAAGCCTGCCGGGACGAGAGTGGAAATATGGTGGTAGACACACAGTCGGTACTGAGGATCTGGAAACAACACTTTTCTAGACTGTTAAATGGCGATGAATGCCAAAATTTCACTGTGAGGCAGAATAATCCATTTAACCTGGACGACGATGGTCGAAATTTCTGTCCACCCGACCTAATTTAAGTGCGTTTAGCTATAGCTAAGCTTGAAGCATACAAGGCTGCTGGTACAGATGGCCTGACAGCTAAGCAATTCAAAGCAGGGTGAGATGACTTGGTAGGGAGTATACACCAATTTATGTCCAAAATTTGGTCGGAAGAAAGTATGCCCGATGAATGGAACCTTGGTATAGTGTGCCCCATCCACAAGAAAGGATATGATCTGAATTGTTCCAACTACATAAGTATAAGTCTCCTCAAAGTAGCATACAAAATCATGTCGTCTGTACTGTGTAATTGCTTTAAACCATTTGTCAACGATAAGGTCAGCCCCTATAAGTGTGGTTTTAGGCCCGGCAAGTCAACCGTTGATCAAATATTCACACTCCGACAGATTTTGGAAAACAAACCCAGGAGTTTCAAATCGATACACACCATCTCTTTATCGATTTCAAAGTCGCGTATGATAGCGTAAACAGAGACGAGCTGTACAGAGCCATGTCGCATCTTGGCATCCTTGCTAAGCTTGTACGCCTGTGCAGCATGACGTTGGAGAAATCTCGCTGCTCCGTCCAAGTCGGTAAGAACACCACTGAACCCTTTGATGTCGAGAATGGTTTGAGGTAAGGCGATGCATAATCATGCAACTTCTTCAACATCGTACCTGAAGCAATTGTACGAAACTCGCAAGTCAACAACAAAGGTACAATTTTTCAAAAGTCTGTTCAGCTACTTACGTACGCAGATGATATTGACATCATGGGGAGAAGGAAGCGCGCTTTTGCCAGTGCGTTAGCAAGTATTGAATCGGAGGCGGCGAAATTGGGTTTGGCTGTTAATGAGGACATAACAAAGTATGTTATCATCAACATCGTCGACTCGGGCAAAACGTCGCGACGAACGACGTCGAAGTCGTCAAGGACTTTGTCTACCTGGGCTCCACTATTTCATCGCAAAATGACATCAATGCAAATATCAAACGAAGAATTACTCTAGCCAACCGCTATTTCTTCGGGCTAAGAAGGCATTTGAGTAGTAAAGCCCTCTCTCAAAGAACCAAGGAGACTTTATATAAGACCCTAATCATCCTGGTCCTGCTGTATGGGGCTCTGCCCCATCTGCATGGACGTCAAAAATTGATGAGAATCTGCTTGGGTGCTTTGAAAGAAAAATTCTTCGGGTTATCTTCGGTCCAGTCTGAATCGATGGAATATGGAGGAGAAAATTTAACAACGGGCTCAACAGACTTTACAGCGACATCGGGCTGGTCAAAAAGCTGAAAATACACCGGCTGAGATGGCTGGGACACATGGAGCATATGGACACCTACGCACCAGCCCGACGAGTCTTCGAATCCACCGCTGATGGTCTATGCAGAAGAGGAAAATCCCACCTAAGGTGGCGCACACAAGTGGAGAGCGACCTCAACCAACTTGGAGTGCGTTACTGGAGGCAGTTAGCTAGGGACCGGGCTGGCTGGAGGGGTTTGTTTGGTTGAGGCCATAGTCCATCCTGGACTGTGAGCGCCATCTAAAGTAAAGTAAATAAGAAGACATTATAATTTATTTTATTGTTCCTTTCTTTTTAAGAATTTGCGTTCGTCTGTTTTTCTGTCATTATTTGTTTTCTTTTCTCTTTTTAAACTAGTCTTTACCCGCAACAGCAGCATTGTGTTCTGTGCGGATAAAATTCAAAATTGTGAAATTACTTTCAAGTATTAAAACATTTCTTGTCTCTCTAAATAAAAGTTATTGAAAAATCTAATAATTTTTTCAGTTTTGTGCAACATAATTTAATTTTGTTTTTACTTGCATATTAAACTCCAGATTTCAATCCAATCTAACACATCGATTATAGAAGACGAAAAAAAAATTGCCTGGCATTTTTGTTTGCATATTTATCCTTATAGCCTTAGTGTGCTTGACTGATTATCGTTAAACATGGTAGAAAATGGCTTTGGTCCACCTCCCCATCCCCATCAATTTGTTCACTTTTTTATAACTAAAATAACGGTACTATGTAGCAATACAATTTTTAACTGTTTTCATACAAGACTTATTTTCCTCAAGTTTTCTTTAAAAAAATTATATGCAATCAATCAATTAAAATTTTCTATAAGAAACTATTTTTTGGATTAAAAAAAAAGTTGTGTACAAAGTACGATGATCTCAGCAGCCAAAAATCCACTTTCTTGTCGAATTTGCACGGTTGAACACATTTTCTAGCTAAAGAACCAAATTGACGATGGTACTTACAGAAGGGATGTTGTTTGTCTGGTCTCGAACTTCATTTGGATCGGCTTCTGATGATTTCGTCTTGAAAAATTCGTTTTCAGCTGGTTGATTTGTTGTTTAGAAAGCAGCAATTTTGGTCTTCAAATACATGATCTCTGAACTCGAGGGTATTTATGTTGATGGGGGAGAACTATTATTCACTTGGGAAATATAATTTCGACCAATGACTTCAACATTGTATCTACATACATACAATCAAACACGCTTGTCGAGCTAGAATTCAGATACCGAGACTACTGCACGAATATTTTCAGGTAGCCTTTCCAGCCATAGTGTCTTCAAAACATCGTCTGTTATAGAGTTTCCGGTCAAATCACAACTAGTAACAACCAAATCACAACAGTAGCAACTGAGAAGATTTATCGTCACCTAGTTCGATTTCTTTGAACAATTTCGAAAGCCTGCGGTGATCCGAAAGCATGAATTCTCTTAGCATAATCCTTCACTGTTTTGTATTTGTCTTCAGAAGGTGGATTACGAATGATGTGAGAAATCACTTGTAAATATTTTGGATCGAGTGTTGCAATGACGTAATCAAACATCGTTTGGTCATGTTTGATTCCAGAATTCCGAAACTGAGCTTCCATTTGTAGAAAGTATAGGTCGGGTTCTTCCTTCACGAATTCCACTGGTTTGATAGCAACACAGTGAACTTCGTTTCGGTTATGGTCTTGGTCCATGCTGCTTCCCAGATTGGTTCTGATTGGCAGCTTCTTATATTTGCTGGCATTATTCTCTAGAAGAAACGTTAAAATGGAATTTTTTGAGATTGACTTCTTTTCGGGGTCACCAATGTGGGTTTTGTATTGTACGATGATCTTACCTATAATCAGCAATTAAAATTTCAATTAGAAGAGGCTGATTGAAAGATTGATGCTCATAGTCAATCTAAAAAAAAAATAATTATGCAAACCAAATTGAAAAACTTTATTAAATTTATTAAAAAGACAACGAAGTTAATAAATTTAAAACTAGAAACTGAATGAATGAATATTAAAATTAAATTAATTTTCTTATAAACAAATATTGCTTTGATTTATATTACTTTAAAATGAAAAGTAGAAAATTGCTAAGTATAAAATTTCAAATCGGAATATGAAACAAATAAATAATAATAAATGAAATGAATTAAATTATGGGTTATAAAATGTTAAAAGTCACCGCAAAGTTCCAATTTTTTTTTTTTTTTTTTTTTTTGAAAACTTAATATTTGGTAAACGCCAGAAGATTCTTTATTAATTTTTAACATTATTTAGTATATTTTAAACAAACATTTTAATTTCATACAAATAAAGAAATACCTACTATACAAAAGTAAGAAAACCATTAAGGAAAATCTTATTTTATCAGAACCATGATTTTTCAAGAGGGTTTTAAATGTGCACAAAAAACATAATTTCATATTCGATCAAAAATTCCGACGACATTATATTGTTCACCTCCAACTATTAAAGAAGTTATTGTAGTGAAATTAAATTTTAATTTTAATGCTTTTTTCATTTATATCCCATAATTTTCTTGTCTTTATGTACAGTTTATAGCATTCTTAACCTATTGAATATAACAGAACTCAGGTACTATTAAGAAATAGTATTTTAAAAAAACCTATTACCAGTTTGCTACAAAATTAATTAACTTATATTTGCTTTTGTATATTTTTAATAAAAACCAAAGGCGACCTGGCAATGTCTCGTATGCATATTTTAATATCCATTCAATACGAAACTCAACCCATTTCAGAATTATAAGTTCATTAAAAAGTCATTTTTATGGACACAACATTACTGTCGTTTATTTGATAGTTCATTAAAAATTATTGCATTTCGCTAAAACAATTTAAAAATAAGTAGAACTAATAGTATTTAGGTATAGTTAACAACAACTGTATATGTACCTCATACAACTTGCGTGATTTGGTAACATTAATCCTAAATGAAAACATACCAAGTTCATCTGAAAAAAACACAAAACAATGTGTTATGTACTTATGTACTGAACCACATCTTAATTGTTCTATATATGTTTCCTAATATTAATTAATTTAAGTCCTCCACAAACATACAGTCACGCACTTCAAATGATGAGTGATAGCATGTCTACATGTCAAAGCAAGGCCGCAGTCAGAAAAATATTTCAAAAGGGATACAATGATCTCAAAATTCATACATATTTAACTCAGACCTGTAAGCTTTCAAGTACAAGTAAGTACCGGTCAAGTACCCAGTACCTTGTACTTGTACTTTTACTTGAAAAAAAACAAGTAAAATGTACGTGATTCTTAAAAAACACCAGTTACAAGTATATTTTTAAGTACCTTGCAATTACAATTACATTTTAAGTACAAGTCAATTTCAAGTACTTTTAAGTACAATTATTTGTCTCGGGGTCATTTTGCTAAAGTCTCGCCATGGTCATCATTATTCATGAGCTAAAACAGACTACTCAACGAATTGTACTTAAAATTTACTTGAAATTGACTTGTACTTGAAAAGTACTTGAAATTGTACTTGAAATGCACTTGTACTTGAAAAGTACTTGAATATTTACTGGACAGTATTTGCAGTACCAAGTTCATGTTCTTCAAACAAAGTTCTTGAAAAAGTACCTTACTTGGTGTTTTTCAAGTACCAAGTGCATTGTACTTATTTTTTCTAGTACAAGTACAAATACAAGATGTTGGGTACTTAAAAAGTACTCAAGTACAAATGTACTTAAGTACTTTACAGCTCTGGTGCCAAATGTACTGAGCTAAAATATCAATACCTCATGATGGCATCTGGTTCCCCTTGCTTTTATCAAGTAGTATTTGAATCTCTTCTATGGTCAAAAAGAATTTTATTTTATAAAATTTTAAATTTTTTGTTGTCCTTTTCTTTTTTGTGTTTGATTTATTAGGTTTTAAAGAATTTAATTTGGTTTCATCAACTTTAGTTGGCTTTAAATAATGAATAAGCAAAACATAAAGTTTTATAGCAATTAATTATCATCCGACTGATTCTCAAAACTTAATGGAGCAACACAAATAACCGAGGTTAATTAATTAATAAAGCATATTAAATCTGAACCTATTGATTTAGTTTTTTTTCCAAATAAGTTTGGAGGTAATTTTCACTGATAGTCCCCTTCCCTCTCTACACGGTCCTGTTTAATAAAAACATAATAAAAATGCTCATACTCATGTCATAACACAGACAATTTTATTGCTATCCTTATCAAATAACAAACTATTTTCTATGTTATTTTCAGATTTATTTCGGTTGTTCAAGTATAATTCTGCTACAGTACCTCCGAGAGGAACAACAATATCTGTCGGGTAAGATAGCAAAACCAACTGGAGAAAGTCTTCTGGAAAGAGGGGATGTATCACCAAGTAAGTTTTGGTTGTTTTTTTTTTTTTTGTATGTTTCTTGTATTTTTGTATGTTAATTAAGAATACAAAGTTTCAAAACATTAAAAAAGGTCTTCTACGTGTGTAGTACTTTCATTTTTCTCAAATTAACTTACTAAAACAGAAAAGGGCTCCAAGTCAAAAGGAACATGTTATGTATTTTAATGGCTATGAGCTTTGAAGGTGAATTCTATTCATAGTTTTAAATTCAATTTTAACATAAATTACTATACAAAGTTCAGAAAATTTAAATGTTTGTCACGAAGTTTATATTCTTTTTCTTACTCTATGATTTTTGCGTTGGTAACACGTGTCAACGAAGTTGAACTTTTTAATTTTTTCTAGAATAAGACTAGGTAGGTATGTATACCTTTCCTATACTTTTTGAAGTCTCGTGATGCCCTTAACTAAAATCAAACCTCAAAAATCATATAATAGAGCCAGTAGAGCAAGAGCCACCAGCAATCTTTTGGAGTGAATGTAAAGCCAAAACATGAAATTTAGGAAAATGGTGCTCTGTCATTTTTCCTTAGTCTCTTTTGGCAGTAATTTTAACAATCCTATTTCAAATTAAGGGGCACGATATTTTTGATTTTAAAAAATTTAAGATCAGAAGACTCCAAAAAAAATTGATAAGGTTTGCTTCAAAATCTCACATCTTAACTTTTACTCTTTGGATCGTTAAAATCAAGGTCTATGAACTTAAGGATAATCACAGAGCATCATATTTTCCATCTTCAATTAGTGAATTAAACAAGTTGTATCCTCCCTGACACAAGCATTGGAAGCACTATTTTCCACCCCACGACCTCCAAAATTTCAGTTCCAAACTTTTGGAAAATTTCAGTTCCAAACTTTTGGAAAGAAAATGATTTAATGAAAGTTTCAATGAAGTCTCAATGAAATCCTGCTCCACCCCAAAATTTTTCAGCTGAAATATCAGTTGTCGAATAGGTGAGAACATAGCATTATATTAGGTTAAGCAAGGTGGAAATTATGAATCAAGTAAACTTGTTATCTGCTCGCTAAACCATTTGGATCTACTACAGTACTAATTTTATTTGCGTATGAAATTATATTGTAGTAGAAATCTCTCAAATTGAGTTACTGTCTTTGGGTGGGAACAAGAATTGTTTCCTTTTTTAAAATTAAAATTCAATTATTCTGTCAAAAACATTAATTAGAATTTGCTAAAAAGCCCTTATTAAAGATCTTTTCAAAGTGGATTTTCCGACAAATTTTCATTACAATGGCCTTTTGTCAAAAAAAGAGAAATCTATTACGTTTAGACGTCATTAACATCCTTATGTAGCAAACATTCAACCTCAAAACGCGTTTAGCTTATAATGGCTATATTCAACGGCTCATAACTTTTTTGAATAGTATTTTCGTGTTAAGAGACATTGTATCTTTAGTATTTTTAAAAATGTTTTGCTTATTTTTTTAAATAAAATTACCTCGCTATTATCTACCTTATGATTTATCGTAGAAAAAATGCTGTTTGGTGTCTTCATTATTTTTGTCTGCTTATGTGTCATTAAAAAACGAGATCCATACTGTGGCTATTTTCAAAAACGTCATCTGCGTCAATAATGTTTTTGAAGATCGTTCTTAAACGCAAACTGACAAATTTTTCTGTTCGAAAGCGCAAATAAAAATTTTAATGCATTATGCTCTATAACACGATGACTAATGGTTCATGACTTTTTTTTCGAAATTCAATGAGTGTGCACGAGAAAAAACATCTTACTATCGCACTCCTCTAATTTTGAAAAAAGGCATGACTCATAAGTCGTCGTGTAATAGGGCACATTAGCATTGTGTTCGATATTGCAGCTAGTAAGCAAAAGTCACATGTTCGAAAATATCGTCTACGGCGCAGCTGAGCATTAAAAAAATCAAGTTGACAAACAAAATAGTGAAAAGCTAGAGAACGTGTTCATTTACATCAAATGCGTCTGCAAGTTAATTGACTGACATTGATCAAACCCATTTTGTGCAAGCAGGACGATTGTCTTTTTGACGATCGCAGTATTTGCGTCAAAAAAACGACGACCATTTGACTATAAAATTGACTTTGGTTTGACGTTTTTGAACACGTCCTGTCTATGTTGGCACTCCAAAGGCAACTCAAATTATTTATTTTATAAAAATGGCACGAGGCTCTAAAAAGGTTCACCATCCCTGGCTTAAGCCATCAAGGCAGTACACAGTCCTAAGGTAGAACTAGAATAGCCGGAAGCCAGCGAACGTAGTCGTACGAAACCGAGCGCAAACAAGAAATTCATACGACGCACACACAATTGCGTAGTGGTACTCTTGGTTTAGTTAAGAGAGAGCTCTCGCTGACCGCTCTTTCGTAAGTGAACGTTTACAAAATAAGAATGGTGGAAGCAATCTAAAAAGAATTTGGCGCTTGGTGTATAGTAATATTTTCTGTTTGATGTATGAGTGAAGTTAAATCTTGAATTTTTTTTAAAATTAATTTTCGTGTCCTTGGAAAATAAATAATTAAAAGCATGTCACTCTGTGCTGTGAATAAGTAGAAGAAAATTAACATTGAACAAACAATTACTTACTTTTTTTCACTTTCTACCACTTGTGCATTATGGGTCAGTTGTGAAATTGACGTTTCGGAAGCTAATTTTCAGTCGATTTTGACATAAGCTTCCGACAGCTACCGCCTATTCTAGTTCTACCTTTATATGTTTTTAACCACAATAGCGAAACAGAGCAAACTGTTTCGTTCAATTTCGGTAAATTTCGCCAAATTAAGAGAGAGCCAATGAAATGTGGCTCTCAACTTAAGCAAATTTGAGAAATGCTGCTTAACCTGCTGAACAGAATAGAGACGGAGCTGCAACTAAAATAACTGTAAAAATGTTGACAAGACACGCAGCTGGACAAGTTGGAAAACTTTTAACTTTATAGGGTTTTCACACCAAACCCCAAAACCGGTTTTCGGCGAAAACTTTTCAAAAACTCGAAAACCATTCACACCGAACATTACACGTTTTCGTTTGACATTTCAGTTTTTCATTAACCAACTCACAATTTTCTTTTCTTTTTGTTGTTTTCTTCCATTTTATGAAAGCAAAATGGTGATTATTTATATTAATTTGATTCATGAGAACAATTTTAATTACCACGGGCAAAATATTATCAGTTCTAAATAAATTAAATAATTTTGAGATTGGAATTTTATATTTGATATGACAGAACTTCGTCAGCTGTTTTTTTTTTTTTTTTTTTTTTGAAAGCATTCAATCAGTTTCTTTTTTGACATTTTATTAGGCACTGAACTTTTTAAAAGGTACGTTTGTTTTGTTCGTTTTTTATAAAACTTGTGTTTTCGATTAGGTTTTTCTCCAAAACTGATATTTTCGCGAAAACCGCGTTTTAGATTCAGTGTGAAAAGGCTGTTAGCATGCAGCTTTTTTGAAGTTTCCAAATTGTGAACGCAACTAATTGCTTACATGGGGGTTGAAGACCTTTTCAAACTCTTTAATCTCTTATAAAGACTTAAGGTAATTTTAGCTTCTATTTTATCATTATCTATGTTTAATTTTGTTTTTAATTTTATTTTTGTGTTGAATTAAGTTTTCAAAGCTGATTTGAAATGACAAAAATGTCAGAAAGCTGTACAGCATATTGTGGGCGAGTAATAAAGAAATCACGCACAGCATGTTTTGACAGCTATTCCAGTGGCAGCTGCAGTTCCAGTTGCAGCACTCTCTGGTCAAACAAAATAAACAGGAAAGATGAAAAAAATTAACAGCTTTTTGAATAACTTTATGAATTCAAACATGTATGCGTAGTTTTTTTGTTTAATTTTCAACACATTTGCC
The DNA here is from genome assembly GCA_946251815.1 of Dasysyrphus albostriatus. Taxonomy (NCBI): domain Eukaryota; kingdom Metazoa; phylum Arthropoda; class Insecta; order Diptera; family Syrphidae; genus Dasysyrphus; species Dasysyrphus albostriatus. Next base: position 100,972,302 of record OX276336.1, read on the forward strand.
TATGTATTTAGAAATGTGAACAAAACATAATGTTGAAATGTGGGAAGAAGGAAGAGGGGATTTTTTAAATTTCTGGTTATGTGCGAATAAGTCAATTATGGCCAAAGGTGGTAATTTTGCAAGCATAAGCTAATTTTCGTTGGTTTTTTGATACTAGCTTATGTTTGCTTCAGCCTATTATGGTTGGGCCTAATGACAGAGATCTTAAAGTCGAATATACCTCCAAATAACTGTTTTTAAATCAAAGTAAATTCAAGACTATTTCTTAGCATACTTTTGGGTGCTGGACTTTTGAAATATTATACCGCTTCGAAATGTTACCGTTAGAGAATAAACAAATTTTTGTTTGTTCTTTTTTGAGGTTATGTAAAAAAGCGAGGTAAATTTTTTTGTTAGTAATATACATAAGTAACTATTTTTAAAAATACTAATATTTTCTTAGGTTACTCTCCGAGCAATCCCATGTTATGATTTTCACATTAAGCCTTAAATACCTTATTAAGCATGTTTTTTTTTTAATTATTAAGGGTTATTAAGAACACTCAACCTTTCTATGAGACTAGAAGAGACCATTTAACAGCAAAATGTCTTTGTCAAAACTTACTAACGAGTAATTAACCATGGATAATAAAAACATAACTATTTAAGCTGTTTTGTATCTTTTTTCAGGTGGTGCTATACTAACTTGATGTCTAGTTATTAATTAAAGACCTGTTAACGACAAATTATTAAGCCCCTCCCCCCCCTCTTTTTTTTAAGATGGTGCTAAGCAAACTTTATATCATGCTAGTAAAGAACCAACAAATCATAGAAAATATTGCACGATTAAATTCAATTTTTCACAACTTATTAAATACTCTCTAACGGCAAATCATCATACCTTAAAACATAAAGCTTTTAACTCTTTTCGAGTTATGTTAAGTTAGCAAAGCACCCAAAAAAACACATAAAAACATTGAACTATAAATTCAAAGCTGTCACAACTAACTAATGGCAAATTATCCAACTATTCATTTATCGATTCCTAAGCTAACTTGACACTCATTATAAGAAGGTATGGATAGTAATGTTCATAAATGATAAGATGTTCTAAATTTGTATAGGGTGTTATACAACATTTCCACTTAACACTAATCTGAGATTTAATAAGATTTAACTCAAATCTTTTTCAAATCTTGAAGATTTACCATAAAAATTTATTTCGTAAATCTTGAAGATTAGAAATTAATCTTGTTAAATCTTCATAGGACAAATACTTACGCAAATCAAACTAACCTCTTCTAAAAAGGCACTGGAGGATTCATTCATGGCTGAATTCAGTCCTTAGCAAATGATACATTCCATTTTTTTCAACTTCATAAAAAAAAATTAAACACCATTTGCATTTTTAAAGGTGCTGTCAAAATATTTTTTTTTTAAATCTTTTTTTGTGATGGAAACACAAAATAGATTTATTAAATCTGAACTGAGATAAACTTAAGGTGGAAACATAGCATTACACAATAAAAATACAAAAATGTATGTACATACATACTTTTAACTTGCTGCTTAAACAGAGACATAGAAATGATTGAAACTGAGTTTAAAAAATAAACTAGTACGTTTATTAATTAATACTAATTTTATAGACAATAAATAATCTCACGTTGGTTCATCATCTTATAAATGGCAAAATAAAGTTTAGGTAATTTTTTGTGTTCAAAACCGTATTTGAAAAAATGACCTTCCTTTATTGTGAACTTCTGAAGTCCAAAGTTCTATCAAAATTTATATAAAAACAATTTTTGACATAAGTTTGGACTAAAACTCCCAAGAAATTCAAAGTAAAGGAACACACACATATATATATCTCCAAATTTGCATCAAAAAGGCATTTTTCTTCAAAAACTTTAAATAAATATCGGGTTTTTCAATAAGAGCGCTACAAAAGTTTTTTTTAAATAAAACAAAAACGGTTTTGGATATCAATGAAATTCTTTATTCCTGTGAAAGTACGTTTGATGCCATTATGTATGGAACTCAATTTCTTTTGCATGGCCACCACGGGCACGCTTGCAGAAATCCAAACGCTGAACCCTATTTTTGACGGTTTTCAAGCATAAATCGGCCGATACTGCTGCAATTTCACGTTCGATATTCGTACGAAGTTCATCAATCGTCGCTGGCTTGTTGGAATAGACCATAGACTCGACGTAACCCCACAGGAAATAGTCTAACGGCCTCAAATCGCACGACCATGCCGGCCAAGTAACTGGACCATTTCGTGAGATAACACGTTCTCCAAACTTGGTTTCCAATAAATTGATTGTGACATTCGCTGTGTGGCTTGTGGCGCCGTCCTGTTGGAACCACATGTCTTCCAAGTCCATATCAACCAATTGGGGCCAAAAATATTCGGTTATCATTGAACGGTAGTGATCCCCATTCACAGTAACGTGCCGGTCTTGATCATCACGGAAGAAGTACGGTCCAATCACGCCGCCTGCCCATAAACCACACCAAACCGTAATTTTTTCGGGATGCTATGATGACTCATTTTCGATGAAAATCCGAATCGTTTTCAAGTTGTTGCTCAGCCCAATTCACGAACATACGACACTTCTGGTGGTCAAGCGGCTTCAGTTCTTGCGTCAATTTAATCTTATAAGGATGTAGATCTTTTCGCAAAATTCGCCACAACGACGTCACAGAAATGCCCAACCCTTTAGAACGACTTGTGAGAGACACATTTGGGCTTTCTGCAACTGAAGCCTCAGCGGCAGCAATATTCTCGACACTACGGGCACTTCTTTGTCTCACTGGTACGGGAACATTTTGTACTGTGCCTGTGGATTCAAAATTTTCCACTAGACGCTCAATTGTTGATCTGGTATGACGATTATGACGACCATAAATTGGACGTAGCGCTTTAAACGTTGAGGCCACTGACTCCGAATTTCGGTAGTAAATTTTAATAATTTCGACTCGTTGTTGGCTCGTATGTCTTTCAATCATGAAATGGCAAACCTTACTGAAGAGAAATGTCAAAAGAGCGGCAAGAAATAGGGCGTCGTTTGCTGTCCCTGTCGCTCTACTTTTGTAGCGTCCCTGTTGAAAAACCCTATATTTACCTATAGATATAATAGAGATAGCTTTCATCAAAATTTGTATCAAAACTACTATCAGCTTAGCCGATTCCATTCCTGAATTTTGTTTAAGCCTTCATGTATACATATTGCTACTAGCTCTCGGTGTACCTGGTCAATGCTTCTCATTTAAATGCCCGGTTCTTCAAGTACCCTTGACGGGAAGCCTGTGGTATATTGAAATATTTGCTTCATCTCCAGTCCCAAACTGCCGACTCATGCTATCCTCATATTTGCTTTCGGAAAAGTCCCGTGGAGTATTGAGTTTTGTTGTCTTTTTGCTGATTTTTTTATTTTGGCATGTTGTTCATATGATTACCCAGATAAAAGCTTTGCATAATATTCTAAGTTACTCTTTGATCCCGCTTGGTTTCAGGGAATGCAAAGAGCCGGTATACCCCCCGGCTGCTAACCATTCACTTCACTTCACATTTAAAAGAGGCAAAACTTAGTTTCATTCAGTTCCCCAAAACGGAAGGTCAGATCAATCATTGAAACATAAGCCTTCACACAACTTCAAGGTTACTGCCATGCGAAGGTCCTGTTTACTAACAACACTCACAGACTCACACCACAAATAATTATAGAATATATACAGTTAACAATCGAATAAGTGAGGCTCGAAATAGTTAACTTTTGACAATAGTGAACACACAAAATTGTATATAAAAATGGATTTTCTATAAAAATGTCTCACAAGAATTTAACATTTAACACACGGGAATTGTTTTTGCTTTTTCTTTTAAAGCTAATTGAAAGCTTGGTTTAACGCTCAAATAAATGCAAAAATATTCAATTCACATTGAATAAGATTTGCATTTTGGGTCAAATTCATCTTAAGAAAGCCTTTCAAAACTCCCGCTCGAAAAAAGAAGTGAACAATAATCTCGAAAGAGTGAACCGGCCTGGTTTTTATTACTTCACTATGTCGAGCGTCTACCATAATTATTTGTGCTCACATACTGTTTGCTCGTGGAGGTCGCTACTAGGCCTCAGTGCCACACAAGCTGTCACGCCAGTAAATAATTTATTTATATTTTTATTCACTTGCATCTTCAATCCTTCCTTACAAGCAACTTCAATGCAAAATATGGAAATTATGAAGTGCTTGTCAAGCTCAAATCCTTGTAAAAAAGATTTTAATTTCGTTCCTGTTTCCAACAAAAGAAACTCTGTTGGTACATGCAGGTTAACTGATTGTGGTGCCTTTTAAGAATAATTACCACTTGAATGAAAGTTGCATAGGAATTATAATTATTTCTACAAGTGACACACTAAATTATGAGCAAGTGTGCTTATTAAAGCCAGCATACGCATCTGACAGTGACTAATCGCTAAAAAGAAAAAACAAGTGTGCAAAAGTGATGCCGGCTCTCACACAAAAAAAAGGGCAATATGAGTGACTAAATATATATTTGTTCTAATGTTATTTCCAAATCCTTTTGCTCTGCCCCAGCGATGGTCTCATGTTTAATGTTCTTCCTACGAAAACAGGACTCCTTGCAATTTCGTATTCGAATTCCAATTTCGAAAAACGTTGTGGATTTTTATCTGCTTCTATGCACATACACTTCATCGTTCGGTTTGGTCATCCTCCCAGTGTCTGTGGGCATCATAAATCAAGGGAGGTTTGTCTCACACCATGTCATTCCATTCGAATTGAGTTCTGGCCCTTAAACCGAAACTGTGTCCTGTGTGGCGAATTTGTACCACCAGAATGACATTATTGATATATGGCACCATCCACTATATAAGCAATATTTATTTGTTCTTTGCAGCCACTGTGATATTCAATATACTCTTCCTGGTATGCTCCCTGTGCTTAGTGCTGGCATCGGTGATGGTGGTCATTGGTCTATCGAAAGTATAACGAGCCGCAAGTAAATTTTGGTAGGTCCACTTTTGCCTAAATGTTCTTTGTTTGTGTTCTTTCAGGACCAGCGTCATCTACTATTGCCTTGGATATTCTTCATGTTTGCTGATATATTCATTGAATTCTCTCACCTCGTTTACCTAGTTAAGTTGCAGAGATTGGTATTCGAGCCCCTTGTTAGTGTCGTTTTAACGCTGGATTTTTTCATTATGTGTCTTAATGTAAGTATATACATATGTAGAGGTCTTGTGTTTTCGTTGCCTAACTCCACTCTAGCCACATTCATTCTAAATTATAATTACAAAATATGTTGCAGGTATACTGCTTACTTTGCATAATATCTCAGTACCAGGAATATAAAAGCGGACGAGGCTATAGAAAACAAAGACTAAATGTGAGTATGCTTCTCCATAAAATTAATTTTGTATGTTTTCTAGAATTTATTGCAGCTTGAAAATTTTTATAGGGCTTGCACATGACTGGGTTTGGAATTGTATTTTTTTTTTCAAGTTCTAATTTTTTGTTGTGGGTAGGGGTGCATTACGTTTGTGAATGGTGAAGACTATTTCACTATTTGGTTTGATGCACTCAAAAATATTGTATGAAGATTTAAAAGTTTTAATCAGACCTAACAGTTTTTAAAGTGTTTTTTTTTACACTTATTTAAAGTTGACATTATTATAAAATATAAAACGGACTAAATATATTTCAACTTCTATATTTTGTTACTGGGGTTTCACAGTTTGGTTATTGTTATGTTCGATAAATCTTGAATGCCTGCATATAGTATAGAACTGATTGCTGCACTCCACATTAAATGTGATGATGGTAGTTTCTGGGAAAACTGGAAGTTACATAAAACTGATTTTCCCATTTATAACATAGCGTCGGCTTAGAGTGTAAAGCAGCTAACTCATATTTTGCATTTTTTACAAACAAGTATTTTAAACAAAGTGTTCGCATTACTTGAATAGAACCAAAATTACTTTGAATATTTTTCAGCACTCGTTATTGCCAAATTCAGTGAAATTGAAAAGATTTGATAAACTTTTGTATTTTTTAGCAATTTTTGAAGTGGTCTATAATGGTAAAAAAAAATGTGGAGTTAGCCGCTTTACACTCAAAGCCGACGATAGAGAAACTAAAACTACTAACTATACTTAACCTTACCTTATGCCTT